>JABXJD010000007.1:4625000-5355000 GCA_013375575.1 Percina caprodes | reverse complement strand
CTGACATTGAAAACTTCATGAGACATGACAAGACACCTGCCTGAGCAACAAGTGTAGACAACAAACTCCCCACACACACACACACACACACACATATACATAAACACTCATTGTAACCCCCCCCCACCCCGCTAAAGAGTTTTGGTGTGTATAAGCTTGACAGGAGTGTTTTCTTTCCAGGGCCCCTCAAAGCCTGGTATGAAGAAAATGTTCCTCACGATGGAGGGAAATTCCTCCATTGTCAACACCCCCACCCCGGGTGACAGCCACCCCCTCCATTGTCAGTTCTCCAAAGCAATGCTATTGCTCCTTCTTTCTATCAATCAGCCGTCAGTGAGGATAATTAGCCCTCCAATCCGCATCCACAGGTGAGTTTTTGTGCAAAAAAAACCGCACGTACGACATCCAACCCAATCACTGAAATCCAAACCTATAGCATGTCTGCTTATCAAAAAAAAAAGGTGGTGCATCAATTTTCTACCTTATCAGATAAGTCAACACACCTAAACTTTATGGTCTTAAATAAAGACATAAATACTAATAAAAGACTAATAAAATATTGATAACAACAATCGAATAAGGCTGTATCATGTTGGCATACATCTGCTCCAATAGAAGATCTTGAATCAATGCTAATGGACTCTAAGCCATAAACAAAGATGTAAAAGTAAGTATGTAGAAGTAGTAAGTATTTATGCTGGTTGGTGTACATGTTATTGAATTGTATTGTGACAAGTTTAAAGATGTATGAGGGAAAACTAGACCATAAATGCATAAATGCTAACGTCAGCATGCTAACATGCACACAATGATAACGCTTACACGCTAATGCTAAGTGGGCATGATGTTTACCATGTTCACCATAGAGACAGATTTAACTCCAACCAACACCGGAGGGGAAAACAATTCATCGCTCTGTGTTGACTTTGTACTGCGTTAAGGTGCCTCCATGTCAATTCTGTCTGCTAGCAAACAACAGAAAAATGCCTAAAAGCTGCCGTGGGGTTGGATGCACTACCAAAACGGTAAAGAACCCATAGTTTTTATAAGCTGCCAAACTAAAAAAAAAAACTGAGCTTTTAGGAAGACAAAAGTGGATACAGGCAATAAAATGTAAGGTATCAGCAGAAAGAGACGTTGACACTCAGTATGTCCAACATTAGGTGTGCACTGACATTTGTCATCACACTTGTCAGTTTTAAGCTAACTATATTTCTGTTAGCCGTTACAAGCTGTTATAGTTCTGTTATGCTGAGGCATTTTGACATTAAGCAATTTGCGTTATAGTGGAATGTGGTTATATCAGAAAGCTATTATGTTTGCAAGTGCCTAACACAAAGTTAAAATGAACTTACTAATAGCTAAATTGTTTCAGCCTTCGCTTGCATATTGTGGCACCTCTTGATATGAAGAAATAAGAAATAAAGCATGCATGACACCCCGACTGAGCCTATCCAATTGGGCTAATAGGTAACATATTCTCCCCTAGATGTTTTTGAATGGTCTGCTGGAATTTGACAGTTGTTTTAAATTCAGTGTGTTGGCATGTGACACACACACACACACACACACACACACAAGTAATCATGTCCAGCATACCTGCAGAATTGAGCACGCTGGGTCAAATCTGACACATAATCAGACGGGGAATGTAGCCACTGCTCTGTGTTTATGGATGACTATCATGTGTTTACTTAAGACTCATCTCATCACCGGAGGGCAGCACGCCGCTCTCACACACACACACACACACACACACACACACACACACACACACACACACACACACACACACACACACAGGAGACCCTCACACACTACTACCAATGATTACCCTTAAGCTACTCAAGGTCTGAGTCACGCATGAAAAATGGCAAAACAAGCTGAGATGGACACGCAGGGGTTTATGTGTTGAGCTTTGAGTCAAGACGTAGGAATGCCACCATCTGATGATTAACTACGGTGTAAACGTTGGCTGGAGCATGGGCCGTCTGCTGATGCGCACACACACACACACACACACACACACACACACACACACACACACACACAGGGCCAGGTGCCCATCAGGTATCAGCGTTATCCAGCACGTCCTGGCTTGCGATCTTATTTCTCAGCATTCCTTGTAAAAATGAGAGCACTGTGCCAGTGTAGTGTGTTTGAGAATAATGTTATGAGTCACACCAGAACATTTTGTCAAGGTTTGTGTGATTAATTATGCTACATGACACTTTACAGTGTTCTACACATTGTGGTTTGCAAGAATGTAGGGTATGGCAACATCCCTGCATCTAATATGTATATGTGAAATTCCTGAAGTCATCTACGAGCCACGTTGTTATAATGAGCAACAGGTTTAGTAAGATGTGACTGGTGTGTGTATATTACGTTTGCAGGAGTCAGGGGCTGTCTGTGGTCTCTGGGGGTCTCTGAAGAAGCCAGCTTTGCATTTCTGACACTGACGTCCTTCAGTGTTATGCAGACAGTCACAAACGCCTCCGCTGCGCTGGCCAGACTCACGCCATGCCGTCCAGTCAAAACGGCAGCTCTGAGCGTGTCCGTTACACTTACACTCTGGTGTGAACAGGAAAAAATCAACACATCAGCAACAAGGACATAACTGTCAGTCGGTCAGCCCCTGCATCTTTAGACTGTTATATAGGGCGGCTGTTGGCCTTTTGATTGGCTATATATTTATCTGTGAATTGTCTGTGAAAAGCACTAGATCTAAAATGACTTTTGTGAGGCACATATTTGCATTAAAGGAATATTCCATATGTTTTGAGGGTCTAACAGTCATTGCCTGTAGGCTTGAAAGGAAACACATGAAAGGTTTGTAGTTTCTTATACTTTCTCCACAAGATATCTGTACTATACTGTATTTTCACATCACATGATTGCCTCTTTACAGCTCCAAAGCTCTATTGAAAATAAGTTTTTATGGACATTTTGGAGCTTAATCTTCTCTCTAAATCTTCATCAGGGCTTGGATACCATGCTTTGTTCAAGATGAGTTTTCTACTAGCTGTTGCTGTTTTTGCAAAGGCTTTAGTAAGAAGAGCTTACTGTTAAGTTGTTTGCTGTTGTGGCAATGACACCACACTTGATCGACCTATCACCATCAACAGCACTGCTAGCCCCACATGAAACTACCTGGAACTTAATTTGAGAATCACATTCTAAAATGTTATTCTAGGAACTTTTTCAGAAAGCATGACAAGTTCCTGTGGTGGAAAAGGTGTGATTGTGTTTGCTCGACTCACTCCGACATTCGTGCGGCGCGCCCGTCAGACCGTCAGCGGGCTGCCAGGGTCGGTCGTTGTAGAGAGGAGTGCAGCGCTCGCAGTGATTACCTGCAGTGTTGTGTCTGCATACACACTTCCCATGGACCTGAGAGGGGGGGATGAAGAGAGAGAGAGAGCTCATTAGCAACTAGCAAAATGACAGCCAGAGGTAGAGATTGAAGGAAGGGAGGAACAAAGAGGTCACTGTGATGGAGAGCAAAGTTTCCCACATAACGACAAGTATGTTGGGGGTTCCTCTTAGATTTCACGCTCTGCATTTCTCCTTCTTTCTATCTTGTTTTCTACAACTCTTTCCCTCTTGTTCTCCACTTCCTCTCACTCCATCTCTCTCGCCATCTCTCTTGTACTCCCTCGCCTGAAAATTAGTAATAGTGAATGGAGATTGATTGTTTGGCTTCATCACTGGAAACAAGAACGGGCCTCTGGTTTGAAAAGCCTGTGTGTGTGTGTGTGTGTGTGTGTGTGTGTGTGTGTGTGTGTGTGTGTGTGTGTGTGTGTGTGTGTGTGTGTAGAAGAGTACAAGTATGCAGCGCTGAGAGCACAATAACAATCTCCTTGTCATTCCTGTGAGCTGGAATGCCATGCATGCTGGATAATGATTGAAGAAAGGGAGGGGACAAGGCATCTGAGGAAGCTCTTTATTTGTTTGCGTTACACCATGCAACTGTAATGTAGGACACACACACACACACACACACACACACACACACACACACACACACACACACACACACACACACACACACACACACACACACACACAGCAGTAATGACTCAACGTTTAAGAGGCCATTTTCACACACACACACACACACACACACACTCTTATGTTTGTTTCCCACTGTGTTAGACGGCGCCGATTCACACAAACACACTGTACTTAGTATAGAGTTAAACACATCCACATGCTATAGAATAAAGCCAACATGTTCTCTGACCCCAGATAAGTCCTGCAATGCTGGGGTGAACACATGCACACACATGACTGACTTTACACCATTTCAAATCACACTAATAAGGGGGAAGCAATTGCATAAATGAGAGGTCCAGGAAAATGGGAGGCAGGAGACCTAATGACACATATTGCAAAAAATGAAAAAGAAGAAGTAGTAATTATTGGAAAAGTGGAAAAGAGTGGTGGGAATTGAGGGGGGGAAGGAGAAATGGGCAAGAAGAAGTGGAAAAGGGCAGTAGCAGCAGCTGGCTCAGGTCCAGACAGCTGGTATTTCAACCCATTTCACATGTTTACCATACCGTGATATGGGACAATTAACACATGTACACACTGAGGAGCTGCACACACGCAACCGTGTAAACTCGGCCATACAGAGGACACAGCAAAGCCGGACCGAGGTGTGATGCTAATGATTTTACAACTGATAACATTTTTTCAGAAAATTGTAATTAAATCCAAACATGTAGCCAGAAGCATATTTTAGGATGTTCAGATAAAATAAGACTGTTATGAAGAAATAGGGTGACAATTTAACTATAAATGTAATTGTCAATACTCTATAACAGTCTGGTATTATTTCCAATACATTGTAATAATAATACCACTTAACTTAATTCCTCATATTGGCCTCTGGGTCAAAGGCAAATGTTATTCGGTACATACAACCCCTATATGTTGCTTGTAAACTGCATATTGTCATATCAACACATCAGATTCAAATGCTATAGAGATATACAATAAACAGAAGGTAAAATGTCATTCAACTATTGAACTTGATTTTATTTTGCATTAAACCTCCTCCTCAATAACAAGCCAGTAAAGCAGTATGTCTGAGACAGCGTGTTATGTGTGTTACAGACTGAGTAACTCTCCTCTTGTAGGCCACTCCTTATGAATAAACATTTATTGTATATAATAGACTAATGAGGAAAATATGTTAAGGAAGATGTAAGTGAAAGTTATGAAATTAAAGAAAGGAAAAGAGGTACAGAAAGATGTAAAACAAGGCAGTTAAATTCTGATAAAAAGAGAACACACACATCCTGACTGGACTAATTGTTGCAAACGCTCCAGTAGTTGTCCCTGGATGTCATTGTGTGTGTGTGTGTGTGTGTGTGTGTGTGTGTGTGTGTGTGTGTGACTGACAGTGTCTGAGCAGTAATGACTCGACGTATAAGAGGCCACTTTCACCAACACACACACACACACACACACACACACACATAGCAGACAAAACACTGCACACAATGCAGACCAAACACACAACACATACTGTACATACTTTATATGCAGAGAGAAGACTATAATGCTGCACTTTATGTTTAGTGTAAAGGAAGACCAGTAAGTACATTTTTAATAAGTACTTATTTAAGGCATTTTATGTAACTTTTAAGCCACTATCTGAGGCAAATACTGTACTTTTTACTCCACAACATTTATCTGACAGCTTTTCAGATGACAGTTTTTCACTGCTGTAGATTAAACAGTATATGAAGGAGATAAATGAGCCCAGACTTAAACATCTACAGCAGTAAAATGCAACATACACATTAATGCAGGAACATTCATTCAAAAACATCAGATATAATAGGAAACACTGACAGGGAACATTTTACTGCACAGTGAGTATGTTTACTTTTGATAAATTAAGTCCATTTTGCTGATAATACTTTTCCTTAAGTGAGGTTAAGAATGGAGGCATTTAACTTGTAGTTGGAGTAGTTTCAAAGTGTGGTATTAGTACTTTTACTTAAGTAAAGGATCTAAATACTTCTTCCATCAGTCCACCCGCCCTTCCCTTCCCTGACTGATTGGTAATCTCTGCCCTCATCTCCCATCTTGTGCTACTCTGCTTGTTTGGGTTTTACCAGAAAACAGCGGCTCTGGGTTGAAACGGAGACACAAAACAAACTGCTGATAAAACTGCTGAAAAAAGTCCCTTATATAACATCTGTGTGTTTATCGAATGCTACCCACATGGCACACGGCACAGCGACGCTCCAATGACCTGAGGTAATGTTATGAGGACGGTTAAGGAGGATTTACTGTTCAAACTTCCAGTCCTGTGCAAAGTTGGACTAATATTTGTGGAAAAAAATGGGATTTTAGCAACACATGAAAACATTAAAATTATCTATTATTATTATTATTATTGTTGTTGTTGTTGTTATCCTGGCGTGCAGAGGAGGGTTTTACAGCCCCACGGTCTAAAGACTGCTTCAGAGGATTTTTCACCCTCAAAAGAAGGAAATCCTGATGAAAACACTCAGTAGAGCCACTTGGAATTTCTTGGCATGGAATTAGTCGGATTTAAAGATTGTGTCCAATAAATCGGCTATCAGCAGCTTCATTACAAAACCACTGGTATCAGCAAAGAAAACACATGAATCGTCACGTTCATTCATCACGTTTAATAGGCCTACCAAACGTTTTCATCTGCTTCATAAGATATGAGTGTTTTTTAAGCTGCTTGTCCGAATATAATTTTTAGGATCTAATAAGTTACAATATGTATGACGTTTTTTTACTTTCATGCTCTAAATGACTTATAGGATGTGACACAGACTAGAAAGTACACATGCTTTAGTTGACTATATATATTTTCTGCTATGTTATACTTTATACTTCTACTTCACGACATCCATCCATCCATCTTCATCCGCTTATCCGGTATCATATATTGTACTTTTTACTCTGCTACATTTATTTGGTATAACTTTAGTTACTTTGCAGATTCATATTAATAATACAAAATATAATCAAAGAGAGAAGCTAAAATGTTAATTTCAGTGCATATCTTGGTCCCAATTATAAAAAAAAAAGATCCATATAAAAATGTTGGTTTTGTTGGAGCTTTATGTAGAAAAAGTAGTGTAAACTAAACGCTCACATATCAGCCTCAACTATCTGTTACTACAGTATATACTGATGGAGTACTATTGTTTATCTGTCTAAATGTCTTTGCTTATATAAGTTGTAAAGGAAAGTTGACTCTTACTTTCCACGTTGAGCCTCGCTGCAGCGGAACAGACATTTCTGTTTGTGGAGATGGCTGTGATAAGAGCATAAACTCTTAAATACTTTTCCAGGAAAAACCCTGGATCAGTCGTGTCTGTTCACACCTTTATCAACACAGCAACACTGTCCTTAACCCTTGAATCAATATCTACATATCTTGGGTTTGTTATGAACAGGAAAGGCAGTAGTTTATCTGACCAGACAGATCCAGATGAACAGAGGAAGCACGAGAGGGAAAGGTGTTCCTCCCTCTCACCACCCCTCCTGTAGTCTGTTATTAAGACTGCCAACACAAAGTGAGCATGCTGTTGAGTCTGTAAGTATCAAGCCTTATAATCTTCCTAGAACAAGTGAGAAGCCTGCCCATGGGGTGTGATTACTTCATGATAAATATCAAAACAAGTGAAAGAAATGTCAAAACAGAAAGAAGGAACAGTGGTGCTTCAGTATCAAGCCATCAATGCTTAAAACAAGCTCATTTGCAATGGAAATATTTGGAGTATTGCTATTTTCTTAACAAAAAAAACCCAAATCTACTAAGTAGACCATGAGTTAAGACTACTGTTTGTTAAGGTCAAGGATACTCTAAATAGTTAACTCTGTAGTTAGCAGTAAATTGAGATATCGGACAGTTATATCATCATTTTATTGTCATTTTGGATGCAACTTTGTTCCTTCCCTTGTGGGAACTTCAAGGCAATATGTATAATGCATATGTTTCACACTCAAGTTAAACACAGACACTCAAATAAAGTGGCCGGTATGGACTGTAAATACGGTCCAGTATTTATTAAAGGAGCGATAAAGGACTAAACCTTTTTAGGACATCTAGTTTATTGGCTGGAAACATCCCAACAGTTGCTAGTTAACGCCTTCTAAATGAACGGTACTATCGGTCTATTAAATGAATGGGTGTTACAGAATATGATGTCCCTTAATTTCCTACTATTCCACTGATGGTGTCAGTAACATGCCAATAATGTAACAATGATCCAGCAAAAGGCAAGTAAGAAGACATGTTAGTAAAAACACAATGGGCCCTATTTCAACGATCTAAGTGCACGGCGGGTAGCACGTGGTGCAAGTGGGTTTAGGGCGTGTCCAAATCAATTTTTGCTAGTTTGACGGCGGAAAAAAGGGTTCATGCGCTGGCCGCATGGTTCAAAAGGGTTGTACTTAGTGTCTTAATAAGTAATCATAGGTGTGTTTTGGGCGTAACATGCAATAAACCAATCAGTATGTCATCTACCATTCCCTTTAGCAGCCAGGCGCATTTGTACCTTGGCACATTGCTATAATGATGGCAGATTTTCACCATCATATTTTTATTTGTAATCTTTTGCATGTTTGTGTGCTGTTGTGCTTCCCTGTGTGTGTAACAAGCATAGTGTGTGCGTGCTGTGCATAAGCCTAGGCACATTTTACTAATGCGGTGTTAAAATAACAATGAAATGCTGTGTTTCTGACTTTAGACCAGGTTTTTGTTGGTCAATGGCACAACCACTTCCCGCTGCCTCAAGATAGCAATACGCTAAGAATTCACCTGAAGACAAGACCAGCACGCCCATTGGCGCAAAGATGGGCGCAGGTGCATTTGCTATTTTAACTATATGGGCGGTGGACGGGAAATTAACAACTGTGTCGGGCTCAAACTAGCAAAGAGACTTACACACACTGCAAAATAGGGCCCAATGTGTTGTGGTGTGAAACACTGAATGCAAATATAAGTATGTTACAAGAAAACTGCAGAGGGTAAACAGTTAACAGTAAAGTAAAATTTTATAGAGCTATTTTTAGAGTAAACAAGTGCATTCTAATACCATAATGACACCACACTCATCTCTTACCACATGGTTGGTGCGGTCTCTGATGGGCTGGTAGCCCGATGCAGGAACACACTGCTCAGCGTGTCCGTTGCAGAAGCAGCTTCCCTTCACTATTAGGTCGTAGATGGCAAAGTGTTGGGTTGGAAGAGCTTTGTTTGCGGAGGCAAGGTCTTTGGCTTGGCAGGGACACAACTGACGCTTCAGCAGTCGGATTCGGACGTTGGTCACCCTCAGCTGCTGCTGGCCCTCCACCCCGAACGGATCCAGGGACTCCCACTTTGGGAGAGTGCGGTAGATAACCTGTTAGCCAGAGAGAGAAAGGGCTGCAAGTCATATTTCATAATGAAACAAGTCTGTGTTCATTTTAATAGGCAGCAAAATACACAACAGAAATCTGCAATTTGATTTCACAATTCAGGGATCTTTGACTTGGCTCATTGTGATCTGACGAGACTCGAGTGCATTTAAGTTACGGTGATGAGTGGCAAGTGCTCTTTTCCAATGAAACACCTGATTAGAGGAATCTGCCACTTGCTGCCTTGGCTGTCAGCAGTCTTTTTCTTCCGATTTTTGAACAGGACTGGGGACAGAATTGGCTGTGTAGATCCAGAACTACGCAATCCATTAAGTTTGTGTGTTTTAGGAGGTGACAAGACTGGTCCCCATTCAAGTTGCCAGACTTAATGGATTCTTTGGGGATGTTTCTGGACAATAAGATTTCTGTCCCAAAACTGGGTTTGAGCCTTGACTAGACTTTGCAAAACTAAATATTTAACAGCCAAATGTATCAAAAGATTGCGCACACTGCGAATAGCAACAAAACTGAAGGACCTTTATAGCCCAAAATAACATTTGACATACCAAACTGTCCACAACATTTTAGTTTCTTCAACACCAAAAGGACAAGATAAGCAAAAACAGCAACAGTTTATTTTTTGTCTCATCCATTTAAAACCTTAAATCTATATTTAATTTAGCCAAATGCATGATTGTTTTTAGACTGTTGGATGAATAAGAGTGGCGGATTAACGTTTCTCTGGGCTTTGTGAAGTCCACTTGTCATTATGTTTGAATCGTTTTGTACCTGTTAAAACTTGATCTAACACTTTGAAGATCTTGAGCATACAGAATAAACTCATACAGGTTTAGTTTTCCCTTCAGAAGGTGGAGTTGTAGTTGTTTTTTCCCCTTTTTATTTGTTTAAATATAATAATAATAATAATAATAATAATAATAATAATAGCACAAAATAGTAGATGGGATGCTGTTCTCTCTGGCAGCCCCAATTCATGATTTAGGGGCATTAGATGGCACAATCTGCTTTGTTGATGCTACTCATGTCATTTCATCTGTCATGTTAATGGGGGGGGTGGGAGGAGTGGTTGTTTTGGTATCATTTGTGCACTAAACTATGACCCTACACCCTGCCGCAATTAACTACATCCTCATGTGACCAAGGGTGTTGGGTGTCCTTAAGTGAGTGCACCCAATATCCCCCCCCCCCTTCTCCTCTTTCTGTCTGGTCCCTGGACATCCTTCAAATCGAAGATCCCTTTATAGGGTTCCTTGCCATCGCCATGGCTACTGCTGCTACCAGCAACCAACCCTGCAATTGGTGAAAAAGTTGGTGTCTGCCCCAACTCTCGCTGTGAAAGAAATGTCTGTGTTTGTGTTTCTCTACAAAGTGTGTGTTGTTGTCATTGACTGTCATTGATATCATTGGACGAGTAGTGTGTGTGTTTTTCTGTGCGTTTTCTTTGGCTGAAGCAAGATGCGAGCAAAAAAAAACATGCGGTTCTCTCATTGGCTGTATGACTGGCGGAGAGTGTGATGGGAGGAGTACTATTAATTTCCCCGTTGTTGGAAAAGGTCATGGGGTCACGGCATTGTGGTCCACAATTAAGAGAACACGACAAATAGGACGAGGGGCGCCGGTCCGCGGGAGAGCACGGAGAGCAGGGCCAGACAAAGACGGGGGACGGAGATCCAGCTTCACATAACTCAGAGCCGGACAAAAGGCCCACGACAGCCCGGTGACACCACAGCAACACCAGCGCTCACACACAACCACACTGGCATGCACATAGACATCACTGTTGTGCTTTCCTTTACACAACACAAATCCTATACCAGGCCATCTTGGAGCTTTTGCTAAACAATGATGCCATGTAGTTATCCTTTGAATGTGGAGACAAAATATTAGTGTTCGCAAATACGCTGATGAGACCCACGTTTATGTTCATCTGAGCCCTGAATGGATAAATTCTCCCCAGGAGTCCTAAAGGGGGCCCAAGCAAAATGAAGAAAATAATTCAGAATGCATCTGTTTAATTCATGATTTTGTTATATACCTATTTTTAACAAAATATGGTCAAATTTTATATTGTTTAGCTCAAACACTGCTCTTTAACTGCTTTTCAAACAATTTTAATGAATACGTTGCATATTCAGTACTGCATGTCTGTGTTGTCTTTCCCTTTTTTGCCCCACTTTTTATTACGTTAAGCATCAACCTTCGGATGAAGGGGCATCTCTTGCACAGGTCTCTGAGTCAGTGTGGATTGTTACACTCGATAAAATAAAAGTCTGCCTATTCAGTGAGACATGGCGAGTGATGGATGTGGAACTTTTGACCACCAGCGGCACTATGGAGCAACATTTTGATGAGCAGGTCCTCGTTTTCAACAAGGATGCACACGTCCGCCAAAGAGATCTTTCAGGCTGTTTCATTGATCTACAGTTGGTGGTGGTAACAGGCAAAATAAGGTAGCAATGTCTCAAAAAATGATGCAGGTTTCAGAATACTTTGCAAATGTTTTGTGAGAAAGGGAATGCATTCATTGGGCCTCAATGTGTTTTGGTGGAAAACACTGACTATACATATTTATACTGGCATTAGTTTACAAGAAAACTCCACAGGGAACTGTGATTGAATTTACTAACTGCTATTTTAAACTCTCACTATCACTCCTGTGTCTAATGTAATATCTTCGCTCTACAGAGAATATCAAGTATTAGCATAATTATGGAAGTTGAGAAAAAAAGATAGTCTTGAAAGTTTTATACCTGCTGTCACAAATATGCAACAAATTTCAAGCCCAATGAGCCACATTATAAATGTAGTTGATCTGTATCCTGAGGCAGTGGGTTCACTGTGGGCCATGTATCCACTTCCGGCTGAAAAATAAAAGTAAGTCTGGTTTAAACAGCCATAATTCCATCAAAGCACTGTGGACTGTAATCTGGTAAACAGGCACAATGGGCATTGATGGAAGGAGAAAGACGGAGCGGGAAATGGAGAGGGGGGGGATGGGTGTCTAGCCAACAGTACCAACATCCATCAGAGCAACAGTACTTCCTTCCCAGCAGACAGATGGAGAGCCGACTGTATGCGTTTACTTGACTGTATGTGTTAGGACACGGATGAGTGTGTGTGTGTGTGTGTGTGTGTGTGTGTGTGCGTGTGCGTGCGTTTGTGTGTGTGTGTGTGTGTGTGTGCTCGAGGAACTGTGGAAAAGAAAGAAGATATGTGTGTTGGCTGGTCTGCCTCACTCTTTTCCCTCACATTCTTCCAGCACAGCTGACCTCATAAATAAGGCAAGAAACCCTACACACCCACACACACACACACAAAGCCCTCAGCACAAGAGATGGCATGCTTTTATGTTTGCTGTTGCAGGACAAATAAGAGAGGCTCAAAACTGAGAATACCTGCCGTGTTGACCAGCTAACAACAATACCACACATGCAGCCAAACTTTATAATCAAGTTATATGGCCTATTTTTATCTTACTCTGAAGCATTGACATATGTCAAGTACAGTAGTTCTTTTGTTTAAGCAAATTAAAAGATATTTTATTGACAACGAAAAGCAGCATATCCTCACATCTGAGAAGCAGAAACGGGGCTTTTTCCACATTGATTTGCTTGATAAATAACCTAAACCATAATGAATGAATTATTATTTTTTTCTAGTATGTTGATCAACAATTAGAGGGTTCATTTTCAAGTTCATATTAATTAGCCATGACAACTTAGCAAACTCCAAGGTCTATAATCAATAAATAAACTGTATTACAATGGTTATAAACTGTTCAACTGTCATTATAGTTGACGTACAATCACAACAAGAAAATACAAGAGCCAAAAAAGTGCGAACAGCTGAGCGGCAGTAGCTGCTGGTCTGTCAGAGCGCTACTTGACCTCTTTTAATCTCTGGGTCATCAGTTGAGGGGTTAGAAGTCAAATGTCTTGCTCCCAACACAGGTGGCTGAGAAACATACAGAAACCAATATGTGAAGTACAAAGTCAGACAGAGGCCGAAAGGAAAACAAGCTGCTGTTTTTCACACCTTTGTGAACAAAAGATGGAGAGAAAATCGTGTCCAAAATGCCAAAAGGTTTTTTTTCTTATATGCACAAGTCTAAAACCACACACAAACAAGCCAAGAAAACATGTAAAAGAAACACAGCAGGAGTACATAAGTAAGATTTATGATAGAGCAGCAGAATAAGGCCATAACAGCTGAATACTTGGAAAGGAGTCGTATCAACCAGAGCCCGTCAAAGAGGAGGCAAACACACATTACATAGATAGCACTGCAGGGAGTCAGGAGCAGCACCATGCTTGGCATGCGCCTCCACACACATCTGCAGAGCAGACACACTGCTTCAATTAAACATCAATGGACTTCAGGAAGCCCTTTCGTGCTACAGTCAAAGTACGCCTATTAAACACTCACTCATGCACGCACACTCACAGAGCTTCCCCCACCTGGCTGAGCTCTGCTTTCATTCTGCTCAGTCGTGTGACTGTATGACTCTCGCATGTTGCGTGAATTACAGGACTGACTTTGTTCTAGTAGGAGGGGTAATAATACACTTTTAATTGTTTGTTATGAAGAAAATGAGCACTTGTCTTAGGCATTATTTACCTGTCATACATGGCATGTGTGATATGACATGATTAGCAATTCATTCATAAAGAAAGAAACAGCTAAGCAGAAAACTCTCTGTCTTCAGCGTTTCACTGCAGGTGTGTATCCGCCCTTTTTTCCCCTGAGCGATCTGACTGTGTTTAGATTGAAAGAAATGGAGGGAATTCAACCAAGGCCTGATACAAATCTAATCATCCTAAGTGCTTTTGGCAGGTAGTAATGAATTGTGAAGAGAAAAAACAAAGAAATTTGAGTTGTGGGTGAAGAAAAAGAAATGTTACTGTGTATACTTGACATTGAAACTCTTGAACTTCTACTTAATTTAAGTTATTTTGACTTAACGTGTAATTTATATTATGTGTCACACTTCTCAGAAACTACGCTCTAGAGCTTTTAACAAATCATTATGCCCACCTGGGGGCAACATCTGAGGGAAATACCTGGCCCTGTAGCAGCTAAAAGCTCCACTAGGTTTACCAGCTAGTTGCTAACTTTGTCTGTCTGTTGTTTGGTGCTGAGCAGGAAGTGTACAGTGGGGTTTTTAGAGAGATGAAGGCAGCTCCTTCATGCTGCTGGAAATTATGCTGATGAGAGCAGTGAATGCAAACTGTAAGCTGAGGTTTGTCACTGTAAGCCACACCTTCTACATTACAGTATAATTACAGTTTATTACAGTAATTAAGTAATTGGTTCCAGTGTGACTATGAAAATATTGAATCGTGCAGACACAGACACATTTTAATGTCTAATGTAAAGGTAAGAGACATACAGCTCCCTCCTCACCTCTCCACGGTTGCAAGGATAAGCCCCGGAGTATTTGGAGCTGCAGGTGGCCCCGTCTCGGCCCACACCTGCCTTTCCCTCCTCCATCCTGAAGGCGGCGCTGCAGTTGCTGGCGTAGTACTGCAGCATCTTCCACGTTTTCCCAAAGTCCTGCGAACGCTCCAGGGTCATGGCAGCAGGCCTCGGCGAGCGAAACACTAGGATGAGATGTGTGAAGTAGAACTCCGCCTCCAGGTCCAGCTGCACCGTCTCAGACTCCACCCCCTCAGCTGACTGCCACCAGGTGTTGGGGTGACGGAAGGAGGAGTCGGACACGGCCCCAGCCAGGTGGGACAGGAGGGGCAAGCCGGCGTTGCATTTGGCGCACTTGGCGGCGCTGCAGGCTAGGTTGGTGTCGGGGTCGGAGTAGGAGCAGTAGAGCTCGGTGCCATTGTTGCCACAGACGGTCTGCGTCATGACCCGGCGACCCAGGGCTAAATTACCCATGCGGGGGTTGCAGGCCCGGCTTTCACAGCGAGGGGCCACACCCGTACGAAACACCTCCACTGAGAGACCTGGGCGGATGGAGAAAGAGGAAAAAAAGTTTACACGTGTACTTGGCAAATATGAGGTGACATAAAACGAGACAAAAAGAATGAAAGCTCATGCTTCTTTTTGTCCTTATTCCTTCTCAGCTTAAAGGGTCAGTTCACCCAAATCACACACCTCTAGTGTTATTTAGCCATGCAAATAGTAGCATAATAGTATTTGTCCACATTGTAAAATGTCTGCCTTCACCCCAATACAATGGAGGTGAATGAAATAACTTTAACACAGCATTGAGGCATTAAAATCCTCTATACAGGTCACACCGGGAGAGTGTGACCTGAGAGCTGAGAGTGACTCAAGTGTGTGTGTGTGTGTGTGTGTGTGTGTGTGTGTGTGTGTGTGTGTGTGTGTGCGCACACAAATGATTTACCTCGATCGGAAATGTTGTGCTAATGGGATAATGCAAGCATTATGCACCTGCCTTCCGCAGACTGCAGCCAGCGTGGACTCTAACACAGATAAAGTTTGGCAGCTCGGGGAGGATGAGCAGCATTCAGACGCCTTCCAGACGCTTAGCAACCCCCGAGGGCCACAGTGTCATCTTCCATCTTGGATTTATTAACTACAACCTGGAGCTCACTTTGTTTTTATGTCAGTGACTTCACAGATGGGCTCATATTAAACCTTCGAGCCGCAATTCTTGAACTTTTGCACTGAGGAACCTTTTCTAGAGGGATGTTCTTTGTTAGACTGCTGAATTACATAACTGTCTGTATGTGTGGAGGTCATGGGGGAAACCTTTCAACTGTATAATAATAAAAAACTAATAAACTAATAAATACATGTGTTAAATTAAACTAGATTTAATTTTACAAGAACTCAACTTACATATACCTAATTTGGAAACTACTGATCTAAAAAGACAAATCACATGTTTGTTATGTTGTGAATACTTCCATTCAAGTCTGTTGCAGTGACAATGCAGTGACAACAATGAGGCTTAGACATTTCCTCTTCTGTTCTGTGTCAATTAGAAGTCATAATGTAAACTTGAGTTTGATTATTTTGGTGATTTGGAATCAACTCTAAACATTTAATATGTGTTAGAAAAAAAGTGTTTAGAAATGCAAAGTAGGAACTCTTATAGTGAAAGAATAAAATGACTAAAGATCCAGGCGAGTTCTGCATTGGTGCACTTCACTGCTTATTGTTTCACTTATTATAACTCTGTCAATAGGATGTTTAATGTAAACACACACACACTCACACACACACTAACCTGCATCTGATAACACGGCCAAGCTGATTACAAATAAGACAAACATGTCTCCTGGTTTTAAAGGAATACTCCGGAATATGTGAGAAGAGGGAGAAAATGCGCAAGGAGTTATTCAGACAACAAGTAGGCTATGCAAAGATTTCATCCACGATGGCAAAGACAAGTGCGTAGGTTCAAATCCAGTGTGGACTTTCTCTTTCACTCAGCTGCGATCCAATAAGCCGATAATAACTCATGAAGAAACAGCATGACCCCGGACGGTGTGTGGTGTCCCGCTGAGAGAGGAGAAGACTGGAGATACAGTGAACGGGTCTGCCCAGCTCGTCTGCTGCTTCGGGACCTGCAGCGTGTTTCATTTCCCCACGGTGCGCGCCTGCTGTCCGCTCTGCCCGCACATCTATTTCTAAGGATCGCAGGGAGACGGAGGTTGTGTAGTGACAGCAGCAGCAGCAGCTCCGCCTCTCCTCCGCATTTTTTCTCTCATTTAAAGGAACATCCAGTTTGTGCGCAATGGATGGAGCCCACAACCTGCTACTCACACCTTGGAAGGGGTGGGGGTGGGGGGAGGGGCTCCCAACATGACGGTCCATGAAGAGACTCCGGGGGGCCTTTGTGAGGAGTTCAGGGAGTCAACGAAATAATGATTAAAGGTGTCTAATAAGAGGCAGTACTCTATCCAACAGTAGAGACAAACCACAAAACGTGGTTATCTGGCAGGGTTGGAAGAGAAGAAGTTCTCAGATATTTTAGTAAATGAAGCAATCCTACAGTATAAAAATACTCTATTACAAATAAAAGTCATGCATTCAGTGTTTCAAAAAGCAGTACAGAAGTAGGCCTATTAGGGGAAAAATGAGTTAAATGATGTAAGAGGTATAGGTTTAATGTTAAACTTGAACTGCTTTGGGTACGTTTGATAGTTTCATCTGTAACAATGGATCATATTTTACAAATGGATCATAAGTTTTACATGTAAAATCTTGATTTGAAAAATAATAGCTCTTAAATAATTGAAGTGAAGTGAAAAGTACATTTACCTCTGAAATGTAGTAGATTAGAAGCATGAAGTAGCATGAAATTTAAATAGTCAAGTAAAGTTAAACTTGAGTGTACCTTTCCCCCACTGTAAACGTGTGGCATCAAAATATGCTTAAAGTACCAGAAATAGAAGTACTCTTTATGCAGAATAGCCCATTTCAGAATCATATATATATTTATATTTTAATGTTTAATGTTATAGCTGGTAAGTGCGGAGCTACTTTTAATTACTTCATATACTGCTGGGATACTTAATCTAAATTAATATATCATAATCTACTAGTATTGTGAACAAATTGAGTACTTACCCGCAGTTATACTCCACCACTGATATCTGGGACACAAAACTGTCACGTAAAGTAATGGAAGAAGTATTCAGATTGTTCAGAACATTGCAAAAATCCACCAACATAAAGGTTCTTCATTCTGAATCTTACTTAAGTGAAAGTATAAGTACTGTCAGTAAAATGTTGCAAAGTAAAAGTCCTGGTTCTGCAGAAAAATGGCCCCTGCGAATGATATATTATTACAATATTATTGTTGATGTATCAATGTGTAAATATGTTATGTTAATGTTAAGGTAATTGCAACTACACACTTAACACAATGTGATTACAGTGTGATTAGTGAGTGATTATTATATTAATACCAGACGTCCATGTGTGGACACCTGTGTGGCCCCCTGTACAGCCCACGTGGAGTCTGATAAAAAGCTGATGTGGGGCAAATATGAGTGCTCATATCCACATTTCTGACTAATTGGCTTTGGAAGGAGAGAGCGCACACACAAAGTGATGCTGCTGATGCTTTACAAATTACACCGGTTGGATGCTCGGCTGCAGCCTTTGTTGACAACATTGTTGGTGTCCATACAAAACCAGTGAAATATGCAAGCCAAATAAAATGCAAGGTTTTAAATTCCAGTTCTGCTTTCCACATGGCCGTCTACTCCCAACAATGGCTGCCTAATAGCCCATATAAAGAAGAGAGGGGCAGGATAAAAGCGTTCAAATATATGTAACGTGAAGCTTTAAATTGCCACAACTTGGATTATGGTTGGGCCTGCATGAACAATACGAAACAACACTGTGCAGGCTGCACTGTGCCCCCCTGTGCTCAGTAGTGGTACAAAAAAAATTCACAATGTTCTTTCCGCTTTGGCCCATTTGGGTCAAGCTCGACTGAACGCAGCATGGCTTTGGCTTCTCTGTCTGCTGTGTAATCGGACCATGACCTGCTTTCTGAGCTTCTGACCCGTGTCCAATAAACAGTGAGCCAAATGAAACTATCTCACCTGTTCACGTTGTTCTGTCTGTCCTGGTTCAGTCATCATTCCTACTCTTTGTAGAGAAAGAAAACTGGGATCTTTCTCTGAGATTAAACTCCCTGTTTCCAGACTTTGTGCTAAGCTACGCCATAGCACAAAGTATACAGACCTGTATGGTACAGACATGAGTGTGGTATCTTCTCATTTAACTCTTGGCAAGGTGATGAAGCCAGGTCTTTAAGTTGTCCGTCAAACAGTGGACTTTTGCACACAGCTGTGAGGTTTGTGAGTCCCATGCTTTACACTTCCTGCATTCATGCACTCCACAGGCCCATTCCCTGTCCTCTTTAGTCTCTCAGCTTTCCTCTGCAGACTTCAAAGGGCTGTTTGGCATCAGACTGGAATGATTCGACTGGCCTCTTCAACAAAGCTGTCTTCCTCCAAATGATGATACCAACAACTAAAAGGCTTGGCATCACACTGTGGTCATTTTTTGTCTCTTTGTGGTCATATTTCACCTCCGTGTGGTCTCTTTTCATCTCTTTGTGGGTGTTTTGTGTCTCTTTGTGGATGCTTTTTTGTGTTTTTGGGCTATGTCTTTTTATTTTTTTATTTTGCATCCTTTTGTGACCGCTTTGCATCTTGTTGTGGACGTTTCCTGTCTTACTGTGGTCTCTGTTTCAGGTCGTTTTGGGTTTCTTTGTGGACACTTTTTTTTGTCTCTGTGGCTGTTTTGGGTCTGTTTTTACTCATTTTCCATCACTTTGTGGTAATTTTTGTCTCATTGTGGTTTTTTTTTTGATCTCATTGAGATTAATTTGGATCTCTCTTTAGTCGTTTTGTGTCTCTTTGTGGTCGTGTTCATATTTTAATCTCTTTGATGTTTGTGTTCATTTTGCATCTCGTGGTTGTTTTTCTGTCTCTTTGTGATAACTTTGTGTTTCTTTGTGGACACTCTTTGTCTCTTTGTGGTCGTTTTGTGGCCAGTGTCACCCCTCTGGCCCTGCTACTAACATACAACCATACACACATTGTTAACATGCCATGTAACTGATGGATGGACTGATTAATTACACGGGGGCCAACTCAAAAGGAGAGAGAAGAGAATAGGCTAAATGATGTAAGGACAGGAGTATTTCAAACATGCAAAGAAAGCTCTATTGCAATTTCTGAGGAATTTTTGACAGAACCAAGCCCTTCACTGTAGTAAGTCAGATGTTGGTTTTCTTTAATGTATCAGGTTTGAACTTGTTGAATGCTTAAGTAACAGTTGAACTCTTTTACACAGAAAAATGAGTGAAATCTTCAGACTGTGTGTGCCTGGAGAGAAATAGCTGTCCAGACAGAGAGCTGAGACGACCTAGATATGACAGTCATTTCACTTTTTGCTCCTAATAAGGTCAGAGTTTTATAATTACTGAATAGTCCTTTGACCAGGTTCATGTTAAAGTGAAATATTGAGTATGGTGTTACACATGGTGTTACAACTCAGGGCAGATAGAGGGACTGACAGTGATGCTGGATGTACAGCAGTTCAGAAGAAAAAAATATGACTCAACCTTGCAGTTATCATATGACACATTTTAAAGAATGTCCGTTATCCGCATATTATTATGATGCAAAAGGGAATAACATACCTTATAAAGTAAGACTATAACAAGGTCAGCTTGTTACAGCTATAAAACAATTATTCAAATAATAAGTGAGTTATTTGACAGAAAATAAATTTTGAGGATTGTCTTTTTCTTATTTTATTGTAAACGGAATAGTTTTAGGTTTTTATAGTCAGGGACAAGAAGAAGGTTATCATTTTTATTTTTTTTTTACATTTACCACAGTTTGTGAGACAAATACTGATTTAAAAATGAACAAAAACAATAAAACTTGTAGTTTTCCTATCATTTACATGATGTCATGTTAGATGCAAAACATATTATTAACCTCTTTAAACTTTTTCAGTTTTTTTAAATGTGAGTAGTTGGCAGAAGTTTTAGAAGAAAAAATGTTTGGTGTAAATGATAACTCATCATCTAAATATATAGATGTTTTTTCTTGTACAGGGTCACACAATCCAAAACGGTTGGGAACCATGATCTTTAATAATCATATATATATTTTTATGTTAAATTTTCATCTTTAGAGTAACTATTAACAAGAGCTGTCAACAAAAAAGACAAATATAGTGGAGTAGAAAGTAAAATATTTGCCTCTGAAATGTAGTGGAGTAGACGTAATGCATTGTTAAAGTACCTCAAATTGTATTTAGTCACAGTACTTTAGTAAATGTACTTAATTATCTTTTCCTGAAGTAATAATATGCAAAACACATCTTCTGGTAAAGGGGGCCCTGAGCTGTAGCCTATGTTACAGTGTAGACCTCTCACCACCAGGTGGCAGTCTGTGAAAACAGGAAGACCCCTCACAGGTCAAAGTGTTGTACTTCCTGTTCGGCGGTAAAGCGTGTGCTGCTTTGCGAAGTACGGACGTTCTTGTGACGAAAACACACCAAATTTATTAATTCCCACACAGCTTTGAGTAGAAAAGACATGGTGAGTTCATCGTACTAATGTTTACCACCTACTAATTAGATGTTCAATGGGATTATTTTTGCTATCACCGCGCAAAGAATGTAGCCTGTTTGCTAGTTAGCATTAGCTGCGCTCGCTTCTCATTCATGGTTTTAAGTGAGAATGAATGAATGAATCTCACGTTTACGCTCACAAGCTGCGTAAAATATAGTATTTAGTTACTAAAATAGTACTACGGTTGATGTCTTCGTTTATTTGGCGGTGTAAGGTTTATAAGTGAACGTATGTCGCCTCTTACAGTTTTAGAAAGAAGGCCCACCAAACTCCATTCTAAAATCTTCTAATTCAGCATGATGCTAACCGGAAAGCAGTATGTTGTTTAGTTTCCAGAACCTGCTCCACCTAAACGCTAGCTAGCTTTATTTTTTTTATTTTCTCCCGTAAAGACATTATTGTTTAGGTTGCCTGGCTGTACAGGACGCAGTTTACTGGCTTAACGTGACTGTTGGCTGAAAACCGTGTGAACAAAGAAGTGCTAAAGTGTGTTTCTCGTTCAGCATTTCGGGGTTGGCTGTAATTCTGTACAATACAGGCTACACCAGCTGTAGCTGTTCCCTTTGGGATACAATCCGTCAACACGTAAATATTGACTTAGACTTGTTCTACCTAATGTTATCTCGTTTACTGCCATATGTTGACAGTTGTTTTGTGTTTAAAGAGTATTTGAGATGAGGACTGAGTGTTCGGCCGAATTTATTAACATTATATCGCCACATATCCAGGAAGGTTCACTAGATGAACTTCACTAGGGAAGTTTGGGGTCCCCCTACTGCTAACCCCCGCGACCCGATAGCGGATAAGCGGCCGAAGATGGATGGATGGATGATTCACTAGATGCATGTTTTCATTTGACATACTGCTGATATGTCTAGCCAAAATTATTTGGCAGATTTTTAAAACTAAATTTGGCATGACCCGTCTATTTAGAAAAAACATTATTTGCGACAATAAGTAATACCCTGGTTAATGTTGGCAGTGCTGTCTCAATATACATGTATAGTTATGTAATATAACCAAAAGGTGGTATAGTAAACTGTGTATAATAACCGGCCTCATCTTTTGTCTCTGTAGAGTTTACCTTTGAACCCAAAGCCATTCTTGAACGGCCTGACAGGCAAGCCGGTGATGGTGAAACTGAAGTGGGGTATGGAGTACAAGGGCTACCTGGTGTCGGTGGATGGATACATGAATATGCAGGTGAGAACTATTTATTGTATAGTATTGTTGATCCACTGGTAAATCAAACACAAAGCAGTTTGCTTTTTTGTTCATTTCACATTTAGGTAATATTTTTACTTTTCACACCTGTGTGTTTCCTCATGTAAAGTCACAAGAGTCATATCACAGACTCTTGTGGCTGAATTAAGCATTACTAGCTTCCATGTGTGAGATAGATATAGATAGATAGATATATGCACTCACTCAACAATAAAAGAAACACCCCTTTTCAGGACACTGTATTTTAAAGATGCTTTTGTAAATAACTTTAGAGCTCTTCATTGTAAAGGGTTTAAACGATGTTTTCCATGCTTGTTCAATGAGACATAAACAACTGATCCAGATGCACCTGTTGAACGATCGAAAAAACAATAACAGCTTAAGGGCGGTAGGCAATTAAGGTCACAGTTATAAGAAACTAGAGGGGGAAGTAGAGAGACCTTTATACTGACTGAAAAACACCAAAAGAAGGACGCCCAGGGTCCCTGCTAACCTGCGTGAACATGCCTTAGGCATGGTGCAAGGAGGCATGAGGACAGCAGATGTGGCCACAGCAATACATTGCAATGTCCCTACTGTAAGACGCCTAAGACAGCGCTGCAGGGAGACAGGAAGCAAAGCTGATCACCTGCATAGCATCGGTACATCCGAATATCACACCTGCTGGACAGGTACAGGATGGCAAAAACAAGCGCAATAACTGGCCAGTCTGGGGTAGTACATGAGGGGGACATGCCCTGTAGTACTTGATGCTTAATACTGAGGGCCACTTTTGATTTTGACCCCTCCCCCCCTCTTTGTTCAGGGATGCATTATTCCATTTCTGTTAGTCACATGTCTGTGAAAAGTGTTCAGTTTATGTCTTAGTTGTTAAATCTTTTAATGTTCATGCAAATATTTGCATATGTCAAGTTTGTTTAAAAAATAAAAGCAGTTGAAAGTGACGGGGCGTTTTTTTGCGGCGTATATAATCTATCATATACTTTTTATGGGCCGTGAGAGTACACGGTTCCTATTTGGTTTTCCTGACCTAACATACATTAGAGTTGCCAGCATTACATGGTCTGCAGTATAAGTTTTTTTCTCCATGATTTATTGGGATTGTATTATACCATAAGCTGTACCCTTCCGATCAGAGAGCATGATTCATCCTTAACCGTGCAAATGCGCCCTTATGAGTGGCATCTTGACCTATTTATATTTACATGTTTTCCTGACAGCTGGCAAACACAGAAGAGTATGTGGATGGAGCATTGGCGGGTCATCTTGGTGAAGTGCTTGTCAGGTTTGTTGTCAACCTAAAAGATCTTTTAATCTTTATTCCATAACTAGTTCAGTAGAATATTTATTAGTTACTCAATTTTATATTTACTGCTTCTCAACAAGGTAATTTAAAGTAAGATAATTATGTTTTTGAAGAAAAAATGCAGCAGTACGCTGAATCTGGCTGCAAACGAAAGTTATTTTTATGGCTCAATTGTTAAGATTCCTTACCACCTCAACTAACTTGTGTTAATAATTAACGTGTCATTTTTCAAAGAAATCAGTGGTGGTAGCAAAAGGAGCCGTACATGATCAAGCTAGTGCGGTTCTGTCTTTTCCCCTGCAGCCACTTATGGCAGCACTGTGTGCTAACAGGTGTGTTTCATACCCACAGGTGCAATAATGTTTTGTACATCAGAGGTGTAGAAGAAGAGGAGGAAGACGGAGAAATGAGGGAGTGACTACATGGCCCTGTTGTGTGATTGTACCTTGTAGTTGAGATGATGTGTGTTTGTGTTTTCACCATGTGAAACAAATGAACGCCTGCGCTTTAGGTTTTTTTTTTTTTCAAGCAGTTTTGAATTTTTTTTTTTTTACTATAAGTTCAATTTTATGTTGTGACTTTGTGATACAGACAATAAAATGATTATTGTACCCTTTCTTAAACCTGATACATTGTGGTTTTTGCATGTGATAACTACTGCTGTCAGTTAAGTTAATTTTTTTAACGCAAGGTTAACGTTCTTTTTGACCTAGCAAACTGTGTTTTTTTTCATATGGTGTTGCAACAACGAGTAACGTTAGAAAAATTCCAACACTACAGGCACGCTGTACACACTTGTTTGAGCCGCCAAATAGAAGTAACGATTTTTGAGTGGATGGCGAGCATGAGAAACCAAAATGGACGCCAATAAGATTTTTAATGGGAAGTTTACTTTTTAAAAGTTGTTAAATGGTTCCATTGAGACATTGATAAGACCAAAGTGATCTGTGGGTTTTGTCGTCGTGAACTGAGCTATCATCGCAGCACGTCCAGTCCACTTGATGGCCAAGCACACAGCTGATGCCAATTCTCCCCCTCGTCAAAGTATTTTTTTTCACTCTTATTGATGGACAGTGTTACACTGTGAGATTATTTGCTCCAAGTGAAAATGTGACGTGTGAAATTGAACACTACAGTAGGCTATATGCCAATTAAAAACATTTGCATAAAGCAAGCCAATCCACATTTCCTTTTTGATAAGAACATTAAAATGGTAAATAAGGGGACAAAAAGAAACCAAGGGACATTTAGAATAGATAAAAATGTGCAATTAATTGTGAGTTAACTGACATTAATGCGATTAAGTATTTTAATCGTTTGACAGCACTAGTGTTAACCAATCAAGCCCCTTCACCCTCCCGCTGCTATAACTTTTCATAACCATAGTTTCATATCAAGTGGCATGGGGGACCCGTCAGCTGCATGGAAAGCATAATGGGGGACTCAAATTCTGAATCAACTGAGCAACTTGTACCGCAGTGGAACCGCAGTGCCTGTCCTCTGGGAACATTTTTCCTTCAGACAAGATTATATATATATATATTAAAAACAAATTGTAATTATCAAGGTAAAATGTGCAATAATCGAGATTTTGATTTTGGGTCACGTTGTGTAGCCCCAGTAGGAAGTGTGTAGGGGCCAGATTGGAATTGGCCATATGTATCCTACAGAATATGTAAATTCTTCTTCAATGATTACTGGTTGTCAGTGGCAGGAGCACCACCCCTTACTGTGCACTTTAAACTGTTCTCCTGAACAAATATTTGCCTGTTCCAAAACTAGTTGAAAGCCAGTCACTCTGAAGGTAACTGTTTCTGCTTTGGATGAATCAAAATGTCCAAAACTATAGACTCCTGGTGAAGAATGCCAAACTGGTGGTCCTGATCTGCAACAACGGAGAGAAGTTCATGACCAAACATGGCATGCAAAATCTTTCTGTGATTGAAAATGGGAGCGTAGTGATAGGGAGGTAAGCATCTGAGATTTCTTCATACCATGTTATACGCATGTGCGAGGACCTGTTAAATATTGTATGAGTTAGTGAA
Organism: Percina caprodes; assembly: GCA_013375575.1. Taxonomy (NCBI): domain Eukaryota; kingdom Metazoa; phylum Chordata; class Actinopteri; order Perciformes; family Percidae; genus Percina; species Percina caprodes. Next base: position 5,328,908 of record JABXJD010000007.1, on the reverse strand, counting down.
GAAATGTTACACAAATAGCATTAGTTATTAACTGTGTGACTGCTCTTCATACCTGCATACTAAATGTCAGCACAGCTCTAGATGATCTGCAGGTTAAGCCAAATGGCATGGGAACTATGGCCACACTGGTGCCCCCTACAGGCTGTAATGGCTCATTACATCAAGAAAACCATGCCTGAAAAAGACACTTTTCTATTAATATCACTTTTAAAATGTATTCATTAATAACCACTTTCTATTTAAAGTTCTCTTTTATACTGGTGCTATTAATTCAATTCTATTTTATTTATAATATCAGTTCATAACAAGCGTTATCTTGAGACACTTTACAGATAGAGCAGGTCTAGACCACACTCCAGTGGTATTAACCTACCACTACTGGAGCAAAATGTATAGTTTGGACTGAGGGTGTTTACAAAAGGTTTTTCCTCTGTATGCTTGCCATTAGTCTAAGCTGTACATTGTCAACCTTATAGCTGTATGTTCCGATGCAAGCTGGGCTTTAACCCTCTGAACCCTAAGGTCATTTTTACAGTTCATTGTCCGTCTGGATTTGTTTTTATAAAAAGCTTGTAAAACAACCCTGTTGTCTACAGTCAAGATATGAACATAATTTTTTTCAGGACAAACTGGGTTATTAATATATTTGGGCTGCAGTGAGGTCACTTGATTGTTAAAAATGGTTGTAGGACCTTACAGGGACATTAAAGCAACCAATTTCTCCATCCAGTGATGGTCTCATTAAAGCCGTGGGGCCTGCAGAAATCATCGGAGCACAGTATCCAGAAGGGTCCTTTGAAAAAGTCATCGATGCTTCAGGAATGTGTGTCCTGCCTGGTGAGTATCAGCTCAGCAGAGGCTAACATGCAAGTTATATTTTTTGGAACTAGATTTTTGGACTGGTTATACAATTACATGAAATCAGTGATTAGTATTTTAAAAAGCTTTTTGTTTCAGGGTTGGTTGACGCGCACACCCATCCAGTCTGGGCTGGTGACAGGGTGCATGAATTTGCAATGAAGGTAAATCACGTTTTGATATTTTTGTTGATCTTACTTCCATAACTGGAGCAAAATCAATGTTACTCTTGTAGTTGGCAGGTGCCACCTACATGGACGTGCACCGGGCCGGTGGAGGGATCCACTTCACGGTGGAGCACACCCGAGCTGCCAGGTCTTCAGAGCTGCTGGGCTCCCTCAGCAGCAGGCTGGTCCGGATGCAGCGAGCAGGTACTACCCTGGTGGAGTGTAAGAGCGGATACGGACTGGATCTGCAGACTGAGGTTAAGATGCTGGAGGTGATTGAGGAGGCCAGACGCACCCTGCCCATTAACATCTCCTCAACCTACTGTGGAGCCCACGCAGTGCCTAAGTATGGACCTTCCTCCACATTTCTTATTTCCGGTGTTGTAATGTAACAAATTACAAATACTTTGTAACTGTACTTACTCATTTTCACGTACCTGTACTTTAGTTCGTTATTTATATTTCTTGAAAACTTATAAATTTCTTTCATTTTTACTCCACTACATTTCCTAAATAAAATACATTTCCCTCCTAAGCATGTTACTCTTTACTTGCAAGAAATGTTTTGTACTTTGGAGTGAAAGATTCTTCCTCACAAAATTGACTTTGATGTTTAAGAAGCATGAATATTATGCTTTACTGTAAGTAAGCAACAATAAAGTTCATAATCAAAGTTTTTTACATACTTTAAGACTGTTATTCAAGTAGTATTCTAAAAGGTCATTTTCTGGTAAGATACTTGTAACTCAAGTATTCCTTTTAAGTATTTTATATAAGACTGCATATTTCACATCACATCCTAAAAGTGAATAACCAACCAATCGTCTCTGTGCTTTTATTTAGAGGGAAGACCGTTGCAGAAGCAACAAAGGACATCCTGCAGGTTCAGCTGCCACGACTGAAGGAACGGATGTCTGCTGGGACTCTGAGAGTCGACAACATCGACGTGTTCTGTGAGCAGGGAGTGTTTGACCTCAGCTCTACACGTTCCATTCTGCAGGCCGGCAAAGACATGGGCCTCAACATCAACTTCCACGGAGATGAGCTTCATCCCATGAACTCTGCTCAGGTATCACTTACTCCTAAAGCTGCGGGTTTTTTTGCCACTTTGAGGGCAGAAGAACTCCCAAATGGGCCTTTGACACATTGTGTTGTGCACTCCGTTTATATCAGTAAGAGTAGACTAAATTCTAAAAACACCTGTCTGTGTAATGCAATACAGTTCAACATGTTACAGCCTCAAAATGGCCTTAAAGTTGGATTATCATTCTTCTGAACCATTATGACGTTAATATAGAACTCCTAATTATTATTTTCTCTCTTCTGGTCTCCACCAAATCCTGTGAAAAATATTTGGCTGCTTAGTGTCTTTCTGTTGGGTGCTAAGCAGGTCGTCAACAGGGTTATGGACCTGATTTTTGGAGGCCTAACAACCCTAAATTTTTTGGAAAATGTGCTTTATTTTACAGACAACATACGATTTTTTTTTTTAATCATTTATTTAATAAAATCAAATAATCTTTTCTGAGTGCCAAGCTGTCTTCAAGTTGTTATTTATTGTAAACTTTTGTTTTCATCAATAATGTTACTAAACATAAAATGAGAGCTGCAAACAAGTGCTTTCATGAATCTGCTGATTATTTAGACGATTCATTAGTTGTTTGGCATTTAAAGCTTCAAAAATATGGGAAACATTTCAATCACTGTTTTCCAGAGCTCACGTTGATATTTTGAAATTGTTTTGTCAGAGCAACAGTACAACATTTAAAGACATTCAGTTTGCAATCATAAAAACTGAGAAAAGCAGCACATTTGTTTTATTAATTTCTTTAATGACTAATCAATTATTAGAATTGCTGATTAATATTTTGTTTATAAACTGATTGATCGAATTATAACCTTGTTAACCTGAGTGTGTAGTTGTGTGTCAGTTGGGTGCAGAGCTCGGAGCCTTGGCCATCAGTCACCTGGAGGAGGTCACGGACGAGGGGATTGCTGCCATGGCAACAGCAAGAACCGCCGCTGTCCTTTTACCAACTACAGCTTACATCCTACGGTACTGTAACACCAGTGGGGGAATGTAATTAAGTACATTTACTCAAGTAAAGTACAGTACTTAAGTACAAATTTGAGGTACTTGTACTTAATCTGAGTATTTGGTTTTCATGCCACTTTAAACTTCTACTCCATTACATCTCAGAGGGAAATATTTTACTTTTTACTCCACTACAGTTATTTAATAACTTTAGTTACTTCACAACATTTTACACAATATACCAAGACCCTATTAAATATCTTGCTTTGTGTATACAGGAAGAGCTAAAACAATTAATAGATCAATTAGTTGTTGACAGAAAAATAATAATAATTATTACTGTTTTTGATATATCTGAATACTTCCTCCACCACTTTGTAACACACAGAAATACTCCCACTGTTAGTTGTCTAATAATTTGCATGTGTTTAGGCTGCCTCAGCCTCGGGCCAGAGATATGTTGGAAGCTGGAGTTATCGTCGCCCTCGGCAGCGACTTTAACCCCAACGCCTACTGCTGCTCCATGGTGAGAACAACACAAGTGTGTGATAGTTGCAAACTGATCTCTTGTCTCTATCCTGTTGATTGGCGTGTTCCTCTCTCTGTCTTGTCTACGTCCTCAGCCAATAGTCATGCACCTGGCCTGTGTCAACATGAGGATGTCCATGCCTGAGGCTTTGGCTGCGGCCACCATCAACGCAGCCTACGCCCTGGGGCGCTCCCACACACATGGCTCCCTGGAGGTCAACAAACACGGAGACCTGCTGGTCCTTAACACCACACGGTAAATCACATGTCAAGATTAACACACGGAAAGGTTTCTGACTGTAAAAACCACTGGTTCCTTTGTGGGAAATATTTGTTGAACAGCTGTTGCTTACACCAGAATCCTGGCTTGAATGAGATGCTGTTCACAAAACATCCAATAGAGGGCTTTAAATACTTCAAACTACATTGAACACCTCATAAGAACTACACCATTCAGGGGGACATGTTCTTAGTAAAAGCAGAAACAATGCATGGTGAATTAATAGAAAGTTCTGTTGACAGTTTTCCAAGTTATTCCTCCCAAAATGCTATATGTATATAATACCTAAATATCCCATGGTAAAGGACCAGGTCCAACTAAAATAAAGATTTAACTGTGAAAACATAGTGGTATTGTTGTGTAATAGTGTATTTTAGTCTATATCAGCTTGCATAGATGTTTTATTCTGACAAATGAGTGAGACACCTTAAGTATTTATTGCTGATAACTGCGTGTCTTGTGTGTTTTTGTTGAAGTGTTTGTATGTAAAACAGACCCTCTCCTTTTATTGCAGATGGGAACATCTTATCTACCAGCTGGGAGGACATCAGGAGTTGATCCGTTACGTTGTGATTAAAGGAAACATTGTTGTTGATAATGGCGAAACGATGGACTTATAATCAGACAAAAATGGCGAAGGTGCTATCAATAATTGTGACAGACAGCTATACGATATTAATGTAATACTTGTAATACTATTCTATTTACTGACAGTTTTTAAAATGTGTGTGTGTTCTCTGTCCACTGTTTTTAGATAAAATGTTATGTTAACTGTTGATTAAAATCTGCCTCTCTATTCATCTATCTCTGTTTCTGTAAAGCAATTATTCAGAGACTACAGCAGCAGAATAATTTCATTATTACCTCAGAAAACAAACAGGTTATTGATTGACATGATGTAACCTTTGTTTTTAATGGTAAATGGTGCTCACCGCACTTTGATCTGTATAGTCAAAGAGCTGCTGTCTGACATTGGGGTGAAAGCAGATATCAAAACTATAGAGTAAAGATTGCAGAAGAAAAGAAAAGTGTTGAGGTCAATAAGTCAGTAATTATGAGTGCACTGAAACAAAACTTCACATTTGTGAAGAGTGCTTTTATTGAACAGTTAGTACACAATTCTTGTTACATTCATTTTATGACATTTTGCTGTTCATGGCATTTTTTTTTACTTCATGACGACATACTATACACAATGACCTTTTGATATTTTTACGTCATACTATGACTTTGGACATTTTACCTACATACTATACTATGACTTTTTTTTATATACATTTTGACAACATAGTATACTATGACTTCTCCAGATACAGTTTCACAACATACTATCCCATGACTTTTTTCATACATACTATACTATGACTTTTTCCTTAAAAAATTCAACATACGATACTATGACTTTTCATACATTTTCCGACCATGACTTTTTTTCAACATATTATATAGTATAGCGTGTTGAAAAAGAGTCACAGTATATGTAAAAGAAAACTTTTAAATAAAATGTCAGTATTATACGTCAAAAAAGCCATCAAAAACTATATTGTAGTATAGTATGATGAAAAAAGTAAAAAAAAGTCATACTGTAGTATGTCGAAAAAAGTTTAAAAAAAAAGTCATACTGTAGTATGTCGGGGAAAAAATCATCAAAAAGTCAGAGTATGTCAGAAAAGTCCTACTATACTAGAGCAAAAAAAGTCATAACCTTACTAAAAAAGCCATCGTATGTAAATAAAATTATGAAAAAGTCATACTATAGTATGTCGAATAAATATGTGATACAATGTCGAATAAAGTCATGGTATAGCATGCAAAAAAGTCATAGTATAGTATGCCAAAGAAAGTAAAAAAAAAAAAAGTCATAGTATAGTATGTCGATATGTTTCTGTTGTATGTACTGCTTCCTTTATTTTGGTAGTCTGTTTTTCTGTCTAGTCTGGTTTTATTTGCTGTCTGGTGTTTTCCCATTGTTCTGCCCCGCGCTGATGTGTTTCACCTGCTGTATTACCGGTCCCTTGTTTGCTCGTTACCTCTTGTATTTAGTAATTGTGTGAATCTTGTCTTGTAAATGGACTGTTCTTATATATTTATTCTAGTCATAACGACTTAAGGGCTGTACAGGAACCATTCACACACATTCATTCACTGTGGCCGAGGCTGTTGGACAAGGTGCCACCTTCTCATCAGATGAACACTCACACACATTTTAACTCCGAAGGCGCAGCATCAGGGGCAACGCAACATGGGACTGCCGGGTCAGACATCCAACCACCAACCTTCTGATTGGCAGGCAACCACTCTACCACCACCCTGTTCTTGTGTAAGATCAGTGTATTGTCCAGTGTGTCAGTTCTCAGTCTTGTTCCGTGCTGAGTTTTTTTGTCACTAGTTCCTGTTTGATGGATTACTTTTGTTGTTCCTTGTTTTATCCACTTTCATAAAAGTAAGGTTTTTTTCCTGCTGGATTCAGGCCTCCTTTTGTTTTGTTTTTTACTTAATAAATCCTTAAACTCCAACCTTCTCTTGCCTGCTCTCTGTTCTGGTTCCTCTAATTCCCCGAGTCACGACAGCATGTCAAATAAATATTTTAAAATAAGTCAAAGTGTGTCGAAAAAAAAAATCATAGTATAGTATGTTGAACAACATAAAAAGTCATAGTATAGCATGCCGGAAAAAGTAGAAAAAAATTACAGTATGGTATGTTTGAAAAAAGTTATACTGTAGTATGTCGGAAAAAGGTCATCAAAAAGTTGAAAAAGTCAGACTGTACTATAGGAGAAAAATATATAACTTAAAAAACGAAAAAAGCCATAGTATAGTAAGTAAATAAAATTATGAAAAAGTCATAGTATAGTATGTCAAAAAAATATGAAAAAAGACAGTATAGTATGTCGAACAAATATGAAAGTCATAGAATTGTATGTCAAAAAATATGAAAAAAGTCACTGTAGTATGTCAAAAAAAGTAATAAAAAAAAATCATAGTATAGTATGTCGAAAAAGTAAAAAAAAAAAGTCAGTATAGTATGTTGAAAAAAGTAAAACAAAAAAAGTCATAGTGTAGTATGTTGGAAACAAATCATCAAAAAAAGAAAAGTCATACTATACTATAGCACAAAAATTATGAAAAAAAGTCATACTATAGTATGTAAAAAAAGTATGAAAAAAGTCATACTATAGTATGTTGAAAATGTAATAGTATTTCAAAAAAAGTCATAGTATTTCAAAAAAAGTCACAGTATAGCATGTCAACAATTATGAAAACAGTCACAGTATAGTATGTATAGTAATAAATATGAAAAAAGTGATAGAATGTCGAAAAAGTCATGGTATAGCATCCTGAAACAGTAATAGTATAGTATGTTGAAAATTTAAAAAAAAAGTCATAGTATAGTATGTCAAAAAAGCTTTAAAAAAAAAGTCATAGTATAGTATGTCAAAAAATATGAAAATAGTCACAGTATAGTATGTTGACAAAATATGAAAGAAGACAGTATAGTATGTTGAATAAATATGAAAAAAAGTGTGACAATGTCGAAAAAAGTCATGGTATAGCATGTCAAAAGAGTCGAAAAAAGTTTTTAAAAAAAGTCATAGTATAGTATGTCAGAAAGGTCATACTATACTATAGCAAAAAAAGTCATAACTTTACTAAAAAAGCCATAGTATGTAAATAAAGTCATACTATAGAATGTTGAAAAAGTCATAGTATTTCAAAAAAAGTCATAGTATAGCATGTTGAAAAAATATGAAAAAAGTATACTATGGTATGTTGATAAATTATAAAAAAGTCATAGTATAGAATGTCAACAAAAATATGAAAATAGTCACAGTATAGTATGTTGAAAAAAAATGAAAGAAGACAGTATAGTATGTTGAATAAATATGAAAAAAAGTGTGACAATGTCGAAAAAAGTCATGGTATAGCATGTAAAAGAGTCGAAAAAGTTTTAAAAAAGTCATAGTATAGTATGTTGAAATAATATGAGAATTCATAGCATGTCGACAAAATATGAAAGAAGACAGTATAGTATGTTGAATAAATTTGAAAAAAGTCATAGTATAGTATGTCGAAAAAGTAAAAAACAAAAGTCATAGTATAGTATGTCGAAAAAGTAAAAAAGTCATAGTATAGTATGTCGAAAAAGTAAAGAAACAAAGTCATAGTATAGTATGTCAGAAAAGTCATACTATATTATAGCAAAAAGTCATAACTTTACTAAAAAAGCCATAGTATGTAAATAAAATTATGAAAAAGTCATACTATAGTATGTAAAAAAGTATGAAAAAGTCATACTATAGTATGTTGAAAAAGTAATAGTATTTCAAAAAAGTCATAGTATTTCAAAAAAGTCACAGTATAGCATGTCAAAAATATGAAAACAGTCACAGTATAGTATGTTGAAAAATATGAAAAGTCATAGTATAGTATCTCAAATAAATATGAAAAAGTGATAGAATGTCGAAAAGTCATGGTATAGCATCCTGAAACAGTAATAGTATAGTATGTTGAAAATTAAAAAAAGTCATAGTATAGTATGTCAGAAAAGCTTTAAAAAAAAAAGTCATAGTATAGTATGTTGAAAAATATGAAAATAGTCACAGTATAGTATGTCGACAAAATATGAAAGAAGACAGTATAGTATGTTGAATAAAGTGTGACAATGTCGAAAAAAGTCATGGTATAGCATGTCAAAAGAGTCGAAAAAAGTTTTTAAAAAAAGTCATAGTATAGTATGTCGGAAAAAGTAAAAAAAAAAAGTCGTACGTCAGAAAGGTCATACTATACTATAGCAAAAAAAGTCATAACTTTACTAAAAAAGCCATAGTATGTAAATAAAGTCATACTATAGAATGTTGAAAAAGTCATAGTATTTCAAAAAAAGTCATAGTATAGCATGTTGAAAAAATATGAAAAAGTATACTATGGTATGTTGATAAATTATAAAAAAGTCATAGTATAGAATGTCAACAAAAATATGAAAATAGTCACAGTATAGTATGTTGAAAAATATGAGAATTCATAGCATGTCGACAAAATATGAAAGAAGACAGTATAGTATGTCGAATAAATTTGAAAAAAGTCATAGTATAGTATGTGTGAAAAAGTAAAAAAAGTCATAGTATAGTATGTCGAAAAAGTAAAGAAATAAAAGTCATAGTATAGTATGTCAGAAAAGTCATACTATATTATAGCAAAAAAGTCATAACTTTACTAAAAAGCCATAGTATGTAAATAAAATTATGAAAAAAGTATGAAAAAGTCATACTATAGTATGTTGAAAAAGTAATAGTATTTCAAAAAAGTCATAGTATTTCAAAAAAGTCACAGTATAGCATGTCAAAAATATGAAAACAGTCACAGTATAGTATGTTGAAAAAGTAATAGTATTTCAAAAAAGTCATAGTATAGCATGTCAAAAATATGAAAAAAGTCACAGTATAGTATGTTGAAAAAATATGAAAAGTCACAGTATAGTAAAGTGATAGAATGTCGAAAAAGTCATGGTATAGCATCCAGAAACAGTAATAGTATAGTATGTTGAAAATTAAAAAAAAAGTCATAGTATAGTATGTCGAAAAACTTTAAAAAAAAGTCATAGTATGTCGAAAAAGCTTTAAAAAAAAGTCATAGTATAGTATGTCAAAAACATGAAAATAGTCACAGTATAGTATGTCGACAAAATATGAAAGAAGACAGTATAGTATGTTGAATTAATATGAAAAAAGTGTGACAATGTCGAAAAAAGTCATGGTATAGCATGTAAAAAGAGTCGAAAAAAGTTTTTAAAAAAAGTCATAGTATAGTATGTCGGAAAAAGTAAAAAAGTCATAGTATAGTACGTCAGAAAGGTCATACTATACTATAGCAAAAAGTCATAACTTTACTAAAAAAGCCATAGTATGTAAATAAAGTCATACTATAGAATGTTGAAAAAGTCATAGTATTTCAAAAAAGTCATAGTATAGCATGTTGAAAAATATGAAAAAGTATACTATGGTATGTTGATAAATTATAAAAAGTCATAGTATAGAATGTCAACAAAAATATGAAAATAGTCACAGTATAGTATGTTGAAAAAATATGAGAATTCATAGCATGTCGACAAAATATGAAAGAAGACAGTATAGTATGTCGAATAAATTTGAAAAAATAAGTCATAGTATAGTATGTCGAAAAAAGTAAAAAAAAGTCATAGTATAGTATGTCGAAAAAAGTAAAAAAAAGTCATAGTATAGTATGTCGAAAAAAGTAAAGAAACAAAAGTCATAGTATAGTATGTCAGAAAAGTCATACTATATTATAGCAAAAAAAGTCATAACTTTACTAAAAAAGCCATAGTATATAAATAAAATTATGAAAAAAGTCATACTATAGTATGTAAAAAAAGTATGAAAAAAGTCATACTATAGTATGTTGAAAATGTAATAGTATTTCAAAAAAAGTCACAGTATAGCATGTCAAAAAATATGAAAACAGTCACAGTATAGTATGTTGAAAAAATATGAAAAGTCATAGTATAGTATCTCAAATAAATATGAAAAAAGTGATAGAATGTCGAAAAAGTCATGGTATAGCATCCTGAAACAGTAATAGTATAGTATGTTGAAAATTTAAAAAAAAGTCATAGTATAGTATGTCGAAAAAGCTTTAAAAAAGTCATAGTATAGTATGTCGAAAAAAGTAAAGAAACAAAAGTCATAGTATAGTATGTCAGAAAAGTCATACTATATTATAGCAAAAAGTCATAACTTTACTAAAAAGCCATAGTATGTAAATAAAATTATGAAAAAGTCATACTATAGTATGTAAAAAAGTATGAAAAAGTCATACTATAGTATGTTGAAAAAGTAATAGTATTTCAAAAAAAGTCATAGTATTTCGAAAAAAGTAAAAAAACAAAAGTCATAGTATAGTATGTCGAAAAAAGTAAAAAAAAGTCATAGTATAGTATGTCGAAAAAAGTAAAGAAACAAAAGTCATAGTATAGTATGTCAGAAAAGTCATACTATATTATAGCAAAAAAAGTCATAACTTTACTAAAAAAGCCATAGTATGTAAATAAAATTATGAAAAAAGTCATACTATAGTATGTAAAAAAAGTATGAAAAAAGTCATACTATAGTATGTTGAAAAAGTAATAGTATTTCAAAAAAAGTCATAGTATTTCAAAAAAAGTCACAGTATAGCATGTCAAAAAATATGAAAACAGTCACAGTATAGTATGTTGAAAAAATATGAAAAGTCATAGTATAGTATCTCAAATAAATATGAAAAAAGTGATAGAATGTCGAAAAAGTCATGGTATAGCATCCTGAAACAGTAATAGTATAGTATGTTGAAAATTAAAAAAAAAAGTCATAGTATAGTATGTCAGAAAAGCTTTAAAAAAAAAAGTCATAGTATAGTATGTTGAAAAATATGAAAATAGTCACAGTATAGTATGTCGACAAAATATGAAAGAAGACAGTATAGTATGTTGAATAAAGTGTGACAATGTCGAAAAAAGTCATGGTATAGCATGTCAAAAGAGTCGAAAAAAGTTTTTAAAAAAAGTCATAGTATAGTATGTCGGAAAAAGTAAAAAAAAAAAGTCGTACGTCAGAAAGGTCATACTATACTATAGCAAAAAAAGTCATAACTTTACTAAAAAAGCCATAGTATGTAAATAAAGTCATACTATAGAATGTTGAAAAAGTCATAGTATTTCAAAAAAAGTCATAGTATAGCATGTTGAAAAAATATGAAAAAGTATACTATGGTATGTTGATAAATTATAAAAAAGTCATAGTATAGAATGTCAACAAAAATATGAAAATAGTCACAGTATAGTATGTTGAAAAAATATGAGAATTCATAGCATGTCGACAAAATATGAAAGAAGACAGTATAGTATGTCGAATAAATTTGAAAAAAAAGTCATAGTATAGTATGTCGAAAAAAGTAAAAAAAAAGTCATAGTATAGTATGTCGAAAAAAGTAAAGAAATAAAAGTCATAGTATAGTATGTCAGAAAAGTCATACTATATTATAGCAAAAAAAGTCATAACTTTACTAAAAAAGCCATAGTATGTAAATAAAATTATGAAAAAAAGTATGAAAAAGTCATACTATAGTATGTTGAAAAAGTAATAGTATTTCAAAAAAAGTCATAGTATTTCAAAAAAAGTCACAGTATAGCATGTCAAAAAATATGAAAACAGTCACAGTATAGTATGTTGAAAAAGTAATAGTATTTCAAAAAAAGTCATAGTATAGCATGTCAAAAAATATGAAAAAAGTCACAGTATAGTATGTTGAAAAAATATGAAAAGTCACAGTATAGTAAAGTGATAGAATGTCGAAAAAGTCATGGTATAGCATCCAGAAACAGTAATAGTATAGTATGTTGAAAATTAAAAAAAAAGTCATAGTATAGTATGTCGAAAAACTTTAAAAAAAAGTCATAGTATGTCGAAAAAGCTTTAAAAAAAAGTCATAGTATAGTATGTCAAAAAACATGAAAATAGTCACAGTATAGTATGTCGACAAAATATGAAAGAAGACAGTATAGTATGTTGAATTAATATGAAAAAAGTGTGACAATGTCGAAAAAAGTCATGGTATAGCATGTAAAAAGAGTCGAAAAAAGTTTTTAAAAAAAGTCATAGTATAGTATGTCGGAAAAAGTAAAAAAAAAAGTCATAGTATAGTACGTCAGAAAGGTCATACTATACTATAGCAAAAAAAGTCATAACTTTACTAAAAAAGCCATAGTATGTAAATAAAGTCATACTATAGAATGTTGAAAAAGTCATAGTATTTCAAAAAAAGTCATAGTATAGCATGTTGAAAAAATATGAAAAAAGTATACTATGGTATGTTGATAAATTATAAAAAAGTCATAGTATAGAATGTCAACAAAAATATGAAAATAGTCACAGTATAGTATGTTGAAAAAATATGAGAATTCATAGCATGTCGACAAAATATGAAAGAAGACAGTATAGTATGTCGAATAAATTTGAAAAAATAAGTCATAGTATAGTATGTCGAAAAAAGTAAAAAAAAGTCATAGTATAGTATGTCGAAAAAAGTAAAAAAAAGTCATAGTATAGTATGTCGAAAAAAGTAAAGAAACAAAAGTCATAGTATAGTATGTCAGAAAAGTCATACTATATTATAGCAAAAAAGTCATAACTTTACTAAAAAGCCATAGTATATAAATAAAATTATGAAAAAGTCATACTATAGTATGTAAAAAAGTATGAAAAAGTCATACTATAGTATGTTGAAAATGTAATAGTATTTCAAAAAAGTCACAGTATAGCATGTCAAAAAATATGAAAACAGTCACAGTATAGTATGTTGAAAAAATATGAAAAGTCATAGTATAGTATCTCAAATAAATATGAAAAAAGTGATAGAATGTCGAAAAAGTCATGGTATAGCATCCTGAAACAGTAATAGTATAGTATGTTGAAAATTTAAAAAAAAGTCATAGTATAGTATGTCGAAAAAGCTTTAAAAAAAAAAGTCATAGTATAGTATGTTGAAAAATATGAAGATAGTCACAGTATAGTATGTCGACAAAATATGAAAGAAGACAGTATAGTATGTTGAATAAATATGAAAAAAAGTGTGACAATGTCGAAAAAAGTCATGGTATAGCATGTAAAAAGAGTCGAAAAAAGTTTTTAAAAAAAAGTCATAGTATAGTATGTCGGAAAAAGTAAAAAAAAAAAAGTCATAGTATAGTACGTCAAAAAAAGTAAAAAAAAAAGTCATAGTATAGTATGTCGGAAAAAGTAAAAAAAAAAGTCATAGTATAGTATGTCGGAAAAAGTAAAAAAAAGTCATAGTATAGTACGTCAAAAAAGTAAAAAAAAGTCATAGTATAGTATGTCGAAAAAGTTTAAAAAAAAAAGTCATAGTATAGTATGTCAAAAAAGTAAAAAAAAGTCATAGTATAGTCATAACGACTTAAGGGCTGTTACAAAGTACAGGAATCATTCACACACATTCATTCACTGTGGCCGAGGCTGTTGGACAAGGTGCCACCTTCTCATCAGATAAACACTCACACACATTTTCACTCTGAAGGCGCAGCATCAGGGGCAACTCAACATGGGACTGCAGGGTCAGACATCGAACCACCAACCTTCTGATTGGCAGGCAACCACTCTACCAACACCCTGTTCTTGTGTAAGATCAGTGTATTGTCATAAAATTCATATGTTGAAAAGTCATAGGATAGTATGTAGAAAAAATATGAAAAAGCCATAGTATAGTTGAAAAATATGAAAAAGTAGTATAGAATGTAGAAAAATTATGGAAAAAGTCATGTGGAAAAAATATGAAAAGAAATGAGATTGTCAAAAAATATTTAAAAACAAGTCATAGTAGAGAATGTAGAAAAATTATGGAAAAAGTCATAGTATAGTATGTTAAAAAAAGTCATAAAAAAGTCATAGTTTAGTATGTTTGTGCTGCCTGTCAAAGAATGGGACAGTAATTGAGTCAGTAATCCTGTGTACACCTGAGTCACATTTGTGAAGAGTGCTTTTATTGAACACATTAGTATAAAATGCTTCTAAATGGTCCATTCATAATACTTGTCCACAGGCATGGCTTCTTAACAACTACAAACATTCTCCTTACTTTTCTCTCGGTTGTGATTGTCAGAGGCAAATCACAAATATTTTTCATAACATAACATAACAGCAGTGTGTTTTTAAAAGCTAACTAAGAAAAAAACAAGTTCAATAGATGTCGAAAGTGTGAGATAATAGACTTTAGTGGCACACATTAAAACTGGCTTATTTGTTTTACTATAAACAAAAGGTGATATATATCTTATGTCACCAATATTACAGTTGGAATGACCACATTAATCCTTTCAGGCTTCATACTTCTTCCCTGCTCGGTGGATCTGTTGGTAAAGTGTCATCGAGAACGCCATACCAAGGAGCTAGGAAAACAAAAACAAAAACCATTACAAATAAGACATTTATACAATGTTGCTTTAAGAGTTTGAATAAGTACTTCTCCCATACTAATGTATTTAGGTATGGTATGGTAAGACAACTGACATCAGGACAACAGAAACTCTACACATCTTCTGTCGCAGACTGAGAACTCATCTCCTCAGACAACACCTTCCTAGACATCCATAAAGAACTAATATCTTTGTTTCTTAATGCAGCAGTTCAACAGTAACGTACTTACATGACTCTTACCATTTTGTGGTTTATCTAAATGGTTGAATGCACTTCTTCTAAGTCACTTTGGATGAAAGCATGAACTTAATAATAAACTTGTGCTGTTTTATGCCATTATTGGCGTGTTATCAAGACGCATACTTGCTTTTTAGTGTGTTTATCAATGCCATTTGGCCTCCGTTGACTTACATTACCTTGAGATGGCGTACAAATTGACGCCGTAGGGAGTAGTATGAAAGGGCAAAAATACGTGTAGGGAGGTTGGTCAGTGTGGTGGATGGGTAAAACACAGAACTCTCACCCAGGAGACTGGGGATCGTGTCCCATTTCCTAAACTCAACCGCCGGTTTCTTTTTTTTTTACTAAAGCCAACCTGCGTGTCACGTTTCCTAAACTCAACGGTTGCTTTCTACTTGGGATAACACAGCAAGTGTTGTATGTTTACGCCCGCTGTATAGAGCGTAGACATACACGCAGATAGGTCAAAATGTGTATAGACAACACGCTACTCGGCTTAAGAAAGTCAGCGTGTATGTTTACACAAAGTCATGATGGATAAAGACCTGCTTACCTGTATGACCAACACACACATGGCGATGGTTCCCAGAAGGTGTTTGTTGTCATCCAACCACTCTTCTACCTTCTCATAGCAACCCTAAAAACACACACCAACAGTAATTAGGAAAAATAAAAGAGTACTGCACATCAGATAGAATCCAGTTTAAGGTCAAGACAGTTATACAGACAACAAATTTCAAAAAAGGTTAAAGAATTTGAAGGCCTGATGATCCATTCCTTGCTTGTTTTCTTAATCTGGTCTCAACTTATGAATACAATGGTATCTTTAGTTTGGAAGAAACACAGAAATGTTAGTAGTGCACACCAGCTAAAAGGAGCTGGTTCTAACTGCATATAACTGCACTCCAATAGTTCAACCATTGATGATGTTTGTCCACTTGCAATGACTTGAGTTATCAACAGTATTTAGCTATCTTAATGCCACAGAGAACAACTTTAATAGTAATTTTAAGACGTAAAACGAAACACACTGACCCGTGTCCAGAAGGTGTTAGAGGCATTGCGTCCACAGCCTGGGTAAAACTGCTGGCAGCAGTGGTCAGGAACCACATTGTCATGCAGGGCGGTGTACCAGTCATTGTGGTTGACCACACCACAACATCGCCACTGGTGCACAGGCAGGAGACACAGAAGCAGATGATGTCACAAAGTGCATTACAGGATCATAATAAAGTTTGATTTAAAAACCAGTAGAGGGAGTGATTGTTACTACATTTCTATACCTCTCCCTGTATGTTGTTCCAGGCATCCCTCAGGCCGGCGTTGTTATCTGTGTTGTACAGCACAAGCCCTTCTTTCAGGTCCTGTCTGGCATTTTCACTGACCTGGGCAAACAGAGGTGGATCATGGTCCACTCACAGCAAGAGAGGCTCATAAATATGATGGTACATACAGTAGTCTTACCTTGTCGGTATATACAAAGAACAGGATGAGGAGGATAAGTTCAGCCAAAAGGATGATCAACAGAACGATGAAAAACTGGAGAAGGCAAAGAAAAGAGTTGGATTAAAATTCACCATTATCAGAAACATGCACGATACACTAATGTTGCATTGATATGAATGCAAAACAAATACATTTGATCTCCTTACTTAAAAATACACATCAGCTTTGTGACGTAAATTACGACACATAAAGTTGGGGTTTGGTGGTAGGTCCTGACCTCTCACATTAGCAGCACTAAGTGGCTTCAACATTTAAAATTCCAACACAACCTGAACATGACACGACTAAAGAATACGCAAAACAACTCCACTAGTGATGCATGATGGGTACTGTAGTGTACTCACACTCAGCAGCAGGCACTTGTTCTCCTTGATGGCACCCAGGCATCCCAGGAAACCTGTTACCATGACGACGGTGCCGAGAGTGATGATGAGGTTGGCGGCGGAGAGCGACGGGAAGGAGGGCGACAGGGTGGCAAAGCTGCCCTGAGACACCGACAGCCACACGCCCACACCCAGCAATCCACACCCACCCAGCTGAAAAAAAACACAGGAAACTCAGAAACTTCCTCTTGGTATTTTGATCTTACTACTGATTCATGGTAACAGTTTCTGACTCTGTGTGTGTGTGTGTGTGTGTGTGTGTGTGTGTGTAATAATTACCCAGAAGAGCAGGTTGAAGAGGAAGAGCATGTATTTAACACAGCAGATGCAACCACGAGCCATTATTTCATTGACAGGCACTGCAACAAATTGTATTTTTAAACAATATTTAGTTAGATAAAAAGGTCTAACTGAATATGTACTGTAGGTCAGTCAAACATTGTGTTGGGATAAATCAATAAATTAATGCAAGATGCCGTAAAAGTCATAATAGTAGTATGTAGTAAATATTTCATAAAAAAGTGAAAATATAGTATGTTGTTAAATTCGATTAAAACGTCATAGTGTAGTATGTCATCAAAATGCCATAAAACAGTCATAGTATGTCTTCAAAGAGTCATAAAAAAGTCATAGTATGTTGTTAAAATGTAATTAAAATGTAATTAAAAGTCATAATATAGTATGTCGTCAAAAAGTCATAGTATAGTAAGGCCTATGTCGTAAAAAAGGCATAAAAAGTCAGTGTATTATATTGTCAAAATGTATACAAAAAAGTATAGTATTAGTATAGTATATATCAAAAGTTATAGTATAGTATGTCAAAAAAGTCAGTGTAGTATGTTTTAAAAAGACTTTAAAAAAGTCAGTGTAGTATATCTTCAAAATGCTGTCGTCAAAAAGTTTGAAAAAGTATTAGTATGTTGTCAAAATCTATTTAAAAAAGTCATAGTATAGTATGTCCAAAAAGTCATAGTATACTATGTTGTCAAAGAGTTATGAAAAGGTCATAGTATAGTATGTCGTCAAAAAGTCATGAAAAAAGTCACAGTATAGAAATTATTGTATAGTATGTCATTTAAATTTAATTTCAAAGGTCATAGTACAGTATGTCGTAAAAAAAGTCATAGTAAAATATGTTGCTAAAATTATATTTCAAAAGCCATAGTAAAGTATGTCAAAAAAGTCATAGTGTAGTATGTTGTCAAAAGTTAAAAAAGTCATAGTGAAGTATGTTGTCAAAAGTTAAAAAAGTCATAGTATAGTATGTTGTCAAAATGCCATAAAAGTTCTTGTATAGTATGTCATTTAAATTTCATTGAAAAAGTCATAGTGTAGTATGTAAAAAAAGTCACTGTGTAGTATGTTGTAAAAATGCCTTAAAAAAGTCATAGTGTAGTATATCATCAAAATGCTATGGTCAAAAAGTTAAATTATAGTATGATGTCAAAATGTATTTAAAAAAGTCCTAGGAGACTTCATATTTTTAGGTGCCTTAATTGTCCATATATTGACTTTTTAAGACTCAGTGGACATACTGGATACAAAAATCACGTCATACATTTTAACAACTGGCTAGGGTTGGGTCTTCTTTACGGTATAAGACATAATTTAATGTTCTTTGCAACTTCTTTAATCTTTTGGAAGTTGTTTGTTTGATCACAAACCAGACATTCCACTGTAGTTCACCAACCGCTTTGTTTCCCGTAACATATTATATTCTCCCTGTGGAGTCCTGCTGAAACCACACAAACACAACGAGGAGGAGATAAACTTACCACTTCAACTAGCAGGAGAACGGAGAAGCTCTAGTGGTCTACCTGTAACACATTTGTGTACACAGACATTTATACTATATACTGTGTAAAAGCTATCATTGAAAGTGATGATTTAGGTTTACAGACAAAACTCTTACAAGTCAAAACACAGGACTGGAAACTGAATTCTTTAAATGTCGGGGCTGAAGTGTCTTGATCCTGTAAAGTACTGTTAGTAAGACATTCCTACTGATCACATGAAACCTGAAACTGTTAACTGCATGAGTGTATGTGCATAAAAACGTTACACTGCAGAATATGTAAATATGTTAAAAATATGTTCTATTGTCAGAAATTAAACAAAGAGTTTGACCAACCTATACTATAAATAAGCATGTTGTGTTTCTCAACTAAGAAACACAATCAAAAAAATTCTGTTTTCCTTCTGAATGTGTAAACTGTACGATACTGATCCATCAACAACAAAAATTTTGATGTTATTTAGGTTCATCTTTACATTTGGTCTGTTTATAGTTAGTTACCTTTTTCTATTTGTCATGTAAAACATCTGGCCCATCCCACATGTGGTTACAGACATATGACACCTTCAAGTGATACACATACTTGAATTTGTAACCTACTCATAGATGTAGCTATTTTAAATAGACTACTTGATTAGTTAGTGCGCCAAGGATCACAAACTTTTGTAATGAAAACCAAACTGCTTTATCTCCCATTTTTATTATTAGAGTGGTGTCCTTTCCTAAGGAGCTCTGGTCTTGACGTGACGTCACTGGCTGAAGTTTGCGGTTTTACAACAGTTTGTGTAAAAAAACAAAAAACAAAAAGAAAACACGCAAAGTTACCGTTAGAATAACTGCCAAATCCATTTATTTATACACTTTCGTGACTACAAAACACGCTTAAGTGTGCTTACAATCAACTAAAACCGCTTCACTGCAGGCTCAGGCCGTGACTGTTTTCATGTCCATGCGACGAAGGGAAAGAAAAAGACAGTTAAGCTAGTTTTCCTACCGTTGGCTATGAACTCATCTCCCCGATAACGTCTCAAGACTCTGTCGGTAAACAAGTTTCACATGCCGGCTTAACTTCTGCTGCTTTCCTATCACAGCATCACTCGTTGTGGAAACATAAATCCGAGGGTTGTTAAAGGTTAAGAAGTCTGCTTTGAAGTTCCGTCGACGGCTAGAGGAGAGGAGGGTACCGTCTTTAGAGAGGGCGGAGCCCGGCGGAGGAAGGACCCCGGAGTGGAGGCGTGTCTGTCGGTGCTGGAGAGAGGGACCAGCCGGGCAAAGACCCTAGTTGTTTAAATATGGCTGTTAACCCTTGTATTGTCTTCACTTTCGGGGGGGGGTTTGGGGTTTTAAAAACAATTCTGAAATACAATTTTACTTAATAATCTACTAACAAATATATTGGCTTTATCTCAACTTCAAACAATTGAGATAACATGTTTAGGGAAAGCAATCAGTCTCTACTAGATCACAATTAAAAATGGAAGTGTGATTTGTTATTTTGTCATAAGGTTATAATTCATGTTAAAAATCCACTATGTGATCATTCTTATCTTGGAAAAAAAACATAAGTGGTCATATCCAGAATAATGTTCTGAATTGAGTCAGGAATACATGTTTGTCACAGAAAATAAGGTAATGCCGTTGATTTTCAGGTAGAAAAAAATGTAACTTGTACCATTTTTCTTCTTGTAAAAATTTGAAATGGGTCAATTTGACCCAAATACCATACAAGGGTTAAGTTAAATAAATAATATTTGTGGATTCTGGCTGAATCACACAGATTACTCAATTATTACAAATAAGAATTTTGCAACAGAAAATAGTCAACTTCCAGTGGAGGAAAGGAAGTAGACCTAGCTGGTGTAGCCTGTAGCTTAGTTGGCCCTAGACGACACGTTGACAATATGGTAGTTGTACTTTACGTGGGTATTTTCTTTTCATGATACTTTATGGTAGCTACTCCATTACAGATTGAAATATTATATTTTTTACTCCACTACATTTATCTGACAGCTTGCTTACATTACTCGCTACTACAAATTGCTATTTGCTGTTTTGCCTTTAAACACTTATCATTTATCTTTTAATAATTTAGACAAGCTTTCTCACCATTTTCTTAATTTTCTTTCCACAATCAATCTATTTTTTTTTTATTGGAGAACTGTATAAACTCTAAACATCCACACACACAAATTCCAAAGACAAATAGGACTTTAATAAAGGTTCATTATTATAACATTGATATAAATACATGACTCTGAACAGAAAATACCAAATAAAAATACAAAATATACAAAAAGAAAATATTAAAAGCATGATTCTCATTTTTGTTGCCGCCCTTGAGCATCCATGGCATTAAAGCAACGGTGTTTCCTGTGTATTTTATAGGAGTAAAAGCCATTGTCCAGTTTTTGCATCTGCAAAAAGTTTTCAGTAAAAACTGGAAGTAGCCTACTGTATGAGGTCTGTATTGGTGCCCCCACACACAATGAAGGGGGGCAAAGGGCTCACGAGGAACACGGCAGTGATGAACACTGTCACTGACTGACTGTTCCTCCATAATGTGTCCCCTCTCTCTCTCTCTCTCTCTCTCTCTCTGTTGGCATCCGTTTATCCCAGGACCCATCGATCACACTGGGAGGAGTTAAGCTGCACGGACTCACAGCTCTCTCCACCGTTGTGCTGCTGAAAGATACAGATATTAAAGAATTTATTTGGCAGTTCTGTTACTATGCTACAAAAGGTACATGTTTGACAGACATTGCCCTGGATAACAACGTCACTCCGGACTGAAATATCTCAACTATTGGATGGATTGTCATGAAATTTCATTACATTCATGGTAAAAAGGATTAATCCTAACAATTTTGGTGATTTCCTGTCTTTTTCTGCAGCACTACCATGATTTTTTACATTTGTGGTTCCAAATTATCAAGTGTTGTTGATTAAACTTTCTTAAATAACTTGTTTTTTTTAAACAATTTCTTATGATTAAGTTGCAAAAATATGCCTTTTTTGTTTTGGTCTGAAGCGTTGAGACTAAATTACCTGTTTTTGCAGTTTGGCTCAGAAAGTAGAACTAAAACTGATTTTGGCTATTGCTCAGTCAATTGCCTAAATTAAGTTTATAATAAGTGAGATACATACCTTGTTGGCGATGGCCCGGAGTTTCCCCAGCAGGGAGGGTTTCTGGGTGTAGACTACATCGTCGTCGGGTTCCTCCCCTTCAGCCAGCGCACAGCTGTCTGCAGCTGGCAGATCACACTCCTTGTTCGCAGACATCACCAGACGAGAGTACTTGTACTCCAACCTGACCACAGACCACAGGGGCACCGTCATCATGAGACATCCATCATTACAACATCCAGTGTTAGGTGTTTAAAGGCAAATGCTAAAACCTTTTCTTTAAAACAGAAAGGCTGTCATAGTATAGTTTAATCTTAAAATCAAAGTGATTCTACCAAACAGATTGTTCTTTTAAAAAAACATTTAGACCAAGGTAAATCTGAGGGGTCACAAGATGATGAAGTGGATAAAAAAGAAAAAAGTATATTTGTGTTACACTAATGTGTTCATTTATTCCTCACTCTTTCATGATCTGTAAAAAAACCCCCCAAAAAAACAAAAATATAACTGGTTAACAGTTTGTAACAATAACAATTTGTGTTTTAAGGGAGAAAAACCATAAAGGGTCACAAATAGACTTCATTTAAAGAGGTCACAGCCAAAAAGCTGGTGAACCCTGTTAAAACCAAAGGTAATATGACTGAAGTAAAAAACAACAAATAAAGTAAAAGTAAAGACATAACTGGCTATGTTTTTGAAATTGTAAATAAAACATGTACTAAGAATCAGAGCCTTTACTGTCACCGATAAACAGCTGCTGACGTCTCTGCCTTTAAATAACATAACAAGGTGATCTTAATGAGTATGTTGGCCTTGACTGAGCCTGGTGGTAGCGTCTGATTGGTAGGCGCCTCTAACCTCTTGTTTTTCTTCCAGAAAAAGCAGGTGAGAGAGATGAGCAGCACGGCCACGAAAGCTCCGCCGCCAACCCCAACCTTCAGCCATAGAGCGATGGCCTCACACGGAGAGGAGCTCCTGGGAGGCAGCGATACGCCTTTGCTGCACAGCTTTGGCTCGTTCCACAAGAACAGAGTTTCCTACACGGTGACATATGGAGAATTTCCAAATTTCTTTGCTTGTGCAAGAGAGATTTGGCATTATAAAACAAATAATGCAGTATGTAAGGTTAGTAAGGGCTGGGCGATATGGAGAAAATTAAAAATCAGGATATTTTTGACCAAATACAACAATGTTGATATGCATATGATATATGCAATGAAATTGTAGAGTTGAAAATTGGTGCTTTCAAAAAAATATTTACGCAATGTGATTTGTGATAAATAATCATCAGTAATTTGGATATAATGACTAAAAAGGTTAAGAGCTAGAACAGTCTGGTAAGTTCAGAAAATGGTCACTTTACTGTAATGCAGCCTTTAAAACCAGGAAAAGACAGGACTTGTGTCATATTACCAAATTATGAAATCCAAAACTTAACACAATATCTAGTCTCATATTTCAATATTGATATCAATATACTGACCGGCTCTGGGTTATTAGCACGAAAAGCCCGAGGATTTGGAAGATATGACAATGTCAAAACACGCCTTGGGTTTATGTTGAAAAATTGACAGTAAGATTTTAGTTTTAGTCCTAACATACATCAGCCTTTTAGTTTTAAATGTAAAACAGCTGACTAACTGAACAAATCAATATTACCACCACGTTTCAGCGCAGGGCCTTCATGCATGCAATATACAGACAATATTAGTCTAGTTTCACTCAACAAAAAATAATTTAGTTTTAATAAACCTATTTTTTTTTATACAGTTTAGTCTTATCTCAGTGTCTTAAGCATGCTTTCATAAAAACACACAGAGGGTTTTGTTGTGTATTTGTCTGAAGGAATTAAAAAAGTCTAAAAGGAATGATGCAATGAATATATCTGGATATTGAACCACATATATTGAACCAGAATCTTTTAAAATCAATCTAATCTATTTAGGCTACTTCTTAGATAATTGTTATAAATAATTGTTATCTTCTTTATAAATATAAAATGACACTAGAGATTTAATAAAGACTCGAGAGAGATTCATTAGATTTGCTGCTTAAAGAGTATTTCAGCAGTCTTTAACTGTTTGCAAAATGCAACCATTGGAACACAACCCTGGTTGGATGAGTTTTAGGTCAGGGTGATGGTACAGAATGAATGCAGGTGACAGCAGGTGTGTTACCTGGACGCCTCCCTTGCACGCTCCATCTATCCGGTGGTAGTCGTCCTCGGTGCAGTGCGGACAGGCGCTGGCGCTCTCCCACAGGAAGTGAAATGTACATCCATCGCATGTTCCTGCAGGACAGGAGCTGCACAAACACACACAAAGAGTTTCACAGACTTTCTGGAATTTGTATATGCTCACAACTCATTATCTATTTATCTAGCCTAGGGCCAACTAAGCTACATGCTACACCAGCTAGGTCAACTTCCTTTCCTCCACTGGAATTTGAATATTTTCTGTTGCAAAATTAGTATTTGTAATAATTGAGAAATCCGTGTGATTCAGTCAGAATCGACAAATATTTATTGTCGCTAGATGGTATTCGGGTCAAATTGACCCATTTCAAAATTTACAAGAAGAAAAATGGTACAAGTTACATTTTTTCTACCTGAAAATCAACGGCCTTACCTTATTTTCTGTGATAAACATGTATTCCTGACTCATTTCAGTACATTATTATGGATATGACCACTTATGTTTTTTCCAAGATAAGAATGATCACATAGTGGATTTTTAACATGAATTATAACCTTGTGACAAAATAATAAATCACACTTTCATTTTTGCAAAAAAACACAGAAAAAACAACATTTTGGGTAGAAATAAAAACACAATCTCATACATAGAGTACATTTCCACCTACCTTGGCACAGAGAGCTCTCCTCGTTCCGACTTCTCTGGGTTGCAGCGAACAGTGATGACTGAACTGCGACCCTGATCACATGAAGCCGTAGCCTGCGTTGACCTGAAAGAAAATAGGGACCCAGTTAAACAGCAAAAACATACACTCACTCACTCTGCCTCTATATCTCATACTGTACCTGTAGAAGAAGTTTATGTCTGGAACATCCTTTACGTTTCCAGGAAACAGCTCTGGTTTAGCATTCACGCCATCCAGAACGGAGTCTACTGTTGCTCCTGGTAAGAAACATGGATAAAGTTATCAAAGGAAACATTACAAGCTGCTTATCATAGAGTCACATATTGCCATTTAACAAGTGTCGTACCGATGAAAACGCCTGCAAGGCTGATGGACTGGGAGGAAATGGCCATTCTGAAACCCCGCCCATCTGCTGGGATAATGGTTGATTGACATATGAAGCTGTCCACTGAGTTGACAAACTGAGCCAAGTCGCTTTGGTCGTCTTTGCTGGACACGTCGGTGACGTTATCTGTGCATACAGCGCCTCTCGTCCCCTGTAACAGACATGTGTATATAGCATGAAAATTAACTGTCAGTTGCTATGGTTACACTTGATGTTTTACTGCATCTTAAAAAAACAAAAATGTTATCACACTGGGATGACGTCAAAACATTTAATTTCTTCTCACATTGTGAATAAATCTTCAAAATAAGAAAATGGAAACTATTGGAATATTTAATATGGAGTCAGGTGGGAATAATTTTAAAGATGGAGTGAAGGAAAGTAAAAGTAATACTGACAAAAACATCAATAGACAAAAGACACCACTATCATTTTCAGGCAAAATATAATTTAACAAAAATGAACAATAAATTCCCCCCAGAATAAGTTCTTGGACCACCACTCAAAAATAAAACATCCAGTTAAAGGCCCTGAACACCCATACAGTTGTTTTCTGTTATTCTTGCAGGGTTTTACCTCTTCCTAGGACTGTATGGGTGTGTTTAGACTGACTGACTGACATCTTACGGCGTCTCCTTTTAGCTTTGTTGCCCCGGTTAGGGCAGGACACAGTTTTATCATTCTTATTGATAGAAAAGATTTGTGACCTAATAAATTCCCATCTAAGCTCCAGCTCACTTTAAACCTGAGCAAAGGTTTAATCAGCCAGCGTAACTATAATCATCTGCGTGGGTGTTCAGAGAATTCAAAGGAATCTCTAATCTCAGATGTCTAACTGCATTGGAATAGCAACTGTTGCTAATATACAATAATATAGAGTATGTGTGAATTACCTCGTGGCCACACAGGCTGATGTTAAATAGGTGAAGGTACTTTGTGCCTTTAGAGGTGAAACTCGGCCCGATGGTCAGCGAGGCCACGTCGCTCAGGGAGCTGAGGTCAAAGGTCAGCGTACGGTTGTTCTCTGTGTGGGAGAAGGAGCAGTCGCTGTAGCAACGAGAGTGTTCCTGAAAGAAAAGGAAACACATGAACTCTCAACATGCAACATATTACATGCACTATGGACAGTGCAAACTAATGATAATGGTAAATAATGAGCAAAATCAATAAATAAAATAAATGTTATGTGGTTATTTAATTAGAGATTTGCAACATCCCATTTTTATTTAATGTGTTTCTGTTTCTGCCCTAAGCGATGTTGGTCACGGCTTATTAATAAAACCCAGACTAGGACTGGGTATTAAAGGTCAAATCACTTTGGTTTTGACCAAAACATTTCCATAGCACAATGTCAGATTTGTAATCTTGTTTTCTTATGCTTGGATCAGATAGTTCCTGATTTAATTTAAAACGACTTTTCTTTTAGTAAAACATTTTCTGTGTCTGCTTGTGTTCTGACAACAAACTTTTCTTTTGTTTATTGAAAAAGTTAGGTGGAAGAAGAAAACCTATTTATATTTCTTAAAGTAAATTATCAAAATGAGGATTGCTTTTGTGTCTGCAACAAAACTCAGGAATAATATCAGCACTTGTACCAAAAACCCCAGAGGAGGAGGTCTCTCTACCTTGTTGCTAATACTTCCAGGCCCACAGGCGACGCATGCATCCTGGCCGTAGGTGTGGCGCCCTGCCAGGTGTGTGTTAGGCGGACACTCTTGGCACCGGTTGGTGTCTCTGTCGATGTAAAATCCTGCAGGGCAGGGGACGCAGGACGACCCGGCCTGCTGTGAGTTCTGGGGTACCAGAGCGCAGGCCCGACATGATGACGCCACCCCATCCAGGACGTTTGTCACGCTGATGGAGTACAGCTTCACCATGTCACTGACATAATGACGCACCTACAAACATACATACACAGGGTAGACACATATGTTGAGGTAAATAATCTTGATTTATAATGAAAGTGCATTTATTGTCACATTTGCACTTCCACGTACAATAATTTGACAAATAATTTAATTATACCTTCATACACGTGAATGACATACCCAGTGTTTAAATGTGTGTGTGTTTATGTGTGTGTGAGTTCACTTACGTCCAGAGCATGGTTAGTCCTCTGGAAGGCCCATGTAAATGAAACAGAGTCGTTCCTGGTCATGCTGTGTGAGTATGACTGTTTCCCTTTACTGCCTTCCCAGGACTCCACCACTGTGGTGCTCTTTCTGTTCACATCCTGCAGGGGGCGTCGCAGGAAAACAGTTAGATGGGGAAAATACACGTTGGATTACTGAACAATCTGCAGAACACTGTAATAAACTGGACCGCAGTGAGATAAACGTGACAATTCTGGCTTGCTGGTAAAATAAGTCCCCTAATTACTACCTTTCTGCTCCAAGCACACACAATCAAAGCACATACCATCATGAAGTAGAGCTCACAGTCGCCAGAGCAGAGGGTCTCAAACACAAAGGTTATCGTGCCGAACTCACTGCCGGTCATCCCTGAAAGTGAGGCTGGGACCCTGGCACCAAAACCACAAACACAGACAGAGACTAAGATGATATAGACATCAAAATACTGTATGGTTAAGTGGGTTTTAGCGGCAATTACTTCCTGCAAACCCCTTTTTCTCTGTTAAGACAGCTCTCTTGATTTTCTCTTTCTATGGTGTCCACACTTGTATAGATAATTACAAATCTGTCACAGAAACAATCAGATCTCCCCAGAAAGAAAGCACACATACTTACTTGAAGCCAGGGACATGCAGGCTAAGGATGAGGTAGTCATTATCTGAACTGCCTGCCCCACTGCGGATGTGGTCCCCTGCAACCTCCCATCCTGATGAACAACAGACATGATGCACACACACGTTATCTCACTGATTCTAGATGACAGATTGTTTATATTGTATTAATAAGTACTTTTGATTTTAACTCAATTGTAAATTATTTTGTGAGGTGTGAATACTTCTTTAGTGCCTCTGTTATTGTGCTCACCGTTCATGTCGTCACATTTGGAGTTGCCCACGTTGAAACAGGAAGTCTTCATGTTGGAGGGCAGTACATTCCACCATTTATACTCGTAACCTAACACTGGCTCTGTACCTGCAGGGCACTTAGTGCACACTGGCACACACACACACACACACACACACACACACACACACACACACACACACACACACACACACACACACACGCACGCAGGCAAGCTTTATTTAGATACAACAATGGTATTTTTACTCTTTGGTAAAACATTATGTTTGCACAAGAAGATCCTTTCAGGAGTGGATAATCCATCTGAGTTCTCTCTGTTTAGTTGACTTTCCTTAGATAAATACAGATTAAAAAAAGATTAAAATGATACGAAAACAGCACCACTGCTTTGGTAACAGTACGTTCCAGGTGTGAGCAGGTTTACCGTAGGTGCCATTTGAATGGGTCCCAGGTGGGCAGGGCAAACAGGTGGAGTCGTTGCTGTTGTAGTAGCCAGGGTTGCAGGGGGGGCAGGGCTCTCTCTGTCCCGTCAAAGGCAGCTCCACGGCCCCTGTGATGTTCTCCACACAGATTTTTGGCTCCACCCAACGATACAACACCTGCGTCTGTAACCGACAAATCACAGTGGTTATGATCAGGGTGGATCAGTGTATATATATAGAATAAATAGAAGAAAGAAATGTACCAGGAGTAAAACTGACTGAGATACATAAAAACAAACTACACTATCAGCATAGAGATGTGTTTTATTTCTGTTCTTTAACCCTCCTGTTGACCCGTTTTCTAAGTTTCTATGTCAGAAATATGGCTTTCTATTCAACCAAATTTCCATCAATACTAATTTTTTATGGTCTGCCTGGGAGAAAATCTGTGATCATCCATAAACATGTTTCTCTGACCTTAACTATTAGTCAAGATAATTCCTAATTGCTGCATATTTTACTCAATAATGAGGTGTATTTTCATGTAAATGAGATTTATTCACCATCAATTCCATAAAGAAGTGTAAAACTAGTGGTAATAAGTCATAAAGTTGGCCAAAAAGATGTAAAACAGAATTGAGTGATCATTTATAGGCTACTTTAAGCTTTATAAAACAGGCAGACCAAACCGGAGAACAAGTGCACGGTCGACAGGAAGACAATATGGGTTATACGTCATCATGCTTACTCAGCGCTTTCAGAGATGTGGCCAAGGTTGTGTTGTTGACTTTGGATTAGATTACATGCAAAATGTTCATTAAGTCATCACTTCCTGTGTCATCACATTGTGTGACTTCTCTAGTTTCTGATACAGTAATACCCTGAAAGAGCTGACAGAATGTATCCAATGTTAATTATCAATTTACATGTAATACAGTAAAAACAGGCAGGATCGTCCTTCTGTGTGACTACGTAGTGCAATGTTAAGGAAATTTACAGAAGGCTACATGCAAACAGGCTTCATTCATCATAGAGTATGTCCTTTTGACACATCCATCTCATTAAATTCAGTGTAAAACCATGTTGGTGTCGGTCCTGAGGGACGATAGACACAGAAAGGACAATAGAGAATTACTTTTATAATGGAATAAACATATTTTATATACATTTAAAATGGTTTGTTCCGTCTTTTGTCCACAGTTTAAAAATGTAGATGTTACAATGATTCATGGTGTATGTAAATTTGGGTCCCGGGAGACTCCACAAGCTGAACAAGATGGGGAACCAGTGGTGTAAACCAATCAAGGGTGTTTTTGTCTTGTATGGATGTTTAGTCTTTATATGTAGTATTATATTTAGTTTAATTTGTGTACGTTAACCTAGAAATTGAGACAAAAAACAACATAATTGTCAATTTATCTTTGGCAGGTGTACCTGTCCTTGTGTAATAAAACAATGTGTGTGTGTGTGTGTGTGTGTGATATGTGAGACGTGTGGATGCTGCTGACCTTTCCTTCGCTGTCACAGGCCGTGTGGATTTGGAAGTAATCCTTCTCTGAGCACGGCGGCCTCACCTTACACTCTGCCCATCCCTCATCTGACAGAGGCGGAGGAGACAATGATGATCCAGTTGCACGGTGATGCAGAGACAACATGCACAACCAGAAAGTGATGTTTGGTAAATCCAAATGACTAGTTTTTTTAAAGTTTTTTTACTTTACAGAAGAGAATGTAAAACGTTTAGGGTTAACACAAACATGAAACATTACTTTTTATATACCGTATGTTATAAGTCAATAGAAGAGTTCAGCCAATATAATGTAGCTATAGATGTTATCGCGTACGTGTTGGCAGATATGCAAATACAAAGTGCGACAACATAATCGTATTTAGAAGCTACATTTTAATTAATTCATGGAACAATGTTGCCAAAGCATCAATATACAATTTGTACATTCAGATTGATATATATTATATCAGCAAGCTATGCCCTGTCTCCTTCTCCTATGTGGATTTTTTAATTTTGAGAAGTCCTTCAGCTCTTTGAAATCTGAGATTACAGAGTTGAACTTGTTGATCATTATTTCATTGTATGTTTTACATCGTAGGAGGAAGTAAATTTCTGTCTCAGCCTCACCTGTTTTCCTTTGGTTGACATGATTTTTTTGTGTCTTCCTGATTTGAGTGCCAGTTTGTGGTCACTGAGTCTGTATTTGGTAAGGATCTGTCCCTGCTTTCTATCTCTGACAGTAGAGAGATATTCTGCTGAATCATAAATCTCTTTTTAGGGCCAAATAACATTCTAATCTACTTTGGCTTTAAGTTTTTTCTTTAAAATGTCCTAAATAGATTTTCTTATATTATGTTATAACTTGATGTATGTCTGAGAAGTGGGCAGTTTTTACAATGAGAATCATGTTACATTTACAGTTACTGTAATAAATAATTTGGCAGTGAACACCATTCTTCAATTATTAAATAAATGTGTCAAACAAACCTTAAATAACCAAATTTGAGGGATTAGGA
The DNA here is from genome assembly GCA_013375575.1 of Percina caprodes. Classification (NCBI taxonomy): domain Eukaryota; kingdom Metazoa; phylum Chordata; class Actinopteri; order Perciformes; family Percidae; genus Percina; species Percina caprodes. The sequence continues at coordinate 5,297,805 of JABXJD010000007.1, read as the reverse complement.
GGTTTTGTTTATGTTAAGTGTTTGAGTAAAAAAGTACCATTGGACTATAATATATCTATCTCTGATTTTTCTATTTAAGTTACATTTAAATACAGTAAGGTAGATGAGGATTGGCTGAATTAATAAAATAAACTTACTTTTGGTATTACAGCTTACCCAAATTTTCTTTACCACTTCTCACTGGATGTAATTAAGACAACAACAGACAACTAGTGACATATTAGAGTTGATTCATGAGTACATACGTGAGTAGTAGTGTTCAGGGCAGGTTGTACAGGAGGATGCCCCCTTTATGGAGAAGGTGTTGCTGGCACACGGCTGACAGGATGATGAGCCGGGGGCCGAGCTGAACCAGCCAGGCCGGCACGGGAAACACTCCGATGTGTAGGCCACACCTGGACATATTAATAATTTAGATCTGAGAACTGATTTTTGGAATTTATCTTCATAAAGCTCACGAATGCCTTATTGTTACTGTGTGTTTGGCTTATGTTTTACCCTCTATTTGGATGTTCTTGAGCAGCACGGGTTTGACCATCTTCCCTCCCACCAGGATGCCGGTGGTTCTCCAATACAGGATGTTCGTACCGGATTTCAGAGTTACCTAAAAATAAAAACAAAAACAAAATGACATACACATGGTGAAGCACACACAAACTATAATGCAGCCCCTACTAACACAAGCGGAGTCAGATACTCACTGTGTGCGAATCCCATTCTCCATTGTTGGTGACTTTAATCCACTTCTGGTCATCGGTCTGGGCCATTTCTTGACACTGCTCGTTTTGGACCTGAACACGTTAATATTGTAGCTTAGCCATAAAATAAATAAATAAAAAAATCTGAATATATTAGGCTGTAATGTACAGTAGGAAGCAGTTAGCGGTGCTTACATAAAACTCAAAGAAGATGTTGTTGTCGGGGTACTGGTAGGTGAAGGAGACGGAGCCCTGTTTCTCCAGATGGACGGCGTAAACCAAAGACACTGTACACTCATCGCGGTTCGACTCCAGATACACACCCTGTGGTGTCCATGATGAGCTGCCGCGTGGACAAAACACACTCAACAAACCAGCAAAAAAAGAACAATGGCTGTATGCTCAACTCCATGTTATCCTGGGGGGGAACATTTGGTCATTGAGTGTTTGTGTCACCTGTTGCAGGCCAGAATGTCCTCTCCATTTGGCCCGGGGTCCAAGAAGCTGGCCAAGCTGGTGAAGCCAGCAGGGATGGCGTCCCACTGGTCAAAACGTAGGCCGCTGCCCAGCGAATAGGAGCCGGCCGCACACGGCGTGCACTGCTGCGTAGTCATCTCTAAGAACTTCCCAGCCGGACATGAGAAAGCTGTGAGGCAGTGAGGAAAAGAAGGTCACATTGACAACCAAGTACACACACATAAAGATGAGCACACACCAAAAACACACACATAGTGCTTACAGCAGTCTGTTCCTCTGATTGGAGGTGGAAGGTTTGAGCAGGAGCTTGGATTGAGAGGGATGGCGACCCTCCATCGTGACTCTGTGCTGTCACACTCTGTGTACTGGTAGTAGTAGTCTGTCTGCGGAACACACATACAGATCGCACAAAGATCAATACACCATCCAATGGAGCACTTTGGTTCAGACTGAAATATCTCGGCAGCTATTCGATGGAATGACATTAAATCTTGTACTGACATTCATGGCCCCCAGAGGATTAAGCATATTGATTTTGGTGATCCTCCTACTTTTCCTTTATCACTTCAATGATGTTCATAATCGTGGTTTTGAGTGAAATCTCTCAAGAACTATTGGATGGATTGCCAGGACATTTTGGTAAACACATCCATGTGTGAGAATGTAAGCATATAGCACTCGACACGCATCCCTTTTTTGTGAGCATGAAGCTGATTTGTTATGAAAACAAAAGCTGGTTTCAGTGTAAAAGCATGTGTAAAAGTGGTGGTTGACCCTGATCACCGCGGCAACCAACCACTGGAACACTAATGGTCCTTTAAGAGCAAAACATTACAGTCATCTGTGCAGTCGCTTTTTTCCAAGGACTGCTGGTTGTGACATTATGCTAATCATTTGAAATGATTGAACATTCATTTAGGACATTTGGTCCAAAGCAAACTATAATGAGGTGCTTTTATTTAATCTCCATAGAAACAAGAGCTAGAGATAATGTTATGGTAATAATTATTATAAGATCTGACCTATATTACAGGTTACATACTTGCTGGTTTCAACATATTCTATTTTCTTTACAAACTACCTTTAAACATGTTTGATTCTATATGCCTCTTACTTTTTTTAAGCACTTAATTTTAGAAAAATCCTCAGAATATAGAATAAAATAAAGAATAAAACTCCAGCCCACTGTTTCATAACTCATCTCGTTTATTTCATATTAATTTAATAAATTTAGTTTTGTCAAAACAATCTTTATCGACAGACATATTATTTGGACCAAAACATTGTATTAAATAAATATCAAATAAACCTAATTGTGCAGGGTTTTCTTCTATTTTTATTCACATTTTGTAGCCCGCTGACACACATGTAGGTGTGCCAAGATATTTTTATTATGATTTGGACAAAAATGCTCTCTAAATACACTTTATTAGTTACTACAAGAAACGTTTGACATTTTGGGAAATACCCTTATTTGCAGAGTTAGGCGAGAAAATTGTTCCGATATTAGGCTACGGTCAGTTAGCTTAGCTTAGCATAAAAACTGGAAACGGGAAAACAGCTAGCCTATGTCTGAAATGATTATTGCAATTTCATATCATATTTTTTGACACCGTGGTATTTAGATGTGGACTTCAGGTGTGTTACAGCTAAAAATGATGCACGAGGACAGAAAGCAGATTTTATATTGATATTCAATGTCTTGCTTCCTCTCTTTCTCATTTCACCTTTGAAAACCTAAATGTCAAAGCCTTCAAATCGGTTTTGTACTTGATGCAATCTTGCAGAATCAAATATGGCCTGGTTTGTACTTCTAATGTGACTTCCTTTGAGTCCAAAGCCTCGCTCTGGCAGCTCTCCATCGCCTCCCCTCATCCTGCTGTTCAACTAGGCAGACAAATCATCAGAGCGTGCAGGCAGCTGGCTGCAGCAGAGCACTGACATCTAAGTAGCAGCTGATTAAACTGGAACAATCACAGAAATGACCTGCGACATGTGTACGGGGGAATTACGGAGATGGTTTGCCGATGCAGGATGTGTGCGAGATAGATAAGCTTGAGTTCTACAAGCTACTAATCACTGTTCTGCAACAACAAAAATGACCATTCATGCTACCCCCCAACACACACACACAAACAATTGGATTGTTTTTAACATGGCCACATGCGCTGAGATTCACCTGCTGTCCATTGGACAAACAAGAGGGCTGTTACCAGTGCTCATGCGCTCAACAGTTGGGGGAAAGGTCAGCTGATAAAAAAACCAAAAAAAAACTAACTGATGTGTTTTGCTGGTCTCCCAGGTGACTCACATTGGTTGTCATGGAGACTGATAAGAAGAGGAGAGAAGGGGGCAGGGGGCAGGAGATAAAATTCAATGCTAGAACAAGCCATCCTCTGGGTTGAGAGACTATAGGAGTGGGGGTTTGGGGATGTGTGTAGTAAGGGAAAATGGACAGTACACTTTTTGGACTGCTGATATTTTGTATTAAATATTTGATGCCAAAAACATCCAGAAAATTACAAACATCTTCTCAGAGTGGAAAAGTGAACCTGAATTTAGACCATCACTGGACAAACATTAGGCTACTGAAAGATTGAGTTGAATGTCATCTCGTTTCTATATCCAGCAGCTACCTGATGCATTTCAGAGGCAAATTGTACATTTATTTAATAACTTTAGTTTGCAGATTCAGATTAATAATACAAAATATGATCAACCAATATAGTATTATGTGATATTATAGATTAAGATAAAACTGTATAGGCCTATATTGGTGGGGAAATTCACAACCCAGCAGATAAACATATATAAAATAATAAAATTTAGCTCCACCTTTACCAGCTTCAACAATAAATTTATGAACACACTAATGCATCACCAATTATAAACCAGTAATAAAATGTATGTATGATTCTTTAAATATAATATGATGCTGATATTTTGTAGGCTACTTTCACTACATTTTTTTTTTTTTACTTGTAACAGATTATTTTGTACACTGTGGTATTGTTATTTTTACTGAAGTAAAAGATCTGAGTAGTCTACTTCTTCCACCATTGCTGGAGGCTGCCGAGAGAAGGGATGGAAGCCAGCAGACGGATCAGCTCGTTATGGAGCGTGTTTCTGGTCAACAGGAACCGCATTTTAAGCCGATCAGCGGCGTGGTGAGGACCGTGTGCTCAGATCCAGTATTAAACCAATATATAAAAATGGAAAAGACTTGTATTTTATTATTCTGCATTATGAGAAGCCTTTTATCTAATGTGGTTGCAGGCCAGATTCTCTACATGTATGGCCATTTTCGTGACTTGATTATCACATCAAAATAGGTTATGTGATGAACGTCAGTTCTAGATTAGAATAATATATATTTTTAAAGAAGCATCCAATTTTGGCATTTTAAAAAGCTACACACTTGTGTTTAGAAGCAGCAGGATCAGGATATTGTACAGCTTATAATAAGCGCACCTACCTCATCGCATGGCCGCTGCAGGTCGGCGGACACAAATGATGTGTGAGCGGTGATGATGAGTACAAGGTAGCGGGGCAACCAGCCGACCCACACCTGCTCCCGCATCCTCAGCTCGGATCACTAACAGCCGGCTGTCCGCTGCCTGGAGCCAGGAACATGAAACAGGCCGAGCGGTCAGTGCTTATGGTGGCGTTCCTGTCATTGATGCGCCTGCTGGTCTGTCTCTTACCCTCCACCCACACTGCTGTCAAGACAGACGGCGTATAAAAAAAAAAACATGCTTCCGGTCCCAGCTTTCAAATTAAAACTCCCGTTATCCCCACCATAAAGAGTAAGAATGAAGATTTGAAGTAAACGACAAGATTTGGCACAGTGCAATGTACCCTTTTTGTTTTGTTAATGTTCTTATGTTCTCTTATTCTTGTTATCTTATTATTATTTATGATAATTTCCTGTGTTTTAATTCACACAACGTTATTTTTTTATTCAGCAGACTTTTGCAAATGTAACCAATGTTTAAGAAAGGTGCTGGTATAAAAACGGTAATACCTTTAATTTATGATTCATGGGAGGTTTTTAGTTCATTAGTTTTGTGTTGCTATGTACTATTAAAAAGATGTAGATTTTTGTCTAAGAATAATTAATGAAAGGATTAGCTGAATAATAGAAAAACTGATCATGATACTGGATAATTCATTCATCATTTTAAGCCAGAATGCCAAATATTTGCTGATTCTAGCGTCACAAAACGTGAATATGTGATGCTCGTCCTTATTATAACCTATGACATCTTTGAGTTTAGCTGTTTTTTTGGATTAAACAAGTAATTTGAATAACTTACCATGGGCATTTTTTCCCTATTTTCTGAGATTAAACAAATTAATTGACTAAACTAGACATTATTCCTCATACTGATTATTCAAGAACATAATTGCTAATTGGAGCCCTAATCTTTTGTCAAATTTAAATATTTAAATCTTCAGTTTTTTTAGTCTTTAGGGTACAAATTTATGTAATGAGGGTGATAGACATTTGATGAGATAATGTATGATTATGTTCTATGCAGGTTAACTGTTTGTTAGACAATAAAGGCTTTTCTTATCTTAGTATTTCTACTCAGAAACTGCATTATTCAACCTTAAAGTAACTCTAAAATTAGAAAATAAAAACTATATGCTGTTATTGATTGAATTAGGTTATCTGCTCCTTTCTGTTTCATCACAGATTTAACACATCGACACCGGCGAGTAAAAAATCGTAGCACATTAATATTTTATCGCCAGCTCTATACTTTTATTTTGAAGGCGCCACCACCTGTCACAGCCTGTAGAATTATTGGTCGTTTCACTACCAGCTCAGCTAAACCCTTAGACCCTGACCTCACGAGCGTGATGAGACATACGTTATCTTGATTGACAGCTGAATATAGACAACAGGAAGCAGGCCTGCTGAGCTTATTATAACTCTACACTGATAAATAAGTAGGAGCTTTGAGAATAACACTTAAATTGTGCAATACAATGTAGTTTAGGTTAAAAGGTCCACCTTTAGATTTATTACAAATGTGTTGATCTGAAAGAAAAAAAAACACTATTTAATATCCTACATCCACTGACATTTGTCACCAAAGCCTCCAAACAGCCTTTAATAAATGTTATCTGCTGAAAGTTATTTTTTTTTTTAATTTTAGATTAGGTATCAAACTAATTACAGTTCTGGAGATCTTTTCATCTTTGGTCTTAATTAGTGTTTAAATCTTTCAAATAAGTATGATTTACATTCCCCGTGTAGGAAAATGAGGATTGAAAATTATTTAAGACAATGAAACTTTGTTTGTACAGTACCATTCAAACCCCAAGTGACTTAAAGAGCAACTACATACATACATACATACATACATACATACATACATACATACATACATACATACATATAGTATGTAATCCACGCTAAAAATCATGACAAACCACTGCAGTGCAACTCGAATTGGTTGTATTATACACTGTCACTGGTCTAACACTAGTGTTCTGAAATTATTTTTCAAAACAAAAGTGTCCTACAGAGACGGAATCAGAGTTATAGTTATATATATATATATATATATATATATAACTAGGCTTATAATTATAATATTGATACTGTAATAACTCTGTTGTTGTTTTATGATTGTTGTATCTATTATTCTGTTTCTTCTTATTCTCGTTCTTCTTCCTTGTGTACAGTAGAGTAACAGGTGTAAAAACTTGAATTAAAGTAAATGGAAAGAGTCGAGGTGAGTTCATCTATTTGATATTTTATGTAGCCTACAGTTTGTATAAGGTATTACACAATAATTAAATCTGCAATCTTGATTTTGGTTGCGGGAACATTAAGGAAATAAGTTATGCCAACTTTTAGTTTTTTTAAATGCTAGTTTTTTTTTTAATGTGGTTTTATGTTTTATTTATTTTGTGAATATTTGTTTTTATGTGAAGCAATATGTCCATTTACCGGCCACCGTAGGTGACAGCAGCAAACAACAGCTCTGCAGAAATAGCCCCACGAATAAGAAGTACGACACCCGGATGTGACGTATATTGCAGAATCAAAACAGTTAATGTTAGTCAGCTCGGAACTATCCCGTTAAAGGTTTATAAAATGCAATGGGAAAGGTTACTGGCAATGTTAGAAATAAACTACACTATTTAGATACTGGAGCGAGTTTTTTTACCGGACTGTCGAGGAATGCTAATGCGAAGAAAGGTACTTTTGGCTAGTTTTAGTAACAGCAGCCGCAGCATCATCATCTCTTCTCTATGTGACTAGCTACCTGGTTAGCTTCCACGGCTAACGAAAGTTGCTCCATGGCTATCTATGGGCTGAACATTACCATATATAGACCGGCCACAGAGCTCCCTCGCCGGTGAAATGTAAACGGTGACTCCCGAAGGAGGCTGACAAAGGGCGAGCAAAAACAAAACTCAGCCTGGAAGATAAAAACACGCTTCGCCATGTCATCTGAGCAGATTATTGCCATCGTCATGGATGACAAAATATACGAAGTGAATAAAAAGAAGCTGATAGAGAAGAGCGACTACTTCCGTGCACTGTACAGCTCCGGGATGAGAGAGTCCACCGAGGACTCTGTGCAGCTGCAGGGGCTCAGTGTCCCCGGCCTGGAGCTGGTCCTGGAGTTCATCAACACCTCCAAGGTTCAGGTTGTCAACGAGACTCTGGAGGACCTGATTGAGACCGCCTCCTTCTTACAGGTCACCTCCATCCTCAAGCTCCTCACCTCGGAGATCCGGCTGGACAACTGCGTGGACCTGTACAGCCTCTCTGAAGTTTACGGGACTCATGATCTGCGTAATGCTTGCCTCAAATACATGAGCTGCTACTATCATCCCATGCTCAGGCGGCCAGAGTTCAGCAGCCTCCCCTCTGCTGTCAGAGACCAAATCAGGAGATGCGCATGAAAGGCACCGCCACCTTGGTAGCCATCGGAGACTTCACCTGTCTCTCCCTGGATGTGCCCGATCAGGATGAACCCTGGTCCATGCTGAGGTATGGAGAGGTGGAGCAGCGCTGGAAACCGCTTGCAAACAACCTGCCTCCAGATATGATCAACGTCAGAGGATATGGCTCAGCTGTCCTCGATAACTACCTGTTCATAGTCGGGGGATACAGGATGACAAGTCAGGAGATCTCTGCGGTGCACTGCTACAACCCCTGTAGGAACGAGTGGAACCAGGTGGCTTCGCTCAACCAAAAGAGGTAGAACACATAACTACATATTTTCTCTCAAATAGCGGCTATTGTGTTTAACTTACTGCATCTATTCCTTTAGGTCCAACTTCAAGCTGCTGGCAGTACAAGGGAAGATGTACGCGGTAGGAGGCCAGAGTCTGGGCACAGTGGAGTGTTACAGCCCAGAACAGGACTGGTGGACCTGTGTGTCCTCGATGCCCAACCCACTGGCTGAGTTCTCTGCCTGTGAATGCCAAGGGATGATCTACGTTATGGGTGGATACACTGCAAGAGGTTGGTATAAGTGTTAACACACATACAACTACAAACAATGTAAACTAGTACACATTAGAAACAGTGATGGCCACAAAAAGTCTTTGAAACAAGCAATGTGCACCTTGATGCTACAGTATTGCTTATGTGATAGTAACAGTGAAAATAAATGAAGGCCTAGTTGAGTGTTTCCGATGATGCTTTGTGCTCAGTATCATATATCTTGACTAATAATAACACGGCTAATAATGATGGTAACAGTCAGCAAAATAGAAAGTTCTTCTTCTTCACTGCATTGAGGTGTTTTTGCCTTCGTCTTTGGCATTGTCAAAATCAGGAGGACACTGTCGTGTATTATCACTTATACAACTTCAATTATTTTGGCCTTGGCATTGTTGGGTCCACAGGATGTTACAGTAGTTATTGCTGCCCAAGGGCATATTTTTGAAAGAAACTAGATACTTGATTAAAAAGTCGATCTCACACATCAGAGTTGGTTTCAATTATTACAGAATGCTTACAGTAATGCTTTAATAACAGAAAGCAATATATTTTTTTAATTCACCCCTAATGCTACATACAGTACAGGTATTTTGTTGGCCTTAACCCTAATAAAAAAAATAACTTCCTCTGCTTTGCATGTTTTTTGAAACCAAACCTACACCCTTGGTGCTGCCACATGTTTCTTTCAGTTTTGTGTCTTTGAGTTTAACAGGTTTTTTTGTGTGTCTGACAGACAGGAACACAAGTGTTCTCCGTTACTGCACCACCTCTGACACCTGGACAGTGTTTCGGTCCTGTCCGGCGCACATCCGCAAGCAGCAGATGCTGTCGGTGGAGGACACAATCTACCTGGTGGGTGGCTACACCCACGAGTTGGAGGTGGGGCAGCGGCAGCGGCGTCCCAGCCAGACGGAGGACGTGCTGACGGTGCAGTCCTACAACGTCTCCACTGGGGAGTGGATCCAGCTGAAGGAGAACACGTCCAAGTCTGGCCTGAACCTGACGTGCACGCTGCACAACGACGGCATCTACATCATGAGCAGGGACGTCAGCCTGCCCACCAGCCTGGAGCACCGCGTCTTTCTCAAGTACAACATATTCTCTGATGCCTGGGAGGCCTTCAGACGCTTCCCGGCTCTGGGACAGAACATGCTGCTCTGTTCGCTTTACCTACCCAACGTGCTGTGATTGAGAGGGCTGACGGGAAAGACTAACAGAAGAGGAGCCCATGCGGAGTATATAGGCCAGTGTGTGGCTTAATTGTTCTGGCACAGAATGGGGCTCTGTGGCATTAGTGGAAACTGTGTCCGGTTGCCAGGTTGAACACCTCGTGACCTTTGTGCCTCAACAAAAAAACAACTAACTGCACTACATTGAACATACTGCTGCGGATGCAAATAAAAAAGCTACAATGGCAAGTAACGTGATTAAGTGCTATGGCCCGTAGGTCAACAGCATCATAACAGCTAGCCCCAGTTTGTGCCTCTCATGTACTAACATCAGTCAGAGTGAAAGCCCAGAAGGACATTAAACAACACCTACTGTTGCACCTAAGGTATTTCCGGGATCTCTAAGACTGTCTTAACCACCTGGATGAGAAAATATTTTGTCTGCTACACAATTAAAAAGATTTTAAAACTGTTTCCAACTTGCAACTTGTTTCCTATCCAGGTGACTTGCCGGTTGCCATCTTTGTTAGGATTGGGAAATAAATTTGCAACTTGGGAAACTGGTTCAACATTTTTTTATATTGTGCAGCAGACAGAATATTTTACCATCTAGTTGGATGGAAGTGTCTTAGGATTCTGGAAATATCTAAAGAACAGTGCTAAGTGTTATTTAATGATCCCTCTGGGGTTTTGAAACATGGTTGAATAATTATTTATATAACGGATGGTTACCACTGTCGGATGTAATGCTAATACATGGGAGGCACACAAACTGGGTGTACATAACATCATGCTTTTAAATCTATAGGCCACAATATTCCCAATGTTTACACACCTAATATGGCATTGGCGTACATGTTTATCAATAATTCACTACAAACCTTAAGATATCTCGGAAACTCATTTCTGGTCTTCATGAGCTGTACATAGAAGATAATCATGAGATATGGCTTTGGTTATACACTGCCAGTTTTATGGGATTTAAAGGGTCCTTGAACGTTAATGTTTGGGATCAGAGAGAGCTTAATGTGTTGTATGTACATTTGCACAGTCTTATTTTTCCAGAGATAAACTAAGTGAAGCTTAAAGCGCAATTCCATGAAATGAATGATGCACTTGTGCCTTCTGCAACCTCAGTTAATGGAACTTATTACAAAAAAGCACAAAATGCAAGACTGTGTTACCCTTACCAGCAACTGACCAAAACTGCTGTTTCATTGTTTTTCTCTCTGTTAAAGCAGATTTTGTTTTCATTAAAGGTACTTTTCAGTTCCTTCATTAAATATTGGAGGTGTGCAGACACAGAAATAAGCCTCAAAGCAAAACTTATTTCTGAAATGCTCAAGTTTTGGGTAAATGCAGCACTTTTGATGTTTGATTTGGTGCATTACTTTATTGTTTGACAGTTTTTGAAATTTAGGTCATGATGAATAAAGATGAAGTTCAGGTGTCTGTTTTGTAGTTCTTTTTATTCACCATTTTATGCTGTAATTTCTCCATATTCTACTTGGGTCTCCTGGGTTTGTTCTATTATAAATGTCTAAATCATCAAAGATAAGTGAGTAAATATCTTTTGAGTGAACTCTCCTTTTAAATAATTACAAGTAATCCCTAGAAGAGAGAATGTATGAACCTGACTTTTCCAACGGGGTTCAGTGTTACCACTATTATCTGCAGTGCAAGCAGATTCCAATTCCTCAATTAACTCAACAAACCATGTGAGATGTCCAGAGGTTCTCAATTGTTTTTCAGCTAAGTACCCCTTACAAGAAAGAGAATATACCTGGGACCCCCTAATGTATAATATTTGGAATAATTTGACGTAGCCTATTTTTAACACTATTTTTAACACTTTTGTTATGCAAAAGAACAACACAAGAAATATATTAGAAAGATAATACGAATATTTTCATCATCAAAGAATACCCATAACATTGTGTTCATGCATTTCAGAACACACACACACTACAATAGGCTATTCAAAATTATATACAATTTGTTAGATTAAAATGTGATGTAGTAACTATTCAAGATATATGTAAGAAACAAAAATCAGAAAATAATACCAAATGCCCATCACAATCTTCCAGAACCCATGATGACTTTTTAAAATGGCATTTTTTATCTGACCAGCTGCCCCCAACCCAAAGATTTTACGATTTATAGTAATATAAACTAATATAAAACAGGAAAACCCTTTCCTAAATCTTCAAAACCAGGGAATACTTGAGACTTAAATGATCAACTGAAATGTCGTAGACTCCAATGAATACCATCCCACATGACCAAAATCATCCAATATGTCCTTTCTCCCTCTGGAATATTTAGCTATAAAAATGGCCGCATGTGTGCCACTATGGCTGTAAAATGCAATCTGAATTTAGCATGCTTGACAGAGTTTCAATACAGTGATGCATCTCAGACTAAAAGAAATCCAAGTAAAAAACAGAAAAGAGACACCCTGCAGGGGGCAGCACATGCTTTTTAAACATTAAATATCTCAGCAGACAGTATTTTCCACCTTCACAAGGACTCCCTTCTTCAAATAAATAACATCAAAAAACAATAATCTTCCATTTTAGCATTAACATGCATTTTTGGGAGAAAAAAAAAACACTCGCTATGAAAGAAAGTTTAAGGCATCATATGAAATCTGCCATACCTGTAGGCTATTTTAAGAATGTGTCATAAACATGGCTGGATGTGATATTTTTTTTACCTTTTGTTGCATGGTGTGGATAGATTGATGGCTGGTTGGAATAGGCTTTCTTTAATTCACTGTGGCTGCCACTGGGGAGCAGGAGGAAATCAATTGTTATCATCAGTGGCCAAGATTGATCCTCTATCTGGGGTCAGACCACAATGATGTCTCTCACACCTCCACAGCGGGGGCCGTCGAGGCCAATGACTGCTCTGGGGGAAAATACTGCAAACTGTGTCTGGTTTAGAAAAAAAGATGACAGACTGCGTGTGTGTATGTGTGTGTGTGTGTGTGTGTGTTGTGCCATCACTTTTAAGACTAAATAATGCTGACAATCTAATGTCATATTGTAGCTGCATGGATGACAGTATTGCATATGTTTTAGTCTTTTTCTTTATGTTTCCTTGGCTGAGAGTCCACTGAAATATTGTGCTCTGTATTCAGAGGTGAACATGCATCTGTTGAGTGTGAGACGGAAAGAGGAAGGCTCATGAGAATGAGAGAGAGAGAGAGAGAGAGAGAGAGAGAGAGAGAGAGACAAGGACAGACGGCACTAAGGGGAGGGGAAATAACACACTCTCAGTCACACCTACCCAAAAGCCAACACGCAGCCTCTGTACAAGACAGAACAGATCTTGACAGTGAGGAAGATCCATGTCTACATCAGGGTAGCATCCAGGACAGGCCAATAGCTCCTAAAGCTGCTGAGAATAATACATGCCAAGGACTACAAAGGGGGGCAGAGGGAGAAAGAGAGAGAGAGAGAGAGAGAGAGAGAGAGAGAGAGAGAGAGAGAGAGAGAGACAGAGCACAGCAAGCCCAGAGGGAAGGACATTTCAGAAAGGGCAAAACAGAGTGGAAGAGGCTACAATTGCAGGTTTGTTCTGGACCTAAACAGCAATCCTTAAAAAGCTGCCTATTGGGGTTTCTCCACCTCTCTGCACACGGACATCCACTCTGTCTCTTGCTGTCTGCAGAGAGCGCCGAGGGTATATAGTCTCTGCTTCTGTGCACAGCACCAGAAAAAGACTGCTTTACAGTCCGAGACCATGAGTGAGGCGAAGAAAGGTGAGCTTGCCATCCGGGATAAAGCCATCCTTCACCAGCAGAGGCGTCTGAAGCAGGCCACCCAGTTCACACACAAGGACTCAGCTGACCTCCTGCCTCTGGATGGGCTGAAGAGACTGGGCACATCTAAAGACTTGGTGAGTGGACTCTTAGAGACTCTAAACGAGCGCTTGAGACAATCAGGTTATGAGCCACTTGATTGGAGAGGCTGTGCTGTGTGTTGCCACGTGCTTAGCAGTTCAGGGTTTAGTTTAAGTGAAAGTAGATGTCACAATTGTACGGTAAAAGCATTTCACACTTAAAAAAATACTTAACTGATTTAGCATTGCGCTCCTGTGATAATGTCAGACTCATGTTGGCAATTGAACTAGAGATATTGTCTTTTATATTCCATGCATTCTTCTTCCTTGTTAAAGTGGACATATTGTGCCTTTCCGTATTTTCTGTCATATCTACAATGTTGGATGCTAAACGTGGCCAAAACTCAAATAAATGAGATATTAATAACATATTTTAGAGGAATCTATGTGAGCTGAAACGTTTCGATTTCGAACTGTTCTGAACGTTCCAGTTTCAATCGTTTCTTTCTCCTCTGGCTAAGTGTTACACAACTCTAAGCTGGCCTTCTATGATTGGTCATCTTCTCCAGGTAAGCAGGACTGGAGAGGTTTTTTTTAAGCCACTGTGGTGTCAACATTGTTAAATAGCTAAATGCAACCGGCAGCTTAGTTGCAAGTGTTAAATTCTCCCCAATTCCGGTCTGCTGGGACTGCTGGTTGTGTAATATTTGGGTTAGAAGCGTTTATTGGTGATTTTTCATGGTACAAAGTATATACTCCATTGCATTATGTCCAGCTTAAGCTAGCTAGTGAAACAAAACTGAAGATTCCAGGAAACACGCTGACCAATCAGAGCAGACTGGTTTTTTTTCGGGAGGAGGGATTAAACAGACAGGTGCTCCTACAGAGTGTCTCAAACAGAGGGTGAATACAGGTGCAGCAACCATGGGCAGTATTAGAAAAATAAAGTGTTATTTTTTTTACATTAAAGCATGTAAACATGTTCTAGTACGAACACAAAAGTATTATCCTGAAAATGCTATATACGCGCCTCTTAAAACCTGCCGCCTACATTACTCACAATGCAACTCCACTGTCAACAGTTCAATCGGAGAATTGGGTGTGTTATGCTAGTAGCGGCTAACGTAGCCTCGAGTTGCCAGCCTCAAGCATAGGTAGGCAGCGGGCTACAGAGGTCTCGTAAGCTCATATATTTCTAACTCGACACTCCAGATGTTTTTCCATTTTCAAACTTGTAGTCCTCAGCCTCAACCAACACTGACTCAAGTGACATCACTTGAGGCAATATAGATTTCACTTTGCTCCTTCTGAAACCACAAAAGGCTTAATACTACTTCTTTCACCTATGCCGTAGCACTACTCAACACCTGTAACCAGATTATGTGTCTGTGAGCTGCAACCAATTCATCTGAATCTGAATTTAGTCTTTTAACTGTCAGAAAATAGTAAAAACAAATTCCATGGAGGCTGGGGGTGTGGCCTTGACCAACTGCCACATTGCTCGTTTGAAAGCCATGATGTCTCTCTCTCATGGGGGGGGATTCTCTGGACGGGCAAAGCAGAGAACCTTGCCCCTTATGACCTCATAAGGAGCAAGATTCCAGATCGGCCCATCTGAGCTTTCATTTTCTCAAAGGCAGAGCAGGATACCCAGGGCTCGGTTTACACCTATCACCATTTCTAGTCACTGGGGGACCATAGGCAGGCTGGGGAAACTCATATTAATGTTAAAAAACCTCATAAAAGGTACATTTTCATGCAAAAGGACCTTTAAAAACAAAAAATATATTCAGTTTACAAATGCTATAAAAAGAAAAGCAGCAAATCTTCACATTGAAGAAACGGTGGATTTTGTGTCATTGTTGCTTAAAAATGTGTTAAAAGATACATTTTCTGTAGATGAGCTAAATGATTAATCGACTAATCATTTCAGCACCATTTTACTGCAATAATGCACTATTTTAATGACACTGTATGTCATTAAATGAAGCCTTGAAAAGTAAATTCATCATTGAAAGGGTCATGCAAGATTCAGAGTCTTGCACTCTGCATAAAGAGGAAGGAAACGTAAAGTCAAAGCCTACTACAGTACACTGTGTACGTGCCTCTCAGAGAGAGATGCCGTCATACATTCAGCAACACACTCATTTTAGGTTTGTCAAATAAGTATCTAAAACATCTCCGACCTCTTCATTTCCTCTTCCTCCAGAAGCCTTATAAACTGTTATACTCTGGAGGGACTCCCTGTAATAATCCAAACAATGTATTACTCCACCTCTCCTGTGACACAGTTCTGGTTTGATGGCGGCTTCCCATATTCCCCAGAGCTCTCCAAGAAACCTCGACACAATCACCCTGGCACTGTGCAGCAGTACCCGCAGTGCTCTGTGAATATTACACTGTGATGCATTTATGTCTGCCAGGTTTTAATACCAACATTTGCTGCAGTAAAAACATTCTACCCACCTTCTATCCTTTTACTGAGTCCAGGTTTTGTTTTTTTCATATTTAATGGTATTATCTCTCTTCCCTCCTTTATCGACCCTGTGTTCCTAAGGTAACATAATTCAAAACTGAAATTGTGGCTATAATAATTTCTCTATTGGACTTTTTCAGCAATGTCAGTGGTATCTTTCTAACTATTAGATGGATTGCCATGAAAATTTTGCACACACATTCACGTTCCCCAGACGATGAATCTTAGTGACTTTGGTGTCTGACATTCTTTCTAGCGCCATCTTCAGGTTGACATTCGTGGCGTTTCAAGAGAAGTATCTCAACTTTCAAAATGAACGCAACAATAACGAGGCAACGCAAATGGCTTTTAACGCCTCTAATTTTTTAACTTGCGATTAAGGCATGCACTTTCTCTGATTTGGGCCTCGGGAAGCTATAGTTTAGAGCAAAGGTTCTTAAACATTTTTCAATAATGTATCCTGTTGGAAATATCTATTTAGCCAAGTAGCCTGACTAGCGCAAAACATTTTTGGTGGGGAAAAAAAAGCTTAAATACAGAAGTACATTACAGTGCTGCCCCATCAGTGTCTAATTTACTAAACAAGAACCTTGTAACTTAAAACTTCAATGCTACATTTCAAATCTTTTGAATTAATAACTTAATGTATTCATTGTTATAGTATAATTATGTTTAGCAGTTATGCATAATTGATATTTTTAACATTCAAAAAAATCTCTAGTACCCCCTGCAGTACTCCAAAGTACCCCTAGGGTTATGCTACCCCCCACCAAGCTGACAGGAGGGCGGGACTCCGAGAGAATGTCACATTTACAAATCCGTCTGCTACTTCAGCACCACGGACAGTGCCATGGATTTATCAATACACAGTTAGGCTATTTCAAGGCCATTGTCAGGGCCATAGATTCTAACTCAAAGCCTCTCAAGTCAGGCAGTTTATCATTAAGCTAAACAACCCCTCTGCCCCCGCACTCTCTCTGCTACCAGGGCATGGAGAGCAGGGATGACAGGTTAACCAGGGGCTTGCATTTTGGTTGTTTTTACTAACGAGGGGGATAGCATCCCCCCTTCACCTCCATTAAATTGCTTTCCGATTGCAGTCCAATCTTTATTACTTCCATTAAAGCAGTTGGATGGAAGAGGGTTCATGTGGTGCACACAAGATGTTATAATGAACATATCTTTTGGGACATAGGGGCTCTGTATAAAAGCAGTACGGCATAGCTAAACACGATTCAAGATAAAATGAAAAAATTATCTAAGAAGAGGTAATATCCCCCAAAACTCCCATTATATTTAAGGAGCATAATTCTTAACTCATATATTGGCAGTGTGTTACTCAACCTGCAGGGACATAAAAAAGCCTCTTATCATAATACCAATTATCTTCTCCTTGATACCGAATGAAGCTCATCTCAGTAGTTATCTAAAACGCAATCGGTGGCACAGACGTAGCCACGGGGAGCACAGAACAATTTGCATGGCATTTATAAGAAGTGATTTTTGATGTTGAGGTGATTGAGGGAGGAGTGGAAATTGCCGGCAGTCCTCTGCCATGCCTGTGTACCTTTTCTGCAGACACAGGCTCTGAATAGACACAGAAAATGAGAAGAAAGCATGATGTGTTTCTGAGGTGGCCAAACCCTCTCAGACAAAAGATGAGATCATCTGAATGAGGCTGTCAGAGCCAGTTGTCTGTCTGTAGGACGTCTGACTACAAATCTGATTGTTTTCTGAATTTTGCAGCTATATCATAGTTTTTTTTTTTTAATCTAATTACAATACTGCTGAAAAATGACTGTTGTCCTTTCGGCTTGTGGCCTCATAAACAATAGGTCATATCTTAAATGTCAGACACTTTGACAATAAATCATCTTTGTTTTTCTTGTATACGATAGGGGTGAGGAGGTTTCTGTCACCAGATCTTAGCTTGCATGTAGAAGTATGTCGTAGGGGGTCAGTGAGGTATGAGGGGGCTACTGTAGGTCGTGGAGGGTTTTGTAGGTAATGAGAAAATTTTTAACTAGATTCTTTTGAAACTACTAGTCCATTAAGGGAATAGTTGATCAACTAAAGATTAATTTGACAACAAATGATCAATCAAGTCATTCTTCAAGCAAACATTCCCAAACATCTACTGACTTCAGCTTCTCAAATGTGAAGATTTGCTGCTTGTCTTTGTTTTATGTCATTTTTAAACTGAATAGATTTGGGAGTTTGGAATATTGGTCAGACTACAGGTATATATGAGCAATTTTAAATGTCACTTTGAGCTCTGGGAAACTTTTATGGGCATTTTATAGATTAAACAAGCATGATCAATCAAAGAATTATAGGAAGATTAAGTTAGGTAGTCATTTCCCTATATACGCCCGTTGCTTCCAGCCTATGCTAAGCTAAGCTAACTACCTCCTGGCTCCAGCTCCATACTTTAAGACGGAGACATGAGAGTGGTATGAATATACTATATATATATATATATATATATATATATATATATATATATATATATATATATATATATATATATAATCTAACTCTCTGGAAGAAAGCATATAAGGAGGTTTCACAAAATGCAGAGCTATACCATTATTATTATTCCATATTCAAATTAATGGTCTGTTGCCACACAATCAGTAAAAATGGTGAATCATTTTAGTTTTTTATGCCACACACACCTTGTCTTGCTTCCCCTTCATTTCTGCTAGCTGGCCTGTCCAGAGTGTAATTCAGCACAAGAGCCTGTTATGTAAGAGTGAATTTGTTTTGCTGCTCTTTAGCCTGAGGTCCTCTCACTCTCAGCAGCATCATCACTCCAGCCATGTTGTGCTGCAGAGTAAGGGGAGCAGTGAGCAGGAAAAGGGCAAAATCCACCGCTCTAACGCAGAGCGATGGAGGCGAAGGAACGAGTCGGCTGAGATGGGGTCATGGAGCATGTACTCCAGTGGGGTTGTTTTATGTAACACAATGTTGAGCTTTGAGTAGATAGGTGTGAAATGTAATGTTAGAGTGAATGAGTGGGAATGAGAGTAACAATGTGTGTGTTTGAATGGTTGGAAACATCTAAGCCTAGGTACCTTAACACCTGAGCTTAGCATGGAACAATTTATTGTGTAACCACTGTGTAATTGGACTGTTTCCTACAGTACACACTCAACATTAGCTCCCAAAATCTGAGCCAATATCAGGGAGATAAATGTACAAGAAAGATGACTTTAAAGCAGCAAGGTTGTCGCAAAATGACGTTGATGATGATGTTTTAAAGGGCAATGCCATCATTTCTGTGTTGAAGCTTCATACATACATATATATATATATATATATATATATATATATATATATATATATATATATATATATATATATATATATATATATATATATTTATAGTTATTTTTTGTATTCTTTCTAATGTTGAAGTATTCATTATTTTCTCTGAATATGTCAGGTTGGAAAATGTAATTATTTTAGCAGGCTGACTTCACCAAAATAACAAACTCCAAATACAACAACAAGACATTTTCTCTTTTACCTTTACTCCCTCTAAACCCAACGTAATATAGAACAAAATATGATAAATTAGTGTTTAATAAATGAGCTTCAAAAGGTGAAGGCAGATTATATTACTTTTGGATAGAGTCAGGCTAGCTGTTTCCCCCTATTTCCAGCCTTTATGCTAAGCTAAGCTAACCAGCTGCTGGTAAGCAAGAAAGCCAATATGCGTATTTCTCCAAATGTTGAACTATTCCTTTAGGTAGGAAATTACTTATCAGCTAATTTTCACTATGAAAATTCACATAAAACAATAAATCCTACTAATTATGTCAACATATATGGCTTTAAAATGGGCAGAAATGTAAAAGTAAGATACATATTAGTTGTAGGAGACAATGAAGCTTTCAAATCTCATATTGGTCTAATTGTGCAGCACATACCAACTGTAGCCTACAGCTGCAAAGCCTCTTTCTTCTTCTCCCTGCTTAGTGTTTGCATTTGCTTATGTCGCTCTCTTACAGATGAGTGAGTCTGAAATCTGTGTGTGTGTGTGTGTGTGTGTGTGTGTGTGTGTGTGTAAAGGCCTGTCTAATCGAGCATTTGTAGTCTCCAGGTACTTTCTGAGGATGATCAAAAGCTACAGAACTGGGCTTCTAGAATAGAAGGAACTGATGAATGGAAAGCAGCACCGTTTGCTGTTTGCATTAAATACAACTTAAGTCCAGAGTTACTAAACATTTTGTCCAATTTTAAACCCCAAAATCCCAGTTAGACATTTCCAAAATATAGATAAACCAGTGTGAAGAGGTGTTGTGCATTTGTCCATCAGAATTTTGTGAACCTTTTGATCTCCTGTCCTTTTAAATAGTCATGAGTTTGTACGAGCACATGGTGTACAGTACATTACATCGCATCCCAGAACAGGTTTATATATTCATATGCATCCAGATTCACTCCCCAAACTCAATTGTTAACGATTTTCCCCCAGGAGGCAAAGTAGCACTTCAAAGTAAAGAGCGAATACGACAGTGTTACTCTGTGTGATCGCCAGGCTCTTGGGAGTTTATCTTTTCCTGGACCCACCAAAACAAGCCATGTTAGTGCAGGTTTTATTATTAGCTCCGGACAATTAGATGGGCTGGAGAGGGGGTTAGTGTGAACCTGTCTCTCTCTGTCATCTGGAGCTGTAGATGGGAGGCAACACTCCCCCAGCTGCTCCCTCAGTGCAGTGTAGGACAGGAGGCTAAAAATACCCGACAATAATGACAAAACAACCCCAACAACAGAGGAGAGGATGCATCATGTTGAGAAAGAAGAAGTTTTTTTTTTGTGTGTTCATTTTCAGGGTATGGCCAAGTGTGACACATGACAATGTAGCCTCTAAAGTGGCTCCAAATGTAATCTTGTTTTTTTAATAATTAAAATTGAAAGGAGTAATCCAAAATTGCCAGTAATGTTTATGCGGAAGCAATATCTGAAGAAAATGATGATTCACATTTACAAAATAAAGCTGGATGTAACAAATACTGTGACTGTAGGTCTGCAACTACTGATGTTTTAGGATTGATACATTATTGATGATTGACTAATCATTTAGTCTATAAAATGATGGAAAATAAAATGTTATGGTACCGTTTAAACAAATGTTTACTTCCTCTAGTAATGAGCCCTACAAGGGAAAATAAAACTGATGAGAAAAGTGGCTTCTTGATGGACTAATTAATTTACAGCACTAATGTAATTAGACAAAACATCAAAATATACGCTTTTTATAGCCAATGAGCAATGAATAAATTGTTTATTGATTATAAAAATGTTTGCAGTTCAACTAATTGATTAATGACCTAATCATTCAGCATTACAAGCATTAACAAATGCCCTCTGTAAGGTCTCTAATGGGAGGATGCACAGTTAAGCATCACTGTTCCTGACCACATCTGTTTTGATCCAACTGGCTATTTTTTAATTACTTAGAGTTTTGAATGAAAATTATAGTTCATGCAGGATTAAGTGAAGAGACTGAAAGCGACATAAGAAAGCAAAAGAAAGAGAACCAGAGATGTGAAACAGAAGTGAAGAGGAAGTGGAGGTGGCAGACAGGCAGCAGATGTGAAGCTGCAGGAGCCCTGGTTGCTGCGACAGGAAGTCAGCCGCTGGGGAACTCCATCAGAATGAGAAAGAGGACATTAGAAAATGTATGCGACTGGCTGGATGAGAGAGCTCAACCTATTGCAGTCAGATAATTAGTCCACATGGCAATTAGCCTCTAATGTGACTCAGAGGGATACATACAGAGAAAAAGAAAGAGAGACAGAGAGTAGGAGGAGTGCTGGCGTCACATTAACTTTTTACCAAACTGGCAGAGGAGAAGATTGCTTTGGACTGGTTAGTGTTTATGGGGTCATCACAGGACTTATCTCAGCAAGTTGCAACAGACCACATAGGGAACACAGTGTGTAAGACACACCCAGTTTTAGCTTGAATTTTGCCCATTATACCATTTACATGCGCACTAATATCCTGGTTACGTGATGTAATTTAATTCAGATCAACATCAGGATCCTTTCAATTAATTCTCTTTTCAAGAGCTAAATAATTAGCATGAATACGTGGTAGTTTAGGTAATAATGTATTTAAATGATCAGACAGGAGATAATGGTGCAAATGTTGGGGACTATTTTCAGCAGTGGATGAATCCTCATTTGAGTGAGTATTTATTTATTTATGAGGAATATGTCACCCAGTGCAACAGTGCTGCTCATTGATGTGTTTATAATAGTTTTTTGGACAACAGTGGAGCTCTATGACACAGAGGCAATATTTGTTAGTTTGGATTTGTTGGCAATGACAAAGTATAGAAAGATATCACCAGCCATAATTTTAAGTTCACATAAATTAAGTAACTTGTTGGCAAAAAGTAACATATTTGGCTGATCCACTTCACACACAAAAGAAGAAAATGTTTCAGCAAGAGAAGACTGGTGCCCTCACTATTTAATCAATGCCTTTAATTCTTTGTTAAGCGTACTAAACAGTGAAAGCTTTCTTCAGTTGCCACACCATCTATGACACATCTTATATTCAGGAGCGATAATTGCTCAAAATAATATTGTCCAAAATCACGCTGCATGCTGACCCTAGATGTTTCAACTATTAAACTGTCAAATTCAGCGTAAACAGCAGGTTGCATTATGTAAAATAGATGAACTCTTTATGGGACAAAGCTGCCTGCTGTCTTCATTAGAATTCATGAAGAGAAGAGGCTGCATGATTGATGCCAATTTTTTATATTCTCAGCCTGTTGTAGGCAGATGGCAGAATGAGATAAAAACTTGAATGAAAGCTGTTTAAAGACGCTCTACACACTTTAGCTTGCAGTTTACTGCACTTTTATACGTAGCATATAATGTCAAAACAGCCTCAAAGGTTTGGAACCGTGGTACCCATGATGCTTTGTGGGATGTAAACAGAAAGTTAAATGTTGCCATGGATTCAACACTGTAGCCTACAGCTTGAGCCCGGTTTTTAGCCTAGATAAATTCATATTTTGGCAGATTGGCACAATTAAAAGTATGATGAATTAGCTATTAGCAGTTCCCGTTTACAGTGTACTAATGGATATACAGACAACTATCTCTGAAATAATTTGATACTGAAGAAAACTTAAAAATGTGATAGTCCTCAGGCAAGTTCTGCAGTTATATGTTCTATGATTTCTATAATTTCCAAGAAGATTTGTGGACGTTTCTCCAAGATGGAAATCTGAGATAATGATATCCCCAGAAAGTGTAATTCAAAATGTTTGTATCATGTCTGTGTTCAGAATTTACAGAGTTATGATGTAAATGGTGGCAATTAGGTGCTAACGGTTTTAAAGTGTCTCAATTGGATCAATTTGACCTGCATTCTACTCTCATGCAGTATCATTTGCTCACATCGCCCCCTACAACTTTTCTTTCTCATTTAAAAAAAAAAACTCACTATATCAAAAAGCAGACAAAGATCATCCTGTAAGGTGCAAGACTGCCAATTTCAGCCCTGAACCAGGGCACATAGGCAACACTGAATACTGCCTGCTACCAGCTTGATGTTGTTAACATGATATGCTCTGGAGCTGACCCTAGAGCAGTCAGGGCTTAGCAAAAAACAGACGCCAACCACTGAAATGAAATTACATTGTGTTCATTGTGTCTATCAGATTCAATCTTTGCTTCCCTGCAGTCTCATGAGGAAAAATCAAACTCTCCCTTCTTCTCCAAACTGTTTGACATTATTTCCTTTACCTGTAAAAATAACAACATTGTGATATGCACTTGATAAGCATTAAAGTATTATTAGCATTAAAATATTTCCCACACTTTGCTGACTCACAGGCTACCAGATGCATGTAAACCTTGATCTCACTGTCTGCAGCCACCTCTAACAAGCTGGTTTTTTTCTAATTTGCAAAAGAGGATAATTACTGTTATCACTATTAATAAATGTGTGATTTTGCCAGTAAGTGCTCAAAGGGGAAAGAGGTTAACTGATTTGTTAAATATTGTTAGAACAAACACATAGAGGCCAGAAGAAGAAGCCGATGTTGGGAACATAACAAAAAAAATAAATTAGTCCAGTCTAAAGTGGAGCTCCTGATTGAATTTGATTCGTTTTTATGTCGTGGAGCTCAACGTTAAGAGCTCCTGAGAGAGGAGAAGATTACTTTTTGGATCAGGATTAAATGTTATCTATGCAAGAAATACGTACTATCTTGATTTCTTTTGATTGCATTGAAATACATGAAGAGAAGCTATAAGAAAGGATGTGGGTAGAGGAAGACGGAAGAGTGAAGAGAGGCCCAGTGAGGAATTGGAAGGAAAGGAAAAGAATTTTTTAAAAAAAGGTGAGGAGAGAAAAAAGAAAAGAAAAAGAAAGTAAAGCAAATGTGGATAGAGAAAGGGAAGATAATGGAAGGAAACAATGAGAGGTTTGGAAAGGAAAACAAAAATGAAAATTACTTATTACAAAATTACTAATTATTTTTCTTGATTGCTAAGGAACCCTTCCGCATTTTCTCAAAACTGTTAACACAAAAAACGAATTCAATGAAACACTATTTATTAACTAACTAAATTAAATAAAACACCTGACACTGCTGGCAAAATCAAAAGGAAGGAAATCAACAAAAAGAGGAGACAAGGAGGGGAAAGAAATGACAAAAGGAAGGAAATGAAAGAGAACGGAAGGTAACACTTGAAGTAGAAAGAAAAGGAAAATAATTAAAGGCAATGGAAGAAAAGTAAGAGGAGGAGAAATCAGTAAAGGAAATGAAAGGATGGGTGAAGAAAATAGAAGGAAAGGAGAAATAAAGAAAGGAAAAGAAGCCAGGAGAGGACAGAGAGATGTAAAGAGAAGAGGAGAGCCACAGCTGGAGCTCAGAGATGAACGAATGAGCTAAATGGGCACGGCTGCTGATTAGCAGTTTGAAGTGTTGTTTTGCAGCTTGGACTGGCCGAGAGAGGTCTCTGAATAACAAGAAATCTAATCTTCTTTTGTTTTTCAGCATTTGATTTTTTTCAAAGCAGTTCTCTTTGTCCTGACAAATTAAAGCTGCCTTTTTTTTAAAGATTATTTTTTGAGCAGTTTTAGGCCTTTACTGACAGGACAGCTGAAGAAATTAAAGGGAAGAAAGAGGGGATATGACATGCAGCAAAGGGCCACAGGGCAGAGCTGAACCCGGGCCCACTGCATTGAGACTAAACCTCTTTATATGGTTGCCTGCTCTACCGACTGAGCTATCCGGGCGCCCGCCAAAAATGACTCTTGATGATAAGTTAAGGTTATAGGTCTCTTGGGGCTCACATTCTTTTCTTATTTATTTTTCCACATTTCTCTGTCTCCTTTCTGCTTGCCAGCCCATGAAATCGTCCTTGATTCACATTCTGGTCAGGAATGTTTTAACAGCAGAATCTAGCATTGCTATGCGCATGTTAATCAGAGCAGAACACCAAATAATGACCAGTAATGTGGAAAAAAAACAGGGAAGAGAATCTATTCTATTACAGAAGATTTCTCTTAATATGGGTCAGACAACTGCAGGATGTGGTTCCCTCACAGACAAAAAAAAGTGTTGGCATGTGTCATCTAAAAACCATTCACAAATCAAGTATTCACAAAGCACTTGAACATCTCAGTTCAGCTACCATACTATCATGCTCCATGAATGACCCAGACTGTGGAAAATCGTTGCCATCGCTTACAAAAAACAGTGACATCGACAGAGACATGTTGTTTTCTCCAACTGGAAAATTGTGAAGTAGGAGAGAGATACAGGGAAGTTGTAGAAATCCTATTGTTTGATAGAACAATACAGAGCACGTGAGAGCAACAGGTAGGCAGATGGGAATGTGGTATATAATGTAAGATTGGCGCTCAACCAAAACTACTTAAACTGTGACTTTATGGCTCTACAGATGCCAATGTTGGCTGGAAACCCGGTTATTTAGTCAGTTGGTGAACTCTTGACTGACAAACAAAAATGTCCTCTTCCAACACTTCAGGATGCCTCTTATCTTATGTTCTTCATTTGTACTAGCCTTAAATATCCTGGCAATTTTAATGTTTGAAAAATACCTTGAAAGGAAAGCAAATGCTTTGTGTTTTATTAATGCAGAGACTCTGCTGGCGTTGGGTGACCTGTTCTTTTCACAGCGTGCTGTTTAATAGTCTTGACCCAGACTCTACTGGTTAACAGCAATGCAATGTGATTATAGAGGAACAGGCAGCCTAAATATAATTAACTTTTATAATTAACTTTATATGATCCAAAAAGAACAGCCAAACACTAGCTACATGTTTTGAAACTGTGGAAATGTGTCATTAATCAAGATCAACACACTTGTATTAAAGGTATATAGCAAAATTCCAACATACAGGTTCTTACAGCGTTGTCATAAATATAGTGATTCTGTTGCCGTAAAGAACACTTTGCCAAACATGTCTTTTGAAAATGCTTTATGTATTGACTCTAAAATTGCTTTTGTCTATTAAAAGGCTCCAGGTGACACCTGAAAAGTATGTTTTGGCAAATAACATAGAACCACACCACTGAGCCAGAAATGACCTAGAAGCATCTAGAAGCATCCCTTGAAAAGGCTTTCATGACACTGCCACTGAAGTTAAAGTTAGCTATTTTAAATCTGTGTGTTATTTTGTGTGTTTGTTTCTTTTTTCTTTTTTTTTTGGATGGGGGGTATGCTATGCTTGCTTAAATCTGTACCCCGCCTAGGCATCTGCACAAGACACAAGTCCGTATGGGGCTGATTTTAATTCATAATTTTCATCTGAACCTGCATAGATGTGCATAATTAAGCTTCATTACTGTTGTGGAAGCAAAACACAATGTTCTCTGAATATGCAGATAATCTGGAGTAATGCTGACATGCTTCTCTAACATAATGACCTACATATCTTTTTTTCAGATTAGGTGGCTATCTGTGATGTACTCTGTTGAGATCATAATACTTTCTTGATTAACCAGTTAATCCCTTGGTCTACAAAACATCAGAAACAGTGAAAAATATACATCCCAGTGTCTCAGACTCCAAGTTGACGGTCTTGTTTTGCCCAACCAACAGTTCAATACCCAAAGATATTCCATTTACTGTATTGTAAGGTCAAGAAAAGCAGCAAAGTCTCACATTAGAGAACCTGTGACCTTTATTTTTTTCCAATTAGATTATTCTTCCCTTTCCATTTGTTGCTAATAAATCCTGTCATCTGAAATCCATTTCACTTGCGTCTCCCCCTCTAGCAACCTCACAGCATCGTCCAGCGTCGCCTGATGGAGGGAAACTTCACGCGGCTGCGAGGGGAGGCCTGTGACCCCAACGCCAGGGTTCGCTCCCCACTGGCCGACATGAAAGACGGACCAGCTGACACCGAAGAGAGGAGCGAGAGCACTGCCGACGACTCTACAGAGGAGAGAGAGTCTCTGGAGGAAAGCGAGAGGAGTCTACGTTCAGACGAAGAGGACGACAGTAGCGAAGCAGGAGCCCGACAGACAGCTGAGAAGGCTGAGGGCAGAGAGAGCTCGACCCTCCTCACAGCTCTGGTTGTTCCATGCAAGGTACTATGCCTGTCTCTCCTTTCTCACATTCAATGCCTTGACATGTTCTAATACTGCATTCAAACTAAAAACAAGAGAATATACAAAGACAGCACCATTCTGCTCCCATGACTCATCACTCAAAGCCCCCACTCTTCATTTATTCTGCTTTTACAACACATCCAGAGCTTGGCAGGACCCAGCAGCTGTCTGGTTGGAGCCAAACAATAGATAACTGAGTCATAGTGACTGAAAGTCCAACCTGGTTAAGACTTCCATACATGGGTCCCACATGGATAAAATGTGGGTTACAGGGAGTGTAAGTAACAAGTACACAAGGGCTTGACATGCATAAACTTGTAGGGTCTCAGGACAAAATAAGGGAAAACAATACAACTACATTGGCATTTATTTGTGCAGTAGCTTATTGAAACCCATGCAGCAACCAACAGGTAACCCCCTTTAGGTCTAGTTTTGCCCACTTTACCCTCCCAACCCCATTGAGAATGTCCCTAGACTCTAGTACTGATGCACTGGCAGTCTCATATAAAGCTATTTGAGACTAAAATGTAATATGTTTTAAAAACAAAGGAATCAGGGTGTCCTGGTTTTATGTTGAGCTTTTGGTCCTCGCTGTAGGTTTGTTCCCAGTGTACATTGGCAACACTGGGCATCCGTACAGACAACAGCACAGCAATATGTACACATCAGTGGTTGGGGACATTCCATACCAGTGAGCAAAGCAATCGATGCATGACCAAGTTGAAACATCCCTCATCATTTCCTGCCAACTCTCTACCAACTGCTAACAATAAAGGCAAAAAATACATTTTTATTTAGGATAAGAGTTAAGATAAGGGACCATCCAGCATTTTAGATTTAAAAAGTCGGGACACTTGCAGGGAACACAAAAACAAAACAAAAAACAATGGTCAAAATTTAAGCAGCAGTGGCTGAGATGTTCCTCAAGCCCTGGATCCTACATTTCCCATAATGCAGCTCAATAGCATTTAAGGGATAAATGTCCACTTCTTCCAACTACACATCCAACGTTTGTAACACGGGCTTATAATAGAGACTGTAATCCTCAAACCCAATCCGACATTACTGGTTACCATCAAAACACATTGTGACATAATCTTTAATTATAAAACGGGTGAAGTGCCTCTTTAATAAATTACCCTAAACCCCCCAAGAAACTGTGACTGCATAATGAAGAGAAGCATATCCAGTAAGTTAACCCTCAACACAGCAAGTAAATCACATGTGCAGGTTCTTTGACTGCCCCATTATGAAGTGAGAGTATTCATGCTTTTGACTAACTGTCTTTGTCTGTCTGTAGCATTAATGGTTGTCGGGTTTCACATGGAGATGCCCCCTGTGGTCCCCGATCTAACACAAACACACACTCAACACAATGACTAATGTGTGCAGAAAGGTGCTTCAGTCCATCCTCAACAGATTTCTTTCGTGTTGAGCTACCAGAGACGGCCAATAATTAATGTTTTGAAAAGTGATGTTTTACATGAAGTATCTGCTTGGCTTAACAGATGTCTATTATAGAATAACTGACATTACATACAGTAATAGGTGCAGGTTCCCTCACACATATGAGTTTTAAGCTTTAAAAACAACAGAATAAATTCTTACAGTTCTACTTTCTCAACATGCTCTAATGCAATATATAGATTTTAAAATTGCTGTTTAATGCAAGATGGACAGATAATTTATTGACAGAAATTTTGATAATTCAAACTGGGTGTGTGCTGAACGCCATCTACTGTTATACACTGACTATGGATAAGTACCTCATACAACTCCACTTCAAAAAATCCAAACTATCCTAAAGAGCTAATATTCAATATTGTGTAAAGTCTCGCTTTGCCAGGCCTTCCTCCTCAGCGCAGTGGAGGAGGTTCTAGCTAGCGGGATTGGAGAAAAACATGCTTTTGTTTTATGGCATTTCTTTAAGCCAATCACAATTGTCGTGGCCGGCACTGACCCTGGACAGCAACGATGCCTCTGCAAAAAAAATAGCCTCGGGAAGGAACTTGTTTTGGTGGAATGTGGAAGTTGTTTTAGTTGTGCAACAGAATCTCAGATTGGACAGATAGTCTAGCTAGCTGTCTGGATTTCCCCTGCAGAGATCTGAGGACCAGGTAACCTCAGAAATCGTCCGTAGTTTAAAATTCCAACACAAAGAAAGCGGAAGCTGACAGACATCCGGTCAAAAAGAAAGATATCCGGCGGAATTTCAAGCGGCACCTGAGACATCCCGGAATTGGAACTTTGTGGATATAAAACCAATACAGTGATCAAACAACTGCTATCCCCCTGTGAGTATATTTAAAATTAGTAGTCCATTTCAGACTTTTCTGGTAGATTCAGCATTCTTCTCCTATTACTCATTGTGCTTTGCTTGGTTTTATCATCAACTTATTAAATGCAAAGTGTTCTTTGGTTACACATTCGGGAGCTATTTTAAAACTTGAGAATTTCTGCACCGCCGGGACTGAGACAAAGGAGCAGGTTTGTGGGTCTGCTGATAAGCTGGTGTGCCTGTGAGGACAAAAGAGGCTCAGCTCAGTCTGTACAGAGGTCAAGAAATCAAAATACGGCTCATAGAAAACGAACGTGTTTATTTCCAAAGGGGGAAACATCCTTGGGTCAAGTGGATAAGGTATTGATTTATGACAGAGAGGAAGATCTGCAGACATGTTTTCCAGAGCCAGGATGGGTGCCACGCAGATGTTGTAAAATCTCTTCATATAAGTCAACTGTTTTTGACTTAAGTTAAACAGGGCCTCATTATAACATTATATATTATATATATATATATGTAACTAAAGCTGTCCGACAAATACATTGGACGATAAAGATGCATACATTTAAATACTCAAGAAAAGTGCAAGTACCTTCAATTTGTACTTACTATATACTTGAGTGAATGTATTTAGTAACCACCAATAATCCTGGGTGCAAATGTACAGTATGTTGTGTTTTGGTCTATCTGGTATTGTGGTTTAGAGGCAATACTTTTTATCGATACTGAATTACAACCGCTTTATATAAAGTGTGAACATTAGTGCTTGAGTGTTTAAAAAGATTGCCTTATTTAAAATTCCACCCTGTCAGTATTAGCTTGCTTGTTATATTTGTATTCGCAGCTCATCAGGGTCCAGTATTATAAATGCTCTGCCTGTGACGACTTTAACCTTGTTCGATTAATATATTACAACTACACTCAAAGAACCAAGAACGTTTATCTTTTGAACTGCAGTTTCTCTGAAAGCAAAATCATAAAAGGAACAACAATAAAAGACCATAGATTCATCTAGCTGGGATCTATTTGCATTTAATAGTGGGAAGAAATCAAATTGATCCATAGTGTGACACACAGTTAGATGTAACAGTGCGGGGGTGGTGCCGGCATACTGCTAATCTCACATGCATGCAGGGCTTCCATATGTCGTGAATACATTCTTTTTTTATTTTTAGCCACAAACATGTTCCTACTGGTGTACAGGTTGCATAACATCAAGTAATAGTAAGATGATGCAGAGTTGAAAAAGGCCATTAGAGACAAGAGTTCCCATAAACCATTATGTGCTGCACTGTAGACTTTCCTTTGCCTCTCATGAAACACGTCTTTGTGACACGAAGTGCCCTGCAGGCAACATAGCGACAAAGAGAAAGTGGAGATAAGGACAAGCTGCCTGTTAGCATTACTACTGGAAAAATCAAGCTTGAATTATGGGAAAATCTGATTATTTTGGAAAAGACATTTTGGAAATAATATTAGCGTTAGATAAGCTAATACCACTCTAATATGTGTCTGTTAGATATGATGCTACAACCAGGAGATGGCAGTTTAGCTTGGCATAAGGTTTAGATGAATGGCAAAATAGTATGCAGTTTTTTAATTTTAAATAAATAAACAATGCTAATTAGTGAGCTTTAAAGGTGCTGGTAGGTGTATTTCTGAACATTGGACAGAACCCTGCTACCTGATCTGTTAGCTAAACTAACTGTACATGTCACTATCAGTGCACTTTAAACCTGCATTAAGTATTTTTTTGGCCACTTTGGGGGAGACTTGTTAGCTTATTTACACATCCAGCAGTTACAAAGCAACACTATTATTCATTTGGAGTCATGTTTGTGTTAGTATATATCGACGACGTTTCATTTCCGGGATTGATCAGGTGCCTCTGGAGGTTTCGCCGGATGTCCCTCAGTTTTAGCTAGATGTCCCTCACCTTCCACCTTCTGTGTTGCCATTTTTTGAGTAAAATTGTCATCACACACTTGACAGCCATTTCAATTCTAGAGCTCGCCTCCCT
Source organism: Percina caprodes (assembly GCA_013375575.1). NCBI lineage: Eukaryota > Metazoa > Chordata > Actinopteri > Perciformes > Percidae > Percina > Percina caprodes. The sequence goes on along the minus strand of JABXJD010000007.1, from coordinate 5,265,735 downwards.
ATGTGCACATGTTCCACCAAAACAAGTTCCTTCACCTGGCTTTTTTTGCAGAGGCACCGTTGCTGCGTCCTGGGTTAGCAGTGGCCATGACAATTGTGATTGGTTTAAAGAAATGGCAATGAGAGAGGAATGTTGTGTGGACTAGCCAGACCCTCCTCCACAGCGCTGTGGAGATAGGTCTTGCAAAGCGAGACTATGTTTGTGTCCACCTGATGGATGAAAGACCAATATAAATTCTTCTTTTATATCTGTTTTTGGTCACCACCACCTCCACCAAATGCTCCATTATGTTCACTAGATAGTCTCTTATTGTGTCTTTCTAGTATACAATGTTTTTTTAAGAGCTTTATTGCTGAAAAGAGCTGAAATCTGATGAAAATGCTAAGATTAAAACATTGGTGGCCAGAAAACCAACAGAGAGAGAGAGAGAGAGAGAGAGAGAGAGAGAGAGAGAGAGAGAGAGAGAGAGACTCATGACTCACTTAGTTAATATTTCATGAATCATGCTCTGTTGAGGGTTTTTAGATCATTAAGTCTGAAAAATCAAAGTGCACTAAACAAACTGAAGAATCAGCATCTTGTCAGGAAAAAGAGTCAGCAGCATGAACATCACACACATCAGCTAATAACCAAAGAAACAACTCATGTGATCTGTAACGCTACATGTCTACAGAATGTCCTTATTGGTTTATTTTTAACTTGATTATTAACGGTTGAACCAAACGGCTGCAGCATTAAACGGGCGAGTAGTGATTTAAGAGTCCAACACAGAGTCAATACAGAGCAAATTACAAACACAAAACAACATGTGACTCAAGCAAACCCTCTAAAAACAAGAACTGGCTTTAACGGGACCAACGGGAAATTTATTTTGTTTGAGCAAATACATGTCGACTTGGACTTCAGTTTGTCAGTTTCATAAGCATGTGGGAGCTGAATGGATTTGTCTATAAATAAAAAGAGGGGTTTCAAAGGCTCCCGAGAGTCATGTTAATGTGCTGTTGTGACTGGTTATTTCCTTGTGTGCCAGACTGAAGTGGAAAAATCACACTGTGACACCAAAATCCCCCCTCTGTCCTCCCCACAGTGCTGCGAGACTGAAGTCAAGGCATCCATCAACACCGGCAGCCAACATAACCACATCTCCACCTCCTGCTGCCAGAGGCTGGGGTAAGAAACGCCCCCGCTCTAAACTGCAAACGCACTCATGACACATGTATTACCTGCTGTCTTTAAAAACAGTTTACAAAGGGCTTTGATGATTAAACCGAGCAAAAAACAAATACTAAACACTGATAGAAAAAAAAAGAGTCAAAGTAAAATCAAGAAACGGTATAAAGATACGCAACACTGAAAGAATTTACAAAAAAATAATCTTTTAGCAGGGATTTAATTATGACTATCAGCATATCAGCTATTCAGGCAGGTTTTTCAAAATCGTTGAAGACCCAGCATGACCTTCATCTTTAAGTAAAGATATTAAAATGCCAAATTAAGCTCAGTATTTAGATCAGAGTCGATGCACTGGCTGAGAGGATGTGACATTTTGTTCTCATCTTAATTTAAAATCAGCTCTAAAAAAACCTTTGGTAGATTGACACTTTAATAAAAAGCTCATATGGGATGAGATGTGAGAAAATCATTTAGGAAGCTAAAATGAAAGATACTGTGTGTGTGTTTTGTGTGTGTGTGTGTGTATGCTTATAGACTGGTGCCCAGTTCACCATGTGGTGAGAGCAGCTCAGTGACTGATCTGCAGCTGCAGCTGGGCAGACAGACGGTCCAGTGTTCCGCCTACGTCAAAGGTAAGAATATTAAATCCCACAGCGGTTATTACAGTGATGATCGCTAATTGTCATTTTTTCCTCATATAACTGTATTTGATTTTACATTATAGTTATTTTAATTAGCTATCAAATGACCTACCTCAATTTCAAAATCTGAGGGCTTTTCACATAATTGTATTTTATTTTACATCTTAATCAGTTACCTCTGATCTGTTAGTAGCTATGTTTTTTGTTGTTTTTGTAATTGATTCAATGTCACATGTATACACACATAAAGGTTGAACAGATACAGTGAAATAAAGTAAAGCAATCTGAATTACCATGCCATACTCCCCATTTTAGTTTAGCATGTTAGCATGCTGCTTGCATTATCTAATAGGCAGAAAGTACATCTGAGGCTGATGGGAATATGATTAGTTTTGCAGGTATTTGGTCATAAACCAAAGTACTGAAGAAATTAAAACATTAAACAAAATCTTTTACAGAGTGATAGCACTAAATGAGAACTTAAGGATCATCCAAGTTATTCAATTTCATCCTGAGGGGAAAATGAAAGTGCGTATCAATTGTTAGAGCAATCAATCTAACACTTGTTGAGATATTACCCTCAAAACCACAGATGTAAACCCAATGGTGGCGCTAGAGGAAAAGTCACGGATCACCAAAGTCAGCAGACTTCATTGTCTGCAGACCATGAATATCTGTAGCAGATGTTACGGCAATCCACCTGATAGTTGTTAAACTGCTACAGGTGCGGCTAAAAACTCAAGATAATTCCCTTAGGGGAGATTTGATTGGTCATAAATGGTGCCGGTGATTTAACAGTTGTCACAACACTCTGGTCATACATATAATGGATGCAGCCGCAGCTCTAGTAGAAAAACACCTGCTGTGTTGTGTCTGCAGATTCTGTTGACTGAGATTTTAAGTTGGATATGTGCTCGTCTCTGTACTTAACATTCAGACAGCACACTATTCTCTTGGAGCACCCAGGCAGAAATTACCATTAAATAAAAGGACAGCTGGTGTTGTCAAGAATGAAGTAATTACCAATATTTTTAGGCAAATAAACGTTTTGCATTTCCACTTCATATTGCCAATGCAGCGCAATAATGTTACTTGCACTCTTAATGAAAGCTTTTACCTCTGCTGTAAGGAAAATCCCCTGGTGCAGAAAAAGATAATTATCACGAGCAATAATTGTCATTACGGCTGAAACGACAAAGAAAGAGCATTGCCAACTGGAACCAAACTGTGTGTTACAGTCATCACAGGCACTGGCCCAAAGACACCAAAATAAGGTCCAAAATAAGGAGAGGAAAAATGACATCTGCATCATCTAAGTCCCTTTGCATCACAATCCATCTCTGGAAGGGAATACCAGAGTTTATTTTTGTCATGAAGACAGTTGCTTTCCTTTTAAGGACACTGTCCACAGTCTGTTTTCCAATGTCTTCTTACTTGGACTAGAGATGTGCTAGAGATGTGCCTTTACACCAGATTTACATCATTACCATGAATATGGCCTCACAGCAACCGGCCTTCAATAGTAGAGAACCATGATGCTCGGCTGTCTGAATGTAGCTACTCTGGCCAAGACTTGCTATACTAACATAAGCTGGGGGGGCTGATTACATTCAATTATTTTAAACCATTTACACCCAAAAAGAAATCAGAACATATATAAAACCAAAAAGAGAAACAGACAATATGCTGCAATAACAGTCAAATCCAGTCTTAAATTTTTAACAAGCTGCTTTTTTTTTTTTTTAAACGTACTTGAGGTTATTGTTTTGTTGAGTCCAACAAAGCTGTAGAATACAGTTTACGAGTTGGTAAGGTTCGATGAAATCAAAGACAAATATGATGTTGATACCACTCTCACATTTGGCCAGTAAATATGAAGCTAAAGCCAGGAGAACCAGGAGAACATTAGCTTAGCAGAAAATACTGGGTGCCGGGGGAAACCAATGGTAACCAAATCCACCTGCCAGCATCTCTAAAGCTCATTAATTGACACATTATGTATCGTTTTTACACTTTGCTTTTTACACCGATTAACCAAACCATGTGTTTTACATTTACTTGGCAATTAAAGATGGTTCTAGTTCTGATATAAAGTGTTAATAGTGAGCTTTAGAGGTGCCGGCAGGTATATTTTGTTACCTTTGGACAGATGCTATGCTAACCAGCTGCTGGCTGCTGCTTCATATTTACTGTACAGACGTGAGAATGGTATCAAACTTCTCATCTAACTCTCGACAAGAAGGTGAATTCATGTATTTACAAAAACAGTCCAACTATTCTTTCCAAAGTCAGATCTTGTTTCAGCCCCAAAAATATTAAATTATAGAAATATTATTGTGTCCTTGCTTTAATGTATCCTGACCTTCCTCTTGTTATCTGGTCCTCACAAAGATGAAAGAACAAGACCGCATACACACAATTATTTATGTTGCAGTTGTTGTCTGGACCTACTCCTTGATTCCTCCACACCAGTGAATGACTTTAATTAAATTCCTAAGCCTGAATCTTTCATGGACATTAAATTCTCACTGTACTCCAAAACTCTTCATGCTACACAACTCATACCCATCCTCAAAACTGTATATGCTTATCATTTACACAGCAATGAATAATTCAGCTGTGCTGACGCTTTAACCTGGATTCAGGCTAATGTATGCATGTTGAGATGAGGGTTTTCATGAATGGGAATCATAAAGCAGTCTTTTCCCTTCCTCTTATCTTTCCTTTTCCACTTTCAGAAGATGAGGCGTTTGAACTGTGCCTGGGTCTCCAGACTCTGTTGGAACTTAAAGTAAGGTCCTAATTTGAAATGTTGTGTGCCTTATCGTGAGCCTTTTTTTTGCGTGTTTTTAAAGCAGCATGAAACATTCACATGGCTTTCAAAATAAGCAAAAGGGATGAATAAGAGAATTACCATTTCAGGGGGAAAAGATGAAGGCCCACATTCTTAAAAACAGATGTAGTGTACGTTGTGTTATCTAAAGGGAAATGCTAGATGGTGTTATCTGCTAGATCCCCACTGTGCAGGTAAAACCCAGATAACACCAAATTTAAGACATATTGTGACGTTGAATTTTCAAATTCACACATTTGAAAATGCAATTTAAACCCCAGGAAAAGACTCACTGGCAATCTGAAGGTAGTTCTCTCTGTTATTTTAGTCTTAAATACATTCTGCATTTGGTTAATATCCTCCTAAAAATGTAATTGGGACATCATGGTATTAAAAGGAACATGAGCTTGTTTTTTTGTTAACTTTGTAAATAAGCCCTGAAGTAGACTTTGTAATGTAAGATGCACATTTCCCTCCAAGCTCACCCCAGTGCTAAGCTTTTGCTACAAATTTCCATAACCAAAAATGTAATTAGTTATAATTACTGGCATAAATTACCATCAGAGATAATAAATTCCCAAATTCCAGCTTCTCAAATGTTAAGATTTGCTGCTTCTTTAATTTAATGGTTGTTAAACTGAATATTTAAGGTTTTGGATTATTGTCAGAAAATACAAGTGAAGTCATTTGTACGGCGTTTAACGGGATGCCTTTTTTCAAAATCTGGGTCAAGTGAATACAAAAAATGCAGTCGCAATTAATGCTACGTTTTAGTATTGGCTAAGCTGGCTTGGAACCTCAACCGAGGTGGTATTTAAATAAAATTTTTAAAAAGCACCAGGTACTATCCACAACTTTTTTTTTTTATGGAAAACTCAAAATGAGCAAGTTGAGTCAAGCCGTACCAGGCAGTGGACTGACACCATTAGATTGAAGGCCATTACATACAGTATTTGAGCAAATCTGGTCATGTAGTGCAATGGTTTACAACTTCTTTTAGCTCGTGTGTCCTTAAACAAAGCAACAAATATGCAGGCTATTATAGTGATTGTTAACTGAGTAATTTTAAGAGACCTAAGGGTATAGAACAATCTTATATTTTACAAGAAAAAGCAAAATATGAAAAGCCTAAAAAAGAAACCCCTTTCTTTTCCCTTTGGGAGTCCTGACCCCCATGTTGGGAACCAGCAATGTACCATATACATGTATGTTTCACTATTGTGTCCTCTCCAGGGCTCAAAATTACCACCAGCCACCAGCCAAATGCTGGTAGATTTTCTTCACTCACCAGCCCAAAAAGTATTGTCAAACTATTGAGTGGCTGGTAAACTTTAAACAAAACTTAAAAAAAAGAAAAAAAGTTAATTTTTCACCCCGGTCCTCTCACAGTGCTCCCTTGACCTGAGCAGCCGGGTCCTGAAGCTGCAGGGCTGCGGCGAGGAACTGCCCTTCCTGAACCCTTCGACCGACAGCCAGTGCCAACACGACACCAACGAGAACCTGTAATCCCGACTCGACGGCGGCGGCGACCTCTTCCTCGAATCTCAACCGGTTGCAGCAACGTGGCCCGATGCCGTTTGCGTCTGGACGAGTACGATCAGTGTCTTTCACACACTGCCAGAACATGGATGACCATTCACCACCGTTTTTATTGAGTTTACATCATTGTGTTTGTAGAATTAAAACTATGTTTATCTCTAAATTAGTCTAGTTTATAGAGTGGGTGAAAGCCAGTTATGAGCCGATCCGATCTCTGAGTCTAATCATTTTTTATGATTACGTATTGTGTATTGTACATTGTGCAATTAGTCTGCTGAGCTGCTTGGGTACACTGATGCTCTCGTAAAGGGGAAAGCATTATAATCATTTAAAGTGAACTTTAGTGAAATATTTTGTGATTTGGCTGTACAATAATTACTTTAAATCATCAAGTAAATGAAAAAAAAGTATTAACTGTAAATCATTTCAGTTTAGAGGGTGAAAGGAATGGTTTTATATTTTGAGACACATGCTAGTAAATCTTCTTACCAATTTAAATGAGAAGATACCTCACTCATGTCTGTACGGTAAATGTGAAACTACAGCCAGCAACCGGTTAGCTTAGCTTAGCATAAAGACTGGAAACAGGGGAAAACAGCCTGCATGGCTCTGTTTTCCCCTCTTTCCTGTCTTTATGCTATGATAAATTAACCGGCTGCTGGCTGGAGCTTCATTTTTACGGTATGAACGTGAGACAGGTATAGATCTAATCATCGTATTCTCATCAAGAATGTGACTGAGCGTATTTCCAGATTGTCAAAATATTCATTTAAAAACAAGTATGACCCCGTCTAAAAAGCATCTGTACTCAGGATCCCCTTTTCAGCATGCTAAAAGGAAATTTTAAGAAGCATTTATGAAGTCTTGAGGGATTAGATTTAGAAAAAGCTACCTCTTTAAGTATGAAAGCCTATTTCCATCAATGTGATGAAATAAAAGATCCTAGAAGTCATTATAAGTTATTCTCTCAAAATAATAAGTTATAATATCAAAATAATGAGTTTGTATTTTAAAAAATAATGAGACATCTCAAAAGAATGAGCACTTTCTTAAAGTAATGACTTTTCATTTTGAGAAAGTTTCTTATTATAACAACTTACGGGTCTTTGGGCAGAAATGGGCTTCCATAGACCTATGTAAGATACAAATGTGGGAATTTCAAAAGATCTGAGGAACCACCTTTTCTCATGTACTTATATTTAGCTTTGTAAAGCCCCCTTTTGCTCTCTTTCCCCATCAAAAGACGGATGTGGTAACGTTTTCCAGGAGCACACTTCCAGTCTGTCATGACAGCCTAGAATATCCAAAACATTCCATCTGCATGACTTTGTAAAGTTCTGCCTTTGTATAAGTGTGCATGTTTGTGTACTAGTCTGATTGTGTCTGAAGGGGCTGTGTGTGTGTGTGTGTGTGTGTGTGTGTGTGTGTGTGTGTGTTTATGTGGGAGTAAGTTGAAGCAGGGTTTTTCATGCCTTGTTTATGGCTTGTGTTTCACACGGGAAAAAGTGGAATATCTTCCCAAAAACCGGTCCACCGAGCTCCGGTCAGAACAAGCTGCCCAAAGCCGACCCCAGCTGCCTTCCCTCTGCCTCTTTCAGGAGATTGTCATCACTCGGCTGATGCTGCGCTCTGTGCCAAGGTCCCTCTTTAAGCTCATCGTCCTCTTCATTCAGAAGGCTACTGTTATTCACTTTGACTAATGTTTGCCACAAGAAAACGAAATCCCCACTACAGTGCCACCTGCCACCTCTCTCGCCAATTAGTGTGTTCATAGTGTGGAGAATCAAGAACTGCCTCAGATCATGCTGTGCTTTAATAACACTTGAGCTGTGCTGTGCATTTTTGACTGTGCTACAGTATCCATCCTCAGCGGACGTCATCCACACTTAGATTAGCAATGTTTCTTTCTCTTTTGATGTACTAGTAACCTTCGTACGCTGTATGAGAGAAATCAATGTATGACAGAAATTTATTTTTGGTGTTTCTCTTCTGAACAGTATTTTCTCTGCCTAATAAAATCATGTATTCTGGCTAGCTCTGTTTGTATTCATAATCTTAATGTTAACTGACAAAGCGTGGAGGAGTGACATGCCTATTTGGAAACGCAGAGCAACATTATGTGAAAGGGCAGCTGTTTTAACATCACTCAGCCAGCAGACTGCTTGTGGGAGGGCTCCACTAGAAGACACACTTGGACCTCACATTGATTCCCATGGTCTGTACACACAAAACACCCTTGTACTGTATGTGCCCTTCACTGGTACATCCTGCTGTATAAAAGGACTCTGTCGTATCAGAACATAAAGCAGATGTTCCCACAGCACCAGGGGGCTTTGAAAGGTGACCCCTCTGGCCATTGAAGGCTCCCATCTCGCTGCATTGCCCTTCTTCCACGACACAGATAGAAAATAGTCCAAGTCTGTCAGGGTCTCAAGTCCAGTTTTAAGTCCTACGACAAGTCCAAGTACTTGGTATTTATAAGCAAATTGCAAATTAAGATCCAAGTCTTTCTCTGAATGCTGACCAGATTGATGAGTTAATTTTTTTTTTTTTTTTTTTACTTAACTAAGACCTGAAGTCATTTCCATGCACAGGCCTCATAATTGAATATTCAAGTTGGTGTTTAAATATGATGGACAGAAAACGTAATTGACAATTGAATAACTGTCTAACTCACATATCAAACAAAAATGCCATGGGTTGGTACAAACTTCTCAAATGTAGTCATTCAAGTCTCCCCCTGTATTATTATATTACAGATGCCATTGTGACAAGCACAAGAAAGGCAATGTAAAACGGCAAAACTAATGAGTAAACCTACAGGTGTACAGATAGAAAATGTCAAACAAAATGAGTCACCACAAAACCAGTCCTCCACTGCTGTGCTGGGGCACACATGCATTAAATTGATATTTAATTTCTGGTTTGACACAGCTGTTTTCTTACAAACTACATCTTCTCAATCTTGTCAGAGCTGTCAGAGGATGCTATTTTTTCCCTGTGAGACTCTGTGTATTGTTAGAGAAGACCCCCCATTACGCCCCCTCTCTTGTTTTGAGTCACTTTGCCCACCACATCCTGCAGCAGGTAACACTTCTGCTACAAAATAACCAGATTCTCTCATAAGACACTTCTCTTTGTGTTGGTGTCTTTAGACATACAATATACATAGCAGATGCTGTCTTAAAACCACAAACTGATCACCTGAGATATTGTCATGCAATGTCATATAAAGAAGAATGGGACGTGTCGTGTCTGAGATGTTGCATAAAGCCTCCCATACAGTATGTATTCAGAAGCTCTTCTCTTTCAGAGGGCAAATGACTGGAGATTGCAGTAGAGGGGGCACACTGATCTGCAGCAGCATGACTAATCTAAATCTCTACCCAGAGGAATAAAATCACACACACAGCAACAAGGGGATCTCCCCAGGCGATGGCTCACGAGGAATAAATTACCTGAAGTACACTGAATGTATGCTTAACCACCCATGTTATTGTATTCATGGATAATTACATTTAAGCAAGGCCAGGTGTGAGAGAAGAGAGTAGAAATGGCCTCACAATAGTTATAGTTATTGTAGTATCTGCTTCCAACAATTCAGTCTGGTGCCATCTTTAGCTATCATTTAATTTAAAGTCAGCTTGGTGGTATTCTACATTTTTCTTCAAAAAACCCTTATGGAAAAAAAAAAAAACAATACCATGAAACTTTTGACTTGATGATGGCATTAAAAGAAAAGTTAGAGGATCACAAAAGTTATTACAAGTCATACTGAGGTTGTAAAACATTTCACAACAATCTATGCAATAGCTGTTGAGATATTTCTGACCACCCAACATTGATCTCTAGAACTACAGTATGCCGGCTAAAAGTGAGATTTTAAGCGTCCATACAAAACTCTAATTTACTTTTTGGCTTTCCTCTCTACTTCACATGAATGGAGTTTTTGGAAAGCTGGTGTGGGCAGAAAGACTCCCAGACCTTTGATACAAGCGCAGCTAACTCCTCCATCCAGACCCTCATCAAAGCCTGTTTATTTACCTTGCCTCTCACCAGAAATAGCTTTCTATCTCTTTTTGTCCTCCCATCGTCTCCCTCCATCTGGTGAAGGCAACCCCGAAGGCTCAATAAACTCTGTGGGAATGACCCATAAGCCTTAACCCCAGAGAGTGAAGTCGGGGTGTTGTGAGTGGAATATTGATTAGACTGTCTATGGTGAGGCAGCTGTCATGTAACACAGTTCCAGTAAGTGGGAGATCCTCCAGAGGCTTGCAAACAACACAAAACTCTTGTCCAGAAAGATTCACAATGAAATTAACATGCAAAAAGAGAAACGCTTATCATTTTAGGCTGTAAAAAAGATGTAATGCAACTGTCATAGTTATTGTAATAACTGCACAATTTTCTGTACAGCAAATACCATTCTCATCCAATCCTCATCCAAAGCAGAATTACAACTGGGATATTACTGAAAGCTACAATACATCTGACTTGGCACCAAAAAATGGAAGTCAAACAAGGATGTAAGCCAGCAGCTGACATGTGCATGTTCCTTAAGCATTTAGCTGCATAACTAGCTAGCACATTCTAATGTATGTTAACATTAATTTCAAAGTACAGTTGCAGACAGGGGGGGATTCAAACATTAGTTTTAGAAGTACATTCTGTAACATCCTGAAGTGTTGCACCGGTAAAGTTGGTTGAAACCACTACAGTACAAAGTGCATACCCTCCATTCTGTGGGAGAAATATTCTTACTTTTCTTGCAGTATAAAACAAATCCTGTGCCATAATTTATTCTGTACTGCATCTAAGAAAAAGCACTATGAAATAAATCCCACATGCTGAAAAAGGATTAATTAAAACATCCCATTCTATTTTTCCTTGCATGGACTACATTTCATACTTTATCTCAAACTGAGACGGAGTTAAAATGAAGTGTTAGCCAGTTGCATTTGAGGCTTGCTGTTCCACCGATCAAAACACTGGTTACAATGTTTAACTGCATCCATAAAACATAGGCTATAAAAACCAAACACTTGCAGGCTACTACGTATAATAAAAGCAGCCAGTCAGATTGAAATCCTCTCTGCATCTGCTAAGATAAAACCACTGGCTATTAACGCTGCCTGTTGTGCTGTCATCCTGCAGCGATCCCCCAGTGAGCATGATAGGATGATGAAACACCGCAGAATTAAGCCTGACGCAAACAAAATTGGATGCTTTTAATCAGTGGTGTCAGTTCTCTCAGCGGCTCTGAGCTGTTGATGGAACGTGATGGAGCTCATGTCAAGCCCTCCCCCCACTTTGGATGCTGGGGATCCAGCTGTCTGTCAGTCAGGATCAAATCCATATTACCACACCCAGCTCCCACCAGGACCAAGCACTAGCACTGGGCAAAGGCTGAAGAAGGGGGATACCAACTGGCACGAAGAATGAGTACAAATTAAGAGTCACGCCGCACAATTTAATGCCATGACCACAAGGCTCCAACGTTAGTCTACATGTAAATGTTTTGGGATCCGATGTCGATATGGTAAAGGTCTGGATAGGGTTTAAGTGCAAAAAGAACTGGGTTAGGTTTAAGGAAAGTTTATTTTAAAAAAAATAATCTTGGTTTGGGTTACAATTACTACTTTAAAGGGATACCTGTTAAAGGGATAGTTTAGAATTGTTGTAGGTTGTATGAGGTACCAGTCAGTGTATTAGCTAAAGTAGATGGGGGTTGGCGCACCCCCAGTTTAGAGAAGCAAGCAGGAGTACCGACACAGAAGATAAGCAATGTACTGCTGTGGACGGAAGCAGCAATGTTTTAGCCACCTAACAAAGTTTTTTGTTAGTTTTGTTGTGTCGTAAGCCTTTTAAAACACCAAAGTCACACAATAACACAAACTAACCGATGTTCTGCAAAATAAAATTACTGTTCTTGTCAAAAAGAGTCTGGTGGCTTTGAAGAGAGTACATAACAACTTCAGTTTCCCCATGTAAAATTAAACAAGACAAAAAAATATTCTAAATATAGCGTACACTTAAAGTGATATTGTTTTTATCGGTATGTCTAAAATATGTTTGGCTGCTGCCCCCGTCCACAGCAGTACATTGCTTAGCTTCCGTGACAGTACTTCTGTCTGTTGCTAATACACTGACTGGATAAGTACCTCATACAACCCCACTTCAAAATTCTAAAGTATCCCTTTAAGTAGTAATTGTAACACAAACCAAGATTATTTTCTAAGATAAGCTGTCCTTAAACCTAACCAAGTTCTTTTTGCCCTTAAACCCTATCCAGACCTTTACCATGTCGACGTCAGATCCCGAAACAGTTACATGTAGACCAACCTTTAAAGTTATAGTGCGTAGTTTTTGTTGCCCCCATGAGGAATTCTAAGTAATGACAACAACATCCCCCCTTCTCCACGCAGTTGCTAATAGCTCAAGGCGGACATTAAGGATTTAAAAAAACATGATGTTCTCCTCAGAAGAGGTCATTATCTTCACTCAAGTTTCTACTCGAGAAAGTCGCCGGACGCCACAATCTTCACATACTGAGAAATAGAGAGAGAGGTGTGTGGAGGTCTTAATTAGCTTTGTAGCAACTCATTTGGCAATGGCTTGAATGTAACAGACATTCATTAATTAATCAAAAAGTTATGTACTAAAGCTTTAATTTAGAGGACTTTGTGAAATTAAACCATATGGAAATCCCCCTTTTCATAAGAGGACAAAAAGGTTGGGAACCCCTGTTTTAATGTCAAACAATGCATTGTATTTAATTTTTTTTATTTTTTATTTAAAATATAATAATTTGTTTATTCTCCACGTGATTTGGATCCACTTCAAAATGTAAAGGTTTCCCTTTGGCCAATGCTACAGTCTTCCACCAAGTTTCATAGAAAATGGGCCTGTAGTTTTTCTGTAATCCTGCAGACAAACAAACAAGCCAAAAAAAAAATCTAATATTTCCCTCTGAACTGTACTGGAGTAAAAGTATAAAGTTGAAAAAAATGGAAATACTCAAGTGTAGGCTTACCTCAAAATTATATTTGGGTTCAATACGCGCAATTATACACAAGCTACAGACTCTCAGGTGTCCTTGAAATGTCTCCCACTTCAGTTAAGGTCTAAAAATGCGCTTCAGCTAAAAACCATGATTCATGGTCTTTTAAAGCCTGCGAATAATTATCCCCATGAATCTAAGCAACAAAGCCATCCCTGCCATTTGTGAGTCATCAGCATTGTATTGAAAATGTTTTGAGACGTTTAAATGGAAAGCGTCTCTGTGAGTGAGTGAATGAATGAAGCAGCCTGGTTCAACTTGGATTGCACAATCAAACATAATAGCAGCATTTATTTACCTGAAATGTTCAGCATGTTCAGGTATACATCTCCATCAAACGAGACAATGGGTCAAAAAACCTTTTTCATTCATTCATTCATTCATTCATTCATTCATTCAAACCTTTATTTAACCAGGATAAATAAACTCCTTGAGATTAAAAATCTCTTTTACAAGAGTATCCTGGCAAGTGGCAGCAGCGTGGTTTCAAATAGACATGGAGACACTTACACGTAAATACATAGACACACTTTCACTCATCATATTCAAACAACGTCATCATAAAAAACCTGGGTCCTAAAGTGTCACCACACTTCCTCGTTTGATCTCACAATAGTTAGGCTACGAAGGCCATGAGAGGTCGCTTAACAGCAAATGTAAATAAGGTTTGTGCTGAGCTGCTTGCAAATGCCTCAGGATTCCCCAGTCGGAGCTAGTTGATGTGGCTCGGGAAAGGGAAGTTTGGGGTTCCCTGCTGGAGCTGCTGCCCCCGCGACTCGATACCGGATAAGCGGATGAAGATGGATGGATGATTGGATGGATGGATGCTTGCAAAATCAACCTATGCTGTCGTTTTCTAGGTGAGGACGGTGCAGATGTGCTACTTTTCTCAGTGTTCCATCATTTTAAAAGTAAAGTCTTTGATTTTGGAACTGTGATCTAAAAAAAACTAGCAATTTGAAGACATCCCCTTAAGCTCTACTCCCACTAACAATTAATTTAATTATAGATTATTTCGCCAGTTATTTCTTTCAATTAAATGCTTGGCTTAAAAAGTGATAGTAAACTGAGAAAAATGCCATCATGGTGACACATTTAAATAACAACAGTCAAAAACCCAGAGGTAATTAACGTACCATGATGTATAACAGAGAAAAGCAGAAATTCCTCACAAAATGTTTGGGGATTTTTACTCAATAAGTGACTTGAAAAATAAATATATAATCAAAATAATTGGCAAATAATCTTCTGTTGGTCAATTAATCAGTGGACTAATTAAGCTGTGGTTGCAGCCTTATACTTAAAATGTAATAGTGTTAAACAATGATAACATTTGATATGTTACAGGAGAATAAAAACACCTTTTACTTTTACCTTACCTGTTTGAATAAAACATGGGAAACAACCTAATGTTACACCAACCAAACAAACTGTGTAGGAGTTTGCAGGAACAGTGACAGCAAGGCAGGACAGCACCATGGCAACAGATTGTCTGAACGCCAACAGTTGTACATATTACAGAACTGACAGCGACTGCCTGGCTGTTCCCCGACACTGGAGGTTGCGGGTGGGTGGGAGGATGCAATGTGTGCTTTAGGAAGGGGTGGGCTGTCAGTTTATCAGTTATATCACAAAGGAGAGTTTCATTTTTATTTTGAGAAGCGACATTTGGGCTTTAGCAGATTAAGCTTTCAAGACTCGTAAATTGAATTTATTATACCGTCTCTATTCATTAAAGGTTTTTTTTTAATTTTTTTTTATAAAGCCTAAACTTGACTTTGTTATAATTGAAATCATGTTAGTCCTTATGCTTAGGTGATGTGTAAATCCTGCAAAATGGTTCCTTAATATTGAATTATGCATCATGTATCTACAGTAATATGTATCTGTTACCAAGGAAAGGCTGCAGTGTCCATTCATAGTACAGCATGTAGATAATGCCCCAAGGCAGTGTGGTGGTGTGCTGTCAGTTTCAATAGACAGGGTCCTCGTGATGGGTTTATTACTCAGTAGCATGTCTCATGGCAGTGGTCTTCTATAGATATTAAAGGCATGGTACATGTTGAAGCCTCAACCTTTTGTGGCCTACATAAAAAAAAAAAAACGTGTACCTTAACTATAGAAGCACGCCTCCGGGGATGGCAGTCAATCGATCGATCCATTGCTTTGGTTCAGACTGAAACAGACAAATATTTTAATTTTAACAACTGTTACATGGATCGAAATGAAAAAAACAAAACATGAAAATGTGTATATATATTCATTGACTCTACGAATCCTACAGAGTTAGGTGATCCCGTCATTGCCTCTAGCGCCACCATGAGGTTGACATGTGTGGTTCCGAACAAAATGTCTCAACCACCAATCTCAGCTGTGCTTATCAGCAAATGTTAGCATGCTAACACGCTAAACTAAGATGGCGAATATTGGAAACATTAGCATTAGCTAAACATCAGCATGCTGACATTAGCATTTAGCTCAAACTCCACTGTAAAGCCTCACAGAAGTGCTAGCATGGCTGTAGACTTGAAGTCTTAGTATTGTCCATTTTCTATCAAATTGACATGGTTTAAGGATTATTTCAGATTAAAACCTTAAAAGCAGTCTAATGTTCTTTACCTAAACCATTAGGCCTGGCAAAATCTGCAACTCCAACTGAAGGTTCATTTTGTTATATTCTGACAACACAATGACAACAAAGGCTTTCTATTCTAAACCAATTCACACGCAATCTTTTGAATTTTACAGTTGCTGCATCGTAATTATTTTGTGATGGAGAAGAGTAACAAGCAGAAAGATTTCGACTGATGCTTTCCTCAGTGACTGTCACAGGACAATCTCTTTAGCAGCAACACAAAAACTGCAGAAAATGTTAAAAATTAAGTAAAATTATGTATTTCAAATAAATTAAAAACCAAAAATAGAAACACAATCATTTTAATACTTATTTAAAAACCAAAAATAGAAATGAAAAACAATTCTATGAAAAACTAATGTAAAACATTTTTTCAGAATAAAAACAAAGAAAGAAAAGAAAAAAATTAAATCAAGTACTTAAAATATTTCATGAAAAAAGACTACTTTGAGATTAAATAAAGAAATGAGTAAAATGAAAATAAAGTGAAAATAAAGTGAAATAAGAATCTGTATTATTGAATCTGAATATACAAATGAGTACAATCTGTTCCGAGTTAAATCTTGATATTCAGACAACCTCTTTTTGTTGCCTCAATTATGCTATGTGTTGCCATAATATTGTTATTTCCAAAATCTAGATTTTTAGGTTTTCTAATAAAAACATAACTAACTTTGGGGGCAACATCCACTGTGGGCAGACTTTTTTTGCAATGACGTTACTAAGAAAATGCAGTTTGGCTTAGAGCCAATCAGCCAGTCTGCTTTGGCCAATACATGAAATAATATAGCTAAAATAGTTGCAGATAAATCCACACACATAGAAATACACACAGGGTCAGTTAGATCCTGACAAGGTTGTTACCCCTGCGTTGTTACGTCCCAGGGTCACATGTCGGAGATGTGTTTTATGTCCAGCCTGTCTGCTTGGGGAGCAAAGGTCACAGTCACACAGGATTCATCACTGGAAACAAGGGGGACTTTGCATCCTGAACAGGCTGATAATTTCTCTGGGGAACCAAGAGACGGATGGTTAAAACCAAGTCCAAACTAACAGACTTAACAAACCACGTATAACAAATAGGATCCATAAGAACAACACAACATATCGGCCTGGCCCTGCTTGACCATTAATGGTCATGAACACAAATTAGTCTGAGCTTACTGTGCAGGAATGTTCTCCACTTATAAGGCCAAACTGAGCTGAACGGTGGATGTGTTGACTTTGTGATACAAGGTTAACTTATCTTCGAATAATGTTGAAGATAAGTATAACTAAAGCTAAATGACTATACTTGACGTAAGCACACTTAAACATTTATGAGGAAAATGTATCATTGCCATAATAAATCAGAATATAATCTACAAAATACTTCTTTCATGACTTACACTAATTTGGTGAAAAAGTTGTTCCCTATTAAAATGATACCAATCAAAACTGAGGCGAGGAGAGTAGCAGGTCAGTCAGGATCTGTCTGTCATGTTTATGGAGGGAGTTAACTTTTGGTGCAGTTCCTTCCAGTTGAAATAGCCAGCTAATTTGTGTTATGTTACATTTCTTTATTTGAAGAGGGACAATACACAAAGAACATTAAGCTATATATAAAAAAGGAGAGATGTAATGTACTGGATTTTTAGCAAGTCGCTATTTTCTGTCCATAGTCCCTGGGCAACAAATATAAGAAAAATTTGACATTACTAGAAGATTAGACGTTAGAAGATGCCCCCGGCAGACAGAAGATATTATGTTTGGAGCAATGACTGAAGCTGAGCCTTTTATTTTGAACAGAATGTTGAAGCTGCATAATATGCATTGTTTTCAACGTATCTGCTCTCTCTCTATTTCTAATTTTACACAAATTAAAATGCAGCCACAATAGCTACATCTTAATGGTTAAAACTGTGATTCGGATTTTAATTTTACATGCAAGTCTGGCAAAAAAACAACTTGATCTGGGGAGCGTTTGAGAGCGGTAAATCCTTCCCCTAGCACGTACTCTAAAGGGCAGAAACACAGGAGAGATAAGAGGCTGTGGCCTACAAGGACACCTGAGCCTGCATTTACCCTTTACACAAACACACACTAATTTATATTGCATGAGAAAAAGAGATGAAGTGTACATACTGTAGGTGATTAGAGGATCCTCCCATTGGGAACAGTGGGTGATTCCCCCCAATACCTCCAATTGTTACCACTGCAGGCACTGACAAACAACATGTAAATCTCATGCAACATATATTGCGCAACGTCTGAAGCGCATAATATCTTCGAGATGATACACCAGATTAAAGAACATCCTAACAGACTACACAAGGTGAAAAGTAAAAATGCAGTCACTTATATTTTTGATCTTTTTTCGACGGCATGTGAGCGCTAACTGACAGCAGCATAATGCCACATCTGATCCTCTCCACTCACAAATTCACACACTCTCAGAGGCAAAAACAGGATGTTAAACAGTATGTCATTTCCATGGCATTAGGCCACATGCTTTCAGCCTCTCTCAGCAACCTGGGTGGCTAGAATACCAATGACAGAGGCAGTGTGTACATCTGAGATTACAACATCAGAAACCTCAACCTGACACGTCTGTCTACGGGGAACACAAACAACAAGAGCAGCAGCACAGGAAACAAATAATCAGTGTTTATTAACGTATATAAGAGTATTTACAGTCAGGGTGGGGGGCGGGGAGAGAGAGAGAGAAGAGAGACAGCAGTGTGTTGATGTGTGTGCTAAGTCTGTGAATCCTTGTAGAGAACATTTGCCACCAGCGCTCTCACTGCTGCCGGATCCTCAGTATCTGTGGAGGGAAAACACAAATGTGGCAATGACCATTGGCACGAGACACACTATGAGGACTTTCTTACCAGAAAAACTTCTTCTTTGGTATGAAGTCAAACTAGATCAAAACTAGTTGAAAACTAGCTAATGATTGAATGTAGGGAGAAACTGTCTATATTCAGAAACCTTCCCACGGTGTGATGGAGAACTGACAGACTCTTCATCGTCACCCTTTGATTAAAAGGCGGTTATTAAGGTGAATATACAGCAGGGAAGAGCCTGAGAGCTGCTACTGACATGTCTAGGTCAGGGCGAGGCCGCTAACACATACTGTACAGTACATAGATGGCCTTTATTTTTTTACTCTTAGTGTTTGGCATACTGTGTGTATTTTTAATATTTAATTTCTATACGTTTTAGTAAAAATGCAAATGAAATAAAATGCATTTCAAGCCATTTTTGATAGATGCATGTGCTCAAGTGAACAAATAACAGTTAAAATACAAGCCAAATATCGCCTCCCCCACACTACATATCAGACACCTTTTTACACTTTTATTTGTCTGCAATTTTACTGCAATCTCTCCTCCTCTCTATTTCCTTATCCCTAAGGCTGCTACATCAGACATTTTTCACACTGGGTTAGGTAACAGGCCTGCAAATCCAAGTCAAAAGAAACACAACATGCCCCAGAGGTTGAATTATTAACAGAGGCAGCAGGAAGCTACACTAACACCTCCACCAGGCTTGAGAAAAATCAGCAGGAATGGAACCTGCATTTCCATCTTCAACCATATAATGCTTCATGAAGTTCTGCTAATAACATGTTAGTGTTTTATCACCATGTCTTCCTCAATAAATATAGGTTTACATCTAAGTCTAGAAGATTATTTTGTATTTTACTCAGATCTATCCCCTCATTTTATATATGGCATGCATGGAGACGGAAAATGCACCAGGGCAGATTAATGTTCTATAACAAGGAAATTAACAGGAAATAAATAACCATTGTGCCAATTCACAATGATTAACCAACTTATTAACTTAGTTAAACATTGTGTTTACCGGGAGGATTGTGTTTGGAAAGAAACTGGACAGCAGAGATGCAATTTTCCAGAGAGAGGAGGGTGAAAAGATAAAGAAACAAGTCACTAAGCAGCTTCCTAGGTTTCTGTGCTCTGTGTGCTAGGGGATTACAGCCTCTCTAAAAATACTTCAGTCTTTTCAGCACAGTTGACTGACAGGCTGCGGTTTTATATACACTTGGATGTAGAAATGAATGCATTGGATTTAGGGCTTTCTAAATGAATTTCCTCCATGACCGCTTCCTGTGTAAATGTGGTTATTTGTTAAGGAGAAGCCAGACAATGGGCCTCTTGCAACAAAAGTTCTCTTTTTGTCCTAAATGCCTTTTTTTGTAGGAGTCAGATTGAACAAACTCTTAACTGCACAAATCATAAATGGCTTGTTTCAGCTCGATGAACGCCTCCTGTTATGAGGAGGTACGGATTTGTGAGGTGTGATCATTGGTAGGGCTGTCACAAACATTCAAAGCTTCCATTGAGGTTTTCAAATGAAGCTTGGGATATCTCTCTTACATTTTATGGTGTCATCACCCCTAAAACAAAATCCTCAAACAAAATCTTCAATTTAAATAAAGTGATTCATCGGATTAAATGAGTTAGTTTTTTTTCATTTTTATTGAATCAACTTTCTTTAATGAATATAAATGGTCAATTTTGTTAACATAAGTATATGTAGGAAGCAGGCTGATCCAATAAGGGCGTGGAATAATGATGAAATAATATCAGCACCTTCAGGCTTAGAGCAAATTATTCTACGATAGAAAAAAAGCTCACGAGTTATTGGTAATGAACACAAATCAAAAACAATCCTACTGAAATCTAATTCTACAAATAGTAAAATAATGATAATATTATTCTAGCCTAATCCTTATCTGCAACTGTGCAGAAATACCTGGTTTAAACAGAATGAATAGACAATAAAAAAACTGGTTTATGGACAAGTTTCATTCACAAAAATGAAAAAATAAGAACTTAACACTGCCGATATTCTAGTCCCTGCTTAGCCGGTGAAAATGCAACCGTAAATAGTGAAGCAATTCTAAAATATGAATATAGCTGCATACAATGTGTCAACAGAGTATAAAGAACAAACGGCTTGAACAGGTCTACAGATACTAAAACAGATCTGCGGCCATGCTAGCGGCTCTGTGAGGCTGCTAAGATGCTTACAATGACAATGTTTACATGCTGATGTTTAGCAGATATAATGGTTGCCATCTTAGTTTAGTGTCTTTTGAGTAGACAGCCAATAGGGATAGTGCTGACATGTGACATGACAGCATGTGTTCGTGTGACTCTGATAACCCAGTTGATTGTGGAATCGATTGCAGAATTGACTGGGTTATCAGAGTGTGTAAGAGAGATTCATTCAGAAGACGGAAGCAGAAGCGAAGAGACTTGACGGACTGATACCAAAGGTGAGTTTTCTGACGAGAAAGACAGCTTTTCTTGTTTTCCCACAACACGACTATTTGTAAATACACCTTTTACTACAACACAGCAAGGAGCAGGTCAACGAGGGACGCTGGAACGCCGACCCAGGGCGTTCCAGCGTCCCTCATCAGGCCCGGCTTCAGAATGCAAAAATGGCTGGGTGAGTCAGCTTAACACAGCACAAACCCCTCTAGCAGTAGGAAAGACATACGCTCATCCAGGCAAGTTTAGTCTCATTCTCACGTTAAACGCAACACGCAGGGAGAAGAGACAAGGGGATTAATGTTATCGGCTAGGTTAGCCTTAGCCATCTGTAACAGCATGCAAACGTTTGTTAATTAGCACTAAACACAAAGTACAGCTGAGGCTGATGGGAACGTCATTTGTTCAGATATTTGGACATAAACCTAAGTATTGAACACATTTTGACACGATGATAGTGCCAGAAGAAGTTATAATAATTCATCCGGAGTGGAAAAAAAGTTACCCAACCAAAATATGCTAATAAAATATAACATCTAAAAAATAATTTTAAGAAGACTGGTAAATGTAAGAAGTTCTCTTAAATCACTCATACTTGCCCCCCGTAAAAAATAATCTGTTTGTACAGTATGAGTTGTTCCTGCATGAGACCAGTGAGCAGGATCTTGTTAGCATTAAAGATCTGTCATGTGGGGATTGTATTTATTTTTCCCTCATCGTTAGTATTCAGGTCACAGAATGAGTGTTGCGAAGGTGAGGTGGCAAAAAAGTTGACAACAAACAGTCACAGTTGGTCTCTGGTCCAATTACAGCAACGGAGAGAAAAAATGTCGCTTTGAATATGATGAAGGATGCTCTAATCTGAACTGAATTATTGGCTTTGAGCTGTTGGTGTACTCACCGACTCCCAGCGCCTTCAGGTGGCTCATAAATTTGGGTTTTTCCTCCAGGACCCGTAGCATATTCGTGGACTCCATGCGCTCCAGCTGCACCTTCCAGTAGATGTAGATTTTATGATTGAAGCTCACGTACACCAGACAGGGGCTGTTCTTACCCTCCTTACATGTGTACTGACCTGCAACCACACACAAAAAACACACTTAAACTTTATATATTAGGTGATGTTTTTTACTCAATATGTGGGGGCAGTGCTGTGATACTATATATAGTGTCTCTGTGGCAGAGCCAGCATCCACACATACAGAGAAACCATTCTCATCTGCCTTAATGATCCAACAGAGCAGGCAGAAAGCAGGACAGGAGGGGTTGACTGTTCTCCCAAACACTCTTTAGGTGTAAAGAAGAAACAAACCACGATAGAATCAGGCAGAACAAACAGTCTCTTTCTCTAATCCACTTACTACTGCACATGCCACATTAGCTGCTTCAAATAAACTATGGCTTGTTCAAACACTGCAGAAAGGTTTGAAAAGGACAGACACAGAAAAGAAAGAAGGAGCAAAGACTGGG
This sequence comes from Percina caprodes, assembly GCA_013375575.1. NCBI lineage: Eukaryota > Metazoa > Chordata > Actinopteri > Perciformes > Percidae > Percina > Percina caprodes. Next base: position 5,243,099 of record JABXJD010000007.1, on the reverse strand, counting down.
TGAACACAAAGCTCAACGTTGCCACCTACTGGTGTCATGAGAGGTTTTGAAATTCTAGCCATGTAATAGCTCACACCATTCAACAGGCGAGCACACAGAAGAGAATCTGACCTGATGTTTAAGATCATTTATAGTCAAGCATGTGGTCCCTCACCCGCACAGAAGGCGTTGACATTCTCATCAAACTGGAACCGCACTACTGTCCGATTGTGGTCAATGATGTAGGTTTGACCATCCCAGGCGCATGCTACCACCTCCTCTCTGCCGTCTCCCTGGAATCAAACAGACACATCCTCGCCATGATTATCAAAACAAGTGGAACCTGTTTTTTTTTGTGCATCCGAACTAACCCTTTAAAACACCAAAGTCACACAAAAACACAAAACAAACTAACCGATCAAGCCAGAGGTAGACCACCAACTCAATTACTGTTTTTGTCAGGAATCTGGTGGCTTTAAAGAGAGCATAGATGGGTATAATGACTTTAGTTCCCCATTTTTAAGAACTGTTGAGAACTGTGAAAGAATTCTAAATGTAACAGCCCTTTTTTTAGGTGGCAAAAATAGATTTTGCTGGGTGCCCACGTCCACAGCAGTGCATTGGTTAGATTCTGTGTTGGGACCTGCTTATCCAAAATGGGGGCGTGCCGACCGCCATCTACTGTAGCTAATACAATATGGATAAGTCCAAGCAATCCCATTTCAAAAGATCTAAATTATCCCTTTAATATAGTGCTAAAATTACTAGGCAATTAATTGATTGCTACTTTTATTTGATGGATCATAAAGAGTAACTTAACACCAGTGTGTGTTTAACTGCCCTCTCAAGGTTAAAAGTTTAAAGCCTCTGGGTGCGTTCAGGTGTGTGCTATATTGCACCCCATAGTCATGTTACAGCATCCTGGAGTGCACTTATACTGCAGCAAGATGAGAAATTAAACCAGCAGAGGTCAGCGAAAACTGACTTCCAGCTGCTGTTAAATTACTTATTAAAGTAATTTATAAAGCAAAATGGCTAAACTTCTCCAACATGAGGATATGAAGCTTTTATCTGTTTTTTCATCTTAAATTAAAAAAAATAAAAATACACACACAAACTCACAGTAACGTCGAGCTTCTGCAGCGCAAACAGCTGATGATCCACCTGGACGGACCACAGGAGCTGTTCTGAGCTGTCCATCAATTTCAGGGTACCTGTAACATTTAAAGGCAAAGAGATGTAAGTATAACATTAAAGTACAGTTCTACCTGTTATTATATGCTACCGCTATTAAACAATTAAGAATATATCAACAAGGCTTAAGACATATTGGACAAAAGGGGCTTTCTGATGAACTGATTCTGAGAAGTTTGCTTTAAATGGCTGCTGATGTTGAAATACAGCCAGTAATACAGCCAAGTTTATAACTTCTAATGGTATTATCATTTCTTTTCTCTATGTTGGCTCATCAAGGTGTCACCAAGAGGGAGGTTGTGAGAGTAAACAATTGGCATCCGGAAGCCTTAAGTGCTGATTATCCCACTAGATCCTTTCTTGGTTAAATATTGATGGACTCTCCAGCTGCTTTGAGAGCAGATTGCCAGTTATGTGCTGCTGCCAGTTGGATCCTCTGCATCGACTAACAGCCACCGATATATGACAAATGGTTTACCACATATAGTATCACTACCGCTCCAAAATAGAGCAAGTAGATCACAAGACATAATACTGCTCTTAGTAATCTGTATTTTTACTTTGCTAAGAAAAACATTGGATAAGGGTGCATTAGGTTTGGATTAAAGCGTGATTTATGGTCTTGTAAAGGCTCCACGCAGAGCTTTCGCTGTAGCCTAAGTAAGTGGCCTGAAGTTTATACTGTGCATGGGGGGGCCAATCTCTTTAAAAGAATAGCAGGGCTGCCGTATGTGTGTTTGTGTGTCTGTGTAGAAAAACATGAAGTCAGACAGACTGAGTAACTCATTGATTGGGACTTGGGGAAAGAAAATCGTGAGATGGAATGCAATGTATGCATTACATTACAGTGCATTATGTGTTTATCTTATGTGTTTATTTTTCTTCTCTGGTGTCACTAACAGCTCACCAAATAAATAGATTCTTGTTAATAGATTGTGGTACTGTAACATGATGGAGATAGTTACTACATGGTTTATTTGTTTTACTGTCTTTTTTTTATTGAGGAACTGCTAAAGTACACAGAGGAGGACACAAGCCCAACATACAGTACCTCTGCTCTAACTCCTTTTCACTTCGGGATTGATCAAAGAAATTCCATGAGCTTGTTTCAATGGTTATACACAGCGATGCTGTATCAATAGGCTATATATTACTTCAATATACTTTAATTGTGGATTTGTTTTTGAATTCATGTTAAAAAAATCACATCTACTGCGGTATATAACACCTGAGAACTGAAGCAAACAGGTTGATGTGAGAGCACTCTCAACCAAATACACTCATTTTCTTGCCAAGAAAAGATTTCAAAAGTGTCAAATTCATAACTCACCATCTAACGTACAGAGAGCGAACAGCCCACATTTAGAAGATTCCTCTTTTGAGCCTGATGAACAACAGAGATGAAAATGTATTTATCAAAATCTTTTCGATATGGTTACACCTATTTTTCACAAATATAACACATGAGTTATCTATTAAGTGTTGTGTATAGTAAAGACAAATGGACCAACTGGCACAAGGTTTTTGTCTGGTACCTTTACTGATGCTGCCGATGAGATGAGTAGAAACATTCTTGTTGTGTATCCGCCCAGTGGTCAGATGGAGAACTACATCTCTGGACGGTCCCTCACTGTGAGCAAAGAAATCAAAGTAAATTTAATTCTCCAATCACAGCTTTTTACTTCTACATGTCTATAACTTTTGTTACAACAGTGTCTACCTCCCAGGGGTTGCGGGGGCATCTTCCCCAGAGCTGTTAGAGTCCTGTTGTGTCCAGGTACACAGCAGGATAGCGTAGCCGCAGCCTGGCTGAGACACCATCAGCTCTGGTAGACCCTCTGGACCGGGGTTCACTGACAAACTGTCCACCTGCAGCAAAGACATTAAACACTGGGCTTTCACTTTTTGTGATAATAAGCTTTCATTTCACTGTACAAGATGACTTTAGTTCTCTGTGCTGCGCATAAATAGTTGTTATATCACCCAGCTCTGCTGTTAAGGTACATTAAAGCTTTAGTGTGTAACCTTTTTATATTAATGATTACATTCAAGCCATTGCCAAATGAGTTGCTACTAAGCTGACAGTGTTGTTGTCATTACTTATATTCCTCATGGGGGAGACAGAAACTACAAACTATAGCTTTAATTGCCCTGACTCCACCATGTAAACTAAATGTGCCAGTATAAACCCAAACTTGTTTAAGACATGCACCTCACAGTTTCAGTTAACATAGGTTGAGATGAAAATTATTGGTTGAGATACTAATTTATGGAGCTTAGTTGAAGTGTACCTGACCCTCCAGAAGCCATTTCTTCAGCAGAACTAGCTGTCCAGATCCCAGCTCTGAACCGTCAGACGGCTCCTCCCAACGGAAAGCTCGAACCACTCGGTCTGTGTAGCCCACCACCAGCTCACAGCGGCCATCACCGTCTACAGTACAGGCATGCACACACTGTAGTCAAATTAAAAAAACAGATAGGATACAAATACAACATATAAGAAAGTAATTTACCGATATCACTGATGAGGATGACTTTAGTGTTTGCAGGAATATGTTGGGTGAAAAGGGGCTTCTGATCATCAGGCGACATGAATTCATGCTGACTGGATGAATCAGATTTACTTGAGGTGGCAGCTGTCAGGTCGAAGAGGTGAAACCAGCCTTCTGCACCGACAGCTACCACAAAGTTCTGTCCAACAGGGGAACAAAAACACAATGTTAAGAACATCAGCACCAAGATGTTCATTATAGGCTGCTGCCGATCATTTATCATTTCATGACTAACCTTTCCTTTGTTGCAGACATCTCCAACGGCAACACAGGTCAACTGCCAAACCAAGACACACTATATATGAATAACAGAAATAAATTTTTTCTATGATAAGGTTTGGTTTCCTGGTTTATGTACTGACCATGCCCACACAGGTTCTTGTGATCCAGGGTTTGGAGTCGTCATTCTTGTACACAAGAAGCTTTCCGCTGGTGTCCCCCACAACCAGCTCGTTCAACTACAGAGAATAGAGACAGACAGCACATTTCCTTCGCTATAATATGGAACCACCACTATTTAAACACTGTGAAGTAATAACCTGAATCATAAGGTGTACGTCTTGATATTTTGCTTTGACATGCTCTTTTTCGACTAATTTATCTTCTGGTTCCTAAAAAAAACACAAAAACAAAATATAGGAGAAGCCACAAAGAAGTGTATACACATCCCAACAACATTGTTGTCTCATGTGTGTTGGAAAGTTGCATTCTTTAATTATTTTTATGTTACTTATTTTTAATGTTCTTTTTGTATACTATTCCATTATTGTATCTTCACTTTTAGCTGTTTTATTTGTATCTCTATTCGCTGACTGTGATTTTGTATTTGATTGACTGTCTTGTGAAGCACTTTGTAAGGGTAGTTTTAAAAGGTGCTACATAAATAGTTATTAATGTATATTTTGCCTTTACATACTGTATTTGAAAATATTACACACAATACATTTGTTTTGTGACCTTATTTCTGTCCAGATAGGATGCCTGCAAGAACTTATCCTTTCTTTATTAATGTCAAATAAAGGAGACACAAAAAGTCAACTTTAAAACAAGTCTGAGAACATTTCAGCAACTTTACAAATACAGTACATTAGACAAGAGCAGCCAGTCTACCTTGTATAGATAGAGCATTCAGAAGGCTATAGCACCAAATTACATGCATGTTTTGAGCATTTCACATCTGTATTCAAACTGCATCTTTTTTTCCAGGTCCGTACTTTACGTTGCTCGATATCCACAATTGAACAAAGTCATTGCAGCTCTGGATGTAACGTCGGACACTATAATTCATGAGCCTTAATTTAAATTATGTGAAATTAACGTTACTTACCGAGTCGTTGTCTGCATCTCCCAGACAGATAGCATGAGGAAACAGAGTTCCTGTAAAATCCAAGCTGACACGTTGAACGTAGTTTAAAGACCGCATAACTGCAATTATGAGCTATATTTTTAACCGCTAAGCGTCCCTGAACATTTGGACAGCTGTTGTTAGAATTGGTTAGAGACAGTTCGTGATATGATAGCTAGCTAACGTTAGCTCAGTTAATGTTAGCTCTCATAGGTTTTAACATTAGCGTTAGTCTCTCCTAACGAGCGTGATATGACATTACATTCTTCTTACCTAACTGCTTTTTAAAATACATCTTTGTTTAATGACTTTAAAGCCTCTGTATATGATTCTATGGATAATAGCTGTATAGTCGGCAATAGCAGCTACTAGCTACTTCCTAGTAAACAAAAGCACGTGACCTCAGAAAGTATGGCAGCTCAGTAGAGACAAACCTTCTATTTCGCGGTTCTTCTAATATAGCGTATTTGACGTCACATGCGTTATGATACGTTTTCATTAATTTATTAAAGTGACTAAATGATCAGACACGTTTGAGTTATAGAAGTCTTTGGAATGATGAAGTTAAAAAGTATTTAACCATCGTTTTTTTTTTTTTTTTTTTAATCAAATATCCAGTGGGAAAAAGGTTTGGATCTTTGGATACATAAATACTAACAAATCTGGAATGGTTCTTTAGCAACAAACAAAAAAAAAGATTTATTTTCCTAGATCATGTTCATCGAATATTTCTTTTGAGCAGTCTAGGGAATAACAATCAATCTTGTGTTGTTTTGATAAGATTTCCCCAAAAAAAAATTTCTTTCCTAAACCATTTTTTTTTATTATGCCCTCAAGAGAAAAATCAATGAAACTGGTGTTGGTTTATTAGTTTTCAAGCATGGCCTTTATCGATTTTTGCAAATGAACTCGTTTTCAATAAATAAGTAAAGATATTGATTCAAATAGCTCTTATTGTTGACTTTAAAAGCATAGGCTTACAATAAAAACATTCAGAAAAATATTCATACTCCAATACAGGCCTTCAAGACTAGACTAGATGTAAATTGTACAAGAAAATTGGCTGAACTGCTGAATCTCTATTTTGTTTCATTAAACCATTTAACTTTTGCTATTGCAGTTTTATTTGTCTCCCAGTGATAAATTCCACTGTTGTCCTCTAGAGGGCGACGTTCAATTACAACTTTCCATGTCAGGCAGAAAACAACACGTTCAAGAAGGAGGAGGTGTTTACACAAACATCACAGAGGAGGCAGAAGTCCATTATAGAAACAGTTATTTTAAAAATGCCATAAGCTCATAGTAACCGGTGGGTGGATTGTATGTCCCCCCCCCCCCTCTCTTGTCCTCCATTTATTTCTTCTTGTAGGCTACACAGTATGTTTGTGCCCTTAAGGTGTGAAAAGGTGTTGGTCACAAAAAACTCATTGTAAGTTTTCGAGGTTAGACCTATAAAACATTTCTCACTAAGCATCTAAGAGTCCATGTGTACTGAAATTTTCACATACTCAAGATTGTGCATTATTTTGAGAGAATCTAATGTTTTATATATTAATATTGTATATACAAAAAAATGGTATAAACCTAACATTTAATCTCTGCTACAAGAAAGTAAGTTTATGCACACACGTATTTTGCATGAGAGATCAAAGAGTAGCCTAACTGCTTTAAAAACATGCTAAACATAGTCTTTACACATATATCCATTACTAATGGTGCACCTGCCTCAAGAAAACAAAACGCTGTCAGAGAAACTGTTTTTAATGACAAACCAATTGAAAGATTATCCCTCACATCACACTCAAAGATGGTATGGATGATATGGGTGCTTACGAGTTTTTGTTTTACTGTCTCCACGCAAAGAGCTCCATAAAGAAAGAAAAAAAGTACAAAAAGTAGTTAAAGGAGAACTCGGGCGCCCAGATGTCATATTAATTATTACACTCAGCTATGACTGGAAAGCCCCTCGAGAAAAAGGAGCGCCCTCCCAGCCACTGGTAGAGAGAGAGAGAGAGAGAGAGAGAGAGAGAGAGAGAGAGAGAGAGAGAGAGAGAGAGTCCTCACAAAGCGCTAATTGGACTCTGGAAGCACACTGACAGGGCATGGATAGGTTTCAGAAAGCCGGGCGATGGTGAAGGGGTGCAGGGGGAGGCTGAATAGAATCCACGCTTCTTTTCTAAACTCTCTTGCTGGGCCAAAAAAAGGGCGAGAGGGAGAAAGAGAGAATAAGAGGGGAGGGAAAGAAAAGAAAGTATTGGTGGTGTTGGGGGGGGGGGAGTAGGTGGTTCCGCAATGCAAGCTTGATTTTGAATGCCACTGCCAACGCAGAAAAATTGGACAATTTATTACAATCCCTTCTTTGGAACGCGCATGCACAGACGCACGCACACAGAAATAAAGAGACAGAAGAAGGGGGTGGACAGAGGTTCTTTTTGCACGCACACACACACACACACACAAGGTAACAATGAAAAGACACAAGCACTGATAAAGAAAAACTTAATGAGCAAAAAGTAAAAGATTACGCACAACCTGATAAACTATCCTCTCTCTCTCTCTCTCTCTCTCTCTCTGTTATTGCATTAACACGCACCACACACACACACACACACACACACACACACACACACACACACACACACGTGGAAAAGCATACAAACACGCATAGATAACTTGAAGTGAACAAATTGAAAACAATCTGATTTTACTCCGTTTAACTGCACATGCACGCGCTTCACCTGCACGCGCAAACAGAAAACAGAGCGGCAATACAGTTCGGTCTCGGTTTTGTTCCGCGTTGAAAGACGTGTTTTATCATTCTGCGCTTTTCAAAGCGACAATAATCAGCCGAACACACCGCGTCCACGCTACTGTAACCATATCGGGTGTATCAAATCATTCACAAAGCCTCCTCCAAATAGCTTCTTAGGGCCCCTCCGCAGATTTGCGCCCTTCCGTTCCGCCTATGCGAGGCTGATGATCTGCTCTAATCAAAGTGGAAAATTCGGCCTCTGGCGCACAATAGTCCCTCAAATGAGCGGCATTCAAACGCGTCTGTAACGGTGACAATAAAACTAGACAGTGTTTGAGTCGACCAACTGATTTACATGCCGAGCTCTCAGATAAACTCCAGCAGATATCTGGATGGTTCGCAGCGAGGTGAACTGTCTTTCAGCACCACCGTTTGGTCCAGAGCGGTCAAGAAAAAAAGGAATAACATACTTCTTATTCTGAAATATGAATGTATTTTTTCTCGCTTCCCTGCATAGATCTTCATTTTAAATCTTCAGTACTCTGGAGAAACGGAAGATTCATTTAATGATCTATATTTCCAAAGACAAACTCTGAAACACTTTACGTTATTTTCTAGACTACAGTTGAAAATACATTGACTGTTTTGATGTCACCTGTGGCCATGACTTTCACACGTAATTTCAATCTCTTACATGTCTAACTGCGTCAGTTTAGTGAAACACAAAGGGAAGTCCTCCCACTTATGGGTAACTTTACAAAAAGTCCATTTAAGACTTGACTTTTCAAAACAAATTGGGAGATATTGAGCTCAAAGTTACAATCTATTCCTTAAAAGATCCCTAAATGGCCCAATGAGTGCCCTTTTCATGATGGTGATTTTTATTCTGTCATTAAAAGTCATCACGAACATGTTGCTTGGTTTGGAACAAATGAAACACTACTGCTGCAGCCATGGAGGCTACTGACTGCTGTGAACTTCTTGTCCTGAACGGGATTCTGTGTTGAAAACTTTCCTCTCTGCTCTGCCACACACCTAGCTGACACCCGTGATAGATAGATAGAAAGAAAAACTCACCACTGACTGTTTGTTTAGTGCTTCAAGTGGCACGCGTCCGGCGCGCGCAATGCACCGGCACCGGGGCAGGGGCAGGAGCCCAAGGTGAATCCACGCGACCGTAGGGCGTGGCCAATCCCCCATCCAAGCGTATTGAAAAGCAGAGGCGTCTTTCCCCGAGCACTCAGAGCAGCTTTAAGGAGCGCGCCCAGCGGAGTGCCCCCATTGAAACAAGTGCGCGTCAAACAGTCACACCACGTGAACGGCACGAGCGGGACGCACCGCCTCGAGACTTTGTGATTCTTTATAAGTTTGTTGTTGTTTTTTTTAACTGGGAATGGACTTCACAGCAAAGATGGAAATTAGCGTCAGCCAGCAGCATCTGATGCCGCCCGCTTGTTTCTTTTCCGCCGCGGCGGCGCAGAGCATCCAGCTGAGCCCCAGCGGCAGCAGTCAGGGCAGCGGGAAGTCGGTGTCCAAGCAGCCCAAGAGGCAGCGATCTTCCTCTCCCGAGCTGCTTCGGTGCAAGCGGAGACTGAACTTCGCAGGTTTCGGCTACAGTCTTCCGCAGCAGCAGCCGCACGCAGTGGCACGGAGAAACGAGAGGGAACGCAACCGGGTGAAACTGGTCAACAACGGCTTTGCCACTCTGCGGGAGCACGTCCCCAACGGCGCCGCCAACAAGAAGATGAGCAAAGTGGAGACGCTGCGCTCAGCCGTGGAGTACATCCGCGCCCTGCAGCAGCTACTGGACGAGCATGACGCGGTGAGCGCGGCGTTTCAGTCCGGCGTCCTGTCGCCCACCATGTCGCAGGGATACTCCGCTGACATGAACTCCATGGCAGGTTCACCGGTGTCCTCATACTCATCCGACGAGGGCTCCTACGATCCTCTGAGTCCAGAGGAGCAGGAACTGCTAGACTTCACCAACTGGTTCTGAGCATCCATAGAAGGTAAGAATAGACTGAATGATATCTGAGTTCATAGCAAACACTATCATAGATGAACTTTCATGATAAACACCCTGAACAGTGGCATATAACATTTCTTGTTTTCCTCTTCTCACAGAAATATGGATCAACTCACTTTCCTGTTGGAGTACGCGCGCCTGGGATGGTCCCGGATGCGGCTGGGTGTCCTCAAGAACAAGACGCACTGTCCTTAACGCCCGGTCCTCCCCGACTGAAAGAAAGACAGACACGGCCTGAACGTCCCAAAAATTTGGGCAAAATCTGTCCGGAGATCAGCGCCAAAGGATTAAAGGAAGACGGGTCTCCTGACAGCGTGGGAATCCAAGCTTCTTTGCATTTGCCCATGATAAACAAAACAAAAAAAACCCTAAAGTGAATTCATGCTCTTCATTAAAACATTATTTAATACGTTGCTCTTCAACTATGCTAAATCCAATCACAGAACACCAACCCTTTGGTAAACCTCTCAGACGTTTTAATTCAGAAATTGCTTCCAAGTCGCGGATTTATTCTATAATATTCTATATCAAACGCCTTTTTGAAATATATTAAGATATTTTTGTATGTAAGAGATTTATAGATGTTTTGTACACATCCTTTTGTATATATTTTGTCTATATATTGCGAAGTTGCTTCTATACCTCCTGCCTATATGTAGACGTGTAGTCTATTATTCTCTGGCTCTTCTGTTCATGAGGTTTCCAGAAGGAGTTTGACACTCCGACGTTTTATTCTAGCACCAACGTGTCTTATTTAATAGCAAAACCATGTTATTGCATTATGTCATGAAGTTCACAATGATCAAAACTTATGCAGCTATTGTCCAAACAGAGCGCAATGGCCATGCATTGTCTCTTTATACTGCTAGCTCTATATTACAGATGTTGAAAAAAGAAGCCTTATAACCATATTTTCTACACTAGTCCAAGAATAAAATGATTTGCTACTGAATTATTTTCTCTGTCTTGTTTTTTTGGGGTGGATTTATTGGAGAGAGGCAACTTTTTTGGTTACAGCTTTCAACATGTGGTTAGTAGCTGTTTGGAGGGGAAAGTCAAAGGAAGTGATGAGCTAGATACATACTACACTGTAGAGGGACAAAAAGGATTTAAGGACAACTTTTACGCACATTTTACGCACAATACATTTTCTTCTGTCGACATGCACAGGGCTCTGTCAAGTCTTTAGTCAAGTCTCTTATGTCCAAGTCTGCCCATTCTGTTTTGTAAAATTGGACACCATCTACAACAGAAATGAAGTTTGCACAAGCGCAAAAAGTAGCCAACCCTGGTGTAAAGTAAAATTGAAGCCATTTCTGTTTATTTCAAAGCATGCATAGATATACAATCCCACTAAACCCGTAAGATACGGCCACTGATGAAATGTGGTTTCTCCTACAAAATGCATCTTAGAGTTATCAAACACCATTTTCATAAAACTAATTTATTCTGTTTATTAAACGCCTTCTCATGGTTTAGACTATGCCATGAAGAACAGCTTCAAACGGTGCGTGAGCTCCTCGCATAAGAAAAAATGATTTTAGTGGAATCACCATCTATAATGTTCGTGTACACAAACTGGGCTTTGAGAAAGCGCCAAAGTTTTAGCTTTCGAGTGGAAGTATTTTTCATCTAAACCTCCCAAAATGATGATCACACTTTTGCGATCACCAAACGATTTTAAGTCAGAGCTTGTGTTTCGGCAAAACTAGGTTTGACAGGTAGGGCGGAGGCTGCAGCCGGACGCGTGTCTGCTTTAATGAGTGAATGGGGTTTGTGTGGTGGTCGAGTGGAGACACAGAGCTGAATTGGTTGATGGCGTGTGCCTCCTGACAGCAGCATGCCCTGAACATACAACAATCACCACCTGGGAAGGAGGGGAAAAAGCCCTGTCTGTGTGTGTGTGTGTGTGTGTGTGTGTGTGTGATACTTTAGCTGGTCTTGTTTTTTTTTTATAAAGTTTTTTTCATAATAAACTCAAATGGTATCAAATTAAGAAATTAACACATTTGACTCTCAGTTTCATTTTAATGACGAAATATTTTATCCACAAAGAGAAACCGCGTGACGTGTTCGGGCTCATTGTGCAAGATGCGCGTGCGCTGCATCAGTTGCACTCAAAGGAGGGTTGATGGGGGCCATGAGTGGGGGAAGGAGGGTCACTTGAAAAATGATGAACAAGAAAAAAAAACAAAAAAAAACAACCTAGTCATTGTTGTAAAAACTTACAAATTTGTAAAAGTTACTATTTAACTTAGGCTTTTACTTGCATCACTGTCGTCTCCTGTCATAAAATACAGCAACAAAAACCATTCTATTGATTAAATGTTTTTCTGTTTGAGATATGATATGTAAACACACAGCAGTGTATCATCTTAAAGTAAGACCTGCAAAGCTGAGTCACATCAACATCTTCATTTCTCAACTTTATTTGGATCAAACAAATAAATGATGATGATTTAACTAATTACGTCTAATAAAAGACAACGCAGTCAGTGAAATACACAGTTAAAACATACTATTATATAAGTAACAAACCACCCAACAACATGTAAACTGAGTGTTTGACTACAGCTAGTGGAAGCACTTTATTTTTGGCGGTGTGGGGTAAAAATTCCATAATAATCTTTCTGCATATTGTAATTCAATTGGTCTGAGAGAAAACTAGACTTCAGCATCTTTTCTTGACTCTGTTTTAAGGCTTTGGATAATCTAGCTGTCATGGAGACTTTGGTCAATCACAGGTCATTACAGAGAGAGAGTTCCTATTGGCTGCCCTGCACATGCACATGTCTGCGTGACAAAATGGGAGAGCAAGAACTGCAGGAAGAGGTCTCACTCTAATTCTGTTGTTGTTTTAGTCTTTTTACCCACTGCAGCATTAATGCATATGCGATACAATACAATTTTTTTTACTCCAATCGTGTGGGAGAGCTTGACATAGAAGACACAATTTGAACCAGAAATTGCTGCCTGGGGGTCCTGCTTACCAATCAGTGTGCAAAACACCTGAACATCTTACTTGGAGCTGACAAAACTATAACTGTGACCTCTGCTTAATTTTTTTGTAATATTCGGTTATTAGAAATAGTACAATGTTGCAAGCCAAAGACAAACCTACCTGCAAACAGCCACTTGGGGCAAATATTTCCCCTGTACTGTTGCAGAGGTCATGACCAAAATGTAACACAATGCTATCATGCAACAATTTAGCAACAACAATATGTAAACCGTTAAAATAAACGCAAAGTGTGTTCTCAAGAACCCAAACTAAGCTATGTATGGATCATGCCTTAGAGACTTGAACCCTCTCAGAATTACTACAGTCATTTTAAAAGAGTAATAAAACCATTGTGAAAGCTATCAACAGGAATTACAGGTAGAAATTCATCCTATCCTACCCATCCTATATTTTTTCTTCACCTGTTAGTGACAGATTGTAACAACTAAAGGTCACAGTAATATTAGGGCGTTATTGCAACTGAGGGAAGAAAAGGCAAAAGTAGTGGAGGATACTGAAGACAAACACTGATAATAATCTTTAATATAATAGTCTTTGGCAGTGTTGAATGTGTAAAGAGTATTTTTAAAAGAAAAAGTTAGGTTGTAGAATCACAGTCTTGGTTGTTGGAGGGTTTTTCCATGATGACATATGCTGCATACATGACTTCCCTGATCTAACAATCCCGGTTTGCTGCCTGTCAGGGTCCATTAAGTTTTCTTCTTTGGCAGTCTGTCAAGCATGTATGAACCGCAGGAGAGCATGGCCATATCTAATTGGCAAACCTGTGACAAAACAATGGCTCAAACTATAATAGTTGAATATCTCATTGAATATCATTCATCAGTGTTGATTAAATTGGATAGAAGAGGACAACAGTCTGAGCGGCTCAAATGTTGTTTTTTAGTCCAGAACAATAAGCAGTTGTTGCATCAGAAGATTTACATGAGCCCCGCCCACTGAAGCAGTGCACCCGGGCGAGTTTGTAGAATGAGTTTGGGAAGTTTTATCTAATGCTGTGATGCATTTTAAAGCTTTGTCAAACTGCAGTGAAAAATAATCAACATCCACTGCTGCAGAACATTTCAGGACCATAGACAGCACTTTTACAGCTCTATGAAATGGCGTGTAGGCCCATTTAATACGGCTTTTTTTTGTAGCTGTTTAGCTGTAGCTAAATGTATCTCACATTATCCAATTAATGAGGAAAATATCAAGGATTCTGAAGAAGTGAAAGTGAAATGACGTTGTAAAAGTAAATCTAGGAGCACCGAATGTCCTCTCTATGTTTACATCCTAAATCAATGTGTGAAAGGAAGGCTTTATGTCAAGCATTCAATACACACTGTAGTTTAAAGAGACACAAATAACATAATGAAAATTATTTGGGGGTTATGTTGCTGCCCACGGCCATCTCTTTTAGTTGGATGTGAAACTGGTGGAAGAAGTATTCAGATCCAGTCCTTTACTAAAAGTACTAATACCACACTGTTAAAATACTTTGTTACAAGTAAAAGTTGCAAATGTTACTTAAGTAAATGTATGTATGTATCATCATGAAAATGTACTTAAAGTACTGGAAGTAAAAGTACTCAATGCAGAAGAATCCTCACATTTTAGAACATGGAAACCATCCAAACAGTTCTATCAATCAACTAAGTGTCTAATGGTTTAATCATTACAGTTTAAAGGATATTGCTTTCAGCCATCTTTACAGTTAGTTAAATTAACCCGACAAAAGGGGGATAAGGCACCAAAACGACTAATACTAATAGTAATTTAAAGGCGTGGTAGCATTGAATCTGGACGGGAAGGACATCTCTATTAGTTGGGAGGGGTGTGTTGTGATTCTGTCTTCTCACTCTGCGACACTCCATGCGATCCATGAACCTGTGTCGCGGATTTCGGTTTCTTATCGCATATCGTTACAAAACTATAATAATTCTTTAATTCTCCAATCTTGAAGATCTCTGTTTCATTCTCGTTGGCAGCACCTGTGGCGATAAACAGTAATTGCAGATGTGAGCCTGTTTTGCGTTAGCTCCCCCTGCCCTCTCTGGTGGATTAACTATGGCTGGGTGATGGGCAACGCTTCACTAAATGTGCTCCACTAGTGATTTTTCTCAGGAATGTCTCCACGGACACCCAGTTTTTAATATTGCAAATATAACAGCTTTCAAAAACCAGCCAGTATCTGGTTAGTGGGTTCATCCATCCATATATCTCTCTCTCTCTCTCTCTTTCTCTCGTAACCAACTTGAGTGGGCAAATGCTCACTGAGAGGTGTTCTCTTCTCGGATGAACCCTAACCCTAACACTAGATACTGACTGGTTTTGGACCACATCATTTAAAATGTTGTTCAGTTAATGTACAGACTCCCTTCCTTCTGCCTGAAGTTCCTCTTTGCGTCTTATTTTGCTGTGTTTGGGACATTTCTGGGCATCAACCTCTATAAAAAAAAAAAGTAGCGATCAGGGGCCAGATCGTAAGCATGCATCCAAGAGGAAGAGACAAAAATGGTGGACACAGCGCCAAAAACGCAAATTTGGCAAAACCTGGACAAACCTTGTTCCAAAACGAGAGTGAATCTGGGGTTGGCTTTCAATCAGCCAGGACAAGGGGGCCAACTTTAAATGTTAAAAACCGCAACCGACAAATCCTACTCAATCTGCCTTTAATTTTATTTTATTGCCGGTGGTGCATTTGCAGTCATTTTTTTCAATCCCCAAATCTCCGGCTAGGAGAGGTTGATGTGATTGGTTTCCTCCTCTGCTGCTCGTAATTATGGTTTAAATGATATGACAGGAAGGCAGCGCTGATCATGACAATCCTATTAGAATGAATTAAAACATTCCACAAAATGTCACTACTTTAAATTCTGGTGTGACCGTTAAAGATCAAGAGGAATTGTTAACTTTCCTTGTAGGATGAAAAATGACTACAGTGCCTAATTAATTTAAGCGTCTCTTTTCACACAAGACTACAGTACTGATAATTGCAGTGGCAGTAATGCTGATGCCTAAGCCACACAGGGAAGACGGTGCAGTGACGGAGGTCAGAGGTGGCTGAAGTCATCGAGAGGGTTGGAGATGACCGACTTGTGAATGAGTATGAAGAGGGGCAGGTAGGCCAGGAAGTCCAGCAGGTCCAGGGGGGGAATGTGCTGCAGCTCCAGTCTGATGGCCGCCTCCTGCTCCAGATGGATTCCCCCAGCCTTCAGCTCCAACAGCAGCTGCTCTGCACTGATGAAGCCCCGCTGAGCTCCAGCGTCTCCTCGCTGCTCCTCCATGAGGAACAGGAACAGTTGCTAAACAATAATAATATTTGACAGAAATATGATTAAAAACAAGGTAAGCTGGCTTTGGACTCACTCTAAGCAGAGTAGAGAGTGTGTGGGTGTATGCTCATGTGTGAGTGTGTGTTGTATTGTGCGTGATTCTCAGGGGAGCCTCAGATTACCTCAACCTGTTTCTAGTCTTGTTTGAGTGCACCTGTTTGCACAGTTAATGCAGTCAAGGTGATAATTGTTGGGGTGGGTGGGGGAATAATCCTTCTGGCAATTAGCCCATTCTCAGGTTCCTCCGGCCTTTCAGTTGCTCAGTACTTCCTTGTATGAATGAGGGCTCGGTCTGCTTGTGAGCGGCCAGCTGGTAGGCCAGTCCCGGTCCATCTGAGATGAGCCGTGTGTCTCAGGCTGATTACAGGGCTGGGCGGAGTGGACGGCATGTTCACTGCTGGGCACTTTAATGAGATTAAGGCCTTGCTAATCTATGAAAAGGGGAAAGAACCCCTCTCTTTCTCCCTCTGGCTTGCTTCCCTCCTTTCTATGCATGAGGACTGAGGGTCTTTCATTAAAAAAAGCTAGCTTTACAAAGCATGCTTTGGAATTGCTCTTCAAAGTGTTTACCAGTATTTATTTCATTATAATTATACCCGCGGAGCCATGAAAGAGAGGCGGAGATGGTGTTTGTGGCATGAATGTGACTAATGTGAGAGTTAATCTGATGCTGCATGGATGTAAAGTGCACATTGTAAAACCAAATTCAAGAGTATAAACATGTGGTGGGGGGTTCTTTGCCTATAGAAGTTTGGGACAATTTGAATTTGAACTGCAATCCAAACCATTTTAATACCTTTGCTTTGAAGAGCCTCACTTCTAACGAGCGAAAGTCCATGTTGGTGATAAGTGATCTCATAAACTCACTGGAAGAAAAAAGAGAAATTATTATTTGGTGAAAGTTGCTTCTGCAAAAGAACATGTGAGCATATTTTTTCAAAACAAGTACTCTATTTAGTATTGCATATTCATCAAGAATGGAGCAGCAGAGCTTGGCATATCTCAACCTAGTGCCTTGTATGTGTTAAGCTAGATCTTACACATATAACACCCACAATGCAACTCAATAGTGACTTTGATTACACCCTTCCTGTCTGGTAAATAGCCACGCCCTTGGTTTGTAATGCAGGTTTTTGGTTATAAATGTTGCGGCTCCAAGCCCAAAGCCAGGTAACCCTGACGACATGTTGTTCAGGGTTACTTTTCCAACATGGGAAAGCTCCTCTAGAGCTACAGAGTGTTGAGTGTCAAATCAGTGCAGTGCACCTTTAACAAGTCTATGTTTGGGTTGTAGTGAATTGCGATAAAAATAACTTAATTCATTGTGTTGGTAAATATTTTGGTTGCCACGGCAGACAATTTCAGGACAATGTGTTCGCGGCGGCGGGTCATTTTTGGCGGGTCATTTTCGTGCGATGTTGTGTTTGCAGAGATGTGATGGTAAAGTGTTCTGAGCCCATTGTGGTTGCTCACAGTGGCCTGGCTGCCAAACAATACTTGGGCACACGTGGACATCCCGCCAAAGTAACGGATAAAACTGCTCTGGTTTTGGGGACAGTGGGTGGGGGGTGGAGGGGGCCAGTGTGTTTGGGGACAGTGGGAGAAGGGTGAGTGGGGTTTTGTGTTGAGGTTTAGGGAGGGAAATAAGCAACCAGGGCACACTCTGGTGCAATCTGACCACTTGCAGACAACAAAATCTAGGTCCACTTGGATAATGAGAGGGAGAGACGACCGATTGTGTTGGGACAGACCTCTCCTGTCCAGCGTGTGGCACAGCGACGGTCGTCCCTTCTCTAACGAGCGCCCGGTGTTAATGAGCCCCTCCTCGCCATGCGCTCAATGGCCTGCTAGAGCGAAGAATGGCTAAGCACTAGGCCACCGAGTGCAATGCACGCCTGAATGCTCCCTGTGCTGTGATTGGCCCTTGTCCTCTAACTATGGTGCAAGCAGGGGCTTGATGAGGATGAAGCGAGACAGGGCAGCTAATGATCATTAATTGCACTTGGTTTCCAGTAAAAGAGTCCAAATGCTGGAGCGCTAAGGATACTGGCGTGATAATGGCTAGCATAAACGAGGGGCTAGGGGGACTGGTGATTGACTGCGAGGAAGATAATGGCAGCCTAACCCATTTTCTTTTAGTCGGCCCTCCTCTGGCACCCTGCTGTGGCCAACATAGAAGACATCTCGCTTACGTAATGGCCAAAATTTTGGCGGCCTCCTCATTGAGGAGCCAGTATACAGTCTAGCGGGGGGTTAAGGGATGCAAACAAATTCTGACCTAGTTTGGTTTGACAGAATTGAGAGTTGTTTTGGGGTATGTTTGAGCGGGCTGCAGTGATGCTGTGCTCACTGGGTAAGAAGGAACTCTCTGGAGGAGGAGGGACTCTTGTTTTGTCAGATAAGTTCATGTGGCGGGGAGCTGGGCGAGGTAATGTTTTCACCAACTTTAGCGATCCTTCGCTCCCTGACTCATTTAGACCAGTGAATTTCCCGGAGCAAGGACACTTACGATAACTGTCAGTGCATGCATGCTCACAAATCCAACACAAAGGACAAGGGATGAAAGTGACAATAACTGCGATGGCTCCACTGATGCTATTTGGGAACCCTGTATGGCAATGTGCTTCTTGGCAGATCATGTGACTTGCCCTGAGGGAATGTGGCGCTGTGTGAGGTGGACTTGTTGGGGAGCACAATGCTACACAGGGACAGATGGGCTGAGTCAAGGGCCAAAACAGCACGGCACAGAGGGCGAGAGGTAGGCAACAAAAGCCAGAGAGATTACAGACACAAGAGGGACGGACAGTTAAAGTTGAAAAGAAAAGAGGAGGGTGATGGGGGGAAGGGTGTAATTAGTGAGAGGTAAAAAAAAATGGAAGAAAAGTAAATCTATATAAAAAGGCAGGAAACACCTCAGATTTCAAAGCCTTACATGATCAGAAGGCTGATTGTGTAACTACTGTTGCAGCTCATTTCAAAAATAGGATTAGAGACAACAGGATTAACTGAAACAGGTAAGAGGATCAATTTAGTTCAGTTGGGATGAAATGACAGAAGGATGCTATTGTTTTCTCCTTGTTTAGCAGCTGGCATTATGAACGCTGATCTTCTCTCTTCTTCTTATTTAAATTGCAAAAAGGAGTTCAGTGAAAAGAGGTTTAATATGCTCATTCATTATCATTTCTATAATTGCCTTCATACAGAGGAGACACCCTGGTCTCTCTGTGCCAGTGGGGCAGGCAGTCTACAGGCCTCCTCTAATACACAACACAAAGGGCTGGCCGTAAATCACAGGACCCATGACCCTGACCCTGTCCTCACTAAGAGGGAGCTCTCACTCCGGGGTGAGGGCTTTGGGAGCAGGCCTTGACCCTCGGAGACCTCCAGAGTAGGCTTGGCTCCACACACTCCTGTCTGTAGGAAGCTACACAGCCCAGGGCAAGAAAAAAGCGATGTGTGTGGGAATCTGTGGCATATGGGGCATAATGTAGAGAGACAAGGACGCCAAGGACGAGTTCAATCAGAGTGATGTTTTCTGTCTGCACAGGGGGCCAATGTAGGGCTGCATCTAACTATTATAATCGATTAATCTGCAGATTGTTTTCTTGATTAATCATTTAGTCCAAAAAATGTCAAAACATTATGAATAATGCTTGTTTATAATCTCCCACTGCCCACATTAACACCCCTAAATGTCTACTTTTATTTGACCAACAGTCAAATAAAAGAATATATTCAAATTAAAGTGAGTCAATCTGAAAAACATCTGCCAAATCCCAGATTTGAGAAGCTGAAACCAGGAAATGATTAGCATTTTTGATTAATTGATTAATTATTGTAGTGCTAATGCATATGCGGTTATTACATCCAAACTTCTAACTTTGACTTCTAAAGTCATATTAAATGTTTGAAGACACAGGGAGAAGAGGTTCAAAGGAGGACCCACACACGAAGACAAAATCACTGGAACTAATTTGCGTACACACTCTTATTCTTATTCATGGAAGGTCAGGGACTTTTCTTCCTGCTTCATAAGGAGTTCAGAGTGCGGTGTCTGCTGATGGTCACTTACTCCATGGTGGCTATTTTCTGTGCCAGACTAGCAATCACAGCAAAGAGCCTCAGATCCACAAGCCCATCTGTCACTCTGAAGTCCACCATCTCCAGGATCTAAAAAAATAAATGAAAAAACAGCCATAAAACCAGAATTTGGTTCAAACTGAAATATCTGAACTATTGGATGGATTGCCATGACACTGTGTCTAAACATTCATAATCCCCAGAGGATGAATCCTACTCACTTTCGTGATCTTTTCATGACTTTGTCCTCATTTAATATTTGTGATTTTGAGTGAAATGTCTTGCTGGATTCCCATGAAATTTGATATACACATTCATGATTAACTGTACTTTGGTGATCCTCTGATTTTCCTTCTAGCGCCACCATCAGGTCACAATTTGAATTTGTCTAATACTCTGACTATGACAAAATCCGTGCAGATTTAATAAGCTAATTAGCAAATGTTAGCATGCTAACACACTAAACTAAAATATGGTAAATATTGTAAACACCTGCTAAACATCAGCAATGTGTTACCATTGTCACTGTTAACATGTTAGCATGCTGATGTTAGCATTTAGCTCAAAGTACTGCAGTGTCTAAATGAAGTCTCATCAAGCCGCTGACATGGCTGCAAACTCTCAGTCTCGTTAGTGAGTAGTTGTCCTTTAACATTATTATTCAATCATAGCTTGGTGATGAATGACTTGTAAAAGCTTACATCTTTTTATAGAAGTGAAGACTTTTAACAATATCTAAAAGACTTTGATAAAAAAAATAATTGGGCTATTTTTATGATGATTGGTTGGGTTGGAGGCTCTGATTGGGCTGCTTTGTGTCAGTCAAATACACAGGGACCCCCCAACCTCCTCCAGCATCACTGCAGTGTGTGTGTGTGTGTGTGTGTGTGTGTGTGTGTGTGTGTGTGTGTACAGATACAGTAAAAGCTGACCCTGTACACATAGATCTCTTCTTCGTCAGACAGCAGCTCTGGAGGGATGATGTTTTTAAGAGCAAGTAGAACTTGAAGGCAGGAGATGTAGCCGTCACCATCATCGTCCTCCTGCAATAAAATCATCATCATCATCATCATCTGGATCAGTGGCTTGAAGGATTTTCAAGAGTGTTAGGGGCAAAAGTATCCAGTATAGAGACAATTCAGAAAAAAACATACATGATTTTGAGAGTGGAAGTTCTTTCTTCACCTTAGAAACAGATGTTGGACAAAATCTAAATTCTGAATTTAAGATCCAAAGACCTTGAGATGCAATTATAAGCACAGGAAAACAAAAGAGGAATTTATTTTCTTCTTTTAATGTGTTTTAAATTTTTGTGACGCCTCCAGTTTCAGCTTCTTAAATTTAAATATTTGCTAATTTTTTGAGTATTCTATCAATGTAAATTGAATATCTTTGTGTTTAGACTGTAATTCAAGAAATTTCATTATGTCAAATGTAAATTATATTTACTACTTTCTGACACTTTGTAGCCCAAACAATTAATGTAATAATTGAGAAAATAAAAAAATATATATTGTTAGTCGAAGCCCTGTCACCTTCATTGTTATTTTTAGGGAAAAATCAACTTCTTCTTGATAGGGAGTGCAACATATTATAGTGAGCGAAAGAGAATATTCAGAATATAAAACGGGCTCAAACGCCTTTTTACTTACTGTTTCAAAAGCTCTTTTGTACTCAGCCAGCTTCTCCTGACTGAAAATGCAAAACTTTGCCAAAAAGTCGACTGCAAAGAGAAGAGAAGAAGACAAAGACAAACCTTTAGAGCCTGTAGAATGCTTAGCTGGACTGTTCATTTGTATATTACATTTTATAGCATACATAACTTTCCAGCTAGAGTAACAGAATCAGGCTTCACTATGTGTGTGCAGAATGGATTGGAGCAATATTTCTCTCCTCTGGTCATACTAGGGTCATTGAGGGTAGACAATACAGGGCGAGTGGTTCACAGGGCGTCCAGTTGGCCATGATCAGGGTTGTGGGGGAGTGCAGCCAAGTGCCAGAGCGGCATTTGGCTGCCGAGTCTTTATTATAAAGACAGAAAGTGGAATGAATAGATGCTGGAGAGACATTGCAGCCAAGAGGTTGAAATAAACCACAATATTCTGCTTTATCAAGAAAAAACATTTTTACTGTTAGTAAATATCGACTTAGAAAACAATTTTGACAACCGATTAAGTCATTTCTTAAAAGCAAAAAATGTCAAATATTCTCTATATCTGGCTTCTCAAATGTTACAATTTGCCGTTTTTCCATGTTTTAGGTGAAAAAACCTGAAGATCATTGTGTTTTGCTCTGTTAGTTGGACAAAATGAGCCATGGGACGACATCACCATGGACTGTGAGGAACTTGGACAGACATCTTTAACTGTTATCTAATATGTTATAGATCAAAAGAATTAATCGAGTAAATATTTGTTTGATTTGTTTGATTTTTAAAATAATAGTTGCATACCTACATGTACATTTAACACCTTTGCTCAAGTTTGTGCCTTCTTAATTTTGAGACTTAAGCAGTGATGATTACATATAAGCCACAGAGATAAGCAAGAAAATATCCCAAAAAATCTCAGAAGTAATAGTTCTGTGGTTGTCAAGGCTTTTCCTTATGCTCAGAATCATCAAAGATTTCTCTCTAACGACTTTTTCGGCTATGTTCACACTCGTTTTTTTGACTTTCTGTAGGTTAAAAAATAAATAAAATAAAACTGGCAGTGTTTTGGTTCCAAAAAGCAGCTGAGAACGTCTCTTGTTGCTATAACAACAGCTACTGCTACAGTATCCTAGATCGCTATGTGGAGCGATGCTAATGCTAGTTAGATAAAACAAAGTGGTGGTGTGAGCTTGAGAAAGAACTGAGAGAGAGAGCAGTGCTACTAAGAACATAGAGCAGGTTCCCTGTACACAGAGCACCCAGTCATATCATATCACTCGCTGGGCTCTGACTCCATTTTTTCTTGTTGTTATGAAAACGTCAGGTCTGGCTACTTCTCTTGTCATTGGTCAGTCATCAAAAAAAGTGCCTAATGTATGGCGTTTTTTTTTCCAGAAAACTGTTTTCAACTTTAAATAGACGCCCTGAGCTGCAGATAAAAAGTCGGTGGTGGCGTTTAAAAAAAAAAAAAAATGAGTTCACAACTTTTTTGAAAACACGGTTTACTCCATTGGATTACAATATAAAACAAACACTAGCATCTTAATAGAAGACGCCAAGTAGGCTATGAACAAAGCCTTTAACTAATTATTTTTTGATAACATTTTTTAATGATCTTTAATCTTTAATGATGAAGCTTAAAGTCTCCAATACAAAAACGATGATTACACGATGGGGAACAAACTGAGGCTAACTACACTCATGAATATTTCAGTAGGCAAATTTGGGAGGGAGAGTGACTTGAAAAAAGAGGGGGTAGAAAATGAAGGCTTTTAAGCTGCTGCTGCCACTTCAATTTAGGAGATGAGAATGAGTCTACTGAATAATGAATCTATTCATTGGTTTGGAGAAGAAAACAGGAGCAAAAGAGTTGATATCAGTCTGGACTTAAACCCTTGGACCTCTGGGGTTTCTCCGCAATAGCAGGGGGGCTGTTTGAATCTGCCATTTATCAGCTTAGGCCTAATCGAAACCAGGCCTTCTCTGGCCTCATCCTTTCACATGCAAAATGTTACATTCGCATCGAGTCAATTTGACTTGTTAAAGCTTGATTGATCAAAAACCTACGGGCCCGCTTTGCGCATCTGTTTGCAAATATCTGTGATGAGAAGGGGCTGCAGGACGAGGAGGATCTGGAGTCACACATGCAGACACCGCTCAGCCCGCATGGGACCAGATTTAAAGTCCTCTCTCTTCAAAAGACACCAACACACACATCCACACTGTGGCTGGATCAGTGCACTGGTCAATTTGCTAAAGTGAAATGGCAGCTTATGTGAGAGAGTGAATGGCAGGCTGAGGTTCACTGACCATCTGGAGATGGAACATACACATATATATATATATATATATATATATATATATATATATATATATATATATATATATATATATATATATATACACACACAGTATTGTTTTTAAAAGACCCATGGTGGTTTAATATTATACTCTCTACTGACCATCCAGAACCAGTCAGGTGTGTGTGGAGGTTATAGATGTATTATTATCTCATTAGTCCATATTTTTACACAGGTGGAGGAGCATTTACTCACATGCTATATTCAAATTCACTTTTAAGATACTTGTACTTGTTTATATGAATGTATGAAATGTAGTGGAGTGGATGTACAATATTCTCAAAATGGGCATGTTGTACATCCACTCCACTACATTTCATACATTCATATATTCAACATTTTACTTATTTTACTGCTCTACTTACTAGATACTTTGCGTTAATAAACATACACTCAGTGCCCACTTTATTATGTACAGCTGAATCCAACCCAATACAATTATTCTGCCATAAAGTTTATGATGCATGTAATGTTCAGTTTTAATTGACACAGTCATAGAGGTGTGAGCAGTGAGGTCATAGTTAGTGATGGTGTTGTACTGGACTGCATCACATAGAGATCATATTATCCTTCCCTCCTCATTTATATAAATATGAAGGACAAACAATTATAAACACTTCTCAATATAATGTAGTCCAGTACAACACCTTTAACTACAACCGCAGTAATAAACATGATTTAATTCACAATGTCACCGAAAACATAATAGTATGAGTTTCATTAAGACAGAGATTATGGGTGTACAGTTGTGTTAGATTACATTAAACTGTGCAGGTTTACCTAATAATGTGGCCACTGAGTGATGAGTAGTAGTACATGTGGTATTAGTGATTAGTAAACCTCTACTTTAGCTACAGATATAATTGGTATTGGCATATATGTCATCCAATAAATGACAATAAATTGAAGTACAGAAATGCATAAAGATATGTTTTGAAACAGTTACCAATCTGTAGTTTGTCCACCAGAAAGTACTTTTTTTTAAACTGTAGAATGTCCTGGTTGCGATTGTTAACTTGGGTAACCAAATCAAAAAATGAGCGATTGTACTGAGAAGCAATCACAAAAAAAGGTGAAATTACTGTTTTGAGGACAATATATGATATCATAATTTTATACTATTTACTATGATATACACTAGTGAAAGAAATGTTGTCTGAAGTGCAGAGTACATGCTGAATAAAGCGGAGTTAAAGGAAGTTCAACCTCAACATCAGCCCCGACCACAGCCTTGCCTGTTCTTGTCACACACACACACACACACACACACACACACACACTGCAGTGGTGCTGGAGGAGGTCGGGGGGTCCCTGGTAGAGGGGAGCACTCCGTCAGGGAATCAGCCGGACAAAAGGTGCAGTGGAGTGAGAGATTGAGGGAGGAAGCAAGGGCGGGTGGAGGAGCAGGACAAAGCCGAGGCAGTAAAGCCTCCTGCCTGATAGCCTTATCTGATTCCACTCCAGCGCTTGATGGCTTTTTTTTCACCCTGCCTTTAAAGCACACAGGTTGTGCCTTTGGTGTGAAGCCTAGCAGAAAATGTTAATCAAGAGAGGCACTGTGTGGAGAAAGGCGAGAGAAAGGGGAGAGTCACTCTGTTGAGGCCATAATCTGTAACGAGACCGAGGCGATTCAGTTGCAATTGAGAGAGGAAGAATGGGGCCATGATGATGATGAGCAGGGAGGTTCACTCTTTCACTGCCGTTTGTTTTTCTGTTTTGTTCCTTTTCTCTTGCAGAGTCACTGCTCGTGCACCGGTCCACAGGCTGCAAACAGCCACGGGTCACAACTCATTTAACACACACTTGGACGTCATTTTCAATATCTGCAGCTGACAGATGAAAAACACTGCTGACTACACGTCTGACAACCATTAGTACTCATCTGTGTATGATTTATGTTGCCTTTTTTTGGTACTACCTGAAATGTGTCTGTAGCACTCAGTATCAAAGACGGTCAGGTATTGAAAGGTTCAAATGTTCTGTTAGATTTACAGTTTTGTTTACTTATTTGATCTAAACTTATATAAACCTTTTTTGAACAATACATTACATTACATGTCATTTTAGCTGACGCTTTTATCCAAAGCAACTTACAATTGCTATATATGTCAGAGGTTGCACGCCTCTGGAGCAACTAGGGGTTAAGTGTCTTGCTCAGGGACACATTGGTTGATGTATCGCAGTGGGAATCGAACCCAGGTCTCTCCCACACCAAAGGCGTGTGTCATATCCACTGCTCCATCACCACCCCAAACATTTTGATATTTAAATATATGAAATTTTCTGCAATGACAATGAATGGGGGGGGAATCAGAAAACAGAACCAGTCAGTAGCACGTTATATAAGTTAACGGCATGTTTCCTAGCAACGATGTTGCATATTCTAGCAACTGCTAGGAGGTTTTATCTTGTTTCAGGGTGGTAAATTTCCTTTTTCCCCACCAGCCACAGTGGCTGGTAGATGCCCAATTTTACCAGTCACTTTTTCCGGTATTCAAAATAATAAAAGAAAGTGCACTAAAATATTTTGAATTGCTTCAATACATATTTTATTAATATAGGCAAATAAAAAGTGATGTGAATTTTTTTGCCTTTATTGCCACACTGCTCCTGGGGTCCCGTCTTCGCCAGCTGTATGGCAGTGCACTTGATATGAGACTTGGATGACTCGCGGTCTTCTATTGCCTCTAATATAAGTTTAGTTGTTCCTCTAAAGAAGAAATTATTTGCATTTGCGTAGGTTTGACAGTAAGTACAGTGCCTGGCAGGGACGTGGACAGACATTTAGAGGGGCCATTCCTCTGATCTGGAAAAAAGGCCTCAGCTCAGCTATATGTGTCACAGACTAGCACTCAAAACCACTCCATCTGCCACTGTGGCTGGTATATAAGGAAAAGCCACTAATTTCCCATCTTGTCTTGTTTTGAAAAATTTAATATTATGCACAGTAGCTGCAAAACTATTGTAGTTTAGATTCCACAACTATGCGCCTTGCGTTTTGCAGAAATGCCCCGAGTGCCTTAACTTGAAAACACCCAATGTCATTAAGCATTCTTTTTCCCATTGCCCAATCAGATGAATTGAGATGCAGGCCTTCTGTGGTGGTGATGTCAAGTGGTGGCTTACAGTTGTGTTAGGCTCACGTTAGCTCACTTTAAACGTCGCCATGGGCAAGATGCAAGCTATAGCTGAACAAATTGCAGCCTTAACTACTTTCTGATGTTTATTTTTTTAACCCTTTTGATCCTGTGTTGTTGGAGGAATGCTAAGAGAAGTGTACATTTCTTTCTTAAAGGTGCAATGAGTAATACTGACAGCTAGCATTTAAAAAATGTTACTGCTGTCCAAATTCAAAACTTCTTCCCTGTTCACGGAGGTTGCCAGGTTGAGAATTCAGCATCCAACAATGTTGCTGGACGCTAGTCTCACATTGCCAGACATTACACCACAGCGCAGCAGAGCAGCTAATGTTAAATGCTGGCTATGTTGACAGTCATAAAAGGCTGTGCTCATGCCCCTGACAGACACACCCCTTTGGCTTAAAATTACGGCAAGAACCGCTAAAAACACCACAAGCTTGCCGTCCTCTCCACCAGACTGACAGGCACACTTTCTCAGTTTAAAATTAATATTGTTAAACATACTGCAAACTTATGGCCTTCTCTACTGACACACACACTTGTTTGGCTTAAACTAACTCACCTTTGGTCGCTATGCCCACTGAACAGGCTACACAGTGCCAAAGTTAAATTGCATATTTCCATTATGAGGAAACAGCCGCGGCCCGCTTGCCTGGTCCTCCGGTAACGTTAGCAGTTATCGCGTGTTAGCATGGCGCCGTTATCCAGGACTAGTTGGCTGTGTCTCAACTGTTTTTGCGAGTAACCAACTTGAGTACTCTATATAATTCAATGTGAGTACACAAATGTAGAACTGACTGAAAAAGTAGCTGTGATAAATGAACCTGAAGCTTAATGCTTACCGCTTCAGTAAAGTGTCTTGAGATAACTCTTGTTATGAATTGATACTATAAATAAAATTGAATTGAAAAAAATTGAATTGAATAGGAGAAAATTAACGTTAGCCAACTCGGCGTCCTTTTGGGCTCTAAGCTGTCTCCATCTTTCAAATAAATCTCCATTATTTACCCAAGTTTTAATATGTCTCTGGTCACGCAACTGTTTAAAAACACAGAGGTTTTTTTAGGTCGGGTAGAATCTATCTCCATTGATCTCGTTGGTTTGTTTGCTGCTTCCATGTCTGTACCATAGCTGTAGCGCGCATGGGTTTGAGTTTTTACAGGCTGTCAAAATAGGCAGTTGATATCAACACAGGTCAAAACAGAAACAGAAATTCTATCATGGAAGGGATATTTCAAACGAGAAAATACTGTCATTAGCATTAGCAAATAGTATGTTTCCTTAATATTTGATGACATATTGGGGTAAAACATATTGGGATTTCATTCAGTAAATCTATTATAACATATTGCACCATAAGCACCAACCTTACATTTCATACGGGGTATGAAATTTAAGCTTGATGCTTAAATTTTGAATAAAACACGGTTTATTAACTTCCATAACTGACTTGTGTCAGAGCTACTAATTTATAACACACACACACACACACACACACACACACACACACACACACACACACACACACACACACACACACACACACACAGGGGTCTATTGTGTTGTTAACGAGTTCACTTGTTTGTTGCTCTCTTTCCCGCTTAATCCCAGACTTTTGTTTCTGCTCATCATCACACTAAATAAAGTGTCCCATAATTCCTTTAACAAAGGTCACATTCAGCAGTGGAGAGGAGGTGACCCCCTTTTTAATAGGAGCATGTCAGAGTGCAACATGCCCCACATATACAGCCCTAAAATATGTGATTAAGAGCACAAATTTAGAGCAAATAGCATTCAAACACAGAGATAAACAGAGTCTAAACCAATCTGTAACTGCTGAAAGTCTATGAGAAACGGGTTTATGGGATGTTTTGGGTTTAAGTCCTTGAACATGTGATGATGCTGTAAATCCACTGCCTCAACGCCATGAGACAATGGCATACGGTATGAAGTGTGGTGGGATAAGATAAGGAGGTGAGAGGTCTTGAGCGCCAAAGCAGACCTGTAAACCACGCCAAGCGTATCATTTCACAATAGTATAGAATGAGGTATTGTTAGGCCTTTTGAACAGGCTTCACATCAAAGGTAAAGATCGAAATCTTATCTGATAAAAGCGTTACAGTAAAAGCAGTGTAGACCAGCAGGAGGTGCAGTCCAGGTGATGAAGCAGGTTTTGAGACTGAAGAAGCAATAAGACAACCCACATGTGCACACAGAGTAGATTAAATGTGCTTTGTAGCCTTTAAAAGTATGCACATCAGTAATGCTCTCTACCCATCAATTCATCAAGCAGTAAAGTTTATTTTTTGTCTATCCTTACAAGGGTTTGATGCTGTGATATGGTAGAAATTTATTTCATACAGACTTAATTGGGCCTACAAAGATTAAAGGTTTAAGATTAAAGGATAAGTAAACTGAGTATGTATGAATGTTGATATCTATAATGTCAATGTACATGAAGGAATTCTAAGTAAAATGTCTTCCTATTTATTATATATAGAGCAATGAATGTCAAAATGTAATTTGGCTTGCCAACTTGCCATTAAACATACAATATGTAATTTTCTGTCAATCAAAACAAGAACCAAAGCCAAAGTTTGATGATATGGAAAAACGTTGTGGGATCATGGGAGTTGTCTTCTGCACCAGTAAGCGTCTCCTGGTAAGGATTATTTCAGAGGTCTTTGTTCAGAAGGTTTTTACCAGGAGCCGAATTATCGGCAGAGGTCTCCTCCTCTCCAAAACAAATGGACCCGGTTATTTAAACCAGTAAAAACACTGAATAAAGCGGTTTCACATTAAAAATCTGTTTCTCCGATTCTGTTTAGCTTGATGGCTGAGTTGCAGCTAACACTTTCGCTAAAAAGTCTATCTTAAAGGGATATTTATATTATATAAGGGCTAAATTGGGTAATTTATGTAGTAAAATTGTGATTTTGTTTTATTGGTAGCACTTTAAATTCCACCACGGTAATAACATGGTAATAGTGGGGTAACAGTACAAAAATAAAGAGGTAATATATTGATAACATGTAATTACCAAGGTAATAACAAGGAAGTAAATCACAGTAATAATTACATGGTAATATTACAATAACAGAGGTGCAGAGATTATCTGGAAATGCTTCTGGTAGTTTTCAGGTAATCTCTTCACCTCTGTTCTAAAATGACCATGAAATGTGTCTTTAACTAAAATATACATGTGGCACAACCCAAGATAAAAGTGGCAAACTAGCTTACTGAAGCATACCGTCAGTCTAATGTGAGCTATCAATCATCATCAAAAAGATACATATTGCACATCAAACTTTCTGACAATAATTAACAGCGATATC
Source organism: Percina caprodes (assembly GCA_013375575.1). Taxonomy (NCBI): domain Eukaryota; kingdom Metazoa; phylum Chordata; class Actinopteri; order Perciformes; family Percidae; genus Percina; species Percina caprodes. Next base: position 5,212,346 of record JABXJD010000007.1, on the reverse strand, counting down.
AGAACAGTATGTCAGCCTCTATATCACATACCGAGAATGCTAACAGAGAAATGTAACGTCAAAGATTGAAGCGGATAGGATGGAGAGATTATAACACAAACCATGTGGCTTCCTGCTCACATTCAACTTCCACACACACACACACACACACACACACACACACACACACACACACACACACACACACACACACAGGAGTGTGATAGTGGGAGTGTGATAGTGGGATATGTTCTGAACATCAAGTACTGCTCCTTCGTATCGAAATGAGCCAGTTGAAGTGGTTCGGGCATCTGGTAAGGATGCCTCCTGGGCGCCTCCCTAGGGAGGTGTTCCAGGCACGTCCAGCTGGGAGGAGGCCTCGGGGAAGACCCAGGACTAGGTGGAGAGATTATATCTCCAACCTGGCCTGGTAATTTTTTGTCATGGTTGACGGGAAGACAACACAAGGGTTAAAATATTACTCCGCCATTTCCATGTTGTTTCCAAAAAAAATATTTTTGAAACATTTACATGAAAATAAATCAGGAACCACAGTGGAACACACCAAACCTCTTCCACATATTTATATAAACTGATTTGTTTTAAACGACTCTGAAGTTAACCGTTACTGGAAATGTTTGGATCATATCAGCTGTGCCGCTGATAGGGCGCTACGTTAAAAATAGTTTCTACATGTGACGTACAGAGCTAAATTCATCAATGGAAGAAAAATAAATGTCAGCAGATATCTTAGTTACACCACAATGGGTTAGCATAGCAGCTTTTGTGTAAATACTGTATGTCTGCTATTTATTCGGTTTGGGAAATCTCACGATCTCTACAAAGCTAACTTTTATTTTGTTGGTAACTTTAAACCTTGTATAATCATGTTGGGCGCACCGTGTGAAGAACACAAAACCGCTCTGCCCTTTGAGTTTCTGGTGGCAACACAAAACCACTCAAAGCCGCCAGCTGAGAAGCAGCGAGGGAGTCTGAAATTTTAGCATAATACCACTACCCACCGCTGTGTACCGCTTGCTTTCACTCCCATGGTCCCAAATGTAACATCTTACGGCATAAACTGCACCACATTGTTTCCTGCCGACTTCACCCACCCCCGAAACCTATTCTTGTCAAACCATTTTTCATTAAACTTGCACTTGTCCCATCCTAAACTTAGCACACGCTGCTATACAAAATAGGCGTCAAATTACACCCATCATCTTAAAAACTCTGTCAGCTAATTTAATTTAAGACATTTTAAGACTTTTTAAGGACCTGGGGGAACCCTGTATAAAAACCGACAGTTTTAACAATATGGAGGACTGGTACATAAATATTCAGAGTGCATTATTGGTTTGTATAAAAATAGTCTTTTCAGAGCCGAATTTGGCAGTTGTTGCTGTTGTCTCTTGAGTGGGTACTACAATGTAAAAGACGGTGACAGTATTTGGCAGGATTTTACTGCAGCCGCTGTTGTTGAACACACGACTCCTCCCACTCACTTTCTCCAAAAAGACTGAGGAGTGTTTGTGTGTGTTTGTGTTGAAGGGGGGGTCAGAGCTCTGATAGGAAAACAAACAAAGACACACGTAGCGGCTACACTCCTGTCTCTGGCTGCACGCCATCGGCCTCACGCCATCGGCCTCACCACTAACCACAACTTATTGCACACACACTCACACTCACATCCACACGTACACACACACACCCAATCAGCTATCACAGATCTGATATGCCACAGAAGGTTCAAATCATCTGTTGTATTACCAGATCTCTAGAGATAACCTCACAAAGCCAAATCATCTGCTATTATTGCCCTGCCGCTCCTTGACATTGTGCCATTAATAAGGCCATTGTGGAGGCCACTCTCTGTTTGGACAATGTATAATAGACTCTTTGACAGATTTACTTTGCTCTCTCTCCCTATACCCTGTCCTTTTTTCTCTCTCTTCTGAATACAGCGGGCATATTCCACACTGCCGCTCATCAATAGGCGAGCTGTCATTCCGGGTTGATGGTAAATACATAGAGGTATTCCAGACCAAAGGCTGAACAAACAAGGGTTACATAAAGGCAATGTATGACACTGAACACAGACTGAAGACATCCCCCAGTACACACACACACACACACACACACACACACACACACACACACACACACACACACACACACACACCCGTAATCTCCCTTCAGCTCTTTTGTTTTAAGCGACTGGTCTTTCCTGTTCATTCGGTCGACCGTATTTTTCTTTTATAGAAAGTAAAGCGGGCCTGATCTCCGCCCACAGGTAGATGACTGTAATACAGGCTAGTGGTGAGGGTGGGTGGGGTCTAGCCGAGGCCGGCTTCAAGGCTACCAGGTGTTCCATATCAACATTGACATTCATCAGCGACCTCAAGCCACAGACGCCCTCACAGCGCACTCAGTCCCTGGTTAACAGGGGCAAGCTGCTGCTCTGTGGCCACACAAAGGAGACCACAGCTACTTGACATCAATATCACCCTGCTCTCCACGCACTTACAGTCTGTTCAGCCTGTTGTCCACCACAGTTACATATTATGATGCATACTGACCTTCAAAGTCCAAAAACAGCATTTATAAATTACAAATTTTTATTTCAATGCATTTGTTTCTTTATTATAATTCAACCTGTCATTGTTCAGTAAAACGTTGTATTTGGGGGGCAGCAGAAAAGCTTTGAATACAACACCTTCATGCAGATTCATCACCTTTTAAGTTGATATGTTGAACTTGTTAGTAAAACGTTGCCTATTTACACATTCAGCAGTTACTGAGAAACATTTTCAGTCATTAAGAGTTCTATCTCTGGCAACATGATAAATGCAAGTCTAATATTGCCTCTATTTTAGCTCTGTTTTGGTCTCTACCAACTCACAACAACAACACATCCTGTTCGGCGAAGTGCTGCAAATGCGGAAGTGCCTTAAATCTGCATTCCAGCAGAGGGCGACACGTGCGGTTGCAAAAGGAGGTCGGTTTCTGTAGAAGTCAATGAGAAAGTCACTCACTTCTCACTTGATTTAAACGGTAAACATTTTAATAATGAGCTTAAGCCCTCAATCGCTAGTTTTAAGTCTTCTGCAACACAGAATGATCTTTTTTTTTAAATTATGGTCTTGTTGATTTAAAAAATCGGCAATAAAGCAGGGCGAGGCTATGATGTGATTGCCAGTGAAAGTGTGTGACGTAGCGTAGAGTGTAAGGGTTCCTTTCTAACTTTTAAAATTGTCACATCCGCAACCAGGATGGCTGGGCCCGAAACAGCAAACTCAACGACAGATCTCCACAATGGGTGACGTCACACATGCGCTGTACATTAATATACATCTATGTCTATGGGTTTGACACAACTGGTCTTGCACTGAGTACATAATTACTATTATTAATTACTTGCTTTTATTTCCATGTCCTCTGTTAACTTCAAACACCTATTGGCAGTGATTGCTGACTAATGACAGCCTGGAGGGTCACAGAGTTGAATGGATGGATGGTGGCAAAGTACAGCAAGTTATAGGTGGGTGGGTGTGGGGTGATGGGGGGGGTCTCTACTTTGGCAAGTGATTAGTGTTGTACCAAAATGAGACAATTATGACCATTATGACTTCAGTTAGGCCCTTTCAGAGCCTAACTGAAGTGCCTGGACAAGAGGTAGTCAACAGACAGACACACACACACACACACACACACTTTGTGTGTACAGTATGTGCCAGGACACACATGACCAAACAACAGGAGCCTGGTGAATATTTGGGCGGAAAAAATGACACCACACACACCACAGCCATAAACACAGGCACAGTCAGCATGCACTAAAGAATACCACAGACACACACGGACACATGATTTTACTTCTATTGTTATGAGGAACTTTATCACATGTCCTTTAAACATAAATCCAATTTTTAACCTTAATTGCAAAGTGCTAATCAATAAACACAAGGGCTGTGTGATATTAAAAACATATCTCAGTAGGATATCAACCCAAATGTGACCCTCAGGTAGACCTAATCATTGTCAGTTTAATTTTTTTTTAAATCAACAGTGCTTCAGACTAAATGCTATTGTTAGCATGCTAACACGCTCACAAAGACAATGCTGACATGCTGATATTTAGAAGGTATAGTGTTTACAATGTTCACTGTTCAAGTTTATTTGGTAAAAACCAAAGCCTTGGACAAAACCTGATGAAGGCACTAAACAGTCAAGGTTCAAGGTTCATTATCATTCTACAACAGATGGTTGCACACCGAAATGAAAGTGGTCGTCCCTTTATGCTGAACAAGCAAAATCAAAAGTATTTTTTATGGTGGCGTACGGAGGATGAGTTGAGCAGTCTGACTGAGGAAAGAAGCTGCTCTGTAGTCTGATTGTACGACAGCAGATACTTCTGTATCGCTCGCCAGACGGCAGCAGGATGTCGATGAGCTGGGTATTGTCAGAGGATCACCAAAGTCATTGGGATTTATCCTCTGAGGATCATGGAAATCGGTACAAAATTTCATGGCAATCCATCCAAAAGTTGACATTTTTTTAGTCTGGACCACAGTGATATATCCACGAACAGACTGTCATCATTATTATAAACTTAATCCTCTGAGTCTAAATCAAAACTGGAGGCTGATAAACGTCCCTTAAAGAGGCAAAGACAATTAAAAATAACGCTTTTGAAACGCTGTCATATATGTTAAACAGTTTCTATACATAAACACACACACACACACACACACACACACACACACACACACACACACACACACACCAACTCCTGTCTGTAACAAACAAAAGCTTCCCATTATTAATAACCTTGCTACAGAATAGTAAGGCCAGCTGCAGGGTTCTTCATTCTGCTTGATTACTGTCTGAACAAACCTGTCCAATCAGTGCCATTCAGGTTGCCAGCACTCACGGGAGAACTCTGACCCGACTGACCTCTGCCGAGGGGCTGGCCTCTCAGCCTTGACCTTAGGTGTGGAAGCTTATTGTCGGACACGCCAGCCCCAGCACTCTCACAAAGGCTTGGATGCCAGAAATTAGGCACTTGAGGGAAACTGGAGAACTCCTGGCTAAACTCCTGTTTTCAAAAACGCCAATTCTAAAAAAAAAAAAAATCAAGTGCGGTAATTAAGGGGAATTTCTAGAGTCGAGAGGTGTGTTGGTACATGTGTTGGGTGTTTGTGTTTCCCCCCGCATGGTCTATTGTCAAATCAAATCAAATCAAAAGAACTTTATTTTTCCCGTGAGGGAACTTCGTTTGTGGTCAGGTACATTCAAACACAACACACAACCATACATATCCCACATTAATCATACCAGAGAATAAATAAATGCTAAATATGAAAACTATTAAAAACCCTGGGGGTAGGAGTAGGAGGGGTGGGTAGCGAGACTAGGTCAGAGTCTGGATCGATCAATGAGGCTCAATTGTGATGACAGACGGAGATAGATTCAGCCTTATTGAGATGGAAAACCCTTGATTTTAAACAGTAAAGTATAATACACAGATCTCCTCAGCTGCTTCATTACAAAGCACCTTGTTTGACTTGTGCAAAGCCTTCAGTGGAGTCTTGATGAGCCAGTAGATAGGATCTTTAATTAGACAGGGCTATGTGTGGCATGTACAGTGGGGGTCAAGAAAGACATGTGGTGTTACTCCACCTGCCAGGAGTCAACACTGGAAGTACAGTAGAAAGTCTTAAGTACTGCAAATTCATGTGGAGGTTTTCATATAATTAGCTTGGTTTTATTGGCTAATTGTTTCTGTCATCTGCAGTGCAGCAAGATCTGGGTTTAGGAGTACAACATAGGGTTAGGTTAATAGGTTTACTTTAAGGGTTTAGTCTGCCAAAGATCTGTAATTTTTCATTTATTGTTGTTAGATCTTGTTGACTGCACGGATAAGGACAGAGAGAATTTAAACCATCCAAGCTACAGCTCCACAATGAGGCAGTCAATAAGATTAGTAAAGGTGGAATGGAAAACAAACAGCAAAATAGAGTCTGGTTTGAAAATGGACAGTTTTGTCTAAAGGCATGAAATAATAATATGATAAACTCACAGTCCTCAAAGTTGGAGTGCCCTTTGTTGCTTTTTGGCTGACGAGGTGTGGTATCCTGCAGTTTGGAAAGTATGTTCAGCACCTTTGTTTTCCTCTCCTCCATCCTTCTGTCCTTCTCTTCAAGTTTGTGGTCCAGACCCCTGGGACTCCTTCCTCCAGCTGAGGACTCGACTTCCCTCCATCCCACATATATGGCCTCCTCCTCTGTGGGGCCTCCTTTATCTGTATTTTTCAAATCCATTGCATTTTGTATTATTTTTCTATTTGATATTTTGCTCTGAGTAAAATGTTTATCACTTGATACAGGTTTTTGGTTTAGTATTAATATATATAAACACTGTAATCACCATAGTCCTGAACAAGAAAAAACACAAGGTCGTCCATGTGGAAGGGGCTATTTCGTAAAAGGCACTAAAACCCATTTCAGGTCCTTTAATGAACACTAATTCTCATCAGATTGTTCTCCTAAATGCCAGAGTCACACCTCCCTCAGTCAGTCTCACTAAAGAACAGACACTCTACCCCAAACTTAAACAGCCGTCCATCCTGTCACTGCCCAGCCAATTAAGAGCCCCATTATCTCTGAATATAAAGTCCACAGAATACACGTGTTGTAACAGCGCAGAGATAAAGAGCCCCATCAATGGAGCCTTGGGCATAAGGAGGGCCCAGATTGACTTTGGCTATACTTACCATTAAAGTTTCAGAATCTTTTCTTCAAGCTACTTTTTGCAAACGTGAGTGTAAGTTGTGTTCGTGAAAGAGCAATAATTCAAATGTGATACATTTGGAGATGGTTCCATTCATTAGGAGGAGAGAGCTTGACCAGTGGAGTAGCTGACAGGCAGCAAATTCATCAAGCAAACATGGTGGCGTGGATTCATTTCTCCGTCAGTGAGCGTACAGAGGTCAGCAGCCCAGATTGATGGAGCCATGTCTCATTTGACAGGCCGTCTTCCACCACACTGCACACAATCACACGCTCCCATCAGCCTCCATGTCCTCCTGAAGCCTCAATGTCACCACAAAAGAAATCTATTCATCTTTAGAACGCAGAATTAATCATTTCTTGTATTTTTCTCTCATATGCAACATAAAGCAAATGTCTGGGTTGTCTACAGTTACTTAATGTGATGTGAAGATAATAGTTTTTAAAAACGTTTTATTCAAATGCATCATAAATAATATTGAAATGAAACCTGCAATTTCTTTTTTTTTTTTTTTTTTAAATTTTGGATGTTTAATTTAATAACTAATCAAAGAATTGTTCTATGCAATATAAAAGTATATAGTCATCACAGCCCAATGGACCGTGGCCCTGGCAACTTTAGAAAACACAACACATAAATTATGAGGAAGGTCCAACAGACTGAAACTATTCCATCAGTAAGTGACAGTATGCAGGAGTAGCATGTTAAGCAGTTTTTTGTGTACTTTAAACCTTTTGCAACTTGTAGCATTTCTGTATTGTTCAGGTTTCCTATATTTGCAGCAACTTTTTTGTTAAATGCTGCACATGTCAATGATGATGACAGATGTCTTCTTCATTTGCTTGTGTTTTTCAAAATATTTGGAGTTTTTCCTTTATAAAATGACCCTATTGATTAATTATTAAGTTTAACATTTCTTGATAAAATGGGTTAAGTGACTTAATATTTCAGCACTGCTTAAAATCCATATGTCCAGACAGTTTCTGTAATGTACACACCTTAAAGCAGGGTGAAATCTTATCTAAAATTATTCAGGATTTGGTTTCGTCCTTTTAAAACCCTCCTATCCTAACCTCCTTGGCCTAATCCATGAATGCACAGCAGTCATTACTGGTCAGTTCAAGCTGGAAACAAGAGCCCATCTAAAACACACAGAGCAGGTTACCATACCAACCACAGCATCTGAACACAGCAGATAGCTGGATTTGGCTGTGAACGGCCGAGTCAAATCCCCTAGCTGATCTCAAAAAGGCCACCGAAGACAATCAACACACACACACATATACACACACACATATCCACACACGCCGCCCACCCTCCATTCGACTCTCTCCAACACCCACCCTGCCTGGCCTTTACCATCCAGTGCACCAGGCAGAGGCAAGAAGGTTGGACTTGTATCTCTTTCTTTGCATGTTTGAGAAAGGGATGAGCATCAGCGAGACAATCAGTTTGCTGAGGCTATTCACTGATGCCACCCAGAGCCTTTACTCCTCTATCTGCTGAAATAATGGCAGAATAGGAGCAGGGTGGAGTAAAAAGGAAAATCCGTGGTAATTTATTATTCATGGGGAGGGGATTTTCCTTTCAGGACTCCTTTATCGAAGCCTTTCCCAACACGTCACCCTCTCTATCAGCCCTGACAAGTGCCAATCAAAGGGCTTGAGACCAGGTTTTTGGGGAAACGCTGGAGGATTTTGAAGACAATAGCCAATGAGTTCACAGTGGAGGTGGCTTAGAGACAATGGTGACATGGCTACACTGTCAGTGTGTGGTCCTCTGGGGGGAAACGATCCTTGCTTAGTACACAACTAATCTCTGCTTGCGCCATCTCTGTCTTTCTGGAGGCTAATCTCTCCCGTAGCTTCCTCAGCTTTCTGGAACAATCCACCAGGGTCAGTTCAGATTAGTGCTCTTTGTGGCCCCGCACATCGCTACATTCATTTGGATGCTAACATCTTTAGTAGCAGCTGAATGTTAAACACTGGAGTGAACGCAGAGTGACCGGGGCAGCAGGAAAACAGTCATGAAACAATTATGAGGGGAGGGATTATTCTACCTATGAATTCCTGATGAGCAGAAATGGACAAAGGTCTTAACATGAGCCTCACTGGGGAGCAGGAGCATCTTATACCAGCTGATTTCTGTCTTCACTTTAATCTCAGAATTGCCTTACCATTGTTGATTGATCCAAAGACAGGTGGGCAATTCATGGATTATTGAATGGGAATCAGAAAAATTGTTTATTATTACATTTAAAAAGATTATTAAAATTAATTTTATTAGTTGAAGGGTCATTCCAAATTATTTTATACACTCAATACGCAGAGCACTATTCACACTTCAAATTGCATAATGTCTTATCAAGCTGAGAAAAATATACTTGGCTTTATAACAACTTTTTCCACCAAGATCACCAACTGGTCGTTACCTTTGTCTGTTGTCTGGTGCTGGACAGGTAGGTCATATAGTGAGTCTGTCTGAAGCTAAAAACAGCTGTCTGCTGCTAGAAACAAGGTTGTTAAGAGCATTGAGACTGAGTTAAAAGTTTAACTGCTGGCCATAAAACCAAAACTGTAAGCCGAAAGACAAAAAGAGGGCTGTGGGGAACTGATAAGCACTACGAGCAACCCCTTTGCCATTACATACATACGACTTATTAATCTTCTGATCCATTGTGGATATAAACATTTTGATTAAAGCAGCTTTAAATGTTCTATCATTTAAATGTAAAAACAGAAAAATGTTTAGCATTTTTGCTTAATAAATAACTTAAATGATTCATTGAATTCACAATTGGTGAAGGTCTGTCCGAACAACAAGTTCTACTTGTCGTTAAATTGCAATGTGAGTGGCAGCCATTACGTCAGCAGGATAATAATAAATAATAATAATAATAATAATAATAATAATAATAATAATAATAATAATAAACCGCGACTACATTGTGCGTCTGACCTATTTCTGATACCGTGGCGGCAGCTATTACAAAATCAACACACTGCATACATACAATACTATATATTTTTAACCTTACTTCCCTAAACCTAAGTGTTAATCAGTCGTTGGTCATGTGAACTTATCAACTATTCCCGATGCAAATGGTGTCTCAAGCCCATTTTCTCAACTGTCTCATATACATTGAGTCATAATAGGGTCATTCCCTTCATACTGCTCGCACCTCCTGGGCAACCAGATCTCACCTATCCACACAAAGACATGCCACACACTGGGCATCTTTTAGAGACTGCGTGACCTGAAGCATGACCCCTCCACGCCCTGCTGATGACCCCCCCTCCTTTTCCTTCTCCCCCAGAGTGTGACCATGCCTTTGGCCTCCAAAAGGTCAAAGCACACAAGCCATCACTGAGATCCTCTGGGTGACATCTTTTTTTCATGAGTCGAGTTTGCCTAATTGTAATAGGGTAGTTAAACAGGGAAAGCCTTGTCGTAAAATGTGTAAGGAGGTAAAGAAAAGCTGCATTTTAAAGCCAAAGGGAATTCCAGACACTGTGTGCTATGACAATGGATGTACTTTGCATGCATTTAACAAGCTGATAAATCAATCATTTTTTGTGAAGAAAAAGCTCCTGAATAATATAAAGCTTATTCTTGGTTGCAAAAGAAATCAAGTAACTTTTTGCACAGTAGAGTCAACAAGTGTCTATATAAATATCAATGTGTTCAAAGGCCCAAGACCAACAAAGGGACCCCTGAATCTTTGTCCATTCATCATTGAGTTTGCCTTTTCCTTAAAAGAGTACTTTTGCACCTATTTATATTAGGGACTTGGTATCATGGAGCAGGTGAGCAGATATATCCTGATTAATCCCTACTATGGCTTACACAAAAAAACAGAGGATTCAACAATTCTCATATTGTAACTCAAAAGCATGTCTTTAGACCGCCTCTACCTGGTAAAAGTATTTTAAACTTCACACCCACTGTTTAAAACTGAGGAAGTTTAAAAAGCCGAGATAACCCTAATGACATGATTAGGGGTTATTTGCTCAGACTTTATGAAGCTCTTCCAGAACCTTGAGGGAAAAAACGTTGTAGGAGCTCACCTTGGTGGTGCTCAACTTTCAGCACCCCTGGTGATGCAATGTTTCAATCACTCCTTATGCTTATCAGCACCACCGCAGCCCCCAGTGGCTCAGGAGGTAGAGCTGCTGTTTAGTAATCGGAAGGTCGATGGTTTCCTGCAGTCTACATGTTGAAGTGTACTTGGCCAATATACTGAACCCCAAATTGTGAATGTTTATCTGATGAGCAATTGGCACCTTGTATGGTAGCCTCGGCCACCAGTTTATGGATGTGGGTGAATGGTGCCTGTAATGTGTAAAGTGCTAGAAAAGTTCTATATAAATGCAGTCCATTTACCATTCCATCAAGGTGTTTACGCAATTTTACTTAAATGCAACATCTTAAATGCTATGTTCAATTCAAAGGTTTGACCTCTAATCACTAATAGGTTCTGTGTGCAAAGTATCTTCCAAACAGGTAAAGGTGTTTATAGCTGTGGGGAGAAAAGCCTGCTGTCGTAGAGAGGGCTGAGACATGATAAACCATACAAAAGTAGATCACTGAACACACACCTTTGGAGAGTCTCTCTTTAAAAGAAATAAAGTGTTGCACTCAGTTATACACATGAAAACTGTTGGAAGGTTCTGTGTGAAGAAAGAAAAAAAAGAGAACTTGGGGGGAAAGTTTCAAATCCTGCCTACTTTCTTACATCTACACACACCTGGTCAATCGCTGCATAAAGTGGACACGCTAGTTGGATTGTCAGTTTTAAAATCTACAAGGATTGACAGATGCAGCACCCCAATGACACCTTAAATCACGCTAATCCCAAAACAACTATCATTACTGCAAGTTTTGTAAAAACTGATGTCAAATTGATCTATACTTCCACTCTCCTCTTCGCCTGGATGTATTTCCTAAAAAAAACCACCACAAACACTGAGTGATAAAATAATTAAGCTTAGCAGCCTTGGCACTTGACATCAGACATGTTGGATTAGAAAGACACATGGCTGTGCCTTTGGTCTAAACGGTTAACTGCAGCTTGGCCCTCAGACATATCAATCTCTGATATGATGGAAGCATTTGTTACATCCTCTAGGAATACAGCATGCCATGGACCATTAGTACTATGGAACAATGACTGATACTGGTATGAGTGAGAAAACAGAGCGTGATCGGAGTCTGACAGATGTAATCAAATAAAAATGGGAGGAAAAAGAGCTAGCAATTAGTTCAAGGGTAGCTCTCCATTTCCATGTGATGACAATACCTTGGCAGACCTTTTCCTGTCTTTGGCTGCCAGCCTTCCAGTGTCTGTGGTCCGTTCAGTAAGCACTGCCTCAGAACCATCCCTCATGAATGTACACAAGCCGGCCACACAGGTGAAGGTGATACTGCGAGCCAGCTGGCCCTAGTAAGGATTAGCGGGCTTAAGTGTACCGGAGGCAAGGGAACGCCAAACACAGTGCTGACAGTGAGGAGACAATGGCTCCTCATGAACAAGAGCTGACAGGGACTGAGTGGGCTTTTACCGGATCAGACACTAATGGTGAAGACAGGCTCTTGTATTGATTGACTACTGTTGTTATAGGCTCTTAAGAGAGAGTTTATACATAGATGTGATATGTCATAGCAGCACACACAGATCAGGAGAAATTATTGTTTTCTGGTAGATTTAGGAGATACAGTACCGTGATTGGACTCGCAGGGAGAATTGGTGGATCTGAACATGTTGCATGATGGACTCAGGTCTATGATCCATGAAGATGGTGACCCAGAAGCTCCTTCAGACTGATCCTGCAAGGAAACAGAAGACATGATAAACTTGGCCTGTTACTAGTTGCAAAGCCAATATATTTTTATATTTACTTCTTCTCAGGAATTTGGACAGATATCAATCTTGCAAGAAAGAATAAGCATAATATGTCTAACTATTCCTTTAAAACATTGGGGGGTATCACTAAAAGAAAATTAAAAATATTCCAAACCCTAACCCAAAACCAGCAGTCCTCCCTCTTCCCAACTTCTAACACACCACTGGTTTATCAGTTTATCTTCCTCTAAAATAATCCAGTATCTGAATACTTGGTTTTGTGAGGTGCATTATGCTAATGTTCGTTTGAATTGTGCTCTGAGCACTCCAGCTCATCATTGTGGTTTGGCATAATTGCAGGGGGCTTATGAGTCTCATTCATGCTTTTCAGGGGCCCTGTGTCATTCCTCATAAAGGGGAGATTAATAGTAGATCACTTGAAGCACCTGCGTCCATTCCACTGCAGCCCAGCATGCACAAGCCCTATTTACCCCCGACCCCTTACCCCTGTCTGATCCTAGTGGTGGTGCATCCTCTAAAAGAATCCCACCGTGTCGGCCCTTTAGCCGACCGTACCCCCTTGCGACAGAGCAATGAGCTGGTGTAAAAGCCTGCCTGCTCCTGTACTGTCACGCCTCCCCCCTCCTGCAGCCCATGACTGATTAACCACACACCTGCTACACGCCGCGTGCCCTCTGTTATATTGTGTCTCAATTATCAACAATTTGGCTCGTCTTACTGGAATGACAGTTATATATGAATGAGAGTTCAAGTTTGTAAAAGGGGGTCTTTGTGCGTGGGAGTGACTGCGTGAACCAGGTTTGGGGGGTCTGATAGGAGCTAATTCTCAAAAGGTGTAGTGTTTGCTCATGATAAGGCGCAGGCGCTTTTGGAGGAAATCTGATAGATGAACCGAGGAGGGGGCTAGAGAGTGAAAAGCGGTTTCACAAGGGACAGTGGCACTCACCGATTTGTTTTCCTGGACTTTCTCTGCAGAGTCACACCTTTCGGAGATGCTGCCAGCTGTGAGGGGCCTCGAAACACCTGACAAAACCACATAGGACACAGCGTCAAGCTAAAGGGAGAGAAAGCAATTGTGTTTTTGCAGGCGTGTGTGTACGTGCATGTGTGTATACATAAGTTTTAGCCTCCGGCGCAAACTTACATGCATTTCTCTTTTGTACTTGTGTGTGCACAGATATGAGTAATGTAGTGTATTAGTTCCAATTATGGCTCTTTACCTCTGAGCAAATAATGGCAAAAAGTAGAGCAACAAAACCCTGGAGGAGCACCTGTCTACAGAAATGTGCCAGGTGCAAACATTGTTCTGGAGACACAGAGAGAGGGAAGAAACGCTTCCAGCAAACTCAGACAGATTTTGTCTTGTTGTAAACATTGGTGGCACAGAAGCATGCATACCCAAAACAAAGGCATTGTGGTTATTATTTTTTCTCTTTTGCTGGTTCATTTACATTACAAAAATGTTCTTACCTAACTCCGATGAAATCTTGCTATGGAGATACATTTAGTTTTAATTTTTCAGAACTTGAGATATTTGCCTCTGATATTTCTGCAGCCATGCCAATACATTGGAGCTCAATGAAATTTCAATGGTGTTGCTCATAACATAAAAAAAAAAAATCACATTGTTTATCAAAGACTATTTCTTCAGTAGAGAGGGGTGCCAATTAAAACTGTTCACAGTGAGGTCTGAGTACTATCCAGAGTAAAGGGACGGTCTCAAAAAACATTTCAAACAAATTAGAGATGGGAAAGACACATTGAATCGTACAAAAAGGTGCACAGTTGAATCATACAAAATGATGCATCGGTTTCAGGCAATTTTATCTCAAAGGCATTCATGGTGTTGCACTTGTTTGTAGTACATAAAAAAGTAGTCTCACTTTGCCAGACCTACTGCCACAGCGCTGCGGACAAGGGTCTGGCTAGTCCACACAGCATTCCATGATGGAAGAAAAACATGCTCTGGTTTATTGGTATTTCTTTAAACCAATCACAATCGCCATGGGCAGCGTTAAGCTCCGCACGGAGCCACGGAGCCGCTGCAAAATAGCAGGAACTTGTTTTGGTGGAACATCTGACATTCAAAAGATCGTTCGAGAGAAAACTCAGATTGGACAGATAGATAGTGTAGCTAGCTGTCTGGATTTACCCTGCAGAGATCTGAGGAGCAGTTAACCATAGTCCTCAGAAATCAACCAGAATTCCAACATACAGAAAGCGGAAGGCAACGGACATCGGGCGAAAAGACATGCATCCGTCGTAATTTTCTGTGGCACCGAAGCAATCCCAGAAGTGGAAAATTGTGGATATTGACTAATAAAAAAGTGACAGAAGTAGCTGTGTGAAGAATAAAGATACAATGGTCATATTCTTCTAACTTTATCACCCGAACACAACACAACTGGCCAACAATTACAACAATGTGTGTTGAAGAGGTGTGGCGCTGTTCAGCCGTCTGACAAACAAAATAAGGATTTCTCCATTTCTAAACATTTCTATTGGCCAACCATAAAACATGTGCAGGTCCGAGTTGAAGAAAGAGGGATTTGACTTTTACACTGTTTTTAAATGAAATGACTGAGCCAAAATCCACTGAGATTAAAAGTGTCAGTAAACCTCAATTGGTCAGATGGTGGAACAGCATCTGAAACCCTCCACACCTTTCTGATGACAGAATTGTGGGGGCATTGGGATGTATTGTGTTGAGATAGAGAGCAAAATCTCAGAGAGATATCTCAAAACCTGGACAAATAAACTCAAAACAATCGGCATACTGTTCTATTGGTCGAACCTTCAACGTCTAAAGTGTTTATCTCACTTTCTGATGTGTTATCAGACTATAAATAACGGGCACTCAACTGAATGGGTTTTGTGCATACAGTCGTCTTAGTTTCTTATCCGTTGTTATGCATGCAGCGCTTGGTTCTAAGTGTCTCCAGGTATCTTAGTCGGACTTTCCCGGTTAATGATCCACTCCAGCGGTTTGATCTTTATTAATATGGCACATCCTGATATCCCCAATAAACCTTGTCTCTGAGCTGCCACACCTTCGGAGAAAAGCAGTTAAGAGCTCGCAGCGGCATGCCTGGGAGCAGATGAGAGGCGGTATCACAGCTCGTTAAAAGAAAAGCTGCTTGACGCCATAAAGGCATCACTTACTCCCAAGGCCGAGAAAACACACCTACAGTGTTATGTTTTCCCCAAGCTGTCTGGTCACGCATGTTTTCACCACACACACACACACACACACACACACACACACACACACACACACACACACACACACACACACACACACACACACACACACACACACACACACACACGCACACGCACACACACCTCTGTCTGTGTTTTTTCTTCAAACTGTCTGTCTGTTACTGAGGTTTACACAGTGAATTAAGGTTGCTTGTATTTCACAATTGGCTTTATAAAAACACTCATCTCACTCAAACACACAATCACAAATAAACCACAGATACTTTGGATACTTGTTGGCTGAAAAAAGAAGTTTTAGTAACTAGAAAAGAAACTTGATGCTGACTCAAAGTGTGAACTTCCTCTTTTGGCTCCTTGCATTAACAAGCTGCCTGTATCAAATGTTATTGTATGTTTTGCTGGCTTATGTTTAATCCTGGCCATAAACTGAGTGCATGTTATTTTCCCTCAAATGTCCATGTCACGTCCTCTCATTTTATTTTTAAGTCTTTAAATTTACAGGCAAACACTTTGTCTTACTGAGAAAATACTGTGAAATTTAATTAGGGTGCATTTAATGCTACATTTAATCCTTTGTTTGTTCTATGTTTCAAAAAATAGGTTTTAATTTCTACATCATTATATATTGCTCCAAATCATTTCTCATGAAGCGCTATACCTGCTGAAGTCAATCCTGGATCATACTGC
This sequence comes from Percina caprodes, assembly GCA_013375575.1. Lineage (NCBI taxonomy): Eukaryota > Metazoa > Chordata > Actinopteri > Perciformes > Percidae > Percina > Percina caprodes. Next base: position 5,195,803 of record JABXJD010000007.1, on the reverse strand, counting down.
ATCCTGAGAACGGACCAGTCCTGCGCCGGTGAAAGCTCCTCTTCCTGACTGAAGGGACTCAGCAGGGTCTCGGGCTCCGGTCGGTCCAGGAGGAGCAGCTGGACCCGGGACAGGGAGCCCAGATTCCCTGAGTCACAGCCCACCGTCAGCGCTGCCAGGCCAGGAGACAGCTCTACAGGGGGAAATAACAAAGTCTGAAATACTAGGAAAATATCCTGTGGCACTGCAGCACGTAACAAATAACTATGTAACTCCTGTCAGATGGGTTTGCTGTTATGTAGAGGAATCATTTGGAAAGTTAAACCGACCACCGATACCACTGACCACTGCTAACAATAAGCAGACAAAGCATTTAGACATAAAATCCATCCATGCAATTTCTTCCTCTTATCAGGGGCCGCGTCGCCATGGCAGCAGGCTAGGCAACGTAGTTTAGACATCCCTCTCCCGAGCAATGTTTTCCAGCTCCTCCTGGGGGGATCCCTAGGCGTTCCCAAGCCATATATACGATATATAAACTCTGGGTCTACCCCTACCAGTTGGATGTGCCTAGAAAACCTGCCTGAATGACCTCAACTGGCATTGTCTCTCTTCTTCTACTTCAATCCTGTCCAGATGTCTGAGCTTGCTCCCTACCCTATCTATAAAGGTGAGCTCAGCCATCCTTCAGAGGAAACTCATTTTGGCGCTAAATAAAAACGTTGAAAGATCTCCAAAGTTATTATAATTTATCCCGAGGCGAGCATGAATGTGTGTACCAAATATCATGGCAATCCATCTAAAAGTTATTGAGATATTTCAGTTTGAAGTGGACCAACCAACCAAATGACAAACCGACATTGCCATCCCTAGTGCCATGTTACTAACAGGCACTTAACATGGTTAAAAAGGTGAAAGAAAGTAAAGGACTAGAAGATTAGAAGATCCTGTAAAATGTACAACTGTTGACCTTTTGAAAATGATAACCCACAATTAGCTGGAATGACTTGTTGAACTGGATCATGAAATTACTGTAAATTACCCTGCCTACTCACCACACAATCCCCCCAACCCCCGGAACAACTTACACTCAACCACCCCCTCAAGCTCCGAAGTTCTCATCGTCACACCCAATTAAAAGCAGATCAGTGACAGTGTGGCTCGGTGCCCATGCAAATCCCACGCTGGCTGAGTGTGGAGCTGCCATTCCACTCCAAGGGGATTTCACACAACACACACAGCTGCAGGTACTCCGCGCACACACACACACACACACACACACACAGCCCTTTACATTATAATATCGTCCACAGACAAAAAAGTTTTCAGTTTGTCCACTTAGTTATGCAACGTGTTCAATCTCCCTCCCACACACAAACTCCTGTGAAGTGTTTTCAGTTGGGAAGTCACACGTGTCCGTAGGTGTGCTGACGCTAGGTAAAGTAACCCCTCAGGGGAGGAAAAAGGAACTGTTGCTGATGAATTAAAGAGTCGTTGAGAGGAAATCCCTGGGATAACTCTAGGTGTAACATAATGTGGTGGGACACACTTTCAGTTAGGCCGGGTATTAGTCCAAAGTAGTTTCAAGATTGAAAGACATTCAGCAAACACAGTGGCAGATAACAAATGATTAATCTTGTGATTAAGGTGTTGGACACACTGGTTACCACCCACTCAGAGTCAGAAGAACAGAACACACACTTCTAAATCAAATGCTTTATACTTTGGCAAGATGAAGTTTGAGAGAAGGGAAACGATTTTAAAACTTTTGAGTTAAATAACTGGAATTTATACAGTAAACTTTAAACAGGATGCTCATGTGCACCAGAGCTGTGCAATTCATGTCAGATATAATGTCCTTACAGGATAAGCAAATTATCAAAAATCATATGCAAATATTTCACATCTTTGAATGCTGAACATTTCAGCGACTCAGCATTTGTGTCAAACTGCCTCTTCTGCCCAGCATTTTCCACAACAGAGCGATCTGAGTAGACTCACTTTCAGCTCTGATCACAAGGGTCATCAACTGAGATGTGCATGGTAGAATATAATCCACTGCGGCTCCACCATAATCCACCATAACTGGTGAAGCATCATGTTGCTGCCAGTATTCTCTCACATTTTGGGTAATTTTGGATAGGGGCCTATATGACCTGGGGTCTCGTTCGGTCACCAAGATCTGTTTTTTAGACAATAAATGTATGTTTGGATATATTTTCCTTAGATCTGTTCGCTCAACTGAGCAATTAAACAAATCTGAGGTACGTCTGCCATATGTCAGCTAGTCAGGGAGATCATTGTTTCTAGAGACAAATAGAAGCTTCTTGCATGCATAAATGTGTTGCCTATGTATCTGTATGTCTTGTTTTAGCCACTCTGTTATTTATTATTGCTCTGTGTGCGCTTCAGCAGCTTATACTTTCCTTTTTGCAAGCGAAAACAGGGCCTGGGTCCCCAACATACAATTGAAGATAAAATAGTCTTCTTAATTCTGCCACTTTGTGATTGAGCCTGATAACATATCTGTATCTTTCATTAAAAATCCTGCTCAGTGGAGCTTTAAATCAGTCACATTCTATACAAATGTAAATTGTGCTTCTTGACAGTCTCTGATAAAAATCAGTCTGGAGCATTAGCTCACATTTGGCAGAGCTTTCGGCTTGAGCCCCGAGTTGATTTTATCACGCTGTGGTTGCTATGGCAGCGGTCGCCCTGATCCTTCCACATCCTCGGGGCAAAGGTCTTCAGGGTCAGATGAAGGTTTGGGTCAAGCAAGCAGGTTAAACACCTTGTCGGGGATTAGTGGGCTATGAGGGAGGTGGAGGAAGTCTTCATTGGCTAATGTCTCTCTCAGCAGCTCACTGAACCACCTCCAAGACACACACACACACACACACACACACACTGGGTATCTATCACAGGCATGCGCACACACACATAGCATTTACTTTGCTTTTGTTGGCCAACATGGGCTGACACAAAGACCTGACACAGTGAGCGCTCAGATAAGCACATCACCGTCTGTAACAAGGCAGAAGTCACAGAGGAAGGACAACATGTCTAATTGAGACATTGCTTGGAGCCACAAAGACATGGAAACAACATAAAAAACATTAAGTACAGTGCTCAAGCCAAATATGTAATATGTATTTAAACAAAATTAAGATCACATTAATAATGTTAATCTAATCTAAAGTCACTGATCAGGCACGAATTCCAAACGTGCTGCTTTTCTATGGTTTATATCATTGGAAATGTGTGTAATACCTTTCACTTTGGGACTGTAGGGCCGACAAAACAAGTTATTTTAAGATGTTACCGCTTGGGCTCTTTGAAACTGATTTATTTTCAAAATGTTTTAGACAAAACACTTAATACAAATTATGGAAAACAAGAGTCTACAGTCATGCTTTGAGCTAAATGCTGTCAATGATGATGCCAACATGCTGATGTTTGGCAGGTATAATGTTCACCATGAACAGCATCATAGTGTAGCATGTTAGAATTCTGGATAGACGGATTATCCGCCCGTTTTTTGGCAGCCTGCGGATTATTATTGATGGTATCTGTGTTTTACACTTACCTTTTTTTAAAGGTGACATTTTGGGCCTTTATTTGGATAGGACAGATGAAGACATGAAAGGGGAGAGAGAGCGGGAGAATGACATGCAGCAAAAGGCCGCAGGTCGGAGTCGATCCCGGGCCCTCTGCGTGGAGGAGTAAACCTCTAGATATGGGTGCTTGCTCTACCAACTGAGCTATCTGGGCGCCCTACACTTACATTTTTACTAGGGCTGGGACGATATGTTTTTGTCCTGATTCGATTCTTTCACGATACATGGGTACCGATTCGATTTGTGTGGCGCTTTTTTCATTAATTGTGAGTCTAGAAGTTTTGCGATTAGACAGTATTGAGTATTGCGATTTTATTTTCCTTGTATGAACAATACACTTCTAGAGACAATATTTTATAAGCCATTTCCAAAAAACAAATTATTTTCTAAAAGAATGCACGTCAGTCAGCCTGACATTTATTTCATTTGTAAAGCAGTACATAAATTAAGCCTAGCGTTCATGCAGACACGGAAATCATACGCCCGCTGATTGAATTATCATTCTTATCAGACACACACACCAATCACAGCCATTTCCACATCAAGGCGGCCCTTTTAAATGTGACTCCCTCCTCACTGACTCCTGCTACACTGACTGTGCACCACTCACTGCTGCTTTGCCTCCACCTGTCCAGCTTCGACCTTCCTAGCTCCGAGTCCTAATATGACTCAAAGTTTAAAATGGTTTTCAATGTCTTTCTTTTGACTCACTCTTTTATACCCAGTGGGATTTGAGATTTTTTTTTATTCCCCACCCCTAGTCTGTACTATGTCTTTTATTTCCCCCTGTAGAGCACTTTGGTCAATTTCTGTTGTTTTTAAATGTGCTCTGTGAATAAACTAAACTTGAAGCTTGATACTAAATCAGGACTCAACTACACTACTAACAAAGCCCAGGTGGTGCTGATGAAAATGTCATTTGTTTTTCAGGTATTTGGTTAAAAACCAAAGCACTGGACAAATTGTGTGTGTTTGTGTGTCTACCTGTGTTGGGTGAAGGGCGACCGGATGAGTCTGATGGCTGGTCCAGAGACGTACAAGACATGGATCGCGGAGCAATGGCCTCCAGTTCGTCAAACACATGAGAGCGACTGCAGCTGAGCTCTGAGTAGCGTGATGCTGCTGAGCCACAGCGTCCTGCAAACAGCACAGAGTGAGTGTATTGTGTTATGATGATAAACACAACGTTAATGAGGATTAGACAACTTCAATGATACATGTGGGCACAGTGTGTTCTTTCATTAGGAACTAATAAGATCAAGAAAAGAGGTGTATGAATAAGAAGAAAATCACCAGGAAAACTAAATGAGCACACTGCAATAGGGGCAATATTATCTTCATTTACTTTTATTTTCTTACCCAAGATAAACAGATTTACTTGTTTCAAGGTAAGTGGAAAGTGATGTTTTTTTATTTTTTTATTTTTAGAGAGTAAGATATTCAATCTATTTTTTGTAATGCTGCTCTCAATGACAATGCCAACATGCTGATGTTTGGCCCGTTTTTTGGCAGTCTGCAGATTATTTGCATCAGCGTTTTATTTGCCTGATAACCGATAAAGTAAATTAATTGAAAAGGGTGCTACTTTGGCTCTGCCATAGCTCTGTGTCTGTCCCTTGGCTTCAGTTTCAGTCACCACCGAGTCTGACTTAATGTCCCGCCCACATCATTATCTTTCACTGTATATTATGTTGAAAGTTTCAAATTTATTAAATAATTGCTTAAAGCATCTAAGCAAAATTTTGTGTTGGCGTTTGTAACATCCCAAATTCTTAATTTTCACTGTAAATGCATATCAGTTCCAATCATTGGTTATCGGTTTCAATAAATACTAATCTATTCTAATTAATCTCCCATTCTCTCTTAGATCAGCCCTTTCCCTATGCTCATTTAAAACTCAACTCAAAACCTACCTTAACTTTTTACCATTTGTTTCCACCTGAATTTTGCCCTCCTGTTTGTTAATTTAGGGAGATAAACAGATTTCCTTGTTTCAAGGTAAGTGATCTTTTTTTATTTTTGTTAGTAAGATAGTCAATCTATTTTTTAATCCAGGTCTAGGTATATTGTAGTAATATTCCAAACATGTTTTAAAAGAATAGTTTGGGGAAATGCACTTGGCTTTCTTCCTGAAAGTTGAGAGAAGATCAGAAGATTGACTAAAGACTAATGTATACAGTAACATTATGTAATAATTGTTTTGCTTATCCCATTGGCATATTTTTGTGTGTGATAATAGCAGATTCTATAGATTACATCAAATTCTACTTGTTAATGGAATAATTTCTTTTGCAGTACACATAAAGCAAAATCACAATAAACTCATAATTTCATCACTATGTATTTTTTTTTAATAATGCATACAATTGCAATTTAACAATTTATTATGAATTCAAAAAATGTTTTTGGGACTGATAACTGGTAAGGTGGAAATGAGTAAAGAATACCAGCCGACAGCTAAAAGCAGCGACAGCGAAAGCTCCTGGAGGACATTTTTCTGGTGCAGCTATCAGACTATAAATCTCGGCTGGATGTTGTTGTGGGTTTAGTTAAAGACTGTCCCTTCCAGGTTTTACACTCTCACAAGTGGACAGCTCCCAACATAAGCCCAGGACCTCCATGAGTGAAGCCCCTCTGGCAAGGTATTAAGGTCTGAGTTACAGTCAGACCTCTGGGCAAAAGTAGTCTCATCTCTCCTTCAATAAACACAGGGCAAAAAAAAAAAATTCCCATAAGCTCTAATTACCAAAGACCTTACTCAAATGAATGGTAAAAACTGTCAAGCTAATCACTAATTAGTTATCTCCTCTCAAACCATCAAAACAAAACAGTTTCAGTCTCTGCCGAGGTTTAGAAATCAGAGGATTAGCGAGAGAAACTGTTGTACCGGGTGGTGTTTTTTGTCGTCGTTCTGAAAGAGGCTTGTCGAGGCTTTTCTCACATTAGAAATGCAGAACAGCTTGGCCTGGACAAAAGGATAATATATACAGAGACTCTAAAAGGAAAAGGCAAACTCAGCTCCTTCGTGTCTGCCCACATGGACAAGTTTAAATGTACACATGAAGGCAACCCTCACACTGTCAAGAATGTGAACAACGACACGCACACACCACTGCACTATTGTGCACTTGAGCGGCTCGGCGCCCTACTCACAGAGACAATGGAGGGACTTGACTTGACACTTCAAAGCATATTGCTGCTGTCAACTCAGCTGTCATTCTCAGCAGACGAGGGGCTGTACTGAGTCAGGGTGAGTTTTTTTGGGGAGGTTAAAGGTGACTGTGGGGGGTCAGTGAGTTTGATATGAGAGGCAGACAAGGCCTTCTCTGTGTGCCTGTGGCCCTCTTTTCCTGGTCACAGTGCCAGGCTAAAAGGCCCCGAGTGGAGAGGCCAGGCCAGGACTTTGCCCCGTTTCATTGTCAAGGACAGTTACACTGTGGAGATGTTGCTCAAAACAGGTCAGCTTGGGGGTCACGCTCTGGATTGTAGGAGATCTGAAAAAAACCATGCTAGGGGGGAAAAAAGGGCTGAGTGACATGAGGAGACTCCAATCAGCCATATGCACTATGTATACCACACAGAGTTAAAATATTACCTGATTTTCTGCTCATTTTAGTTGTACACAACAAGTACTCCTTTGAACACAAATATCCCTCTGCAAAACTTCCTGAAAGATTATTTTTGCCAATTTATTTTTGTTTTGGTGTCATTGGGCAAAAATTCCATAATACCCTTTCATTATATTGTAATTCAAGTGATCTGAGAGCCTGAGTCAATGGTGGAAAATTCCAGCACTGACAACTGTCTACACTGCAGAGCAACCCAAAAAAGGAAGACAACCTTCTCAAAAAGAAAGACTCTAAAAGAGTCTGACAATGAATGCAGTAAAACAATATCGGCGAAGCGTTTCAGAGATGGAGAGAAAATTATACTAATAGTTAAGCCTCTTGAGGTCAGAAAGGTGACAGCTGCAGGAGGAGTGTATCCTGGAAATCCAGAGTTCTCACAAGGGCACAATATGAATTTGTTCAGCCAGTTACTCTGGCACCAAGTAATGCTGCTCATTTACTATACCCTTGTAGCCAAGCAGCACCAATCACATTGGTGCATCTGATTAAGGTGGGCCAGAGCTAAACAGATGGCGACAGTTTAATCAACCAGTTACTGTAGCTAAGAGTATGGGGCTCTGGATATGTCACCCCGGGTGTTGTTGTGATTGGTCGTAGTGTTATCCAATTGAGTGCAGTGAGATTTTCAAATGCACGCTTGGTGCTACCCCTCGAGATGCGCGACGTTCATTACTCAATGCCAGACCCTTAATATTTCGGATATGGGTCTGGATTTCCAGGCTAGGACGGCTAGATTTTCGAAAGTTCTGGCAATTGTTGCATTTTCTTTTGAAAGGTGGCAGCAAATAAATCTTTTCATTTTATCATTTCAATGTGTAAGTGATTGGGGACAAAGTCTATAGTACTCATTCTGTGCAAAAATGACCTCTGATTTGGTCTGCAATGCTGTTGTGTGTCTGAACTTGGTCCTAAATGAACCTCTAAGTTTGCCAAACTAATTTGAAAGAGAAACAGGAGGCAAGCTGAGCATCACAGTTGTTAGACTAACTGTCTGGTTCAATGTTGTCTTCTTGTACTTGTTGTAGTGGTGACCAAATTTCGGTGAAACGCAGGATTACTACCAACATTTCATGTGTTCTCACTTTTGCCAAACTGTTGGCTTGTTTACAACCTGTAGAATGGTTGTTGTGTTTCCTTTCCAATCAGACTTCACTGAAGCGGTGTCTGTGTTCCCAAATTACTTTGGTGAGAACAATTTCATAACAATTAGAAATTATGGCTAAAACTACAAAAATAGAACTCATTTGTAATAAACCAGAATTATCCTTTAAGCTTTACATGCTGCCACAGTGAGCTTGAATTGTCTCCATCTGCAGTGAAATAAATGAACCAGTGAGACTCGCTCTGTGTCTGCCGTGAAGAGAACAGCGTGCTCCGATACAGCATGGGCCCCCCTGCAGTACAGCACCACACAGAGAACAGTAGCTGTCTCTGATAGAAAAGCGAAAATCCCTACACAATTTCCACATTGTTTGCTTTCTTTAATAAAGTTCCAGGAGGAGTCAGATGTCAGTGGCCCCGTCCTTTATTCCCACTGGGAACGGTAAATTAGCGTCTGTAGGAAAGCTGCGGAGGTATTCTATTGTGGCAGCCTTACTCAGTGTTCTGCCGTCAGCAAGCGGTGGTCAGTGTGGATTTATGACCATCGGTTACACATCTCCCTCTCAGAGCCGAGAGAATAGCAAAGGCACGGGAGAGCTGAGGCTGAGAGGCATGGCACACGAGGTAGGCACCCCGACTTCTATTGTTGGGGCCTCATGCCTTTGAACAGGGAATCAAACGGTACCAGCTTTTCATCAAAAGCCCTCCTTTCTATTGCTGATTTAGAGGGGGGAGGGAAGCTTTCTGCCTTATTTATTATGGGGTGGGAGGAGGTGGGAAAAACAGGCTGACAGCAATGCTTTCACAATGTGTTGAGGGGGGCAGGAGCATCATAACGCCTCACTATGGAAGCAGGCTTTGAATTCTCTGTCTGGCCCAGTCTCTTTGTCTATGGCTGGATGCCCAGCCATGTTCAGGACAATCAGGCCCCTAAAAACATGGGCAGGAGCACAACGCAGGGCTGGGAGGAGGCTGTGAATGAGCCATATGTGGTCGGCAGAGTTCATTTCTCACCTCTGACAGGTGAGATAGGAGGCAGGACAGGCCAGCGATGAGACTCAAGCCGAGTCACCGATGCAGAAGGGGTCAGCTTTGGTTCTGATCCTGAGCGGGGAGTGGTCATCTGTGGACTCGGGCAGGAAGACCAAGTAGCGGAGCGGAAAGCCAGGGTAATGAGGCCATGATCAGAGTCCAAGGATGGGTGGAGATCAGGATCTATAGATGCATCTTGGTTGAGATTCTCTGTTGTTTTTGTGCTTTCACACCTGCTCAAAGGTTCATCTGACTTAGGTAGGATAATTGACTTTGGACGAGGTGAGAGGGGTTTGGTTTGGCCAAATAGCGGTTCATAGAGTGGAGGGGTGGTCGTAGCATTCATGGATGATGGACGAAGGTTAGATCGAGCTGGAGGGTAAGAAGCAATAGGTGACTTCATCACTGGACAAGGCTTGAGCGAGGAGAAACAACTGATGCCTTCTGGGTCAGAGTCCCTCATTTGTGCTGCAAAACCACAGAGAAAAATTAGAAGTCAACTTCATTTAACACAACAAATAGTTGTAAAAGTACACACAAAGGAGGCTACAGCTAATGCTAATTCCACTGTCACAGTAGAAGTTTTACCACCAGACAGGACGCTGCTCCTGCCACTGGCGAGGTCGGTGCTGCGACTGAACAGACTGGACGGTGGGCGACTTAAATCTGAAAGAGACCCGTGTGAGATTGTGGAGGCTGGTGATGGCGAGCGTTCTGGTCCAGCAGGCCCAAGATGCATCTCCCAGTCCAACTCTGTGACGGACACCACAGCAGGTTGTTTCACTCTCTCCTTCTCCTGACCTTCATCTTTTTCCTCTGGAGCAAGATTAGGGTAGGAGAGAGCTGCTGGCACAGTGTTTGGCTTGCTTTGTTGTCTGTCACAGTCAGGTTGAGGGGTGTTTTGGTAGGGAGGCGTTAGATTAACGGTGGATGATGGTGGAGTGGCAGGGAGTGGAATACAGGGAACAACAGCAACAGAGTGCCTTCCTGCAATCTGCACACAATTTCTTCTTCTGCCAGGTTTGAGATAGAAGTAACCTTAAAGAAAGACAAAAACAAAACACTACCTTAAAGATATTTTGTTTTTCATTCAATCAGTGCTTGTCTGAAATAGCCTTTAATTATTGGTTGGAAGTTAACAAATTTAGTTTTTGGCGTCAGACCCAGAGCCTTATAAAAGACTTTTTTTTTTAACTGCCAACGTCTGCTTGTGACATTCCCGTTCCCACTTTGCTCAGAAACGTTTGTTTCCCTGCTGGGTGGGTCGGCGTGCTAACAAAGGCAGCGAGAAATCGCCTGGCTGGAGCAGCTGCCTGTTTCCAAACTCAATATTCACAACAGTAATCAGACCTAAGGGCAGGGGAGCTTGTATGCAGAACATCATGTCAGTTACAGGGGTCCTAAAACATATTTTTTTGTCAAGAAGTGCTTTAGAAATGTCAGTGATATTGGGCAGAGTTCTTTTTTATTCGCATGGGAGGGTAAACAGTTTTGGAGATCGATGATTTGGACTACGTTTTGCATCAGTCGGGTGGTAAAAGTGCCATATGCCTATGAATCAGCCCCATCACACCTCCAAACAATATCACTGAGATTAATAGAGCTGGAAAAACTTGCCATCATTGGATTCCTAGTATTCACTCAGAGCTGCAGCAAATAATTGTTTCATTATTGATGAAACTCCAGTTCACTGATTAATTATTTAGTCTATCAAATGTCAGACAATACTGAAAAATAGTTGTCCTGTTAAAACCAGCAGTTAAAACCCAAAGATATTCAGTTCACAAAGATATAAAACCAACTGAAAGGATTTTTTTTGTATTTGAGATGCTGGAATGAGCTGTTTTGTTTAATAAATTAAACTATTACTTGATTGTTCGGGCAATACAGATGCACAGCCCAACCCATTTCTAAAGCACTTGTTGAACTTTTGTTGTTGTTGTTGTTTTATACTTCACTTTTTCTACAACACTCATTATCTCCCTTTCTCCTACTCCTCTTCTTCTGAACCTTTCCTTTCATCTCTAAGATTCTCTTCTACAAACATCAACTCCATCCAGCGCCGCCCATTTCCCTTTCGCCTCCTCCATTCTTCCCCCTTTGCTTTTTCACACCCCTTCCTTTCTTTCTCCTCCAATTTTTTTTGTGAAACTGAAAAGGTGTGTGTGTGTGTGTGTGTGTGTGTGTGTGTGTGTGTGTGTGTGTGTGTGTGTGTGTGTGTGTGAGAGATGGGGAGGTGGAGGGTGTCAGTCAGACAATCTGGTCTTGTTTCCTGGGGGAGTCTGCCACCGAGAGGAGTCAGCACAGGGGGATAAAGAGAGCGCATTGGAGAGCACATTTCTGCACTGCCTCCTCTTACAATGCCCTGCCAATCCCATCTGTTACACACACACGTGTGTGTGTGTGTGCTGATGTGCATATGAATGACGTGTCAGAGTGCAAAGCCACGGCGTAGGGCGCAGCACGTTTCTTCAGGCAGCAGGGTTAAGGACAATTGTGAGGGAGCCGACCACCATATGGTAGAATAATTAGTATTAGACCCCGGTACTGAGAAATGCCCCCTCCTCTGCTATACACACACACACCCCAGCATGGTGAAAGCAGTGCCCTGCTGTGGAGCTGAGGTGTGTGCTGGGAAAAATGCCTTCACATCAGAGGCCGGGCTCTGAAAGGAGCGGCAGGTCTGCGGGCCCCGGGCCTTTCACTCCCACCAGAAGACCACCAGGAGGGCGGCGCTGTGGGCACTTCCTTGCCAGAGAGGAGATTTGCACTTAACCAAACACAACCACAGAGAGATTAAGAGCTAACAACAAGCTTGGTGGCCTCTACCTCCACTGCTCCAGGAGAGGAAGAAAAGGCGAGAAAAATTGTTAATGAGCAGAGCTGTGGAGTCAAAGGAACCAGTGCCCTCCTCCTGTTGAGGCTGTGATGGTGTGAAAGCCCCAGGTGTTTTGTTGATAAGCCTCACCCTCTGACGTCTGAGTCTTTGGGGCAGTGAGAGTATGCGTTGTCGGTGTCCTCCCCTGAGATGGAAGCTTTGGCCTGGACTTGGAGCTCAGGAAACAAGGAGGTCTGAGGTCCTCAGGACGAGCTTTCATGTGAGACAAGAACCGTGGACACACTAAGGGACGATGATTTGGACGATCATGGGCCTGGGAGGGTAGATAAAGAGAGAAACTGTTGTTAAAGATTTGACTTTTTCAATTAGTTTTCATGTCAAATGCCCTTAATCCTTTTAAATTAAATGTAATGTATGGAATAAAATAAAAGAAATAAGTGAAAATAAAATACATTATAATATAATCATAAAATTTTAATCCATATTGGATTTCATTTGCCTCTAATTTTACCAGGCAGATACAAAAAAATCACCTAATATTTTTCCCCATCAAATGCTCTTCAATAAACAATTTGATTGCAATTTAATATGATTGATATAGGAAGCAATTAAAAGCTTTTTAAGTGACAGTGTGTTGTTTTTACAATGCACACGCTTGTTGTCTTCCATTAAACCGTTTAACACTGAGTGGAGACTGATTTTTTCTCATCAGGTTCTTTGATCTATAAAAAAAACATCTACATGTCAATCAGTATAGCAAATAAAAGTCCCTCTGAAAAACATGGGTGTCCCATGCTACTTCAAAATAAAAGCCTGAATGAGAAAACCTACTCTGCTGTTTGCAAAGAATTCAAATGACAATGGTACCACCACTGCCCCCTTGTGTTGTTAAAACAGATCACACCTCTCTTCCTCAGCACAACCTCCTTTTTCCTTAAAAGAAAGTAAGCAGAAAATGATCGATTGTCAAGGGTGATACAACTTCAGAGAACATGGTCGGGACACAAGAGATAAAAGCAGACAGGATGGTCAATATTGGAACTGTAGAGGGACGGATGGCTGCCGGCAGCACTCCAAAGAGGCAAGGCCTTCCCAGAGTACCGCCTCGGCCCCTCTCTGGCCTTTAGAGTGCAAACAGTTGTAATAAATAGATCCACAGACGCAGGGCTTTATTTGAATTGGATTAAGGCTTCTTCTAAAACAAAGTTCAGCTCCTCACCTCTTTGTCACACAATAAAAACAAATATAAAATGCAAAGATACATCTGTCCTGAAAACAGCGATGAACCAGAAGACCTTCATGCAGAGAAAGGGGGAGGAAGGTGGGGTCACTGTCTGTGACTCACACAGGGAGGATCAGCTTTTAAATCCCTGCACCATAGCCACTGATTCCCTTTTCTCAGATCTGGAGACTTTAAAGATTTGCATTCTTGTGATGTAAAGAGTGAGTGAAAGTAAGTAAGGTAAAAACTGAAAAACAAGAGCAGCTGATGGGGGCCCTGCCTCCTCCTGGCTCCTCTTCCTCCCCTACGGCCTCCTCATTACCTGTCACTCAGGCACGTCAAAAGGCTGAGGAGGGCTTTGTGAGGCTAAACTCAGCGGGTGTTATCAAACTCATGCCCTTCTGCGGGACAGGTCCAGGCACGAATGTTAAACATCGGTGACATTACAACTCACGCAAAAGCTCTTTTGATTCATCCATGCGCAAACACAATCACACATAAAGTACAGGACAAAGCTGTGTGTCCCGTTTCTCATTACACACTGATGAGTTTTCTGTGAGACTCAACCCCTTAAGAGCAGTTTACACATCTAATCTTATTGTATTTTAATTTATCTCTCTTTATGCTTTGTGTTTTTAACTGTGAAAAATCACAGTTAAAGTTAATCCTTTCATGCTTTTTGTCAAGCACTTTGAATTGCCTCTATGTTTAAAAATTGCTTATCTATACACATCTGGATCAATAAGTAGCACTGCATGATAACCTTGATAACCTTGCTAAACTGTTGTTGGACTTCTCGTATCTCTTGCTCTGTGGAACTTTGTTGTAGCGATATTGCTCCTGATAGAAATGATAGCCAATAATATAAAAATAAGTCCCCAGATGTAATAAACCAGAATTATGATAAAACATAGTGCTATTACAGCCAAAGATTATATCTGTTAAGCAACTGAGTACATAAATGTGAAATTGAATTACCACTAAAAACTTAATGTTAATATTCAATACGACTGAATTTATTGCATTGGAATATTTTAATTTGGAAACCATCTATGTTTATATAGTCTGAATTACGGCCTTTACTCTATTTTTAGTCAATTTGAAGTTGTGCAATTTCAAACTTCCACTTCTCTTAAGACAATGACTACTGTATACTAAAGATAAAGTTGCAACTGTTTGTTGACACTTCAGTTTCAATCTAATACTAACAGAAAATCAAGTACAAACAGTTCATTACCATTCAAATGAAAATATAGAGTAATTTTGCAGCACTACTCATTACTGGAAAAAATACAAACGTTACTGTAACGGAGATCATCACAGACCGTAGGAAATAGTGTAGTTTATGTACACACCCATAACACTTGTGTGGGCTCCTTAGGGGCCCATGCAGGCCCCCAGGAAACAGGCTGACCTCCTGGCGTCAGTCAACCCACACGCTGTCCTCACACAGCCAGAAATGGCTAATGTCATTACGGGCCTGTTTGTGGTCAACAGCTCCCTGATTGAGATGTACAAGTAGCGCTGCTCGATGAATGTAGGAAGTCTATTAGTTAGTCAGAGTCCCAGATGGCCTACAGAGGACAGAGTTGCGTGTGCTCCTTCACCCCCCCCCTCACCTCTAAACACACACACATACACACACAAGCATACATGACACACAAGCACACACAAGCACACACACGCTTAATTACACTGCCTCCGAGTGAACCCTCTGACAGGCGGACGACTACGAGCAAAGACAGAAGTGTGTCTATGTCCCAGTGTCTGCAGGAACAGAGAATTCTTCACAGAGCTGATGCACAAGAAAGCCAGGCTTTGGCCCTAACAAGGTTAAACCCCTGAAAAAGAGTGACTTTTTAAATCATGGAGATTTGTGTTTCTGAGGGGTGTAATTAGCTTTGCTGCTGGGGGAGGAGGGAGGGTGGATGAAGGGTCGGGATGCTGGCGTTGGGGCCGGCAAAGCGGGGGACGACAACAGTGGGGCGCATTGTGAAGTCCGGCGGATTCAGGGGAGTAAATCTGATTATCAGCTCGTGTCAGAAGCCAGGCTCAGATACAGCTTAGCATTCAGAGCAACTTTCTACTTTCGATGGTTAGACAATGACACCCCCCCCCCCACCCCCTTTATGCAGGCCCACGCAGCCCCAGAGGGCCTGGCAACTCTTTCCCTAAAACCTCCACATCCTGAAACAACACAGCACAGGATGACAGGACTCCAACACAACATGACATACAGTGGTGCGGGAAGTATTTCGACATTTTACTTTAAGGGGAACTGCACAGATTTTACATATCAAAGTCTGTTTACAGGTGTTGGGGAGTACTACTGCATATGTCATATTGCATAAGCGTATTGTGGCTCCAAATCGAGCTATGCGAGGGATGTCACTTAAGTCAGCGTCGGCTGGGTCTTAAGGTTTTTTACTTTTAAATTTGTCGGTGTGGAGTTAGAAAGAAGTGAGCTTATCTGACCTCTGCTTGAGGTTAGCAGTTCGAGTTAGCTTGTTCTAGATCTAGAATAACACACCAGAATCGCAGACTGAATTGTTCGAGCATTATGATTGCATTGTGTGTAATGTAGACACTAGGTTTTGAGAAAAAAACCATTAAAAAAAATCTCTGGTATCTCTGGTTCTGTTGCATCGATTTTGAATTTTTTTTATTTTTAAAACCTGTCCATCATGAGTCTGTCACTGTCACACATGTGGTGCAATACTCTTTTTAAAAAAAGGACCATTACGGTGGTGTTGCATTGTCAACCTGTGTTAGGAGATGGTTAACGCCATGTCTGCTGTAACTCATCAAGGGTTTTCACGACAGAAGTGAAGCCGTAAAACCCTGGCTGAACTTCTTGTGCAAAAAACATATATGTTAAGTTTTAAATTGGAGCTGTGACGCTCTGTTGCCTTGTTTGGGCACCTGTGCATTCTGTCCTGGACTGTCCCATTGCAGCTCGTGTCCCGGGTGATAGTACAGGAGCTTTGACGTCTATATAAAGCAGGCTGCTGGGTCAACAGCCTCTTGTCGACCGTGCCTCTGTTTAGACAGAGCTGTCAACGCTGTGTCGCTGTATGACGGGAGCAGTTTTACCATCACAATGCCCTCGTAATTTATTAGATGTAGCAGCAGGAGAGGTGGAGGATGGCAGAGGCTGATGCCAGGCCTGATGAACTTGCTGAATGCAGAAGTGCTGATGGCAGTTGAGGATGTAAATGAGGCTGTAAGGACCAGCAAGCGTCTTTGTCTGCCAACTTTACTTGTTTGTTTAACCAGAGGCCAAGACAGGAAGCCAGCCCACACAACTCCAATGTTGTCATGGCAACCCCACTGTTAATTGTGGCACATCCACTCCCAGACTCTTTTCAGCAAAAGGGAAGAGGTGGGGACTTTTGAGTGTTGAGGAGAGAAAGAAGAAAAGGGGTGTGTGTTTCTTTTTACATGTTCAAGGAAAGGCAAGAATATTGGGATTTGGTTTCATTTTTGAAAAGCATTATAAATTTGAACTTTAAAAGTTTCAGCATCCCATCAGTGAATATTAATTTAATTAACAGATTAATTGTTATCATTTATCAAGAGGAAAAAAAGCCAAAACAAGCACTTTCAACATGTTATCTTGGGCTCCTCAGCCCATTTTTAACTATTTGTAATCATGCATTGCAACTAACAAAATCATTAGCAAAAGCTCTCAAACATTGCACATCACAAAAGAGGTCCAGACCTGTAGCACAAGGCATGTAAAGTAAAACACTTGTCCTATGAATTGTGCTTTAAAAACTAAACTTTAGACTTATTGACGTCAACTAAAGAAAAATAATCATATCATATGAAACCTAATGTAATCAAAATCAATGTTCACCATGCCAGCATGATGTACACAATGGCATGCCAGTACACTAAGGGGTTCTTTTTTAACTTTTTAACTTGCATGAGTATTCTGGCTTGAGCACTTTTACAGTTCAACTGTAAAATCTTCCAATCTTACAACTGCCTCAGGGACTTTATGCAGGTTGCTGTCCAGGAAAACATCCGCACATTCATTTCTCCCATTTAGTTGTGCAAAACTACTTGGTTTCAAACCATTCCCTCTTTATTCCTGTCACAGTACAGCGCTGTGATTATTGACAACAGTAGTGATATACTCTCATTTTTTCTCCATTACTGACACTGTTCAATTTCTTAAGTTTTAGTCTGCTGATTTTCAGCAACATGACTTCAAGCTCTGCATTTTGAATCGTTTCTTTTAAACTTCTTTTAACATTTTTGAGAATAGAACTTGCTCAGAAACAGAGCAGAACAGGTAGGCTTATATAGCAATTTGATGGAGTCATTTATGCAATTGATGACGTCTCACGAACGCACATCTACAAATGAAAAGCCGACATTCATCAGGATAAATGAACAGTTTGGTGCAGTTACGAGGGTTTGCTGAACAATTGTACAAAAAAGGGAAAGAATATAAAAAGGCCTACTTGCTAATATGTTCTAATAGTATTTGGGCACTCACAGTGTAGTGGCAGAGTCCTCTATCCCACAAGGTGGCTTTGCTGACAAAAGACACATAAATGGGACTCTGCAAGGAAAGAAGAGAGAAATAAGAAGTCAAATAAATATAAAAACGTATTTATAACAGAAAGATGGCACACAGGTACATGTTCACACTAAAAAAAAAAAATGTAACTGGTTAAGATTGAGATCGATTAATCAAGAGTTCAGAAATGAACTGCTTTCAGTATAATCTCCTGCTCTGTGGGCCCCTGGGATGAGAACAATGACTGAAGCCTGGCAAAACAAATATAAAGCCGTACATTGAGAGGGCTCTCCAGAGACATTTAAACCCCCCCCACACACACACACACACACACCAGTGCATTAATAACCCCTCTGTCTTGATCATTGAGCTGCTTTGAAACTCTTCCAGTGGTTTGACTACAGCAGAAGACTCAATGATGGAGTCTGCTCTCCCACGCAACCACTCTCCAACATCTGCTCAGTTTACAAAATGTCTGTTCCTCATCTCTTTCGTCTCTTTTCTTTTCTTTAACATGTAGCTGCCTCATGACAGTATGGTGGTTTTATGTGAAGGATGTATCAGTTTGACCAGTGGATCAGGGGGCACTGTGTTAACTCATCAATCACTGGCGACACATCACGCAGCAGTGTGGCTCATCCATCTCTCTTTGCAGCTCCTGGCAGCTCGCTGAAGCACCGAGTCAGCTCGAGAGTAGGTCCACTCCAGGAAGCAAGAGAGCAGATCCTCCCAGGACTCACCCTTCATTCATGGGCTGTAACCCCAGACCAGGGTGGGTGACAGGGGGCAGGAGGGGCTTGCAGGGTAGGAGGACAATGGAGCTTGATGTGTGTATACATGTGTGCGTTTCCTTTCCTTTGGAGTGCACTGGTGTGGAGCTCTCTGCCAGCTTGTGCCAGACTCTCAAACCCATTCAGTGGCACCCTGAGAGGGTAGAGGGCAGCGTCATGTCTGTCTTTAGACCGTACCTGTTGTACTTAACAAAGCACATCACATGTGATTATGCACATTATGCCTGAAATACCTCGCAAGCTCTCCATCCGTAATAGAAGCCTTAATTGCAGCTGAATAATGAACAACAACCAATTTCCCAGTGAATCATGGGTGCTTGCTGCCCAATGACCTTGTTGTCACTAATTATATGCTGAATGTGAAATCAAGTACATTTTGAGACAGTGAAAGATGAAGTGGCTGGGGGTTGGGTTGGCCTGAGACAATAATGTGGAGAAATTATGTGAACTGAAACAGAAAATAGGCAAAGGAAAGAGGCGACAGTTCTAACGAATAAGAAAATGAATGAATTTTTATTTATTATTTATTTCTATTTAAAGTATTATGTTTTAAATATTAAGACTGTTCACTAAACCACTTTGGATTTATCCATAAACTAAAGCTGTGTTGACGTAAGCTGCATTGTAAGGCTGCAACTAATTTTTTTCATTACTGATTAATCTGCCGATGATTTTCTAGTTTAATCGATTAATGGTTTGATCTATAAAATGTTAGAAAATAGGAAACAAATTAAATTAAAATCAGACAGCATTTTCTACCATTTTTGCATGAACTACAATTAATTGGTATCAAAATAGTTGGGGATTACTTCTCTGTTGATCAACTAAAAGTTAGTAGAAGAGTCGATTAATGGCTGCAATTCCATGACAACTGGGAAAACACTATCTGCTGATGACAATCATGTTATACAATCAAAAGTTCCAGCACAGCTACTAAATGGAACTTAATTTCAACAACTATGGTATGACTAATATACAAATGTAATGACAATAAAGAATAAAATTACATACAATCAAAATAGCATGCATTTGCCAAACCATGCCACAGCCAAAGCTTGTGTTTTATTAGGTCAAACTGAAATGCATTACTCAATGGCTTTTTCTGTCTTTGATGTCAACGTTTGACCCATCATCACAAATACAACACATAATCCCATATAGGGTTTGTCTAAAGTGATTGCTGCTCCTCTTTTCCTTGTTTAATTTAGATAATGAGATTAAGGAAATTCCTAGCAGATGGGATGTCCACTGTGCATGTGTCGACTGTGTGTATCTCCCCCTTTTCCACCCAAACTCCACCTCAAGGTACTTCCTGTCAGATCCATTGAGTGCTAGAGCGGCGTGGGCTGGCAGGACTCAAGAAGACAGGAAGTGTTGTGGTGCAGGTCTGAGCCAGCAGGGAGAAATACGATCAAACATGGTCAGTCTTATCAATAATTAGTAGGTGGAACGGGCTAGATCAAATTACCAATTTAGAGCTAATCACCAAAGTGGTGACTGGTCTTTGCTTTATCCCCTCTCCCACTCTGCTTTCTCCTCTCTCTGGTGATTCCTGTCGCCATCTGTCTGTCTTTCTCAGGGGAGTCCTTCCTTCTCTCCTGAGCACTACACTAGATGTTTATTAATTCTGTTTCACCTGATTACACCCTGTCTGTGAGTCAGGGCTCATTAATAGGCATTTAATCAACCTTTAATTAAGGGAGCAGGCATTGAACACAGGGCCACAAATCAGAGCTGCATCCTGGTGAGGTCAGCACCAAGGACACACTAACACACATGTATGCGAAAATAAACAAGCTGCCATTACTCACATGTAAACCTGTGTATTATACTGTAATTTATGTAAAGGATTTCACTTTAAAGCACCTAAATGTTGACATATAGTCACCAAATTCCATTAAAAATAGGTTAGAATCTTTACTTTTCAAAATGACGTCCAGTTTTTAGTTACTAGTTGTGTGCTTTTATGAACTTTGGAAAAAATGGAAACCAAAATTCACAAGCCTCTACCCCATGGCCATGAAATCAAATTTCTTAAACCTGCAATAGCCAATATTGATTAGCAGAAACAGACCCCAACATCATCCCCTTTTAAGTTGATACGATGAACTTGTTGCAAACAGCTGCTTATTTACAGATCCAGCATTTGCAGAGCAACATCATCATGAATCTTTTTTTCTGCCCACCTGGGGAATGTAAGTCTTTATTCACTCTCTTTTAGCTCTATTTTTGGTCTCTACCAACTCCTGGGGGACAGATCTCTGTGTCTTTGCTGCTGAATTAATTTCATAATTTGTAATTTATACTTTTTATTGATCCCCAGTGGGGAAAATACAATTTAGTAATCACTACACACAGGCCTGAAATAGACACACATGCTCAGGACCTATTCATGAACAAATGAATGCTCTAGTATGTTCATCAGCTAGTGGCTAACTAGCTAAATGTTCACGCAGTATAAATTAACACTATGATAACGATGAGAGTGAACCAAGACTTCTTTCACAGTTACAAGCTGTTAAGTTTCCACTTATAAAATGTGTCTTTACTTTCTCACACTTTATGATAGAAATCATAAGCTAACAAGTAATTCCTGCTGGGTTTAATTAGTTACTCCACACAGCTCTTTCATATCCAGACTGTGGAGGTCAGACAGAAGCACTATGTTAATGTTTTTCCCACAAATACTGTCCTAACCAATTTCATACTATACTTTGAGATTCTTAACTTCCACATTTACACAGACTGCCAACTGTGATAACCCAAACATCTCTGCTTTCACTCTCAGTGTAAATGTGTTCAACTCTGCCACTGTAGTAGTGGCAGCGGCGCTTGAGCTCACAACACATAAATCAGCTGCCGGATTTGTCGATAAACCAAATTACTTTGAGACAAAAGATCTACACACACTTTCTAAATCTGAGACAAAAACTTTAAAAAGCACACCACAGGAACTCGACAATGCAGCGCAACACAACTGACGTGGAGCTCCAGTTCAGAAAACAATCAAGCAAATGGCCGAGCTATCAATGGCAAACAAAAGGCGAGTGCGACCACCTCAGCATGGCTTTGGCTAGGTTCGCAGCAGAGGCAGAAGAGCAAAGCACCCAGATTGAGTGAGAGAATGCCCGGGGTCAGTTATAATGAGCTGTGAATGTGAGCATCCGACCAATCCTGTTTAATGGGGTTCATCCCTGGAAAGGTTTCTATCCTGCCTCACACCGGTGTTTGTGTCTGTTCACGTTGGGGTTCGGGTCAGGGGGCTGCAAGGACTCTGTGACCCTGAAATGAGCTCTGGGAGTCAGTGGGGACTCCCACTGGCAGGACAGAGCTCCTTTTATGCTTTAATCTGCAAGCAAGGGGGATCAATATGGCAACTATTGGTGCTGGGATTGTGTGCAGGAGTAAGCGGTCCAGCCATTTTAGATGTCTCACAGGGGGTTGGCGCACCCTGACAAAAGCACAGTCCCGCTGCCACTACCGGTCACAATGACCTGTGGGACAGTGGCACACCAGCAGCCAACCTACTTAACATTCATTAGTGTCAGAGAGGTGGACAGATGCTCCGGGTCTTATGGATCTTCTCTCTCATGTTCTCAACATGGGGCTCATTCAGCAGCGTTTGACATGTCTTTCTTTTGCGGTATTGGAGTTACGGGCAGTGGCGGCAGCAGGTCCCTCAGCTGTGAATTTAGGAAGAGCTGGGTGGGCATGGATGGACTCACCCTGTCAGCGTGGTGTGCAGAGCAGGAGCCATCAGGCAGCCAGGTGCTCATGCTGGCGTGAGGCCTGGGCCGAGCCAGAAGCCTCCAGGGAAGCTTAAAATCCTGATTTCTGGAAGGTCTGTTTTTCCAGTGTGGCTCTTGAGCTCCTCTTCTCTCAACAGCAGACATGTCCAATGAGCTCTAGTCTTTCCGTTTACTCGTTGTCTTAGTAAAATAGTTAACATTTCATCAATAAAGTCCTGAAGTAACAAGAAAACAAAACAAAAGTCCAATAATATACCTTCAAGCTTTGTAGTGGCCTGACTTAAGACTTAAGGAGAAGGAACTGAGCAATGCCTCTCTGTGGGAGGCTAAAAAATGCTCTCTATTTGAATAGCTTATAGCTGTTAATAATTACCATCTTGATAAACTTGTGCAACTCTCTCATGCATATCGTTTCCTTCGCAAGCAAAAAAGCACACGTCAATATTCCTTTCTGAGTTTGCAACAAATGTGTGTTCCCTCTACATGCAAAACACAAATGAGGCACACAATAAACCAAAGCTTTCAATTAAGAAGTGAACAGTACTGGAGCCTCACACAGTGACAGAGGCCAGAACAGAAATCAGGAGCAGCTGGACAGAGAGAGGGCTTTTCAGCCCGACTCCAGGCACAACATGGATCAGGTTCTGGGTTGCTATACAGCAGCATAAATCTCCTGGCCTTAATTACATTACAGGGCATAGAGTGGCAAGCTCTGTGGAAACAATGGACCCTATCAATTCCACAAATCAGAGCTCAGTGGAGTGTGTATGTGCTTCTGTGAGTGTGCATGTTCTAAAAAGCCCTCTATCTGTATCTCCGATCAAAGCTTATTATCTAGAGTGTGACTTAAGGTTGAGGATCTTCATCTCAAGATTTTTAATGCAGGAAAAACCAAGAAAATGTGCTCTTGGTGTAATATTAACAAGGGTTGTGGACAAGCTGGGTGTAGTCAATGTTTTCCATGGTGACCAGACTAAACACTTACGGTGGAGACACCAGCAGCCACCCCTCACAACCCATGTCCCACTTCAGCTACAAAAATAAGTCTTTCTAGTTTTGAAAGACATTTGTTCTCTGTCTAAGTTGAAAAAAAAGACAAATGTGCTTTGTTCGTTTTTTCTAAAACTGACAAAAAAAGAGAAACAAAAAAAAGAAAAAGAAAAATACTCTGACCATAATAATACAACTTGTGACTTGTACTAAAGCTTCTTGGGACCATTTGAGATCCACCTCTCCTTGACATCTCCCTTCATAAAGCACGCTCTCTCTCTGAGGTCTCCCTCTGTTCGGCCCTATGGGGGCTCTGCAGTGCTTTTTGGGTAATCCAGATGCCACACTGCCAGTTGCTAAGACACTGCCAGAAAATGCATTGTGTGAGGGGTAGTAAGGTTTGTCATCGAAGTAGTTTTTTTCTATGAGAGCGCTAAGTTATTCAGTACATCCCTATTTAATGCAAGCTTGTGTATATTTTCAAGATATTTTAATAGTTTTAATTGCATTCAATAATCAAGACAATGATGAATGCAAGTTCAATATTCTCTTTCGTTTAACTCTGTTTTTGTCTCTATCAACTCCTGAGGGAAATATCTGTCTCTTTGGCTGCTAAATTCTCCACTGTTTTTACCAGTGTTCGGTGCTGAGCAGGTAGTGTAAAATGAGTATTTGGGCCTAGAGCTCTTTCAGCTGAAAACGGCTGCCTACTGCATCTGAAAATGACACTATGAGAGCAGCGAGTGAATCCAAACAGTAAAGTTGCAGGCTTGAAGTCATTGATTATACCTGATTTGTATGTATCGTCTCTCTGTTAGACCAAAACTTTTTTTTTGGTACCACTTTATTGGTAACTGAACAGCTGAACACAATCTGGTTTAGGGAAAACCGTTGAATTGATTGACAGTATATGTCCCTGTCACACGTTTTGTGTTTTTAAGATGAAAACCTAATTCAGTTTTGATCTTTTCTCTCGATTAGACTAAAAAATTATTGAAAGAACTTACACACACGCACACACGCATGCACACGCACAAATAAACACATACATCAGCTCAAAAAGGCTGACAAAGCCTCTCACAAAATACATAAAAATACAATTACAAGGGCTTTCATGCTGTTCTAAGGAAAGCGGCCCAGCCCACTGCGTGCTGCCCTTTGTCGGCTGCGGGACCCAGAATCAATGAGCGTTGACCTGCGCCGGCTCTGCCCAGCAAGCCTGCAGGAATTTTTGCTCTGACTCCAAAACCTGGTTGCCATGCCATGCCCCCGCGACTCCCTCCTGCCACCCCCCGGTCTGCTCAGTTATTTCCTCATCTCATCAATCTGTCAGCTAAGCTCTTTGACATGCAGCACAATATGGTCCCAGTATTTCTCAGTTCATTCCCCCTCTTTTCAATATGGTTCCAGCATTTCAAGATTAGTCAGCACACCCACGAGGTCTGCTCCCCTGGTGCCTTGGGACCAGGAAGGGTGGGGGGGGGGTGGCTGTAGCAAATATTAGCTTAAAGCAAAGAGATGACACCTTTCAGGCCTAAACAGCAGATATATAATGTATTTTAAATCTATATTTCTATTTATTCGAAGCAATATCATGTAAATCACATTTCATTGTTATCCCGACTCATAAGGTATCATATTTTTGTCTCTGTGTATTAAAATCCCTGAACACCTACTTTCATAATCAGCTTCTTAGTAGAGCAACTAGATACTAAAAACACAAAATGTTCTGCCAACGATGGGACCGTTAATACTATTATTCAGGATTCAGCATCATTTAGATCAAAATCATTGGTTGAAGGCTTATGTTGCCAGCACTGTCAATCAAATCTGATTAAACCACACCTACACAGTCCGGATTAATGACATTTTCGAGAGGTCAACTCTTAATAAATAATATATTTTATTATAAGATTTTTTTTTTCCCCCTGGACTTTAACCTTGATTGTTGCTTATTTGAAAAGGTAGACATAATAATATGAGATTTGAAACTAAATATTCATGGGCTTTGAGTATATTTTACAATCAGACACAGGGAGAGCCAGATCTCCGCCAAAGCCATGTCCTTTCTTGCAATGTTAACGAAAGTGGAAAGTTATTTGTTCATCCGCCCCATGATTCTGAGGCCAGTGGCAGATGTAATGACTGAACAGTTGGATGATCAACAATTTAACTTCCAGGTGACAAGTCCTTTGTCAAGCTAGATATTCTTCGTAATGATTTTAGGGTTAATTGATCAAAAGGTGTAGATGGTACTAATAATACATAATAATACATACATGAGGTGTGAAATCTTTAGGGACTGATTTTTAGAAATATAGGCGCTATACATACTATGTTCCATGTTTTGTGACAAAAAGGCGTAGGGTATGCTGCCCATTAAACTTTTTGTTGTTTTGAACTTTAAACATAGCATCCTACAGTAATATGAATGAATGTGAGTGCTATACGTGCACTTTCTTTTCACAAGGCTCAAGTGCTGTTTGCTTCATCTTATTTCACACTTTGCAGACCCAAATATTGCTACAAAAAAAACTGAATTGTCATTGGGGTGGACAAACTAAACTACAAACGGCAACATGGAAAATTGAACAATGATTACATTTTGATAAGTTGCTTTTTACTTTGTGCACTTTATTTTCACCTCCATGTACAGTATGATGTTTAAAGGTAAGCGTGTTTCTCTTTTCTAGATATTTTCCAGGCTTGCTCATTAACTCTGACCAACGTCACCCATCGGTACTTAAATGTTAATGATGAACACTGACAAAGATCAAAATAATCCAGTCACAAAGATATTTTAAGTAAAAATTGGCCACCTGTTAATATGGCAAATAGTTTAATGGCGAGAGGGAGGTGAAAAAGAGTGTATTCCTGCTGCTGGACTGGACTCACTCAAAAACAGACCATTCAATTTATTTTCTAGTAGAGATGAAAGGAAGACTCCAAACTATGCATGTCGTCTATTCAGTGGTGACGCTCTTTATAGAAAGAAAAAAAGACAGCAAAAAGAGTTGGAAAGGGTGGAGGGTTGGAGCGCTGAATAAATTTTACATACACAAGGCAGCATACAAAGTGATTGTTGCTTCCCCAAAACTTTTTTTTTCTCCTCCAGAAAACACTTTTCTTGCTGAATAGGCACCTATTAGTGACTCTATTATGGGCACAGGGCTCTTGAATGGCTCCTCACTGTGCGTCTTTATCATAGTCAGGCAGTGAATACAGGCAGCCCCCTCCTCCTGAAGCCCAACTAAACTCCTTCCAGCTTGTATTGATAGGTGCTGTGGTGCTGGTGATGATGGGTGAAGCAGGAGGGGGAGGTAAGCTGCCACTCTCACCCCATGTTGTGTGCTCCAGGTGTGGTGGGTTTAAGCGTAGCGCTCCGAAGCCTCTATTGTGCCACAGACTTTTTCTTTACCACTTGTTCCAATAAAAAAAAAATGGATGCAGTGTTTTACATGCATTAGCTGATCTCCATAATGCCATTCCCCCGCCCCCGCTGCACCCCAAAACAAGTCAGGCCTCCGGCGAATCGCTGCACACCGCATCAGAGCCTTGTATTGTTGCTGGATTATTCAGGAGTTAGCTGAAAGAAAGAGACAGGGAGAGTGGGGTGTCTGTACTTTATCTCCAGGGGAGACAGGGGCTAAAGAAGGAGCTTCTTTAGAGGAGTGAGTTACTGCGGCAAAAAGCCCCAAAACACCTGCAGAAGACAAGCACAGGGAGGCCGAGGCAAGGCTCCCCTATTGTTTGGCTTTACTTTACTTATGAGGTACTGTAAACTAGCTTCTTCTGAATGCAGGACCTTCCATTTATTTATTAACCTGTCACAACATTATCACCTCTCTCAGTCTGCACAACCTTCGCTGTATTGACATACCCATCAGAATGTGGTCGGTTTCAATCAGCAAGACTGAACAAATATCTGTGTGTGTCAGTGAAAGCATGATTCATTCAACTTTGAAGTTATGTGTGTACTCGCAGTTGAAGGAGGGAGACACCAAGAGTAAGCGAGACTTTATGATGAATATGGAAGCATTGTTCAGCCATGCTTACCTCCACAGGGAACCATCTGCTCCCTGTCAATGCATCACCTGCTCGTCTGAGCCGTCTCCTGGGCAACAAGGGGTGGGGGGGATTAGGAGAGGTTATGGCTTTGATGGGAGGGGCCGTCGCTGGGGACAGAGAGGAGATTGACTGGAGGAGGAGAAGGGGGGCTAGGGAGGTTGCCGGGCAAATGGCGTCCTCTGCTGGTGGAGTTGGAGAATCAGTCTCCCAACATATCAATAATTGGTCCCGTTTCCTCCCACAGAGGCCACTTGTTGAAATTTTTGGTGTTGAAGAAAGAATTTAGCATATAATTGTTGGAGTCAAAATAAAAACTGACAGTAAAGTGCAAGAACTCCTTTAAAGGGTCAATTCACTCAAATGACAAATACATTTAGTCCCCTAGCTGTAATGGTGTCTGGCAATGCAGAAATCTTTGATTTTTATTTGTCTATTTTTTGAGTTATCTGTCCCTGTGAGATTTCTGCCTCCTCCCAAGTAAAAAGGTAACTGAAAATCCACCTCCAGTACTCACAATGCAAAAAAAAAAATCCCTTTCCAGATACAGTGTCCCAATTACTCTTGGTAATTCACAGACTTTTTAATGGAACTATTTATTTGCTAGGAAGAAGTTGATACTGTTGATAGAGAAGTCTGTGGGCCATTTAAAGAGTATGGCTCAGCAGGGAGTTGAAAATTACAAACTGGAGGTGTGGGGTTTGAAAGAAGTGCTTTTAGGAGGGGGGTCCAATAAAAAAGCTGCTATCCAGTTAAATTTGGGATATGTAGGATCCAGTGTTTTTTGGAGCTTGATCCATGCTAGAGACTAAAAGTAATGATATCTTGGCCTCTGCTGCACAGGATTGAACTATTCTTTTACAAAATCTGTCTGTATTGAATTTTGGAAGTTAACCCTTAAAGGGTAACTACCGTTTTTTTCAACCTGGACCCTATTTTCCTATGTTTTTGTGTCTAAGTGACTGATGGGAACAACAATCTTTAAAATTGATCCAATATTAAGCAAGATCGCTGCAACTGGCAGCGGCGAAACAAGCTACAATGTAAGTGAACAGGGCAATTTGAGTCCAGTTTGTATTTACCTTCATAAAAGTGCTTGCCACTGACAGGCTCAGTTTATTATTCTAAGTGTCTGAGGAAGGATTTCTAAAGAGGTCCACCTTTCTGTTAAAAACTAAGATCCTTTTTATAAACATAAAAACATTTGTGAAATTGCGTTCACTAAACCCACCAGACCCAATGTAAATAAACAGTAACTCTAGCATCATTAAATAGACTTCATTCAAAGTCAACAGAAACAAAATAAAGCTATGAAAAGATGTTTTGGGTCTTCTTTCCACTTTTCCAATCATCACAGCTGTAGTTTTGGTTGAAATAAACACAAAGTCTACAGATTTACATGTGAAAATATGTTGGCTCTATACACGCTAAAAGTACTGCTTTTTTAAATGGAGCCTGGTGGGTTTAGCGCTAGCAACTTGGAGCTGTTTCTGGTTGAACAGAAAGGTAAGAGGTTTTAAAGGTCCAACTCTGAAGGGGATCCTTTCCATAATGTAAATCCAAAATAAAAATTTGAGCCTGTCAGTGGCAAAACATACACTTTTGTAAAAGGAAATACAAGCTGGACAATTGCCATTGCCAGATAGGGCCAATTAACTTACATTGCAGCTTGTTTCACCGCTGCCGACTGCAGCAATCTCGCTTGTTGTTCCCATCAGTCACTTAGACACAAAAACATAGGAAAATGGGGTCCAGGTTGAAAACAACGGTAGTCACCCTTTAAGGTAAAAGTGAACATTGTGAACATGAATTTCCAAATATTAAGATAGTTAGTATTGATACTCACTATCAATCAATCAAACCAATAACTTCTGTAATGGAAATGTCTTACTGTTTTTGTGAAATCCATGTGTTAAAATAAGTGTGCATTGACAACAAAGGTAAACTGCATTAAAAAACCACACATCTATAGCGAGCAATTACTTGTCAAACTTGAATGTGATTAGCTGCTGCAGAGTGACAGAGTGTTTGGTGTTGGTGCTGGTATTATCAGGTATTGTGTGACAAACAGCATGAATGTCGGTCAGTCATAGAGTTCTCATTAAGTCTTCATGTTCCTCCACCAACAGTCCACTGTACGCTTACCAGTGACGGCTGGGTAAACACAGATCTTAGGAAAGCATTAAAGGCAAACACATGGGAGATGAAATACACCTGATAACTGAGGCTAAAGTTTGGAACACCACTAAACAACTAGGCATGGGCCGGTTACTGGTTTCAAGGTATACTACAGTATTAAAGATTCAGAGTTTCAAAACCAATAAAATGTTCTGCTTACTGTCTTTTATTAGTCGTCACAGGCGGAAAGTGCAGGTCAGGATTGCCTCTGCCTGTCAGTGTGCAGCGTAGAGTATCCCCCTCCAATTGTTGGTCTCAGTGTCTGTGCATGATGGCCAAAGTGAGACCCCCAATCTTTTCCCCATATAACCAAGTTGGCTATTGTCGGGTACCTCAAAGGCAGACGGCCCCGGCCAAATTTAAGGTAACGTAACGCTGCAACGGTTGGCAACCACCTATTAGAGGGAGAGTGTCTAACAATAGTGAAATAAATACTTCAGGCTGCTACTGAGGCAGATAACATGGCGAACATCAGCTAGTTTCCTCCCTAACGTAACTTCACATAGCAGACCAGGTTTAACTTGTTACAGAGTCAGGTTAAACTAAAATGTCTGGTCTTTATTTTTCTTCTTTATAGGGCAGCGGTAGCTCTGCCAGCCAAGTACATACATTTTAAAGCTGTAAATGCAATACCGCAACACCGTGAAATTGTAATATTAATGCTAAAGACTATCATACCGTCAAAATCTCATACTGGCCCATGCCTACACTCTAGGATTTTGGCCATTTCTTAGTATTGACAGAGGACAAGAATGCCCTTCAGGAGAAGCCGTTAGCCAACGTTCACTTGGAGCCACCTTTCACATAGCCTAGGTGACACAGAGAAAGTCTGACTGACAGGTGAAAGTGACCACGGCTGCAGGGAGGAAACGCCTTTTGTGTTTGGTCAGAGAGCTGGTGAGGGCGGTGAACCAGGTCTCCCTGCCGACGGGATCAGCCTTAGGGCAAGGAGGGAGGGTCTGGATCACTCTCTCCTCACATCAACAATACACCATCTAACCATCACAACCTTAACATGTCATCCCCCTCAGTTAGGGACCTCAACTCTCTCCCCCTTAAAACACAGTTAATCTAATCTCCATCTTTACCACATGTGTAGGAAACAAGATGGCACTACAAAACAGTGTCCATCTGCAAGTAACACAATGCCTCTCTGTTATGTGTTGCAAAGGTGATAAAACAGCTGTCATGCCCAATAAAAGCCTTTACAGCATGAAATTATTGTATATCAAATCAGATCCATTGATGAACCCAACTTTTATAGCTTTAAATGTTAAGAACACTCACTCAGTGCACACAATATTAGGTACACATTCTCCTTTCC
Organism: Percina caprodes; assembly: GCA_013375575.1. Lineage (NCBI taxonomy): Eukaryota > Metazoa > Chordata > Actinopteri > Perciformes > Percidae > Percina > Percina caprodes. The sequence continues at coordinate 5,164,756 of JABXJD010000007.1, read as the reverse complement.
TGAAGGACACATCAGCTTATATCCTTTATTGATTTCTCTAATTAAATCTACATCCTTCACAATGCTGAAGACGTCAATAAAGAGAATCAGATGAGCATGAGGGGGACTCTGAAGCTTTGACACAAGTGAAATGCAACAGAAGCTGCAAGTCAATATCAGGAGGAAGTCCCAAATGCTTTTGTTAATTCAGGTTTGTTTTTGTTTCCATCAGGTAAGAATCTACAGCCATGCTAGCAGCTTTGTTAGGCTGTACAAAGATGCTAAATGCTAACGTGCAGACTGATCTCATGAAATGGCGTAAGCTAGACATGCCAATTTGTATATAAAGACGCATACTCGTTTTTTAGCGTGTATATCACTGCTGTTTGGCCTCTGTTGACTAACATTACCTAGCGATAGAGAGTAGTAGGGAAAGGTGAAAATCTGCAAACAAAAGTTGGTTGGGGTGGAGGACGGGTTAAACACAGGACTTTCACCCAGGAGACTGGGGGCGGCGTCCTGCATGTGACATATGTGTAACTTTTCCTCAACAGTCGCTTTTTTCTTTTATTAAAGCCAACCCCGTTTTTCATTTCCTAAACCAAACCGGTTCTTATTTTCCTAAACTCAATCATAGCTTTCTTCTCGCGATAACACGTTCTTTTTGCAATGACACGACAAGTGGCGATAGCACAAGTGGCAATAGCACGACAAGTGGCGATAGCACGACAAGTGGCGATAGCACGACAAGTGGCGATAGCACGACAAGTGGCGACAGCACGACAAGTGGCGTGCATGTGTACGCCCAGTCTATACAACGTAGACATACACATGCATAGCTCAAAAAGCGTAAAGATAACACCACTTGGCTTGAGAAAGTTGGCGTGGTTATTTACGCGGTCATGATGCCACGTTGTAATGTGATAGAACATGCTGATGTTTAGCATGTACAGTAAACAAAGTACAACTGATGACCACGTCATTAGTTCTGCATGCACAGTGTTTAGAGACAATGAAAATCTGACGCTGATGATGAGGCAATTGGACCACCAAAGTTATTACAATTAAACCGGAGAGGGACTGGAGCGTTGGCACCAAATTTCATGACAGTCCCTCCAATAGTGGTTGAGACATTTCACTCAAAACCACAAACTCATGGTGTAGCAAGAGAAAAAGTGAGGAGATCACCAAAGTCATTAGGATTCATCCTTTCGGAACCATGAATGTTTGTACAAGATGTCATAGAAAGCCATCCACAGTTAGGATGTTTTAGTTCGGACATAGTGATGGACCGGCCGACTTAAAACAGGTGTCTTGTTCACATCGTAGCACCCTTTTCCTCTTTCTTCTAAAACTACCACTGGGCCTAAATCAGACTCCTTCCTTAGATGAGATGTTGATCCTGGGAGAGTTCCTGTCAGGGCCACGTGTAGCAGGAGACCAGGACAGGGAAGGAGGGGGACTTTCCTGGGTGTAAAATTCAATTATCCATCTTGTGAGCGTGTCTGTTTTGAGCGGTAGGGCGGACGGCTGCCTGTTCCCAGCATGCGACAAGGGGGTTAAGAACCACAGAAAGGCCTTTATTATCACAAGTGAGAACGGCCCATGTGGCTGGCTGCACGGCCCCCGCTCTCATTCACTCCCCTTTACAACAGCACTGCCGAAAGCATCAAAGTTTAATTCTCTTTTCTCTGCTCCCACTCCTTTTCTCCCCCCCCCTTCCTCTCTTGCTCTCCTACCCTCCAAAAAGAGTCTCCACAATGCTGCTGGAAGGCTGGAGTGGATTCTTCAGCACCCCTGTGGACAGTGCACATGTGGACAACATTCAGAGGATGTCTGTCAACTAGTCCATTATTAATCAACGGCATCTCATGAAAGCACAATTAAGAACCTCACAACTCTATAACAGATTATCATCTCTAAGCACCCCACTACTCCTTCTCTACAGCACTGCTCTGTGATGAAGTTGGTTGTCCTCGTCCAACTGCACTTTTTTCACAACAATAATTATGAAAAAAGCTGGCGTTGCATAACCATGACAAAACAATTTTTTATTCAAGCTAGGACAGCTGCAGCTTGTACAAGAGATCATTCCTTTCAGTTTTAACCCATTGGGCAGTAAAACTGACTTGCATCTGGCTAATCATTAGTGTGAGAATAGATCTTCAGTGTGTGAATAAGACTGAGGCCCTATGGAGAAGGCCATTGTAGACGCACACTGCACCACTTCTTGTGATAAATGAGCAATTGTCTCCATCACCATTTAAGACAGCAAATGACGCAGTGGGGAGCTCTCCGTCCACTGTAAAATGTGAAGAGGACACTGAGGAACCTTGGGAGTATTATGTGACATCACATCCCAAATTGCTGACTGCTGGAGACAAGCAGACGACACAAACAGCGGCCCATTATAAGGTCTTTACAAAAACAAAGTGGCTGCTACAGTGTGTTTATGTGCTTTTAAATCAAGCTATAGGCTAAATTCAACTTAATGTATGATTGCTGTATATTAATGCTGTATTGAATGATGTTCTGGTAATCTGGGGGAGATGAACAAGCTGTAAACACAACTTGACATTTAACTTTATGTCATTTTTCTGTGGTAGAGCTGCAGCTATCGATTATTTTAGTAATTGAGTATTCCACCGTTTATTTCATCAATAAATTGAGTAATCGGATAAGAGTAATAGTATATAATAGTAAACAGCAATACTAGAAATACAAAAGAGAGGTTTTTGTATTGTATTGCTTAAATTGTAATAACTGCTAATATTTTTAAAGGTCCCATGACATGGTGCTCTTTGGATGCTTTTATATAGACCTTAGTGGTCCCCTAATACCATATCTGAAGTCTCTTTCCCAAAATTCAGCCTTGGTGCAGAATTACAGCCACTAGAGCCAGTCCCACAATGGGCTTTCCTTATGTGCCATTTCTGAGTCTGTAGCCATAGAGCTCAACAAGGCAAGGCAAGGCAAGGCAGCTTTATTTGTATAGCACATTTTAGCAACAGGGCAATTCAAAGTGCTTTACACAAAAACAGTTAAAAAATAAAAACAGTTAAAACACAGGAATAAAAGTTACAGTGCAGTATAGGAGATTAAACATTAAAGAAATGAACATCATTTAAAGAAAGGCAACATCAAAAAGAAAGGTCTTCAGCCTTGATTTAAAGAACTGAGAGTAGCAGCAGACCTGCAGGTTTCTGGGAGTTTATTCCAGATATGAGGAGCATAGAAACAGTCCCGCCCAAAGCGGTTTCCCGGAAGTAAAATTACAATGCAATTATTCCATTGACAATTGGGGTATAAGCCATAAAATCGTAACCGGTAGACTTAAAACCAGCTACCACATGAGACTAAGCAATTGTATATGCTCATATAGATGCCAAAGGTTCATGGGGTACCAACCTTGTTATGAGATAAATGTCTTTTATTTGCGATGTCTCGGATAAGTATTTCATTACCCACAATCCCACAATGATGCCACTGATTGGTGGAACTTATGTCGGTGACGAGGGGTAGTTGTTGGTACCCAATCTGTGAGCATGCGCAAGATGAAAATCCTGTTTTACGAGGATTTACGACACTGCACAAATTACCATCTGTTCCCATGCTTCTGCCGTTAGCCTCCACTGGGAAGCTAACGTTAGTTTAGCTAACAGCTAATTTGGCTAACCGCTAGCGGACAGCTTGATTCAGTCTAAAAAATGTTAACTCAAACTAAACACTGGGAAAGCAGGCTATAGCTGACGTAACAGCTGTTATATATTTTAACGGTTATTTTCAGGTTTTATTTTGAGGGTCTTTTAAAGTTATTGCATTCTGTCTCAGCTAGTGGTTGGCCAAATTAGCTGTTAGCTAAACAAACGTTAGCTTCCTTCATTCAGCGGTGCGCGTAGTTTATGGGATAAGTAGTTCCTTTGTTCGATAATGAAAATATGTACACAGTCTTGTACCTTCGACTTTTTTTGCCCCTTATGAGGTCATAAGCTGTTCATTAAGGACAGGTGGGTGTGACTGTACAAAGCTTACGGCAGGGCTATTCAACTAAAATAAGGTGATGTAAGACCATGTGAACATCAGAACTCTTGTGGAGTTTTATTTTTTCTGTCAATGGGTTTCCTTAAAAGCTACCTAGCAGATCAGCAACCTCAGTGTAGGTGGTGGTAATGCACCTTGAAGCTGGTTGCCATGGTTGCCACCCACTATAAAACAGAGAAAAAAGAAAGCGACCTGCATTTGTTACTTGTCAGTCAGACAGCACAGATGCCAAATAGGTAAATGGCAAGGAGAAAATGGGTCAGAAACTGACAAATTTAATAACAGAATCTGATAAAAACTGCACTTTCAGTTTATTATTAGATAAAAGATTCCACCAAACAGTACATAATATGTTTCTTTGGAAAACAAAGTTTGGCTCACTCAGAAGATTAATACTGCTTAAAAAAGTTATGAACAACTGGGTCTAAAATGTGTAATACCCTGTGTGCTGAACTGGTGGTGTTCTTTCAACATTACCAAACCTACACTGCCCTCATGTGGCACCTATGGATCAATTTAGTGTCAGGTGTGATAGTTGGAGCAGATTAGCACAGACAGAGATTTGACTTTATATTAGTTTTTTTTTTTTTTTGCAGATTTGTGGTAGTTTTAGCTTGGCCTCTGTTTTCAAGACAGTGATGGTGTTCTTTTAAATTATGTTTGATTAACTGATTTATCACTAAGTCCTGCACTAATTTAATAACCTAAGAAGTTAATACAAATGATTTGTTGTAGGAAGGTGCTTTCTGAGTTATTAGGCTTACCATCACTTGATACAGAAGAGACAACATGCAAACAAATAGGGAAAAATGCTAAAATCTAACAAGCATGACACCTGTTGCCACACACGTTATTTTAAAAGTTCAAACTGTTCAAACAAAACTTTTGACAAGCCTGAGTCCTTCTGTTGTACATGATTAAGGCTACTTTACATGTTATTCAGCCCTCTTTTATTTTTATTTTTAAAATAATGTATACTTTATTAATCCCGCAAGGGGAAATTACAATGTCTTCACTCTGTTGTTACTACTCAGTACCTATACATACCTATACTAAATGGAGAGATGTCAGAATGGGGGGGCTGCCCATGGAAAGGCCCCCCGAACAGTTGAGAATTTGTTGCCTTGCTCAAGAGTACCTTGGCAGTGCCCAGAGGGGGAACTGGCACCTCTCCAGCTACCAGTCCACCATCATATTTTGGTCCGTATGGCGACTTGAACCATTGACCATCTGGTTCCCAACCCAACTCCCTACGGACTGATGTACTGCCACCCCACTATCTTATAGTCTGTGTGCTATTTAGTATTTGATTTTAGAAATCATTATAAAAACAAATCACACATCTTGTATTATAACTTGATCTCTGCCCCCTAAACCAGCTGAATAAGCATTGTTACCTGAAAAACATGATTGGAGGCTAGTTATACTTCATGAAAGCACAGCCAGGTGGTGTAGTTCTTCAAGCCACCTATAGCATCCAATGGGCCATGTTTGCCTTCTCTCCGGCAACCATCCATGCCGCTCCTAACAAAGGAAACAAAAATATAATTAGCTTTCACTTTAAATGTTTTAACATAATTGGATGCGACCTTGTAACAACTACTCTTTAATATGTATTAAAACCTTTCCATTCAATACCACCTAAACTGTTTTCATTAAACAGATAGAAAAATAAAAAAACAGGCACATGCCGATTTTGATCTTATTATGCCAAGGGATGTTGTTCACAGTCAAACCAAGAAAACAAGGCTAACCTGAGAAAAGGCAGTCTGCCTAGCAAGGAAAACCTCTGCAACCAACTTGACCATAGTGGAGTTTTGGCCACACCTTGTGGCAAAAACTTGTAAAGTCTACCACTTTCTGTAGTTTCCAGAACCTTCTCAGGTATATATGCAAACCTTTAAACACAGACTAAAAACCTACTTATTCAGTCTGGCTTTCACGTAATGTCATATAATTTTACGGTTTTAGTGTTCATACCTATTTTAGTATTAAAATAACAATTTCTATAATTTATAATTATAATATATGTATTATAACATATAATTTACATAACAGTTTATTGTTTTACTTATTTTTATAATAATGTATATGCGTTTTTATGACTGATTTGATTTAAACATTGAGCTATTCATATTTTAATTGTCGTATAGTGTATTAGTCTCTAAAGTTTATTTTAAAGTTCTTTATCTCAGTTTTTGTCAGACATTTTTCAATCACTGCAGCTAACACTTTGAGTTGCATGTTGGGAAGGTGTTATATAAATAAGGCTTGATTGATAAATGTGCACAACTGCACACCTGTACTGGCCCAAGCAGCTGTATCTTTAGACAAAATAAATTAATAAAACTAGCTAGGATTATTACAGGATGAATTGTAATAACTTCAATCCCCTATCACTTTTATATCTAGCATCATCAGGTCGAAATTAAAATCTAATACGTGCAAAACGTATGACACTCTCATTGCTGCACTGTGTTTAGTGTCAATTAGAAAGATAATAAACATGGTAAACATTATACTTGCATTGTCATTGTGGCTAGCATGATGACGTTAGCATTTAGCTCAAAACACTGTAGTATTTAAGTACAAGGCTGTAGACTTATTATTTATCTTATTCATGGCTAAATCTAGGCTAAATCTAAATGTACACAATTCAGTGCACAAGTTTTGACCCACTGTCTGTTATGGGGGCAATATGACAGAAATAAATTCACTCTTACATAAAGACAATTTTTTAACTCTCCTTCAAGTTATTTAATAAGGTGGGAGGTGAAGTTTCTCCACCAAATAAAACTCCTTAAGTGAAAAGGAGTGGTGTAGCTTAGAAGTTCGAGGCTAACATTAGCATGGCGGCAAGCACGGTTTTTGCTGCACCTGCTTTCAGCAGGAGTCTCTAAGTGGGCTGAAGCCTTTTGGTCTACCTTTGTAGTTGGTTTGTTTGTTTTAGCAATTTTCCAATATCCATGACAACATTTGCATCACTTTTTTCTTAGCTACTGTAGGTACTAGCTTCTCTAGCTGTGGTATATCTACCTTCATAGTGGTGAGAACAGAAAAAGGAGTGTCAAAAAGCTGAACACAGGTGGCAAAAAATTAATCTCCAGGTCCATTATAACACCTCATTTATAATTTGGAACATAGGAATGCCAGGCAGTCCTTCTTCTCTGACATTATTGCCAGAAACAATAATAATTCACATGCTTTGTTTGCTACTGACTGTGGTAGGTTAACAAACCCTTCAGTACCAGTAGCGTCTGAACTTTTATCTACCAAGGCCTGCAATGAATTTGCCTCCTTCTTCAAAGACAAAATTCAGATAGACAAACAGTCAGTGCCACCACACCAAGTACAGGATCTGTGGTGTCACAGTGTACAGGCAAAAGAAATGACACAATTTCATATAATCAACCATAAAAACTTGGAGGACATTATACAACATCTGAAAACCTCCTCCTGTTGCCTTGATATTCTTCAGATTGTTTGGCACAGACTGTAAATAGGCACTGCAGTCATCAAGCCACCAATCTAGACACGTCACTAACGAGCAACTATAGGCAGATATCAAACCTTCCATTTTTGAATAAATCATTAAAAAAGCATTTTTTCAACAACTCAACCTTTTCTTGTCACTGAACAACAGTTTTGATGCCTTCCAGTCGGGTTTTCAACCGCACCACAGCACAGTCTTTAATGACATCCACTTAAACACAGATAAAAAATTTCAGTCTTAGTATTGCTAAATTCTTAACTGGTTTGAATCCTACTTAAAGAATGGGGATTACTTTGTGTCTATAGGTAATTATACATCTGAGCATAGAAATTTGACATGCAGAGTTCCGCAAGGCTCCATTCTGGGGCTTCTTCTGTTTAACATCTACATGCTTCCAATGGCTTAGATTATGGAAAACAACAAAAAAACGTTACCATAGTTATGCAGACGATACACAAATTAATATAACCTTATCATCAGGGGACTATAATCCAATACAAAAACTGACTAAGTGCATTGAACAAATTAACGGCTGGATGTGCCAGAACTTTCTGAAATTAAATGAAGAAAAAACTGAGGTGGTTGTTTTTGGAGCAAAAGAAGAACAATTGAAAGTCAGCCTTCAGCTTCAAACGGCAATGTTAAAAACAACAGACAAAGCCAGAAATCTTGGTGTAGTTATGGACTCTGACCTGAATTTCAACAACCACATTAAGACAATAACAAAGTAAGTCTATTACCACCATAATAATATATCAAGGGTTAAAGGACTTACATGTATCTCTCAGCAGGATTTGGAAAAACTTGTCCATGTTTTTCTCTTCAGTAGACTTTACTACTGTAACGGGGTCTTTACAGGTCCCCCTAAAAAAATCAATCAGACAGCTGCAGCTGATTCAGAACGCTGCTGCTCGAGTCCTCACTAAGACCAAGAGACTGGATCACATCACCCCAGTTCTGAAGTCCTTACACTGGCTTCCTGTGCCCCAAAGAATTGATTTCAAAATACTTTCGCTGTTTTATAAATCACTAAACATTATATTACAATATATTTCTGATCTGCTAATGCACTATAAACCCCTCTCAGGTCGTCTAGGACAGGTCTGCTTTCTGTCCCCAGAGTCAGAACAAAACCGTTTGGAAAGCGTTCAGTTTTTACGCTCCACAAATCTGGAACAAACTCCCAGAAAACTGCATGTCCGCCGCAACTCTCAATTCTTTTAAATCAAGGCTGGCCTTTCTTTTTGATGTTGTCTTTCTTTAAATAATTGTTAATTTCTAATACCAAAGTTGCATTGTTGAAACTGTATGAAAATATAAGCATAAAAAGAGAATTAAGAAGTAAGACCGGTGGGACTGGCCCGTTCTGGGAACAGCAAGGATTGTGGGTGGATTACGTGTATAACGGCTTATACATTGTCCCATACTAGCAGCCTTGAATCTAATATTTTATCTGCTTTTGTATTTGTTATTATATTTGTTTTAATGTTTAATTTCTTATACTGCACTGTAACTTTTGTTCCCATATTTTATCTGTTTTTAATTTTTTTATCGTTTTTAACTACTCTTTAATGTTTTATGTAAAGCCCTTTGAATTGCCCTGTTGCTGAAATGTGCTATACAAATAAAGCTGACTTGCCTTGCCTTACATGTACAAGGTCCTATGCTAACGCATCTAGGTTATGGGCTGAAGGACCCTATTGGCTGGTTCTGGCCAATTACTTATGCGGATTTCTAAACATTCTTTTCTCATTGGATTGATTCCTATGTTGCCAACTAATACTAATAATGATAACTAATTATATTAATTCCCCAGAGGGAAATTCACATGTGGATTAAACTATGCAAAGTAATTGAAGCTACCCACATCTTAACCAGCTGCAACATTAATGGGATGAACACATTAATTCATCAATAATTATTATCAATTTATATAATACATATAATTCTTAAATGGGCCATTCTGCATAATGAGTAGGCTACTTTCTTTTTTCGAGGCTGGTTTAAAATACTTCTTCCTGCCTCTATGTATTAATGCTCATGGTTAGCCATGGGTTCCATTCAGACCTCAACATTAAGTCTTTCACTGTAAGATGTAAACAAGATTCAACAAGACATTTTCACCTGGTTGTACCCAACGTTTAGCTCTGTTGTGCTATTTATACAAATTAGCACGTACGTAATTAGATTATGTACCGTATGCTGATGTTAACAAACAAATTTCAAGAAACTTGTTATACATTTTGTGTTTGTCTTGATGTAAATAATCAACTAAGTAATTTCCATGGCGATATCTAAAAGGTTAAAAGTTTTCTTCATGTGAGAAAAATAATGAATAGGCATATGAATAGACTATATTTGGGTCTTTTTCGAAACTTTCCCCTAATGGGATTCTTCTGTGTCTTTTTTCCTTACTCAGAACATATTGAGGATATACAATCAGTTGAGTTTGTTTCTGTTGCAATTTGTTCTAGGTTGACCCACATTTTGGCTTAACATGACTGGACTATTGCAGGACCTTTACTAACAAACCAACAGAGATGGCAAAAGTACTCACTTTCCGTACTTAAGTAGAAGTACAAATACTTGAGTTAAAAAATACTCTGGTAAAAGTGGAAGTACTGATTAAACTTCTTTACTCAAGTAAAAGTAACAAAGTACAGGCTTGGAAATTTACTTAAAGTATAAAAGTAAAAGTAGCCTTGCGAATGACAACAATTTTCTATGCAAAGCTACCCGGAGCACACAAATGTTACTAGAGAGACGCTGAGGAACTTCAGTGGACATGGAAAACACATATATGTCTTTATATGGCAATGGCTACATTTTAAATGGATGTCTGCCAATAGGCCTGAAACATAACATATATGATTATTATGACAGAAACTGGGACTCCAGGTTAATAAGATTCTGACCCATTAGCAAGATATGAATTCAGTTGTGATTCTGTGAGAATTCACAGATCCAGATTATATTTTTAATCTTCCCCTTAACATTTAAATGAATCTACATGTATGTGTGTGTGCTCAAATATGGCTTCTGGAAATAAAATAAAGGATTAAAATATGAATGACTAAACAGACATTAATGAAGAAGTTCCCCAGCACATTGGCCAGGAGTCCTTCTTGATGCCTACTGTCTCAAACATCTCTCTCTGATAAGGCTGAGGATGATGTCTTGCTGCTTGTCTGCCAAATCTCCGTTTTCTTTATTTTCAATCATGTCTATGTGTAAGTAAGTAAGGTTTATTTGTATAGTACCTTTCACAGATAAAAATCACAAAGTGCTTCACCGTAAAATGTAATACAATACCAACATATACAATACAATACAATGCATATGACACTTAAAAACAAATGGAAAACATAAAAACAAAACCATAAAAAACCACACGTCTAACTAAATGTGCCAACGTTAGCGCCATCAAGCCGCAATGATTTGCTGTGAATTAATGCAGAATGCTGAATCAAATGCAACGTACAGCAGATATTCCCATCTATTTAGATTGAATATGGTATTGATGATGTAAACAATGATAACGATAACTCCAGTGAAATGATGTGAAAATTGAGGACTAGATTAGGACTGGATTAAAAGATGATTCTGGTTTCCAACGTCCCCCCAGACAACTTCTGTCTAGCTAAGTTTTCATCCACTTGTCAACTGAATTACAGTATCTGAAGTTGGTGAACAGGTGAAGACCACACCAAAACCACTAGCTAACTTACTTTAAATGTGAAGAACTATATACTAATAACGGGCTTAAGTGAACTGACAACATGAGTTATACGACTTACAGTTCTCAAAGACGCACACACACAATCTCAGCTGATTATCCTCCGGACAGATATTCTCTTTTTCTCCGTGTGGCGCGCGCACCGCTCGCGGTGTGTGGCGCGTGTCCGCGCTATTTTCCGACATAACAACCTCTTGTACAAAACAAAAGTAACGAGCCAATTTTGTAAAATGTAAGGAGTAGAAAGTACCGATATTTGTGTTAAAATGTAAGGAGTAGAAGTAAAAAGTCGCCACAAAAATAAATAGTAAAGTAAAGTAAAAATATCAGAAAAATCTACTTGAGTACAGTAACGGAGTATTTGTACTTCGTTACTTCCCATCTCTGCAAACCAAGTAGGGCTACTTTTTCCACCAGAATAAGTGTAAATCAAATGTTAATACCGTAATTAACGTTGGTTTTAGGTAACATCTATGTGTTCTCAGGTCAGTCAGATTGCACAAACACAAACAGGCATCTGGGCAGCAAAAAAAGCTTTAGCTTAAAACCAGCTGTGCTGCATACCAGGAGGCAACCGCAACACATCGCTGGACAACTAGAACCCGATGTGCCATTGAATTTCTACTGTCTCGTGACATACTGATACACAGGGGGGGGGAGGGGGAGGAGGGGGAGTGTCACGTGGGTCAGCATTGCAACGCAGAGGTTTTATAGACAGAAGCTGCACACACAAAGTCTATTACACTTCAGCATCTGCACACACAGGTTGTTCACCTGAAGAGCAAGAGGATGGACGCAGCATACAAAAGAGTCAATGGAAACGCCGGGCAAAAGGCAGAGGAGCCAGGGACAGGGGTAAATCTGATGTTTTACCTGCTAGATAACTTTTTGTATCCAGAATTATCCAGAAACACTGTACATCTATTTATGTGTGTTCTTCTGTCATGATATGCTCATTTTAAGCATGAAAAAGCTTAAAGTTACTGTATATAATAATCTTCTGCTAATTCAATTCTGTTTTAAATGCAACAATTGTGATACAGCCAGTCATAGCTGGACTATTCCAGGTAGTAGGCTACAGCATGACAAAGCAGGGGAAGTTGCCTCAGTGAAAAGAAAGGTTTAAAAAAAACAGCTGATGTTACTGAAAAATGGACAATATGTGCTGTCATTATACAACTGGAAAATGCCCTATAAAAACAAAAATTATTCTATTTATGATGGTTGCCTGGATTAAAAAAAGAAAAACCTGTCATTTGTGTTAATAAACAGCTAAAGCTTTAGTTGGTCAACAGGAAAATAATCTGCAACTGATTTGATGAACGAAGAAGTTATTTTCCAAGCAATATTGCCAAACGTGACCTAGTTCCAGCGACCCAAACATGAATATTTCCTGCCTTTCTTTCAAAGATGAATTAAATATCTTAAGGTTATTGATTTGGCAAAAAAAGCTATATGATGACATTACCTTGGGTAGTGGGATTTTATTTGAACTTTTCATAATTTTATAGTCAAAACAATTAATCTATAGATTGATCAATAGTAAAAAAAAAAAAATTATAAATAATAATAATATAATAATATAAATTATTCCTGTGATCTACTCTTGCAGTCAAGAACATCTTTAACTAAATGTCAAATTTAACATTTCATTCATAATGTAACATTTTGGCCCATGAGTAAAGACTGCACTGAAGCTCCAAAAAAGTTTAATAAATAACTCTCTGCACTGTAAAGGAAATTCTTCATCTGTAAGATATTCTGACCTGCTGTGAGGAGCTTATGATCAGTGCCAGCACACCCACTGCAAAGCTCTGTGTAAAAAAGTTAAAGGTGTGACGGTTTCAAGCTACTCAGATGGCTTGAATGCAAAATGTCATGGCTTTTACACAGATTTAATGCACGTTATACATATAGCTGTGATACAACATGGGCGTGTAGAACGAGTTCAAAACCCAGATGAAATGAATCAGCAATATGGCAATTACAAGATCTCTGAAAATCTAAGATTTACACACCTACTTGATTTAAAAAGTGGAACTGCTGTGTTTGGAAAGCTTTGTTAGAGTTAAGTTAGTCTTGCATTGCCAGACCTTGTTAAGTAGAACAGAGGGTCCCAACCAAGGATTCAGGGGGCAGATGGTGAAGGCTTTGTCTGCTCTGAGGTTGTCAAAATTAGATTTGCACACATTAACTCAAATCATAACAACACTTACTGGATCATTTATACAAAAGTCTGTATATAGAGCTATTTTTAAAAAGATTAAAGTTGCTCCACATTGACTGATAGCTGTCCTCCAGAGTGAACAGAACTGCATCAATGGCAAAGGTGTGTTATCAAGAAAATAACAGAACATAAGAATTTAACCAGGCCATGTAATAAAAATGGTTAACTACTTAGTAGGCCAAATTCTATGGGACATCTCAACCTCTGTGACCAGAGCTTTCAATCAGTTTCGTCAGGTGTGCGAGCTAGATGATCTTCATTTTTCCTGCAGTCAGAGCATCACAATTTGATCAATGAAACATGTCTAAAGAACGTAAAAGTGCTAATGACTCATTGGTATCAAAAAAGAAAGTAAGGCTACATATACAGTATATCTGAAAAGTCGCCTTAACATTGGTTTTAATAAAAAGACAGGACAGGTCTTGGCCGCAATGTGTCATTTGTGGCGAGAAGCTAGCTCATAAAGCCAAGCAAAATGAAACGACACCAAACAAACACCAGATTATTGGGCTGTGTAGGTCAGCTTTTCATTTAAATTTAAGGTGGGATTCAAGGAAAAAGGTTGGGAACCACTGAAGAAGACAATCATGCCCATTAAACTGCCATATTTAGGTTTAAAAACATGCTTTCGTCACAAAAATCATAAGAAGATCAAGCTAAACTATAAAAAATGACTGCGTTTAGTATCACTTTGCTTTCATTGACTCCTGCAGTAAAAGTAGTTTTAGCTGCTCCCCCGAGATTCTGCTTGTGTAAAAAAAAAAAAACCCACATTTAAGTGCTGTTTTCTGAAATGTGTATTTCAGCAAAGGAGAAGGGGCTCCATGTACCTGGAGGAGGAGACCAACAAGAAGTCCGGAGTGATCTCCTGCATCTTCTCCCTGAAAGAGGAGGTTGGAGCTTTAGCCAAGGGCCTGCGACTCTTTGAGGTAAATTTCTATACTAACAGCTCACATAAACGCCGTCACCCCTTCACTGTTGAACAGGAGCCTGAATGCTTCCCCTGATCTTGCTTATAGCCATCCCCAGGGCTTACATACAGTATAACAGATAGATGAACAGAACAGATGTATGGCTTAAGCCATTATTAGGAGATATATCGTAACTCTCGGATCCTGACATAAGTTGCAAGGTGACAAACACAAAGGAAAACCTGGTCTGAATTGACCGTGATGCAGTCTTGATTGTATTGCATGCCAGTGAACACATTTACCACTGGGGTGGTTAAGTCTACTTGGGGTAAAACCAACCACTCTGTGGTGTGGTTAAAAATCCATTTTTGGAGTTTTCTTCAAGTGGCTAAGTGGCTGTTTTATAGGACAATTATTAAATGTGCTCTGAGCGATGTCACATGTTTTTTAGGCTCCAACATTTTTTGACACATACAGCAACTCCTCACTATCCGCTAGCTGCCTGTCCCCTGAACACACTGTAGACAACGCGGCCTCTGTAGACAGCCCAGGCTCCACAAACGGCAACAAAAAAGTAACTGCGCCAACCCGCATCACCAAACATAAACAGCATTCCAGCCAAAAACCGACATGAAGGACTTGGGGGTTGGGGGGTTAGTGCATGGAAGCGAGGGGGGGGGGGATGAGGAGGACAGAGGGGCGAGCTAGCCTCCGTTTTGTTTGACAATACTTCAAACGTCAACAAGAAGTGACATGACCCAACATCGCTTAGAGCACCTTTAAATGTAGTTGAGTCAAATTAATTCACATTACTAATTTTCTGATGATAGGAGATTGAAAAAGAGAGTAAATAAGCCAAATGTTTAAATGAATAGTCTGACATGGAAAATACACTCGCAAATGAGAGTTAGTTGAGAAGATCAATGCCACCCACGTCTGTTAGTGTAGCATAAAGACTAAGAAGCAGCTAGCCTGACTCTGCCCAAATGTAAAAACCCATCAACACCTCTAAAGCGGATTGTTATATCCATACAAAAAAAAAGTATTTAAAAATGACAACACATTTTCTGTTTTACGAGGGGTTAAATTGTCCCTGTAAAATGGTGACCTGTCATTTTAACACAGTTGTGGAGTAAACAAATATAACATGTCAATTGGTGAGCTTTAGAGAAGCTGACCAGTCCTTATGTATCAATAATGGCCTGATTGAAGATGGCGGACATGATGAGACGAAGATGAACTTCCTCAGGTCTTTTATTTTTATAAAGTTACTGATTAACATTAAACAAAACAAGCTATATAACATTGAGTTTCCCCTAAATTTGAAATATAAAAAGATTACAGTATTACAAGATCTAGTTCATCAGTTAATTTTAACAGTTTGGGCAGAGGAAGGTAAGTTAGTTCATATATATCTCTATATATAGAGATATATATATATAATTATTATCTGTAGTAAATGTTCTTTTCTGATCCTTCAAAGAACTAAGCTAAACAAACTGAGCTTATCTCAGATATTTGTGTATCAGACGTGTGCAAACATACCAGCCTCTTTGATCCATTAACCCTACAGGGTTTTATACTAATAATGAAATAGTCAAACACTGGACTGCTCATGTCTGTGAAAGTTTTCAGTCATCCAGGTCCAATATATCCAAGGAAGGTTTGAATCAAGAGGTCCTGGTTAAAGGTCCCCGAAGACGTGTTGTCTCTCTTAATTGGACTTTTTAGAAAAAGTGATCGCACACTTCCAGTTTTGAAATAATATATTTATACTGTATTTGATAATTTTTATTCCCTTTATACTGACACTTAACTACATGTGTAATAGTTATTAGTTATCAGATATTAGTTACTTTCAAAATTTGGATTTAACATACTTTGTATAAAATATATAATCAGCTGTTATATTGATACGTTTTTTTTACAGATTAAACTACTAAATAGTTTATAAAGTAGTTCAAATAAAGCCACCATAACCAGCTGCAATATTAAAAGGACAAGTTAGCAATTTAATTTTGCACTTTTACAAACTCGGGGAAAAACAACAAAAGATCTAAATTAAAGCAGAGCCGGGGAACCTGACTTTTTGTCCCTAGAATACGTCTGGATCCTACATTTCCCATAATGCAATTCAAAAGTGTATTTCACCAGACCCTTGCTTCTTAAACTTCGGAACGGTTCCTCCAGATCCACAGATGATATCATACCCCGTTTTCCCAGTGATGAATAAACCGAACTTCCAAGATTAAAATCGGTGGAGTGCTTCTTTAAAACACTGTTTGCATTTTAAAATATCGGTAATATTAATCCAATATGATAAAATACCACACTGACCGGGGTCATTTTGCATACTACTTTTGTACTTTACTTAGGTGAAATTCTGAAAGTGGTATCAATCTTCTCATTAAACTCTCAGCAAGAAAGCACATAAGCGTCTTTTTTTTTTCAAAAGATAGACACGATGAGTCGATGATTAAACTATTTCAGGTCTTTCACAATCATAAAGTTACTGGTTAACATTAAACAAAACAAAATAAATACGTGTGTACGTGACTGTGCACAGGCACGAAGTAAACACTCATTTTTTTATCTTCCATATGGATGTCAATTTAAGGTTCAAGTCTGCTCTTTTTGCAGGCCAAAACAGAATTTGTCTCCAGAACATTCTGCAGGAAAACAGTTTAGACAAAAACAGTTTTTTGTGAGTTTCTAGGGGTGGAGATGTAGGTTTACAAGGTTAAATATATCAAGTATGTGCCAAATGCTGCTCTCCAAATGCTGCAGCAAACATCAGGATCCTTTTTTTAACCTATGAGAGCTCACTTTCAAAATCCTCCCCCTGCTCCACCCCCTTCCTGCCCCTATCTCCTGTTCTTTCCAGTTTTTCTTCAAAACAGGCCAAATTACCCCCCACCCCCAAACCATCAACATGCCCCTGTCTTCCTTACAACAATGTAACACATGTTCAGTTCCCTGCTAAACACAGCTTTGAAGAAAACATACTGCATACTTCTTCCTTGTTTTTTCCTCTCTGTTCTCTGATAAATTGAAAATGACTGCATCCCCCGTGGACTAGTGTGCAGCCCTGGCATCTTATCATTTTGTCTGTGATCTCCATATTTAAGTCAGAAAGTCGCAAAATAAAACTACAACCTTAAGGCCTTAAGCACATGTGACACAGCAACATGGTCTTCACGTGACGAGTCAGAGCCACGGGCTGACCTCGCGTCTCACTGTGGGCAACAGAAGGGTGAATGTGACCTGCCTTACTGTCGTGGGACGTCTCGGAGGGGTACAGAAATCTGACCAAATGACCCCTGCATCCTGCTGGAATTAGGATTTAACTTTTATGTTAAGCTGGGCCAGGCAGCCAATAGCACAGATGTTAAAGTGTTTTTCTTTTGTGAAAAGAAAGAACAGCATCACTGAGCTTTCGTCTGAGTTCAGGGACTCATTAATCACCTAATATTAAATATATGAATGTAACTGCTGTAATCCCACAGCTTCACCCTTCTTTTCATTGCTAAATGCAATGAATGGACAACATATTAGGGGCATATTCCAAATAATTAGATGCAACCACTTTTGCACAATCTATATCTTAATTTTTGTTTATAAATCTGACTTATTTGTCAGACTAGATGTCTTCCTTTTTAACTATAATATATTTTAAAAGGGAAATCAATGATGGATAGTTAGTTCTACTTGAACTCACTTTGTCAGTTTTTTAAGATGAAGTGTTCTGTATACATAATATATTCAGTTCACATTGTTTTATATATCATGTAATTGAACTTATGGGCAAGATTTACAGTAATTAAGTCAAATAATTGAAAAGTTTAATGGGACAAGATGCTTAGAAAGCTTCAGTAAATCCACTGACAGTCAATAGATAACGGCACATCACAAAAAGCGACTCATCTTTTCTTTTGAATGCCAACCTGGACTCTTTGGTTCGTCTCTGTAGTCTCTCCTGGGGGATGCAGGCCCATATGGTCCTAAAAAAACTGTTAAATGTAGAATGGGATCCAGATGGGAGAAAAGGGGAGGCCTTGCTGCCCGCGCCCACCTCTTTACTTAGCCTATAGTAGAAAGAGAACAACATACTCCCTCTGCTTCCCCAAAGTTACGTAAACATAAATACCTTTTTAATGGTAAATACCACTTAAAAGACTGTCACGCTCTCCAGCATGAGCTGGAGCCTCTCTGCATTTTGGACATTAAGAAGAACTCCTGTCCACAAGGGTTTTGGAAACATTTCAAGGATTTTGTGTTCATGCTGCAAAATGAGAAAAGCCTGAATGCCATAACTCCATTCTGTCTGGCTCGTATCAGTTTGCAGATAGAAAGTTCAAAGCAGGTTTCTGACTCAATGCCATGGTGGACTCCACAATGTCTGATAAATAGCCATCAATTTAGTAAGAAAACACTGCACTCTAGTGGTGGAACGAAAGCAGTACTGGAGCATGTTGCAGAAAAAACACTCACAGTTGTTTATCACATACAGTAGATCAGGGGTCTCCAAGGTTTTTCAGGCCAAGGACCCCCTTAGCTAAAACAGAGACAGAGTAGGGACCTGCTACTATATATACTATACAAATTGATGTTGCATTAAGCTGGGATAGATGGATGAAAATGAATGGCAGTGAATCCTTAAAGCTTAACTGTATGGCTATCTTAGGCATGGTAAGCTTATCTTCAATGTGTTTTTTACATATAGGCCAATTTATCTTTGCTATTAAAATGTTAGTTGAACATGTTATTAATGTGTATTTTCAGACATATATTGATTTTTGACAAAAGAAAGTTTTGTGTAAACAAAATAATTTTGCCGCCCCCCTGCACTAACTCTGAGGACACCCTAGGTGTCACGGACCCCCTGTTGAATATCTCTGACATGCATGTATTTTGTAATTGTTCCACTTTGTTTATATGATGAGTCTTTTGTCTTTAAATGAAAAATTACATAAAATCCAAATGAAGACCAACAGGTTCTGTAAAACACAACCAAATATCACCTCAGGTCTCACCATAGTTTCTTCTCACAGGAGAATGGCATCAATCTGACGCACATTGAGTCCCGTCCGTCGCGAATGGACAAAGACCAGTACGAGTTCTTCATCAGCGTGGATCCCACCTGCTCCCAGGCTCTGGATGACGTCATTGAAGGCCTGCATACACAAATCAGCGGCCATGTGCAGCTGTCACGCAACAAACAGAAGGACACAGGTTAGTGCGTTGGTGTCATCGCAGTGAGAGGATGAGAATGAATCCTCAACATTATAGCAATGTGTACATATATATAACATGCTCCACATGTTGTGAGTTTACGAATAGATGTCTGAGGACAAGAGTTCCCCCTTCATCCACATGTAATCTGATTCATCCTATTGACTTCAAAAAAATAATTTAATAAATAAAAATGTAATTTTGTTTCAAATGTTTTCTGGAAGGAGTGTTTCCTGAATGTCAGCATCAAATTTTATGGTGAATCGTCAAACATTTGTCAAGATATTTCAGTGAAATCCACAAATGTCAACCTCATTGAGGCGCTAGAGGAAAACTCAGAGGATCACCAAAGTAAATAGGGTTCATCCTCTGGGGATCATGAACGTCTTCATCAGTTGTGCCAATCCAAGCGATTTAAAGATATTTTTCTATATAGGTAAAACTTTTGAAAAATTCAGGTCATTAGGGTTCATCCTCTGGGGAACATGGACATCTGAACTAAGTTTCATGGCAATACATTCCATAAATTGCTGAGGTATTTGACTAAAAAACACAAATGTCAACATCATGGTGGTGTTAGAAGAAAAATAAGGGGATCACTAAAGCTAGTAGGATTCATCCTTTGGGGACCATGAATGTCTGTTCAAAATGTTATGGCAATCCATTCAATAGTTGTTAAAGTGCCCATATTATGAAGAAAAAAAAACCTTTTTCTTGGATTTGTGGTGTTATTTTGTTTCTCTGGTGCTTGCACGCGCATACAAACATACAAACAATTTGCATACAAGAAAAAAAAACTATCCATGCTGTTTTGTGTGAGATACGGTTTCTGAATGTCCTCTGCATTCAGTCTCCTGGTAAGCTATTCCAATTTGCACAGCTTTTTACGTCACAAGCCAATTAGAGTAGGTCTAGACCACTCTAGACCACATCATTTACAAGGACCCAACAGTTCTAGTAGTTCCCTCCAGAGCAAGTAGCAGTGCGACAGTGGCGAGGAAAAACTCCCTTTTAGGAAGAAACCTCAGACAGGTTCTTGGTAGACGGTGTCCGACGGGTCGGTTGGGGTTGAAATGAAGAGTGGCAATAACAGTCACAGTAAAAGACAATGGAACAAAAAAGTGGTAGTTTGTAGAAGTTCATGGCATAGCAGGGCCATGTACGGCATTAAGACACAGCAGAGCGTAGCAGGGCCCCGCAGAGTGTAGCAGGATGTAACGGGGCATCGCAGGACGTGTAGCAGGACCAAGGCAACAGCTGCAACCATGGTTCTGGATCCTCCCTGATCCCAGGCAACATGCTGGGGGAAAAAGAACATACAACACATACTAGTTCACCATAATCTACAAAAGAATTACTTCCATGTCCCTGTTCTGCAGGTATTCCACAAGTGGCCCTCATTTAGAGAAGAAGTCTCCCAGCTAATCCTGCCTTCTACTGACCAAAGCTGGAGAAAGAGTTATCTAGCTGATGTGATCTTACCTAGCTACTGCGCATGTGTGACTCCAAAAATATAGTAAAGAAGTGAGATGTCTCATTCTGTATTTAAACAAGTGAGATGTCTCACTCTGTAGCTACAACAGAGACCTAAACACACAGGGAAAAGAGGATCTGCAGCAATGTGCGGTACAACAAAAATATGGTTTATTATGGTTCATTTTTGAAAATGAAACCATGTAAACCTATTCTGGTACAACCTCAAATTACAATTATGAACCTGAAAATGAGCATAATATGGGCGCTTTAAGATATTTCAGTCAGGGTCAAAGTGATGGACCGACAACAATGCCATCTCTCACAGCTAGCATGGCTAAAAAAATCAAATTAAATGGAGATCAATACAACTGAAATGTTCCATTTATCAACGGAGCATAGTGTTGGCTGTTGAGTGTCACTTCATGACCCCCCAGCCAGACTGGGTAATGGACAGCCAGCGTCGCCAATGAGACTGATGGCCCATCGCCCACATCTAGCCCCCTTTATTAGTTGTTTCCAGAATGACATTAGTTTAGCTACTGGGAACCAACAGCCTCAGCAGGAACAGAGGAGCTCTGTGTCCTGGACCCAGACCAACACAGGGAAGGAGAACATGCCAAGGTCCCGGCAGAGACAGACAGGGCCACCATGGATCCTACTTTGACCTCGGTGTAGACACTATGGTCTGCTGGTCAGGGTCAAGTGGACAAGGGGATATTTATGGCCAGTTTTGGAGACTGCCTGTTTATAGAGGAGCCTGTCAGCGACATATTGTCTTCCTGGGGCCTCAGGCTGGACCACACTGCACAAATGTAGATTAATGATTGGGCCCCAGTGTTTTTGAGTGTCATAAATCCATGTGAACAAGCAGATGACCCTTGATTACTGTTCTGCTGAGTGTCAAAATGCAATGGCATTGATATAGAAATCCTGGGGCTACACACTTTTATTATTATTGATATATTATTTGGCATAAATAAGGACTAGAAATTGTTTGGACTTAGAAAAGTAAATTATCATACAAAACAGAGACAAAGTGACAAGAGCACTAAATTTTCTTAGCTCTGGTCAGTGCTTGTGGAATTAATTCCTAATTGATTTGACCTGAATGAATACATGTTCAATAAAAACATAAATTATCCATGTTTAATAACTGTTATTGTTCAACAGTGCCATGGTTCCCTAATGACATCCAGGACTTGGACCGCTTCGCCAACCAGATTCTCAGTTACGGCTCCGAGCTAGATTCTGATCACCCGGTAAGACTGACTCATCCATCACTGTCTGTGTGCCACATCCTGCCTCTGCACATGTGCGTGTGTTTGTGTGTGACTACGGTCCACTCACGCCCACGTCTTATGAAAGACAGGGCTGTGGAGATGACAGGCTGCACTCTGCTGTCTATTCTAATGGAAACTATCTACACACACAAATTGATGTCATTGCTTTAATTGAGCCCCTATAATTATAGATAATTGCTCCCTTTTGCCACCGTCATTAAAGCAAAATGTATTAATCATAAGCTGAAATACACTCTACAAAGGCTTAATTTGAATATGTATTTGCGTGCTCTTATTAGAGACGGAGTGCATAACGCTGTGAAAGGCCACAGGGTTTAGCCTTAGTAGAGGATTTCCAGTCTTTGATTTAGCTGTGAGTGGCCAGGCTGCGATCATGAGATCTAACATGGCTTTCCTTTGTCTTTGTGTGTGCATGTGTGTGTGTGTGTGTGTGTGTGTGTGTGTGTGTGTGTGTGTGTTCAGGGCTTCACAGATCCAGTGTATAGAGCCCGCAGGAAGGAGTTTGCTGACATCGCCTACAACTACAGACAGTAACTACTCCTAAAAATCTTTATTTTTAAACTCCATCTCTTATTTTATGTGAGTTATGGATTAAATATTTTGTTATATTTTAGCGGTAATTCCAGGTGATTTCATTTTCTGCTTTGCCTTCAAAATTATCATAAACAAATAGGGACAAATTACAGGCAGTCAATGGTGGATTTAAAGGGTCTTTGTGTGTATAATTGTGAAGTATTATTCACGGGCACTACAAAGAGCAGCGAACCCAATGAAATGGTGGTTGGCATTTACATAGCTGCGTAATGCTGTCCTTATGACAAATAATGAAGTGATGCTGTGCGCACACAGTCCATCGTCATGGGGCAATTTGGGGGAGACCTAAAAATAAAAAACTCAAAAAGCATAAATTTGAACACGTTAGAAGAAATCAGCAGAATGTTTAAAAAATTATTCAGTTTATAGAATTTTTAAGGTCTGCAGTGCAGAAGCAGGCGGAAATATTGATAAAAAAAATGGACATTAAAACATAATTGGTCTCATAGCTTCCTGATAATTTCCTTTGTAAATTTTTAGGATGGTCCCTAGAAAATTGTTACTAAATATAGGGAAAAATGGAGGCACTTCCAAATGTTACACCAATAAAAAAATGTCTTTAAAAAGTATACAATTCAACAAAAACAGATATATATATATATATATATAGTAAAAAATGAACAAAATGTGAATATTAATGGGAATGTCACTTTGCCCAGTAAATATCTTCAGAGAATATTTTACAGGCTCATTCTTAAAAACTCAAATAAATGAGTTAGTATAATGATTATCACCAAATAACATATTTATCATATAAAATATTGGAAACTTCTAAGAATTAGGAATAGGGATTATAAGGACACTACATAAACAGATGGACACTGTATATATATTACATGAACAGTATACGTAATCAGTCAACTAGATGGTCAGACCTCCGCCATCTCCCAATGTTAATGAAAGTGAAATATAATTTGTGTATCCGCCCAGTGATTGAGATACTCTCCGAAATGTCATGGGTTCTTCCTTGGCCCATGCAACACTCTTCCAACCTGGTTTGATGGAAATTGAGCCAGTAGTTATTTCATAATCCTGCTGACAGATGGACAAACCAAACCGAAAACAAAACCTCCATGGCAGAGGTAAAAATCTTAGGCAAACACTGGTATACTGTATATGTGTGTAACAATGTAGTTTTGCTTATGCAATACTGTCCTTATGCACTACATCTATCTGCAGATAAACTGTATATAACTGCCACAGCATTTATAGCATTAGTTTGCAATGCTTGTCCCTAGAATGGCCTTTATACTGGTCCACAAACTCAACATCAGCAAAAATCACATGCAGTAACCTCATGACTTTGTCCCAGTGGCCAAATCATCCCTCATGTGGAGTACACAGAGGAGGAAAAGGCCACATGGGGGACGGTGTTCAAGGAGCTGAAGACTCTGTACCCGACTCACGCCTGCCGCGAACACAACCGGGTCTTCCCCCTGCTGGAGAAATACTGTGGCTACAGGCAGGACAACATCCCACAGCTGGAGGAAGTGTCCCGCTTCCTGCAGTGTAAGTCCTGTCTTTTTATTGACCCTGAGGTCCCACGGATGACATCTTCATTCATTTTATTTTGTTGAAAATGGGAGGCAGGTCCTGTTCAAACACCCTTTTTCCTATTCCTCCCTCTCTCCCCTCACTAACTGCTCTTGTTCAACACAACCAAACACGCACCTCTTTCATCTGTCCTACTCTTTCCTGCAGCATGCACAGGCTTCCGGCTTCGACCGGTGGCTGGCTTGCTCTCGTCCCGGGACTTCCTGGCTGGACTTGCCTTCCGTGTCTTTCATTCCACGCAGTACATTCGTCACAGCTCCAAGCCCACCTACACACCTGAGCCGTGAGTGTTGAAACACTATTCATAAAAGAGGGGAAATATTCATTACATGTGTGATTTTTAAAGAGTCATTTTGGTATTTAACTCAGGGATATCTGCCATGAGCTTCTGGGACACGTTCCTCTGTTTGCTGACTCCAGTTTCGCCCAATTCTCACAGGTAACTAAGTTTCCTGTCAGAGCAGAAGTGATGAATACAAAACTAAATGAAAAAAAGACACATTCATTGTCCAACTGTCTGCATCTTTGAACTGCTGTTTGATTTCATTTGCCATAGGCTCAGCTATTCTTCCTGGAGTCCATCTAAAGCTTGTGCAGCTCTACATTACCAAGCGATGTTAACAGTTCCTTTCCCTCAGAGGATCATCGAACTGTTATCTTAACATAAAAATCGATGTAACATATTTTCATTTTCTAATCTCTATGCTTTGATGCTTTGATGCTATTCTGCGTAGGAAATCGGTCTTGCCTCCCTCGGTGCTCCTGATGAGTTCATTGAGAAACTTGCTACTGTGAGTACTGCGTACATTACACAATACACACACAATACACACAGTACTGCACAGACTCTGTATCCAAATGACATCACCAGCGCAACATGGCCATGCCCCTATCCGGGATACTTTGGCTTGATTTTTGTCCAATAGGAGAAAGTAAAATAGGCTTTGTTCATCTTAATAGACAATATATGGTTGTGAGCAGCCAAAATGATATTTCATTCACCTCCATTGCATTGGCCGGGCAGCAGAAATATTACAGATATCCCAAAACCTGAGAAAACCCAAAATTAAAAACGACTTCCATGGCTAGATAACACAAGATGTAATTTAGAAAATATGTTGTGTGACCTTTTAAATCTTCTCAAGGATCTCCTGGTGAGTGGACTTCAGAGAATCCTGTTTATTAACCTTCTTTGTTTCTGTTTCTGGATTTTGTGTATAGATCATATTTTTATGAGCCTTATGTGTTCCCTCAGGTGTACTGGTTCACTGTGGAGTTTGGCCTCTGCAAGCAGGGCTCAGAGATCAAAGCTTACGGAGCTGGCTTGCTTTCATCGTTTGGAGAGCTGCAGGTAAGAGAGAGGAAGGGGCCAACACATGTGTGTTGAGTCAAAGGCTCCAATAAAACAGTTTGTAGATCACTTCCAGTAAACATGGACCCCAGCAGCAGCAAAATAAACATTTTCTGTCTCCATCTGTTGTTTATAACACTTTGGCCCTGTTGCACAGCAGCAGCAGCAGCAGCAGTAGCAGTAGCAGTGCTGGCAGTGGGTTAGTGGTCCACTCAGATTCTGGTTTTGTGTGTCACTGGGGAGTGGGCCTGTCTGCCCAGTGGGGTGTGGGTAAAGTGGGGTGTGGGTAAGGGGAACGGGGGAGACAGCTCGCTATCGAGGTCACAAGTTACATCAGCCACTGTCAGCAGAGGATGTGCACTCTGCCAAGTCAAATCAACAAGACAGCAGAGCCCTGAATCATGCTGCACTTCCTGTTAACTCTAGTAGTAATGGGAACAGAGACACTCATTGAGACACTGAAATGAAGCTTGTCCTTTCTTTTTCTTTTTTCTTTTAGTACAGCTTGACAGACAAGCCAAAACTCCAGCCTTTTGACCCAGTCAGGACCATCATCCAGAAGTATCCAATCACAGAGTACCAGCCTATTTACTTTGTTGCTGAGAGCTTTGAGGATGCCAAAGAGAAAGTGAGGTAAGACAATGTGTTCCTTTTCATGCTTCCCTGCATATAAGTTTAGGGTTACATACAAAACATGCCTAACATTAACATCTCTGCCTGCAGGAAATTTGCAGCCACCATCCCCAGGCCTTTCTCAGTGCGCTATAATCCATACACCCAGAGTATTGAAGTGCTGGACAACACCAAGCAGCTCAAGGACCTGGCTGACAGCATCAGTGGTATGGCCCTATGTTAATTATTTCTCTTGGAGTGGACACTAAAATCTCTTTTACCTATAATTAAATAAACTGAGAAAATAAAAATACTGTAACTGTACTAAATAAGCCAGGCAATTTTGATTAATGAAAATGTCTAAATCTGTTTTTGTTTTCTCTTGTTTCAGGTGAAATGGGCAAACTGTGTGAAGCCCTGCAGAAACTGAAGTAATTGCAAATGCAATCTGAGCCCAAGCACCTAAAAAAATCCCTTCATTTATTCATTAAAACGTGTGTTTATTATTAGGCACTTCTGCTTAGCGTGCTTGCAAGTTAGCTTTCTTTGTATTTAAACAAATATTCCAAATCAAATTGGCAATATTACTGTAATCCAATTAGTATTTTAGTCAAGTGAGTAAAGTGTAGCCTGTTACTTATGTAGGATAATAATAAATGTGTTGAACAGCAAAAAATGGTACTGTCAATATTATTATATGCGGTAATAATGCATGTAAGTGTTAATAAGAGGGTTTGTCAATTAAAGGTCCCATGACACGGTGCTCTTTGGATGCTTTTATATAGACCTTAGTGGTCCCCTAATACCGTATCTGAAGTCTCTTTCCCAAAATTCAGCTTTGGAGCAGAATTACAGCCACTAGAGCCAGTCCCACAATGAGCTTTCCTTAGTATGTGCCATTTCTGAGTCTGTAGCTATTGAGGAGGAGAGGGGGGCAAGGTGGAGGCTGGGGGTGTGACCAATGTGACCAAGGAGCAAGATTCCAGGTCGGCCCATCTGAGCTTTCATTTTCTCAAAGGCAGAGCAGGATACCCAGGGCTCGGTTTACACCTATCACCATTTCTAGCCACTGAGGGACCAAAGACAGACTGGGGGGACTCATATTAATGTTAAAAAAAAAAAGAAACTCATAAAGTGACATTTTCATGCCATGGGACCTTTAACCTAATTGTTTCTCTTTAGTGACTTTGATGAATTATGAAACCCAAAATGTAAACATCAAATTTGACTTCTAATAGGAAAAAAATTAGAATCCTTTCAATGCACTTCAAACCTAAAATCATATTTACAGATCATTTCTGCCCCTAGCTTCCATTTTGCTTGGCTAAATTAAATGTTTTGTATTTGCATGCAACGTTTTAATGAAAAATATATATATATTTCTTTTCTCTGTCATTCATTTTTTCTCCATTGATAATTATTTCTTACATTCCTTTTAATAATATTGTACAGATGTTTTCCATTATGGTGTCTACAACATACATCCAGCCTGTGTGGGCTTACAGGATGACACACATTTAAAGAAGCCAGATAAGAATACTACAAAAAGTCCAAAATAAAGAAATCTATTAACTCATCCTGTGGCCACCCATGGCTGACTGCTGTATAGACAGATAATAAATGATTAAAAACACAGTTGTAAAAACATAAAACATAATATAATTGTTGACAAATCCTGCACATTAATAAACAGAAGAGTATTATATCATTACAACTGTTGATTATTAATTATATTACCATTTATGAGTCTGTTTATATACCAACATTAAGTTGGCGGAGTTATGGTTGTGGCCAAATTAATAAACACTTAAAATGTTGATTCTAGTTTGTCAAAGAGTATACTATTTATTAAATGTGTGTAAAGTGTAACCAAAATATAATAATAAGTTTTTAGGCTGGAAGTCATTGATTTCGAAATTAATCATATATAGACTATTATAAATCCTCTAATAAGTGCTAACCATCATGGGACATTTATGTAACCCAAAATAACCAGTTTCGCTTGAATGCATCTGTGATTCATAATATAAAAAAAAAAAAAAAAAACATGAAAAAACACGCACGTGCGCAACTGATCTCCATAAAGCCCTCAGATGACAGGGTACTTAAAGGTGTCCTCGAGGTGACGATGGCACACATCCAGTTGGCTCCGGGCCCTCCGTGAAGCCCCTGGCAGAGACCACACGGCCCGTAGATGAAGACGGAGAACGGGGTGCAGACGGCCGGCTTCAGCGGGAGGAAGCAGAGTCTGATCGAAGATGCCCGCAGGGAGCGCAGCAGCAGCTCGGCGGGCTCCCCGGGGCCCTCCCGCTACGGAGACAGCTTCGTGTTCGACGAGAAGGACGGCAGGGTCACTCTGAACGTGCTTTTCTCTCTCAGCAATGAGAAAAACGCCGGATTCTTCAAAACTGGGAAAATATTTGAGGTAAGCGTCAAATTCAGATATTTGACTTGTGTGAAAGTAGCTATAGCCTAATGATGCACTGTAAAAAAATGTAAAATGTTGCGTTTAAGATCCAAATCAAGGTAAAGTCCATAGAAAAAGCTATTATTACTAGTAAATATGTAGCATACTTTCAGTTTAAAAAAGTAAATTAACTTTCTGGTTTATTGTAGGCTACATTATATTATTAGCCCATAGGTGTAATTTACAGAGGGGATGGGGGACAGATCAAATCAAATCAACCCCCCCCCCTCCCCCTCCAAATAAAAAGAAAATTTGAATTTCCTTTATAAAAATAATAAATAAAGACATTTGCACCACAAATTGTTGCAGAAATGCAGAAAATGAAGTGTTTGACGTTCAAAATTTCCATTTTGCTCAAAAGTGGAGATCAACCCCCGTAATGTTGAACCCAAAGTTACGCACTTGCATTAGCCTACAACCCCCCCCCCAAAAAAAAGAAAAATTAGAATTTCCTTAACAAAAATAATAGACATTTGCACCACAAATTGTTTTCCATTTTGCTTTTTGCTTGCATTAGCCTACATTAATATTACTACTGATGCTGTAGCACGATCAATGTGGGGCTGCAACTGTCCATTCATCTGATAATTATTTTTCTGATTAATCATTAATAGTTTGTTCTTAATAACTGTGTTGTCCAATCAACTAAAAAAAAACAAAGACTATTTAATGTAATCATCAAATAATTCTTCTCTTTTTAATCAAAATACAACAATTGTTTTTCAGGTAGTTTATAACAAATTTCTTATAAGATAATCACGATATGAAGCTGCCAATCAGATGTGTTGGGATAAAAGCTAGCCTACAATATTTCTTCTGAAATATAGTGCAGTAGGAGTAGAAAATACCATTAAAATTGGAGTACTCGAGTAGAGTACAAGTACCTCAAAGTTGTGCTTATGTAAAGTACTAGATTACATGTACTTTGTTACTTTTCATCACTGGAAATAGGCCTATTACATATAAGTCATATTTTAAACATTAAATTAAAAAAACATTAAATTAAAAATGTATCTGCTCTAATCCATCCTATTGACCATATAAAGTAATAATAATAATAATAATAATAATAATAATAATTGGAAAAGTATACCATGATGAAGTGCAGATTACTGATGTAAACAATTCTTAAACAGCAATCAAAACATTAAAAACATTCATTAATATGAATTAATAATGAACAGATTTGATCCTTCTAACATATTTTCATTACTTTGAGGCTCCAATCTTGGATTTTGGATTTTAGGTTATAGATTTAGTCACTGGCAAAATAAATTCCCTAAAATGCATCACTTGAGCTTTTAACGTCCAACAAATCCAAGTAAATAACCATCTGACTGATTAGGGACAAGATATTACTCAGTCAACTATTGTTCAATAAATTGTAGCTTGGATTTCAATACGTGGATGCAAAATACGTACATAGTCAGCATAATTAGAATAACTAAACTAAAAGCCCATTGAGCTTCTCCTCAGTGCCAAGGCATTGATTATCAACCTTTTTGTGTGGAATTTTTGACATCTTTTGCTTTTTGTTTTTGTAATCCTTAACAGACGTTTGAAGCGAAACTTCTCCATATCGAAAGCCGCCCGGGGAGGAAGTTAAAGAACAGCACGACAGACCTGGAGCTGTTCATGAAGTGTGAAGTTCACAGCTCTGACCTGGACACTTTCATCAACTCGCTGAAGAGAGTGGTGGACGACGTTCGCTCCATACCAGAGGAAAAAGGTTTTTATTATTCACCTAACGCTTTTTAGTTAGACTAGTGAGGAATGCCCATATTAGGGCATGATATGCAATGTATAGCTTTAATGTATAGGACCAAAACCCTGGACCTTTTGTGTTGAGGCATACCCCTCTATATGTCCACCTGCTCTACCAACTGAGCAAACCCAGCCACAATTTTACTTTTTTTTAATATAATATGATAATAAGGCCAATTACAAAAGCACTAATTCATTATTGTTCCTCCCACAGTTCCATGGTTTCCCCAACAGATAAAAGATCTCGACAGATGCAACATGTTAATAACCAAATTTGACCCGGACATGGACCAGGACCATCCAGTGAGCGTTTACGTATCTGCTGCAAATCTTTAACTCATATTTATTAGGAAAACTCTCAGCTTATTTGTACTAATTTACCATCTTTCTTCTGCAGGGATACAGCGATTTAGAATACAGAAAAAGACGGGCTTACATATGTGAGCTAGCCTCCACTTACAAACAGTGAGTCAGACGTTTATTTCTCTTCATTGAGCACTAAGTATCACTCAAATATTCTCTCAGAAATGAATTTTCTTTGTCGTAGGGGGGACCCGTTGCCCATTGTGGAGTACACAGCAGAGGAAGTATTCACATGGTGAGAATGGGCTGCACAGTCCTGCATGTTGTTCATGCAGACGCACGGTGGACGATGATTAAAGTACAATGTGTTGTTGTTGTTGTTGTGTTAAAAGGAGGGAGGTTTACCGGCAGCTGCGGAGTATTTACCCCGGTCTGGCCTGCAGGCAGTTCATGGATGGGTTGCAGCAGCTGGAGAAAGAGTGTGGCTACGGAGAGGACCGCATCCCTCAGCTCAGAGAGGTTTCTGCCTTCCTGAAAGGTGACAAAGATTGAAACATTTAGAATGACGATGGTCTTCAAAAGATAATACAGACTAAAAAAGTAGAAGAAATGAATGTTTCTGCTCTAAAAAGCTCCTAGTAGAATTATGAGAAATGTTGGTCTTTTATATAACAGTATACACATATAACAGTGAAAAGGTGATGTTTCCGACACTAAAAAGTAAAATAATTAAAAAGAAAAAAAAGAAGAATGCTTAAAAAGACATATACATGAAATGAGTCGAAGGAGATGTATTTTATAATAAAAGTTGGAGATAGTAAATAACAGGTGTCTCACGCCCTTAAACGATGATGCCGAAAGAACCGTGAACGAAAAGAAGCCTCAAATAGAGAGAAAAAAGAAAGTTTAAAGGTTTTTGTGATGCTAAAAAAAATAACAGATGGCAAAAACACAATCAAGATGCCATAAGAGACAGAAAAGGTAGAAAGAAGAAGTTTCTGTCATGCTAAAGATGACACAGTTAGACCTTTTCACACCAACAGCTGGACTCAGAATAAAAAATATAGTGCTCAAAATCTCCGGTGCTGACTCAAAAGTGCTGTTTCAAACTTTCATTTCAATTTTTCTAAGGCTAGACAATATAGGAAAAAGCATAGTTTTTTCCATGCACTGGTACATTTTGAGATTCATGGACAATTTTGCTTCCATAACATGTCTTCTTTCAGACAGAGTGGAAAGAAACCATTTATTTTACTCCATTGTCTATTTTACGTATGCGTGTGAAGACGTCTGGGCCCAAACAAGTAACAAAATCCATAAAGTCACAATCCTAAATAGTATCCTATGCTCCTTATAAGACAAAAAACACCAGCCACTAAGTAATATGTTATTAGAATATGTGTTTGAGATACTGCAAAAGAACTACTCAAGCAATGCAGATATTACATTGCTACCTGTCCTTATTGTCATGTGTAACTGTACTTAAATATGGCTCAATAACAGTGAGCTTCTGTGGGCATCATGCTACTGTCCAAACTGAGACAGAGAGATAGCAATGGAGGGACATTTAAAGAAAAAACATACATACGGTACATGCATACATGCAGTATGTACATGTAGAAGTATGTACATTGATCTTGGTCCACTGGTGGAATGAACTCTCAAGCTCTTTGTTATGGACAGCATTTATTAAAAGAGTAAAGACATAACCTCCAACATTTTGAAGATATGGCAGTTTTTACATTTAATGTTGGGGACTATGACAAGATAGTCTTGTCTGTTTTGTCCTTTTGTGAAGGACTTTGAAATATGAGGAATGGGATTTAGGTATGAAATTACTTCCCATTGTTTTTGCAGAAAGAAAAAAGAAAAGACGAAAAAATGTGGACCAACAATGCCAAAAATGAATAGGACATTGAGGTCATATCTTCATGCGTCTGTTGGCCCTACTTCCCCTAAGCTCTATCCCAGTGTTTTTGACAGCGTTTCTGCTCGTTTCAGAGAAAACTGGTTTCCAGCTGCGTCCGGTAGCCGGCCTGCTGTCAGCCAGAGACTTCCTGACCAGTTTGGCCTTCCGGGTGTTTCAGTGCACACAGTACATCCGTCACTCCTCAGCGCCCATGCACTCCCCTGAGCCGTGAGTCGTGGTTTTCTGGGACCCAACTTAGTTATTCATGTACTTAGCGGATTTACCTTTCATTGACTAGGTTCCATCTGCCCTGACAGGGACTGCTGCCATGAACTCCTCGGCCATATTCCCATGCTGGCAGATAAAGAATTCGCCCAGTTTTCACAGGTAACTGCACTGTGCCGCACTCTGTTCTTTGATTTTGACATAATCAGAGTGCAATCTAGTATTATCAGCTTTCATTTGAATCCATTTGATCTATTTTAGGAGATTGGACTTGCCTCGCTCGGAGCTTCAGATGAAGACATCCAGAAACTGTCAACGGTAGATTTTCATTACGATTTTAAACCTAAAATTAGATTTGAATGCCACTTCATTTCATTTTAAATATTCAGACATGCACACTTTTATATTGACAGTTCTTCATCACGAGAATAGGAACATCACACAATTTGACATAAAGTCTGTACATTGCATCCTCTTTGTACACAACATATATTTCTCATATCTTTCATTTTTTGTGGAACATTTCTATTTTAAATTTAGATTTTTGACTCCTGGAGTATTTTATTTTTCCTTTTATGTGAAAAGTTTGGACCTGTTTTTGATTCAGTCATGTCAAATATTGAAAGAGAAGCTTTTAATATTGGAGGGAAACACAGGCTCTCTTGACGGATCTTTACTGCCATCTAGTGGCTTAAATACATGACTGTACATTATGTTTAATGCTGTTCTCTACGTCTACCTTACCTTTTTTATTGTGCTCTGTCTTTACAGTTATATTGGTTCACTGTGGAGTTTGGCCTCTGCAAGCAGAATGGAACGGTGAAGGCTTACGGCGCTGGACTCCTGTCATCTTACGGAGAGCTTGTTGTGAGTTCACACACACTAGTGTTTTTTGCTGCATATTCATTTTTGCGTGGTGTGCTGACAGTCTTTAACCTTTGACCTGTCCTTTCCAGTACGCTCTGTCTAACGAGCCGGAGTACAAGCCGTTTAACCCGGAGGAGACAGCAGTGCAGCCGTACCAGGACCAAACATACCAGCCTGTTTACTTTGTGTCTGAAAGCTTTGAGGATGCAAAGACTAAGATGAGGTATTCCCTTGTTACGTTATTGCTGTTGGGTGCAAACTGTGTTCATTTACTATAGCTGGATTCAGACATTGACATTATATTAAAGACTATTTCCTAAACTACGTTTTAAATGTAATGTTGCTTGTCCAAAAGAGACCAAGCACCGCCCCGGCTTGGGTGTGTTGCTCAGAGCCCAGAGGGAAACAATAGGACTACTTGTGATCAAACATTTAATAGGATGCCTTTAATGAGTTGAGACACACCTTAGTAAGAGACTTAGGAGTTTAGTTTTTCCTAATATCTGTCACACATCTGTATCTCTGCATCTGTTTATCCTCCGCATTCATTCCCTTCCACAGGAGATACTCTGCAACCATCAAACGCCCCTTTGCAGTTCGCTACGACCCCTTTACCTGTAGCGTGGAGGTTCTGGATCAGCCCGGCAAGATCCAAAACGCTCTGAGCCAGATGAGAGAAGAACTGAAGACCCTTCACAGCGCCTTGGAAACATTCAGCTCATCTTAGAACTGGGAACAGATTTTCTGCACAGAGAGAGAAAAGGATGAATATTTGAACATTGTATAAGAGAATTACTAATATGAACACAAAGGGAATCAAAATGTAGTCAGGTGTGGGAGGTTCCACATGGCTAACTGTTTGTGTGTATAATTTATTATGTAAAAAGAAATAAATGTTTATTTTCATGAAAAAGTCTCAAAACATTTCAGAGAAACAGAAAATCATTTAGATACTTTACTACAGTAAGATCTTAAGTACTGGTATGTATTATCAGCAATATTTACTTCAAGTAGAAATGTTCCCTGTCAATGATATATTATATCTACATATATTGCATTAATGTGTATGTGGCATTTTACTGCTGTAGATGTTTAAGCTTGTGCTAATTTGAACTCCTTTATATACTGTTGGCTAGTTTAATAAACATTAATGCATCATATAATAGCATTGTATGTTTGTAGCGTTGCTGTCCTGTAAGAACCACGTATCTCCAAAAAAAAAAGTCAACTTTTGATAGCATTTTCCAGCTGATTCAAGAGGTTTTCTTAAGACTTTATTTAACTTAACAAGGAGGAGACTTGTCTCAATTTTCTTCACAAGGAAAACTTTTCAATTTATCAGAAAAATTCAAACTCAACAAATTTGAAGATACATGGTTTTCACTGGACAGGAAGGGTATACAAAATTATAACCTCAAAAGTAATTCATCTAAAATAAAAAGTGCAATATGTAGAAAGTTGCATAAAATGGAAATACTACAAGTACATTGAATTCACTTCATTATTTGGAGTAAATGAACTTAGTTACATTTTCACCACCGAAGATAGAAAATGTACTGAAGAGAGAAGTGTAGTCACTATTTGCCAGCAGGAGGAATGAGAGAGAGAGCGAGAGAGAGTGAGAGAGCGAGAGAGAACACCACTACAATACAGAGCTTGTAGGCAAATTTTCTAGCTTTTAATTCCAAACCAACTATTTCCATTTGGAACATTCTTGGAACCCATTTATCTTCATGTGTTATTAAGCAAAAGGGAAGGAGCTAATTATGAATGATTTAAGTATCATGTTCCCTCTGCTGGTCAAGGCCAGAGCCAGCACTGAGGCCCAGCACATCAGTAGGGCCAGGTCACCGGGACCTCACAGTCAACCACAGCACGGTCCACAGGGCTGCACTGCTGACAGATGCTCTTCTCTCTTTATTTCTCTTTCTCTGTACAACTGCCGAATTTGGCCTTCAGAGTTTTTTGATGGACGTCCAGCGTTCAGATCTCCACACAGGCAACAATGCATATCAGAGCTGCGCACGTCAAAGCTTTTCCCTTGAAAAAAAAAAAAAAAAGACAAATCATCTCCATCTGCAGGACTCATAACGCATCAGCGCCATCAACACGGTGGCTGGCAAACCCTCCCATTGGCCACCTTGTGTTGGGAACCTTTCCCTTTCCCATAATTCCACTGTACCGTAAATCTAGCCCTGCTCCGGCCTCCCTAGAAAAACCTGTGTTTGTGGAGTAGAAAAGAATGTGTGTGTAGACAGAGAGAGATTAAGCAAGTGGAGGGAAAGAGTAATCTCCTGCTTGACAAGTGTGTGCGGGCGGAGACACACGCACGCACACTCTCACTCTCTCCAAGCAAAAGTCAAACACGTTATAATTTCTTCTATCTCATTCGACATCCAGCACTCTTAAATCCACAAATCCCCCCACAATACCACTGCCAGGATCAGAATCTGCTGAGCGCTAAACAAAAGCAGGTTACCGGGGCAACAGGATGACCCGTAAGGGATCCAGCTAAATTCTTGTGCCACGGGTAGTCGCCGCAAATCCCAAACGCTGTATCATCCTGACTCCAACCGTAAGTGTTTCCTTTATTGATGTCAGGGCCGTCACATGCCTACACTGGCTTGGTTGCCTGCTCCGGGCTGGGAGCAGGGTCATGAGGTTCACTTTGTCAGGCCTGAGAACTCAAGAAGAAAGACGTACTCAATTAAATGTGAGTGAATCTGGTGATTTACGGTCTGATAAAGAACTACTAGCTTTGTTAAGAGTTAAATCATTTAGCAATGCTTCATAGATCAGTTAAAAGCCATTAAAAGGAACGAACCGTTCTCAGCTCAGCTGGACCAACGACTAAAGCAGAACTATAAACACGTCAAACCTGTATAGTTAAATTCATACAGAAAGACAAATGGAAACAACAATTTGTGATATAAAGAGAAATTTGCAACATTTCTGTTTAATTTCAGGTCAAAGAACTGTGATACCGGGTGGACAGCAAGGTAAAATGATCAGGGTAAGGTTAGAGAAAGTCCCTGGATGTATTTTTTGCAACATCTGGAAGTCCAAGCATTACAACCTAATAACACAACTGCATCTATATAACAATAAGACACAAAGGTGATATAAAAAGGAGTGAGGTATAATGTGGCATATTCTGGTTCTGGCACGATCACAACCTTGTTATACTAAAGAAAAAAAAAAAAAAAGCAAGAACATCACCACACACAAGGCAGAGTCGAGCCCCAGAGGCTGGACTGCGATGGACTCCTGCAGGAGAAAAAAACACCTGGAAAACCAACATAATCCGGCACAGGTCCGGGGACTAATGTGCTAGCCAGGTAGCTCTTGCAGGGGGATGAGGCTCAACTTTTGGCTAAGGATAAGGAATAATAGCAATGCCTGCTGTTTCCCCCTTGTTTCAGTCTTTATGATAAGCTAGGCTAAACACATACTGATAACTCTTTAAAAATAACGTGTGGGTTGCCAGGTCATGAAAACATCTGGTTGGCTGTTTTTTTGTTTTAATTGTCCTCGAGTATGACGGTTGCTTTCTCTTTTGAGCTAGCATTTCAGGTCATTGAGACGACACCTTCAGTGACCCACAAATATTGAATGCTTGTGGGTTTCTCACTTTCTAAATTAATCAAGTCTGCAGTTTTAGATATTAATAAGTCAATAAGCCAACAACAAAAGTAAGTCATCTATATTATAAGTGTCACGAAACAAAAATAAAGGGTTCTTATTAATAACCTATCAAGTCTGTAGAAGTACATGTTAATAATTTGTTAATGAGCTTTGGTTCAGATCCTCTGCAGCACTTTTCCAGGAGGTCACACTGGAGTCTTATTAGCAAGTGATGGCAAAGAAAATCCTCATCCTGTCACACTTTGTGGCAGCTACAGTTTAGATGACCGACAACATACTCAAAAGTAGTGACTTTTCAGCTGACTCTCTTCTGCTCATCAAGATTCGCTTCATTCTGGGAAAAGCATTGCACAACAACCCAGGCGTGAGATTAAATCAAACACCAGCCTCAAAGAGCTCTAATCTCTCTCTTTGTTTCCCTTCATATCATACTCCTCATTATTTTTATTTGCTCCCTTTTTGTTGAGCCCCGGGCTTAAAGTTGGCAGGGCCGCTGAAGAATTATCTGAGGGGGGAGATTTGGAGAAAGTTGGTGAGGATTTTAAGGAGGTCTGATCTCCCTTTCACAGTTTATTAGTAGTTCACACACACCACAAGAGATCAAAACTGTTTGTGAGGAACAATAGCTTCATTCACGTTACATCAAAGGTAACACAGAGGCCAGGGGCAGTGACATCTGAGAACGTGCTTCCAGGAAAGAGGCGAGTTTGTAAGGTCTCCAATCTGGATCATATGTAGAAATCAGCTCACAGACAATAATTAAATATTGATGCCATTCTGCCCATCAGCCATCAGATGGTGTCCTTGAGTCACTGGGATTTGTGAAGCCACTGAGATTCATTACTCATGTTTCAGAGAAAGTTGGCTCAGTTAGATTCCAGTGCCCTGTGAGGGAGCTTTTATACTCCTTGGAAAATGTTCAGTGTGCACAGATGAAAATGGCAGGTTCTTGCATCTGACGTTGACGTCTCCTGTCTTATATGCAGCTGCTCCAGCACCACTTGCACCTGAAGCACAGCAAACGTAGAGTGGAGACCACATTGGACTTGTTCAAACAAAAGCGTGGAGCAGGAGAGCAGTAGCATGTTATGCTTTGTGGATGGCGGTTAACGCGCCCTGTCCAAGAAATATACAAGGTTGACGAACTAGTTTGAAAGAGTGGAGGTCTCCACGGCCTCTTCTTGCTGTGGTCTGTCGTGCAGCGGCGTCGCTGTACAATACAACCTAGTTTTTCAGCTGGCATTTACATAAAAATACAATAAATGGCTCTGTTAAGCACCCTAGTATGAATGCAGATTTATCCAACGTTGCGCAGTTGAAGATTAATTACACCTGTGGAAACAAGTGATCAGCTGTCACCTAAAATGATTCATGATCAAGTTAATTAAATGAGTGCCCTCTGTAGCTTAGCGGGCATATGACTGCCATGAAAATGGAGATGGTGGTTTCTCACACATGGCATTCCTGTGTAAGTACAATGAGTCCTTGTTTTACCAGAGGGCATTACAAGTTCCTGCCAAATGAGCCCTTGTCTTCCATGTTTGGTCTGTGGAGAATTGATAATTGTTTGCAAAGGTAACGTGATGCGCATCTCTTCCTCATGAAATGCTCACTTTGCATGCCATAGAATTGGAGATGACCTGAAATGGCCTCTTCCTATGATTAAACTCACAACCACAGTGTCCCCAGCAGGGTTTGTCTAACAGCTGGAGCACAGCCAGACCTCCTACATTTTCCCCTTATCCTAACCTTCCTGTTTCTGTCCTCCACAGCAGGTGGAACAGCCCATACAAGAATATATT
The DNA here is from genome assembly GCA_013375575.1 of Percina caprodes. NCBI lineage: Eukaryota > Metazoa > Chordata > Actinopteri > Perciformes > Percidae > Percina > Percina caprodes. The sequence goes on along the minus strand of JABXJD010000007.1, from coordinate 5,125,267 downwards.
ATTGATATAATTCAGAGTCTGTCATTGATAGTGAGGAAATTGAGAAACAGTCAGAGAGAGAGCACCTGAAGTAGGGTGATCATGTTGGCCGGGGAAGTGGAGAGTTGGCACTGATGCGTCGATGCATTCCTTTGAAGTACAGCTTTCTTGGCAGGACATAACAGACAGCTGATGTAACTTACTCTTAAGAGAAAAGAAAAACGAGCTCTTCGCAGAGCAACAACCAGCCCGCTGTTTATCTGTAGCAGACCTGAAGTGGTAGTCAGAAAAGAAAAAGAACAAAGCTGAAGCATGCAGCCAATTTCCATCAAATTCCATAAAAACTCAGGAGATACTCAGAAAAATATTTATTTTATTGGACATGTACTAGAATAGAGACACTAAAATCAGTTATCCACCATGACAGGTGCTGTACAGATGTCTACATTTCAGTCATCCAGAAGCAAAGTTTCCTGTCCCCACCAACCACACACAGTGGGAGCGTCCGGTGCCAGCTGAGGCCCGATCCTACTGTGGCCGATCCGATCATCACTGGCTGGAATGACATTAGTGTGTGATATGAGACTGGAGCTGGAGAGAACATTTTACACATAATGATCTGGACTGTGAAAAGCATCTCACTCACCTGTGGGTGGCCAAGATGGTGGATGAGTAAGTGACTGGAGATCTTTCCTGGACATCCAGTGGTGGCAAAGAGGTTTTCGTTGGCAAGAGACCACCTGAGGAGATCTCATCTCTTTAAATCTCTTTAAATGTCATCAACACACTTTTAAAAATTGGAAATTAACTGCAATTTTTGTACATTAAAAACAGCTGGCAATCAATTCAAATCCACATGAAAATGTTTTCTCTGCATGCAGGCAAAGCTTAAAGGGGCATTCGGCTCTTTTGCAGTGGGGTTGAACGAGGTACTTATGCGTAGTCAGTGTATTACAGTTGATGGCTAAGCAATGAACTGCAGTGGATAGAGTCCGACAGCAAAAGGTATTTCAGCCAGCTAAAAAAGGGCCCACCTTAAAAAAAAAAAAAAAAAAAATCATTATCAGTTTAAGTGTACGCTATATTTTATATTATATTTATAAATTTTCAACGCTTGTAATTTTACCTCACAGAATACGGGAATTGGAGTCTGGTGGATTTGAAGAGACCAAAATAACAGTTTCAATTCCCCGTCAGAAAGGGATGTCTGACGGCAAAGTAAAGCAGTCAAAGTATTCTAAATATAGCGTTCACTTAAACAGAAATTGATTTTTTTAGGTGGTCCTTCTTTTAGGTGTCTTAAAATAGGTTTAGCAGCACATTTCGTAGCTTCCGTGTTGGTACTTCTGCCTGCGACTCCAAACTGAGGGCATGCCGACCGCCATCTACTGTAGCTAATGCACTAAGGACAGGTACCTCATACAACCCCACTTCAAAAGACCCAAACTATCCCTTTGAGCTCTTTAATTGGCAAATTTTGGGTGCATGGAGACATAAAATCAAAATCAGCTAAAAAAAATATGTCTTAAATTGTTGAAAAATTAAAACAAAAAGCCTCGCAAAAGTAAAAAAATAAAAAATACAAATAATTTTTCTTACTTGAATAACCTTGCTTTATCTATGTGGGCTGGTCTTTTTTCCTGAGGGTAACTGCAAAGAATAAAAACAAGGACATTCCATTGTGTGCCATCCCCCCCGATTCAATACGTCACGCAGCATCAATAGAATATTACCCACGCTCCCTTGCTTACCTGGAGCGAGTTATGTCCCAGATGAGCCAGTCGTTGCCTGCCACAGCACCGACTTTGATTGTGTTGGTGAGGCACCAATCCGCTGACATGAGTGGTGACTGACCACAGTCCACTGACAGAATGGCCTGCTGGGTCACCAGGTCATAGAAGCGAATCGTTCCCTTCTTCTCTGCCACCATTAACTGGAGAGGACAGGTGTGTCTTTTAAACCGGTATTTATAGTTCATGTTGCATCTCCAGCATTCTTTTCAGCTTTTTGATGCCGGGGCCCCTTAATTGAGGATAACCAAATTACCTGGCCAGCCACTTGGCTTTAAACACTGAGACACCTCACCTAAAGTTACATTCTGCAGTTCACCTGACCTCACACCTGACTATGTGTGTACTAAGTTATTGACAACTAATTCATGAGTTTGAACTCAGAATATGAGCGTGTATCTAAAAACAAACCCCTCCTACCTTAAAGGCTTCCTCCGGGTGCCAGCACACACTGATCCCAGGAGAGCGAAGTCTGAGGGTAGTGCTTTCATTTCCATCCAGGTCCCACACCCTGTAGGAATAAATTCAGATGCAATAAATCTAAAATATAACTGATATGACAAAGTGATTATATAACCTAGTATGCTTTTAGTGGTTCCAAACATTATATTTGCAAAATTCAAGTTTGATAAGTGTTTGTACCTGTTTTATTATAAACTGAAATTGTTGTGAGAATGCTTTGCAATATAAAAAAGGTTTTCCAGGTTATTGAGAAGGGGGTAACACACACAGGACTTTTAATCAGTTTTCATTAGTAATGTTACGAATTGATTGGACTTGATGTGTGAACCGCTCTTGGCCTAAAATCCAAAACAAAATCCACTACCTCTTAATTAACAACAAAGATGGGGGTTTTAGAGCACTTCCAAAAATAGCATCGGCATCTGAGCCACCCTGAGAATAATGTCTGAAAAGAGTTCACTTTCCCAAGGTTTCTTTCTTTGTGGTGCTCGATCCAAAACAAAAATGACATGGTTCATTGCCCAGGTGGCCTAATTGTAACACATTTACAGCCTTGATTCTAACAGATATACGGTCGCAAGTTTCCTCAATAACTTGGGCCAAAATATATATATATATTTTTTTTTAAAACACATTTCGTCGTTTCTTCTTCTGATGATTTTTTGACAGAATTCTAGCTCAAGTTCTCAGTACAAGACACATGACTATGAGGCTTTCATGGCACACAATCCGGGCAATAACAGTCAACAAGTTTTCATCCAACTTCATGTTTGCTCCTAATTGATCTAACTTCTGCAAGTGATGTTCAAGGTTCTTTGTTTTTCCAGGAAAAGAGGGCTCTTTTCTCAGATCTGAGCCCTGAGCTATGAAGACAGACAGACTTATGCTGGACTCCTCTTTCAGGGAAAACGCCAGCCTAGCATTACATTGAGCTATGATAGCAGGGGTAGGAGGGTGTGCGTGTGTGTGTGTGTGTGTGTGTGTGTGGGGAGCATCACCCTCGCCTGAGTCGGCGTTACGCTCCACTCACATTACAGCAAATGTTTCGCTGTGGGCGGCCCGCTGCCATTCATTTTCTGTCAAGTACAGAAAGGGCAGCAGGATGCATGTCAGTTGAGGAAGAGCAGAAGAGGGAAGTTGCTTTGTGAAAATGAAACAAACGTCAACCATGTGTGAGGATTATGACCAATCTCATTTAAATAACGGCCGATTCTGAAGCTAAATAAGACCTCTGATAGCAAAAGCAGCTGAGAAAGACCACGGATGTAATGAATCACTTGGATGGAGAGAACTGCGGGTCCTGAGACCTGGATCTATGGTTAACCACATCTGAATGATCCCTGAACAACGAGAGGAGGTGGGGAAGGGGGTGTAGTGGCGGTGGTGGTGGTGGGAGGTGGGGGCTGCAAGTGTTTCTGGGAAAATAAAACAAACGCTTGTGAAGCATGGGAAGGCGCTGACTGATGAGGTCATGCAGAAGACAACATCTAATAAAGCCCAAAAAGTACCTCCAAAGACCATCTAAATGTCAAGTGTGTTGTTTGAGAGATTGATGTCCTCAGTGGTGCGGTGAAGGAGAGGATATGCCCCGTCTCAGATGAAGACCTCAGTAAACACTCAACTTTTCCTGCCTCATCTCCCCTGCAGCAGGATAGAGCCCTGTCAAAACTGTGGGCTTCTTTCCTTTGCCCATATGCCGACTCAGCCCAGAGCCTTCACCGTGGAGCATGAGGGAGGCTGAGCAGAAGAAAAAAAAAAAGACAAAACCCCCAGACCACACCGGGAAAACAACGACTAAACCCTATTCTTTTAGACCACTAGCCAAACAGAGCTCTATTGCACGCTACACCACCAACAGCCAAACTGTGGTCAACCACTCTGCCCTTCAAACGGAGAGCAGCGGCTCCCCAAAAAAACATGACCTCCGCCAAACGAGGTGAAAGACATGAGACACGAAAACACGCGTTACCACCTCTGATAAAACACTGGGTAATTGCATAACACCACATCAAGCAATAACACTCTGCTTCCACGTACAACAGAGTTGAAAAGGCCACCTGAAGTCCCGTATTGTGTTTTCTAAGTGAGAAAACAGCGTGGCCATAATGTTTACGGTTTGCCAAGGTTTCCCATAAGTGGAGGAAACGGGAAATGCCGTTAGCGCTGCATGATCTGATTTATGGTAGAGAGCAGAGTAAATAATTGGAGGTGACTCTCTCGAGGGCGAGAACTTGAAGACTCAAACAATATAATCCCATCACAGGGTCGCTTCGGTTGAGGGGCACAATGTTTGCTTCGGCATCTATTTTAACAACTATGCTCGACATTTGATTTATTATCATTATCTGTTAAAAAAAAAAAAAAAAAAATCCCAGACTTTTACTGTTGAGTTACTGAAACCAATTGACACATTTATTGGGTTGGCTTGTTTCCCCAACCTTCTATACCTATAATGCCTCGTGAAGATGAATGTATAGAAATTAACAAGTTTGGCTAATGGGATAGAAAAACTCAAGTGAAGAGAACTACCTCTTCTGAAGACTCCATCCTGTTTTTTTAATCCTCCGTGTCCTCCTTGGCTAACAGCAACTGCGTGGAGGAGGGGGGGATGGTGCGTGATCTCGTAAGGCTTGTATCATGTGGACACGCCAACATTGTTATCATTACTTAAAATTCCTCATGGGGGCGACAGAAACTACGCACTATAGCTTCAAGGAGGAAAATAAAGACATAAAATAGGATTATAAAATACTACTTATAATAACTAGAAAGATACCAGCTAAGCTATTCAGACAGTTCATACCCCATGAAATGAAATAGCAAGCTAAAAGTAATGGCTGAAATAGATATTGATATCTTAAAGTGACAGGTGAAACACATTAAAGTGAAAATTCTTGAATTAAAAGTAATGGATACATTATTCAAATAGTTTTATACAAAGTAATGAATAATACATGTCTAAACCCCACATTTACCTAAACCTTGACAATTGAATTGTACGAACAAAGGTTTATAACAAATGCTGTTTAATAACCTCCCGTTGATGAGCTATGTATAAGAACAGATTTAGAACACGACAGTACTAGAGCTGTGGGGGTCAATCCTAGAAAGGTTAGAATGGGAGAAAGATTTAAAGCATGGATGAGATACCATGCTTTTGTAATTTGCTGCCCTTACACAACATAATGGGTCGAGAACATCCAACAGATTATCACTGAGAACAGGACAAAATGCTTTAAACCACAATATACAGTGCATAATGCAGCAGCAGCAGCAGGTGTCCGTTGTCCTGAGTTCATCTGCGAACTCAGTCAACCCCATATCGCCTCAGCATCCTGCAGTGTGCCCTCGTGATCTCTAGGTGGCACATTTCCCCACAGTCTCACCCCGCTCCATCTATACTGATACCATGAGCTGTTTAGACTACGTGAACCAAATGTAAACTCCCTTGAGGGAGTGGAGTTTGGCTCCCCACCTAGATGCGGCAGCGTCAGGTTGCATGCTGGCAACAACCGAGTTCCCACAACTGCAGGGGACAGTGATGACTAAGCTAAGCAAACTTATAGTAGAGGCACTGCTGCCAAACCTAACAGAGTGATGGAGAGGTCATGAGCCTTTACATGCAGGCAATCACTCCCCTCCCTCCCTTTCTGCAGGACTAGTTTCCTCCTCTCATATTGAGCCTCAGTTTGTGTGGGCTGACTGGAAGGTCCTCTACTGTTAACTTGATCTATTCCTTGTTCCGCCTCTGTCTTCCTCCCGTGTCCCATATTTTCTCAACATGACAGAATTTAAATCTTTCAGCACATGGAGCGCACTCCTGTTTTCTCTGGCCGGTCAGCGGAGGCAGAGGAAGAGGAGAATGAACGGGAGTGGAGGAGATTCAGACGGGCTAATGTGGCCGGACAAGGCACTGAGCAGGACAGGACAATCATCGAGTCGGTGACTATCAAAGTGTCTCCGCTTGATGTGGCTACCCGGCCATTAGGTTTTAATCGCTGATTAATCTTGAAACGTTGTTCTGGTTCCAGCTTCTTCAATGTGATGATTGGCTGCATCTCTTTTTGTAAATCATTAAATGTAAATGATGAAATGCTGGTCAGAAAGATTTTGAAGGTCTCCTTTGACTCTGGGAAACTGTGCTGCACATTTTCCACAATTTTTGAACATTTATCAATGACTGACAAAATATTAGACAAATTATTTGGTAATGGGGCGGCCTCTAGCTCACTCAGTAAGAGTGTTTGCCCCAAGTTGGCTGAGACGTGCAGCGGCCCGGGTTCAAGTCCAACCTGTGGTTCTTTGCTGTGTGTCATCCCCCATCTCTCCCCTTTCCTGTCTATCCACTATCACTATCTAATTAAAGGGAAAAGCCCCCAAAAAAATCTTTTAAAAAAAAATTATTTGGTAATAATAAAAATAGTTAAGTCTTCATTTGTCTGCAACTTTTGGTTGAAATCTAAAGGTATCAAAATAAAGAACTTGTACCAAAGGGGCCCAGTACTGCAACACAACTTTGCATGTTTCAGGTCGATGTGTGTGCGTGCGTGGGTGGGTGGGTGTGCGCGTCTGTGTGTGTGTGTGTGTGGGTGGGTGGTGTAGGGGCCTGGTCGCTGACACATATTTTCCCTCCTCTAGAATTAATTGAAAAGGAACATTTGGGAACCTTGTTATAGGTCCCCCTTAGAAAGGAAAATGTTCGGCAGCTAATTGGATTTCCATATTTAACCAATTAGCTAGAAAAGCTACAAAGCAGCTCTGTCACACCGGAGGATGTTGTGCTTAGCATCAAGTTTCACTGTGGAAACACAGTCAGGACTTTATGCACCATTAACAGAGAACAGAAAATCAGAAGCTGGGACACACTCTCTCTCTCTCTCACGCACGCACGCACGCACGCACGCACGCACGCACGCACACACGCACACACGCACACACGCACACACACACACACACACACACGCTTTGGACCTGCAAGTGTGGTCATCACTGACGGAAGCAATTTGTTTTCCTTCTGTGGGCTCGAACACCAAATGGTTAATGTAGCTGGTGTGGCCCTCCATCACCTGGGAAACGGCATAGAAAAACAATATGTAAACAAAAACAGGAAACACATGAACAATAATCTGTTAAATTAGCATTTTCTAGCAAAACTGGGCTTACTACACTAGCTGCCCGCTCTGCTTTCTATGTGCACGGCTACATTTCCTGTTTGACTAAGTACCAAATGTCAGTGCTAAGTAGAAAGAGTTTGATGCCAACTGACAAGCCCAATTCTGGCCAATCTGCTCCAGATGTTGCACTACCTTGACTTCATTCCTATCCTGAAGATCAGAAGTCAGCAGGCGTAGCTTTCTGTCAGTTCCAGCGGTGCAAAATCTGCAAAGAGGAAAAGAAAGGGAGGAGGATATGAAAATATAAAAACAGAGAGAGAACATCAAAACAGAGTCAGACTGTACAGACCCAATGACAGACGACATCTCTTCCTACATGCACGCCTGCAGCCGCCCGGACTGACACCTCGGGATGAGTGTGTCAGTGTGTGCGGTAGAAACTTGGACAGTGATCAGTGGAAACGCTGCCAGGGAGAATCTAATTGCAAGTTAAGATAAACACGGAGAAAAACAAGATTCCTCACGCCATTTACGCGGCTCTCTGTTCAAAAACCTGTGTGAACTTTCCCTCTAATCAGTCGTAGTATACACCAGCGCCTGCAATTATTCACACAATTACACTAACTCACTTATGACAAGAAAAACATACATATCACCAGAATAAACAGACAGCGGTTTACACATTTTCAGTTGCAGGCACAGATGGATTTGGCATGATGTCACTACAAACACCCTTAACGTGCTTCAGGGTATTGCTGCTAAAGAAGATTAGATTATATTAGGATAGGCCTTCTAACCCAACAAATTAGTGTTGTACTTTGGAGTAAAGTATGGAACACTTTCTGGCCCTCTTTACTTTAATGTCTAAGCCATTTTCTTTATTGATCACAGAGCTCAAATACAACAACAAAGCTGAAATTCACTGGTGTTTCCCTTTTAATAGTGACTTTTAGTGTAAAACACAAGAGGAGACCGATACAGAACATAACCTTGACATTAAAGTTGTGTTGCTTTTGCCCAAGACAGAAATGAGACAAGAGTTTATCAATTCCTAGGTAATGTCACCACAAAGTACCCCTCAACCAAGAGACCTGAGGACACGCAGAAAGAGGAGACTTTTTTGGGGGAAGAGGGATCATCTTTGAATGTAAAACGTCTTCAGTTGCATCAGCGTTTGAATTCTGACGCCTGGCACATGCTGTCTCCCCTTTTTTTGCTCTCTTGGCAAGAGTTATATCAGAATATAGCTGCCAGTCTAATGTCTGAAGCTACAGACAGTTAGGTTAGATCAGCATAAAGACAAACAGGGGAAACAGCTAGACGTAACTCTGTCCCAAGATCAAAATTCTGCCTAGAAGCATCTAAGCTCACTATTTAACATATAGAACATCTTGTTTGTGAAATATGAGGCAGCCACTGTGACTTCCTGAAGTCTGCCCTGGTTAATAAGCCTATTTCCCAAAATGTCAGAAACATGTCTTTAAAAAACTGTAACAAAGGTTGGGGCAAAGTTCACACCTAAGAGAGAGTTTGATTCCCAGTAGCTGTATCTTTAGCTTGGTTGGGCGTGTGAATTAGCTGTGAGAATGGGTGGGAAGCCGGTGGGGGTTATCCTTGTCACTACACTAGCGTTGTCCCCTACTGGTTGGTCACAACGGCTGCACAACTTGAGGTCGGGCAGCCTGAACCTCTGTGTATTTTGCCCCCCGAGTGAAGACCATCACTGGGAGTTAAAAAGTTATCAACAACAAATCTCAGTTTTTTCTTTACCACCATTCTGACGGAAAGAAAAACCCCTACTGTTGTTCCACACATCCTCTTTAAAGAAGAAGAAAAAAAAAACACTTTCAAAGAGCAGATGTAACATTTTCTTTCCACAACAGCTCTTCGTCACGCCTTTTAAGCTTGATTTTTCCTATGTATGCTGAACAAATCTGCTCTGAGAAGGATTGTGACTGGTCAGTAAATGAATAAGGCTGTTACTTGTCAGATGGGGTAGATCAGTGCAATCCGCCATGCCACAGCAAGTTGTTTATTCTCTAACAAGCAGTCAATTGTAGTGCACAATGGTGGGCCTAATTTGTCTTATTATTAGATTCCAATGATTTATATGTGACACTGCACACCGGTAGATTGCAAAGTAAATGCTGAAATTCCATAACCAACGGTTAGTTCTTCTTTCTAACTAAAGTTAGTTGTTATGTGTGGTGTGTCTGGTCTTTGTAGGAGTCATCATTCTGCACATCTTCCCATTACAAGTTACCGTGGTGGATGGTGGCAGCGCTGCAGCTTGAGCCTCCCCATCTCTTCTCCCTCACTCTCGCTGGGCCCCCACTTGACGCAAGCCTGTGAGAATGTTAAACTTTTCCTGGAAGGCACAACTACGTGCAGATCGAAGGGAGGGATGGAACCTGAGTGGGTAGTCATCAGTGCAATAACATGTGCGCACGTCACAGGGCTGACTCGAGGGCCCTGTGGCGTAAACCACAGAAGGCCAGGAATTATTGCTGCCTTTCCTTTTCAATTACAGAAAGCCTAAACACCTCCGGGGGGATGGTGGAACCTTCCCATCCACCACTCCAATTAGGAGGAAACTCTTGCTTTCTAACAATCTTTCTAACAGTAAGGCTACTTCCCTCCTGTCCAAGGCCACCTGAAATAACTTGGCTCACATCCTGGCAGCTGCAGCGTGACAGTGAGAGGTGATGACTTTTTTTCACTCAGCGTGTCTGCTGTGCTTTCTTCACAACTGCCTCTCGCTCTAGTAGTCAATAGACGAGTGTTTGTGAATATTTATACTGTTTTGTTTAAAGACATAGATGTCAGGTTTCTGATGTGGGAGTGACGTGTGACACCTCCTAATCCTATTACAGTGGCCTGATGACCCGTTACCCCAAGAGGCACTAGAGCTGTAGATATCCCACAATAAACACGCGCTTATATTTAAAACAGCCAGTTGTGCTAATAAAGTCATAACTTAAACTGATTGACTCCGCCAATGTCAGCACCTCTTCACATAATATACGGATGGCTTAGCTGGTAGAGAGGCCTGTCCATTGAATGTAGAGTTGGCGGTTTGATCCCCCGCCCCTGCTGTCCACAGTGTTCTTGAGCAAGACACCGAATCCCCAACTGATGGTATGTGTATGGGGGGAGGGGGGGAATTAAAGTTGCGTTGGATAAAAGCATCTGCCAATTTATTTTAAAGTTATATTTCTGTCGCCTCTATTTTTTGTCAAGGTTCAATAGGTGCTGTGTGGTAACGCAATATGCTGAAAGAAAGGATTGGTGGGTTGTCAGCTTAAAAGCACAGCAGCAAGAGACCATATTGCTGAATGTTCTCCAACCCCAAAGGCAGATTAATAACATTAAGACATTGTACAATTTTACAGACCGCATTGGACAATAAACATACAATCTTGTGAAATAGATATTGTTACTTTGGTAGCCTCCTGCATTATACAGTTTGTTGTTCAGATGCCAAATCTAGAGTGCCCATTTATGTAAACCCTTTTTTTCAATCAATTCTTAGTAAATTCTTTAGTAAACTGTGTACACAAACAATGTTGTCAATGCTCGAGTTCACGTGTAGAGCGCCTGGTGATACTTTGAGCAACGTCTCATATGGTGTTGAGCCTTCTTAGTGTTTTAAAATAGTGATTTTGATGCTATCACAGCAGTGCCCGTAGCATTCCCATTCAAATTTTTTTTTTTATATATATTTTTTTTGTAACAGTGTAAGGATATTTCATACATCCATCTCATTATTCTATATCAGCTCCTTCACACTAAGACAAAACAAGCCAGAAATGCCAGAAACAAAAATAAAAATAAAACCAAATAGGTAAAAGACACAAAACTTTATGAAATCAAATTCTCTATGAGACTGCCATATCTTCCAAAAGCTTGTACTATTTTATTTAATTTATCTGGGGTATAATAAACCCTGTGCATTTTCTTAAATAGTGCAAATGTATGCCTTAAATTATAAGAGTATTCATGTACGTTCCTGCAAATAAAAGACCAATCTTTTTTGGTTATTTCCATGTGAAGATCTTGTTCACACTTTTGACTTAAATTGTCTGTGTTCACCATTGAACTTGGAATACTCCTTGTTTTCCTCCACATTCTTCATAAAAATAAAAATAAATCTGTTTTTCATGGTTCAGGTTCTTGCAAAGAGCCATGCTCCGAGTTGACTACATGTGTCTCCATATTTCTGTTGAACCTCAATTAATGAAAGAACCCCCGCCCCCCTTTCAAACAAGTGTGAAATTTCTCTTAAACCTTTATCATACTAAAGTTTAAAAGTATCATCCCCACAACAAGAAATACCTGAATTTCTCCAAATTGGGGAAAAAGGGGAGAGAGTATCTTAACAATTTATGAAACCATTCCCAAATGTGGAGGCTACCACTTCTTTAAGATCAATGTATGGTAAATGTTCCAAGTTATATGGATTTTATTCTTTTCCACAAACTTGTAGTATTTAAAAACCATGACTTGATTTGAGTGAGCTGAAAAAAATATAATAAAAATTGGGAAGCTTCAGGCTACCAGAGTCATATGGTAAATCCAAGACTGACACCCTGACGCGTGGGGATTTGTTATTCCAAATAAAAGAAAGGATAAGAGTTTGTAATCTTATTAAAAAATGTTGTGGTGGAGTAATCGGAAGATTCAAAAGGTTATTTAACCGAAAAACAAAGATACTTCCAATCTTAAAAGGAGGCTTTCCGTCCTAGTTATGCTTTTAAACGAAAGTTTGACTCGGGTACATTCACAAAAAGACACTTGGTTGCATTTTAGTGAGAGTTTTGCTTTAACAAGCAGTGACGTTTTATAAGTGCGACTAATTTGCAGCTTTTACAGTAAAAAATCTCATGTGCATATTTTGCAAATTTGACGCTGAAACTATTTATGAATCAAGGACTTCCACAATCTATTCAAGACAGACACTATAATTGTACTGTCCTGCACCCTGCAACATGGTATCACCACAACAAGATGCTGGAAACATAGTAGCAGTACCTGATTGTGGGTATCCTGTCCAGTCGGGACTCTGGGCTCCAGGCGAGAGCATCGACCCGCAATTCATGATGAAAAGCTCGGAGAACATTGAATTCAACTCCCTCAATCTCCGTATCCTCCTCCTGTGGGAACAAGTGTAGATTTAGAAAACATTAAACTAGGCATTACTGTAAGTAAACCGGGTTGCGTGAAGCTGCATCACTTACCTGGAATAGGCAGGTGCCCACTACCACATATTGGTTTCCACCATAGGCCAGAAGAGAAGCAGGGGTACCAGAGCTGAAAGGACTAAATTCAACCACATGAACATAGTCCTCGCATGCCACAGTGTAACTGGGACTGCGGCTAGAGTCCTCCTGCATTCTGGGTGTCCTGGTAAAGCCGGCGTCAGATCAGAGCTTCAACTGTAATACAACAGAATAGGCAATGCACATCAATGGCAATGTTACTTTGTCACTGTTAAAAGATGTACATCTGCTTAATAAATCACCTTAGTATACTGAACAAAACTGGCCATTGACGTGACCTGAGGTAGGCTGACTAAATACAGTATATATTGTGAGATGATATAGATTATACTATATTGCTATAAGTCTTTACAATATATATTTGGATTTTAATGATAGAGAGAATTGTATCTATATCCACCCACTCCAAGCTTGATCAGGACCTCAAGTACTGTGTTTTGGGTGAACATAATTTATAGTGGAATAGAAGTGTGGAATTTATGCTGACTTCTCATGTTCAGTTCAACAGCATAACAAATAAGATCTATAACTTAAGCTGTCATAGATCAAATAGTCCATAAACCTCTAAAGAGCACAGTTAAATCAGACACCCTCATAGGTGTATGCACTAGATTTTGTCAGGATGCTTGGAGAGAACGGTAGACCAAACCTCATTCAAATATGTAGTTGTATTGTATATTCCAGTAATCACAGAGGCATACATAGCTGCTAGTATGGCATGTGGGTATTTTTACTTAACTATATCGGTCACCCTTCAAATCGGCTAACATCGAACACATAAAGCAGTGCTTTATTTTAGATAAGTTTAACTGAAAATTGGATCTTACTCAAACTTTGCTGTGGGCAAATCAGAGGTTAGACCGATATTCCCACAATAAACCTGGGTGAACAGCTTGAATCTAGGTTATTTTGGTACAAATTATGATATATACAGTGTATATATATTGTGTACATTATCTTATTTGAGTTCATTTTAATATCACATGTCCAGTGTTCATGTTGCTAACGTTATACATAACGGCAACCTAACCGTGTCACCGGGCAAATAGAGCTAGCTAGCTAAAACGTGACAGCTATCTATAAGTGCACAGCTAGCTAGCAATTAGCCAAACAAAGGATTATATTGCAAATTTTTAAAATGTAACGCTCCGAATAATAACGTATTAATTAGCTCTTTGTTACGAGAGTTTATTCCAATTAAGAATCAAGTATTTACTGATATACTTTACCACTTTATTTTCAAGAATTTCTTTGAATCAAATGGTACGCGCGTTTGGAATGTTTTTAAGCCGTTTCCGGGTACGGCATGGAATGTACCATTTGATCACAAATGTCAAGGGTGATTTTGAGCAACGTCAATTTAAACATCGAAACCACGTCGCATAATATTGGAACTTTGTTACGCTATGAAGTAAAATACGTATTAAACAACACTTTCTAGCATTATGCCACGAAACTATGAAAAAATAATGCAGTAGAGAAATACCGTTTTAGTCTAGCGCTCCCATTGTTGTCTACAAAAGGCTGATTGGTCAGGAGGCACTAAACGTCATCGGCAGTTTCAAAATTTAAAACAACTGCTTTTGTCGTGGACGTGTATTCTCGGAGACGGCTACACTAATAGAGGTTTGCACCATTAAATTAACATTGTCTATGATGTAGTGCAGCCATCAAATTTTGATACCCTTAGTTATATCTGTGCATTGTGTGGGAGCTGACATAAAGACACATCGTGATACATGTTTTGAAATAAATAGTAAGTTAAGTTACTAAAACTAAAGTAGCCTACCATTGTGCCACTGAGGCTAACGAATCAAGGATTTCCTTTCGATGAAAAATGACATTTTAAAAAACCCGTTCAGAGATTACTTTGTCTTTACTTGAAAGTCCACAGGCTTTATTTTTCTCCTTAAAAGCCTACTTCTAGTTTGCTTTCTGCAGTACAACCTAGTTTATTAAACATGTTTTAAGAGAAATTAAAGTAAAGTGATTTCACATATTGGTTTGGAGTCTATTAAGGAGTAATTTCCTTTAATGTTGCTTTATAGGAGAACATGGAGGCTGTAGGAGATCGTCTGAAGGTGATGGTTAAAGTCTTTAGGAGAGAGTGCCACAGGGTTTCACACTCTGAGAGGACCACCATTCATGGAGCTGATGGCATGCTGATGTTGCTGCAGCTGGCCATGGCAGATGTTAATAAGCAGGTAACAGTTCATTCCTATTATTCAAACAGCTTGTCTTCAGTTGGATTTGGTTCAAAATACGGTAAAGGTGCAAAAAAGTGCAAGGGCATTTATCTAAAGGCTACGCAACATAAACTGACCACTTATATCGTGGCTACTGATAAATGTATTCGCCTTTTTGGGGACTTACTTAAGCTGTATGAGGGATCTCTGCTTTGCTAATTTTAGAGCTGAGGCACCTTGAAAAGAGATGAACACTAACATTTTTCAAAGAAGAGGAATAGTATACTCTGTTTTCTTGGTGTAAGTTAGCCGGCGGCCTAAAAACAAAACCGTACGAGCCCAGTTCACATCATCATCATCATCATCATCATCATCATCATCATGGCATAATTCAATTGAACCATCAGGCTGACTGTCATCACATCTATAACTGATGACATTACCACAGGTTTCCGGCTGAGACCGGCCCATTTTTGGACAGCGGGAGAAAGTCTTACTGCTTTTGAACTGATTGGTTCCAGGCTGTCAGTAATTATGGCTGCTGCTTTCACTGTTTTCTCTCTTCCTGTGACAGCACGGCAGAGAGTTCAAAGTGGCTCTGAGTGATGTCCTGATGGCCTGGAAACACTTACTGTTTGACAAACTTCACCTGCCACCCCCCAACACTGCACGCTTGGAGAACTATGATCTCATCCTGGAGACATACGAATCTTTCCTGAAACGCTCCAACACTGTGGACCTGGTTGATATCCTCTCCATGTACAAACAGCTGAGCCTAGTGGACTCAGACCCACAAGAGCCTGTGAGCCCGGTGAGCACGAGCTGGTTGAAATCAGACTGACTATGTTGATTGTGGATAATCAGATTGGATTCTGAGTTCGAGATAAGGCCAATCAATGTATCTTTCTAATTACTTTTTTTATTCTTTTGCCAAGATCCAGCTGTTTGAGTTTTTATCAGGTAACATGGATGTCTCGGAGTTACCAGACTCTTCAGTCCCATTAACACCATCTTCTAAAAGCAGGCCCTGCAACTCACAGGTACACCCAATCCTGCTTTCATACAATATTAAAATGTGCAATTTATTTCATAAACCACCATAAGAAACCCCTCTTTCCACTTTGCCCTCTACCCTCATATGTTTTTTTTCCAGGTAAGTGAAATGCCTTTTTTCCCTCTGGCAATAATCCATGTATTTATTTTCCCAGTCTTCAGCAAACTTAATTTCTGTCTGGAATCCATCCTGCTCTTATTGACAGGAACTCTATTTCATATCACTTAGATTTAAGACCGCAATGTGAATTCAATTACCAGGCAGATGTTTAAAGTAACACAATGTGAGGCTGGACAAGAGCTTCTGTAACAGAGTCTCTCTTTTCTCCACTCTTCTCTGTCACTTGTGAATTTATGAGTTTTTAGTGGAGGCTTGCCACTGCACTTTGGAGTGTAATATGTGTTGTCAACTGCTGTTTTTAGTGGTTTTACTTCGGTCGTAAAGCTACTGTCCGTTTTTTGGTAGTTTATAGGCACAACCTGGACTGGCCTCAAGGCAAATGTTTTACTAAAAGAATAGTTCGACATTTCGGGAAATACCTTTTTCATCTCCCTTCTGGTTGTGAATTAGATAAGACAACCGATTCCACACTCTTGTTGTCAGTAGCTTAGCTTAGCACAAAGACTTGAAACAGGCTCAAACAGTTAGTCTGTCAAAAAGGTAACTAAAGATGCCTTCAAACACCTCCTAAAGCTCACTAACACACAAGCTATATCTCTTTTATTTAATCCGCACAATAACGGAAGTGTAAAAATAACAATTTGCTATTTCTAGGCGCTGGGATCCGTAATTTACTGCATTCTCCACTTATTGCCTGGCAACTGGTCCCAGCCAAGAAATAAATTTTCAATAAATCTGAAATATTGAATTCTCACATTTTGTAAATGAGGAGCCGGGCTGGTAAGCCTATTTCCAGGTCTTTTTGTTAAAGTAATCAAAGCCGCTGCAGCTTCATGTTTAGCAGACATATTTAAGCTGGTGGCTTGTCAATTTTCTCATCTAACTCCTTAACTGATTTTTAAGATGATTTCTAACCAAAATGATAATGATACTTGTCTTTTATCTTCTATTATCAATAGGTAAAAATAGCAGTGAGAAGGGTTTTCTGCTCCTATCTGAATTTGCTTGTGAACGTCAAGAACGACATGGCGCTGGCGCTAACCATTGACGTCCCTAGTCGCACTCTTGGACGTCAGGCATTTACCGACATAAGGCACGCTGCACGTAATAACAACACTTCTCTCTTCTTGGTAAGAAACGGCCACACCCGGCATGTGCACAGGATTGTACTCAAGTATTTGGTTTGATTTTAGTGTTGTTGGATTTCTGGGTAAATAACGGTTTCTTTCATGTATGTTAACCAAAATTACAGCTGCAACTAACGATTATTTTCATAGTGGATTAATCTGTTTAATATTTGCTAGATTAATCGAGTAGTTGTTTGGTCTATAAAATGTCAGAAAATGGGGATCAGTGTAACGCCCAAGATGATGTCCTCAAATGTCTTGTTTTGTCCACAACTCAAAGATATTCAGTTTACTGTCACAGAGGAGTTAAGAAACTAGAAGATATTCACATTTAAGAACCCGGAATCAAAGATTTATTTACCTTAATACTCAAACCAACTAATCAAATATCAAAATAGTTGGTGATTAATTTAAAAGTTGACAACTAATTGTTTAATCTTTGCAGCTCTAACCGAAATAAAATGATTCATCATGCTTAGGCTTTAGCAATGATGTATTCACACTTTACAAAAAAAAACTTCCTCTCACGCCATTTGGGCCTCTTTCATGCTTTTGCAGGCTGTGACATCTTTTGTGAGGGCCATCCAGCTCGGAGGGAAGGGCTACGCTCCAGCTGAGTCTGACCCACTGAGGAAACATGTCAAAGGCCTGTCTGACTTTGTTCAGTTTCTAGACAACCTGGAAGAAATACTGGGAGAGATTCCTGACCCAAGGTACACAATCGGCTTAATCCACACTCCCACTCACTCCCTGTCTTATACTGTTGCTTTTGAGGTAATGCCTCCCTTCTTGAGACAGAATCGGTTGTAAATGTTGGGAGGCAAGGATGTGCTCCATTCAGGACTGAACTTTAAATCCCAGCTTAGCTTAATGAAATGAAATAAAGTTGTAAAAGTGGTACAAACGACAAAGGGAGGAGAAGTCAAGCTGGGCGATGTTCAAATACCCCTATATTTTTGACCAAATACATCAATGTCGATATTGCGGCGAAACTTTAGGGTTGACTATTTTCCAATATATTTACACAATGAGAGTTTTGATAATTAATCACCAATAATGTGGATACAATGACCAAGTGGATAAAGGCAAGTAATAGAACAGCCTGGTAAGTTCATAAAATGGCATCACTTGTAATGCAGCCTTTAAAACCAGGAAAAGACAACACTTGTCATATTATATTACGATATCCAAAATGTAAGACTATATCTAGCCTCATATCGATATAATGCTCAGCCCTAAGTACATGAATAACTAAAAATTCATCTTTTTTTTTTACAATAGCCTGATAGCCTGGCACTATTCAAAGTTTTTAAAATGTGCCTACCAGCATTTATAAATTTGACTAATTATTACAATTTACCTTGTTTGTTTAATCGGTACAAAAATAAAGTGTAAAAACAAGCTGGCTAAGCTAATCGTGTATTGGTTCTTCATATACTGTATGTGTGACCAAATGAAGGTATGGTTTATCTGTCTATGTTGGGACAGGATGTCCCAAAATGCATTAATGTGACCCTAACTGGCACAAAGGGCTTTTAAAAGCATCCCATGTGATGGAATGCCACTGGACAGTCTTAAGGTCTATTTGTTTGTGGTTCTGGTCTTGCAGTACTTTGAAAGACCGAATCATAATTGTGTCTGAAATCCAGACCTAATTAGACAGCAACTTTGGCTCGCCACAGGGCATGGAAAATTCTAGGAACTCATCAGGTTTGTTCTGGTGAACCGTTGCGCGTGCTTAAGCAGGAGACCATCAACCCACTAAGAGTCACTGCAGTCTTCTTGTCTGTGGTCCAGTCAGAGACACTCCGAATTTCAAAAAGGCATCTACAAGCAACTTTTCTATTTCAAATATTATTATACCAACTGAGGTTGAATACACCAAAACTATGGATTTATGACTCAGTGGGAACTTCTTCACATCTTCCTGCAATTCAAGTTCAGTTTAAATTTTCCTCTTTCTGGTGTAGCCAATTAAATTCTCATTAATTGAATACAACTCTGCTTGTGTGTGTGTGTGTGTGTGTGGGGGGTCTGCTGCTACTTCTGGTAGGAATACATTGGTAGGAATTACCCCCACTGGGTAAATACAATTTGCCCAGTGGGGAAATTTCAATTTACATGCACAAATGGAGAGATGTCAGACAGACGGGTGTATCGCCATGTGCACCTGCGATCATAAAATCCACCTGTCCCGCTGCAGCTCGTTATTTCCAAATCCCTGTAATGACTCCCATCTAAGCTTCTCGTGATAACATTTGGATTGCTAAAGCATGTTCATCTTTGCCACATCAAAGCCTGTCTTTGTTAAATATCTACCCTGTTTGGAGCTCTTTCTTTGATGAATTATCATCAAACCTTAACTCTGCAGATCATTCTCCATACCATTACAGATTATTTGGATGTCAAAGCATTTGGCACCACAACAAAAGAGGTTATCAGAAATGATTTAGCCGTTCAATCATGTGAGGGTCGAGCATTTGAGGGGAAGCTGTTGAAGGCACGATGTAGCCATATCAACACACTGTGATGTTTGCGTAGCGGTGGATACGGCTCTCGCTGCTCTTCTGAGGGTTTTCAGTTCATGCAGGCTGATGAGAGCGCTCCACGTCAGATGAGAAGCTGATGTACTCGGCCAACATGTGTCTTTCAACAGGCAGTGCCTTTCCGCTCTCAGTGGAGTACTGTATTTCCTCATACAAACACCTTCTATGGAGAGTTCAAGGCCCCTTGTTCATTGAACATCTGTTTTCCCAAATGATTCTGTTACTGAGCCCTGCTCGCTCACATCATAGCCGGGTCGGGGTCGGACCACCGCCTCTCCACCTTACTGCGATGCTTTAATGCACTTGACTGTTAGAAACTTACAGAAGTGATATGTTGCTATGATGTTTGGACATGTGGCACAGAGCATGTGTGAGCATGGGCGAAAATCCACCAAAACTATAAAGAGGAAAACCCTGGCGTTTGTCTGGTGACAGTCCATCGGTGAGCACAGTCACCGTGCCCAGGGTGACTTTAACAGGGATTTGAAGCACATTTTCCGCTTCATAACTGTTAACATTGGCAAAGCTGTGTTACAGTGAAATAAAGCTCAACTGGATGTTAACACTGAGACAATTATTCTGAGCCCTTAAAGTCAGTGTCCAATTAATTGAAAGTGAAGCTGCAGTATATCTTTTAAAGACATTCAGACTAAGGCCTGGCTTTTCTGAGTTTTCAGTTTTAGGAGAGAGTTATTCATGTTGGCAAATATTGGCTGAACTCTTGAACACTATTAATTCTATCCAGATGAAAACCTGTATGTGTGTTCGCAGAAGAAAGGGTCTATTGCTGTCCAAAACAAACGCAGGGCTTTTTTTTTTTCTCTCTCTCTACCTACGGCAGAATACCGCTCTCCCAGCAGATGTCATTGTGACTGTCATTGTGTTTTAATACTCAGTGTGTGTGGAGCCAGGCTGGTGACTGCCATCAGGGCAGTGCTGGTGAAGGGACGCAGCAGTGGAGATGCAGTGTCCGCTGCAGCTGAGGAGACGACAAAGGAGCTGAAGGAGAGGATCTGCCAGCTACACCAGATCCAGAAAGTGATTGCTAATGGAAGCGGGACGGGGATAAGCCCTGCCAGGGTAATGTATAACTCTGCTCTCCAGCCAGGCAGCTACAGTTTGGGCTATTGAGTCTCTCCTGGAGTCCATACATTTATACAAACTTCATCTTCATCAGCTGTTGGAGCTGACAGTGCAGTGATTGTAGTTGTGTTGCTCTTCTTTTCCAGCCAAAGGCTTACGCAGTCAATCACTGCACTGCATACGGAGGTCGGGACACTGTGAAGGTGCTTATGGCTCTGCTGGATGAAGAAGCGCTGACCCCTCCGTGTCAGAACAAGGCAGACCTGCTGTCTGAGGACCAGCCCACCCTCAGTGGAGCAGAGGGAACCTGCGTCCTCAACATGTTCAGGTTGGCAAAAACAGTCATGACACTTAGTAACCGGGGCGTAACCCAGTTAGTGAACAACCAGGTTATGCCAGTTCTCCCTGTAAACATGAGAGGGGAAGAAATGGGAGAATGGCAGGAGTAACCCTACATTCGGTAAAGTAGGTGGCACTCTGCCAACGGGCAACACTTTTTCTTCCGGTTGAACTATGTCAAAACTACACAGGCCGATCACTAAATTAGTCAAATTTAACAACTTAATTTTTCGTTTACACACTGTTGTCACCACGTAGGACAGAACAGTGTTCCCACCAGATGACTTGACAACTTGTTTGGCTCATTATAACGTTATCTGAAACCAGTGTTGGGGTTGAATTTTGAATTAGATTAGATTTTCTTCTCTACCACAGGATTCAGTAAGAGTAGGAAAGCCCCTCAAACAGCAATTAGACCAGCGTGAGGCTGTGAAACTCTCCACTGAAATCATAGAGGAAAAAAAATCTCCCACACTACACTAGAACATTTCACTGGTCAAACATCTGAAATAAATATAGTAAGGTAAGACAAAATATATATCCACTGCATGACATTGTATGGTTGAGATCTAATTTGTTGCAAAAGCCCAACATCAGTCTGACGCAAATACAAAAACATCTTTTTACACGTTACAACTATGTAAAGCTGCAATAAAGAGAGGCCAGTAGTGGGTAGACTTTGTGGCTAGTGTGACCATGTAACCTTCTTGCTTTTGAATTTCATAAACCTCTGGTCTTTGCTTCTCATTGTGGCTCGCCCCTCAGATCCCCTGAAGTGTCTACTGGATGCTCTCCAGAACCTCTAAAGAACCGAGTCCAGAGCCGACTAGACCTGCTCAAACCCAAGGTAACATGGGCCCCTTCGTCCAACAGCCCCAAATCCAAACCATCAGTTACTTCAAATTGAATCAGATGTACAAACACTGAAAATAATGTCTTTACATCCTGTAATTTCTCCCTGGTATTATATTATTTATTTGCTTAGCTGAAGCTCACATCTTAACTGACTTCCACGGTTCCCATTTTCACAGCTGTGTTTTAGCTCTTAGGGTTGGTTTGAAGGTGCCGTTTAAATCCATGGCATAAAACCTCTTATTCGTGGGGGAATCAACCTATTAACCAGTCCTGATGATAAGTTATCCCATTGTCAGGGTTCAGCTCTTACTTGCTTACAGTGCACAATGTAACAGACTCCTATATCTGATATCGATTTCTCTTTCTTTCTTTCTTCCTGGCTTTGAGCTCAGCTGTTCTGGGATCAGTGTGAGAGAATTGGTCTCATTGTGATCATGCAGCCTTTGTTGCCCATAGGTTTTGAGTATACTGACTTAACTGTTTTGTGTGCTTTTTGTTGTTGCAATTTAGTCTTCGACACGCGGTAGAAGATTGTTTCATCTGAATCTTGATTTGGCACCTACAGTTATTATAACAGGCACTCAGCTGTAAAAACTAACTTAGTACATTTACTTAAGTACCCTTTTTAAGTTACTTAAGCATTTTCATTTTACTACATTTTCTACTTTACACTTCTTAGATTTATCTTGTCCCATGATGGAGATTTGTTTTCATTCTGTTTCATACACATGACAATATGCATGTGCAAATAAATCAACAGATAATATAAAGACAGGTATAGAGACACATAGAAACCACATTTCGACAACAACACCAGATCTATACAAAGTCAGCAAGATAGTTTGTTTCTACTTCACCGTATAGGTCGGCCGACATCTACAGTGTAGTATATCATAAGGTAAATAATCTGATAGGGATCCCTTTGATCAATATTTTTATTATTATCATTATTGTGACCAAGATGCATATTTAGCAGGACGATAAGAAATTACAGTACAAAAACAAGAAAGGGGAAAAAAAAAAATATATCTTTGAGGTAATAACATAGTTTGTCCACCAGAGAGCATGTCAGTATTTATCTTGGTCCCAATTGTTTTAAAGGGGAACTGATGTTACACATCAAAGTCTGTTTGCAGGTCTTGGTAACTACTTTTGCATATGTGACAAATGTTGTATAAAGCCTTGTATACTGTATACTTGTACATAATTGTATACTGATAAATGTCCTTAAGTGATGTTACTTGAGTTGGTGTGGGTTGGAGCTGAGGACTACAAGTATGAAAATGAAAAAAATCTGGAGGTGTGTAGTTGGAAAGAAGTTAGCTTACTAGACCTTTTTATTAGCCCGCTCCTCACCTGTGATGCAGGCTAGAACCTCAAGGCTACATTAGCCACTACTAGCATCACACACTAGACTGGGTAAACCCCGCCCACTCTGCCGGCAATTTGATTTCGCCCTGCAGGTCTGTCTGGAAACCTGCACGTTTTTAATTTTACTGCTTCAGTTCACAATTTTGCAAGAACCAATCAAAAACTGGCTTATCTACCTGAGGCCAGTACTACAAATCAAGCTCAACATGCCCTGGATTTGCTTCACCTAACCTAACAACCGCGGTCTCATATAAGCTGTGTCACGATGGTGGTTAACAACTAGTTCAATCAACCCAGGTTTTCCAATCTAGAGATGCGCACGTTCACATAAAAGGGGCGGTGTTTGCACAGCACGACCAATTACAGACATCTCCCAGAGCTGCATATTTTACGCATATTTCACTGCTTCCTAAAACAGGAAGGGAAGCTGGCAAAAAATAGATGTAAATGTGTAAATGACAACACTCAATATCACTTCCCCATCAGTCAGACTCAAGATCTGACCATAGTTACACTACGCTTTCCACAAACTGTTGTTGCTTTAGCCTCTTATTTCAGTTGCTACCCTGGCAGTGGTAAGCGATGTGAGAGCAACACACGGCTCAAGAAGCTGACAGAGATGCGTAATTCCCATCACTGAAAATATATCTCTTTCATAAAGATACCCATCAGGGTATGTTAACAGATTGTTGCTCTCTAAATGCTTTAACTTTTAAGAGCACACCTCAGCGAGCTCCACCCATTCAGTCAGTGGCTCCACTGGTGCTTAATACCGGTTGGTCTCTAATCCGCAATATAACCTGCTCCCGACCAGGTTAGGTGTTAAGCATAAGTTACCATGGCGATTGAACCGACGAAACAAGTGATCCACCGTTGTGATACAGAAAACCCTGGGTGGAACCTGAAGTTACCCCATTAACACCAAATCTTGCTTCGTAGTACAGATCTCTGGCAAGCTCTTGGTGGGTTTAACACGATGACCATAGAGAAGCGACCAAGCGGCTTCTTGTTTACATTCAACATAGCGGCCACCCAACGCCACCGAAGTGCAGCAACCTGTAGATGACGCTGTCGCTTCTTCGTCAGCCTGATGGTTGGTCTGATTGGTTGAAGGACATACAGAAAATACAGAGCGGACTCCCCAGACCAACCAAATCTATTGAGCTTGGCTTGGTCTGGTGATAGACTAATCACACACCCAAATCTCAAAACAATCCATGTCAGTGTTTGACCTGCATTGTGAGTAATGTAGACGCCAGGTTTTGATGAGAAAAGCCACATGGAATAAAAAAAAGACAATTTTGAGAATTGTTTAAAAAAAAAAAAAGTCCATTAAGATTTTGTAATTTTGTAAGATTTTGTTAAAATGGTACTTATATATCACTCTGAAAGGGATCGTTCCGTACCCTAATGAGTACTTCTTCAACCACTGAATACACTCAACTGCTGAGTCACCTAAAATAAAAAACACACAACAAGACAAGACCAGCTTTAGATTTTAAGGTAGGACCGGTCTTTTAACCTGAAGCAGCTCCACTGTGTGAACTCCTTTTGAACATGTATGCTAAGCACATTTTGTGAAATGGCTCCTTTATTTGATTGCGCTAGCAGATGTCATTTTAGCTCCCCACAATCTGGCTGCCTTCCTGTTTGAGTGCGCTGTAATGGTCCCTGGGCAGCTCGCCGCTTCCTGAACTCGGTGAGCGGAAGCTTTCTGCATCAATTTCACTTTGAAGATGCCATATCAGTCGCGTAATTTGACTAGCAAGGGGGAACTTGAAAGGTTATTGTTTCCTGTTGTCTGCTGAATGACTTTATCCCAGACTTCTCCAGCGGTTTCATCATGCACTGACGTCAACTGGCACACACAGAGATGTTCAGATTTAGTTTCTGCTTTTGGGATGTTTCCAAATCTTTTGTCTCTGTGCCACAAATGATCCAAACACAAAAATAACTTTTAAACAATTTACTGTTGCTCTTCTTTGACGTCAGTAATGATCTTTGCGAAGAGATGCTTATGATGATTCAGTATCTGCATTTTATTTCAGAGTGATTGCATCAGTCTCTGACCGTGATAATATAAATGGTGCACCTGTTCTCACTTCCATCACCTTCGTGTGAAGACACAAAGCTGCAGAAATTGCTTGCACCTGCTTGTGGACGTACATTTAGGAATGTCTTGGTCAGGTGTCTCCAGCCTCGGTTCAGGCGGTAGGCAGGGGTAATTTTAGGACAGCTATCTTTGGAGGAAAAAGGGCCGTCTGACCACACGGTGCCATGTTGGGCTCCCACCTGTTGTAATTGGATTAGACGTTTTCCGTCAGTCATAGTTTGGCCGTGTTCACTCTTCCATCCCTTCCCATTGTTTCAGGGGCGTTTCAGTTGTTTTATTAGCATGCAACCATGGCAGCATACATTTTTAGCTCCATTATTGAAGTGTGCCTTGTTGTGAGTGTTGCTGTTGTTTTAGGTGCA
Source organism: Percina caprodes (assembly GCA_013375575.1). Taxonomy (NCBI): domain Eukaryota; kingdom Metazoa; phylum Chordata; class Actinopteri; order Perciformes; family Percidae; genus Percina; species Percina caprodes. The sequence continues at coordinate 5,099,487 of JABXJD010000007.1, read as the reverse complement.
CTTTTAAGAAGTTCTTTTGAAAAGCACAAAGGCTTTGATCCCTTTGTGCTTTACGGACCCACCCAGCTTTGCTCGCTGTATTTTTCTCTCCGATTTTACCTCCCTACTGTGGCCCACTGGCCTGAAGGGTGAAATCCTTGGATTGTGATAATCCCAACCAGGCGTAGATCAAAAAGTGGTTGAAAAGCTGTGGATCTGTGTGCCCCAGGGCCAAGATTGTAGTATTTCGGTATCATTCACTTTCAAACAACCAACTCAGCCTTTCTAATGAGGTGCTGCTCTACTGTGTGTAATTGTGATAAGATTAAAGAAACCATTTCTCCTGTTTGAAGTGTAAAGCTGGGCTGATGATGATTCCTCAACCTTTTATCATCACCTTGTCAGTTGGTCTGTGTAAAGTTACATACTGTAGTCAAAATACAGCAACGTGTATATAGGTTGGCTAATTACAGCAGAAGAGACTAATTTCAACTTGTTTTTGTGTCTCTTCCTAGAGGATGAATCCTAATGACTTTGGGGATTACCTGAAATGAAATTCCCTGATTTTGTAAAAGTCAAAAATTAAGGAAAGCTAGGCCACCTGCCCCAAGTCATTGATGCTGATCATGAACGTGTCACCATATCATATCATCTGCATTTAACGATTTTTTTTTCTTCTTTTTCTCCTGTTTATTCCAGCCCAGAGACAAAGTCATTCGATCCCAGTTTGCGTGCACATACAAGGATGAAGAACTGCCACTCAACCGTGTGCTGGAGTTCCCCAGCACCAGCCAGGTCCCTACCTGTGTGCAGCCAGCACCCAAACGCCAAACCATCCCAGCTGTGGATGAGGAGTGCAGCTCTGATGTGGAGGAGACAACCAAAGGTATAAATTTAGGAACCCATGCTTAAATTGACTGAAAAGAGTAATAAAAAAAAAAAAATCTTCTTTTGGAAATTGATCTTCCCTTGGCCTTTAGAATTAAAATAGCCCTCCATCATCACATACCCTTCACCGAGATTGGTATGGTTTGATTTCAGTTAGCCTAATAGCTGGTGTGATTTGCATTCATAGATTATCTTATGGAAAGTACTCGATGCCGATCTCTAGGTATGGTGAAGAAAAAGAAAAATCTGCCTGTCTCTATGTGAATTTAACAAAGGGGTATGTATACTTATGCCCCCTGTATTTTAAGGAAGTATTTTTTATTTATGATGCATTTATTCACAAAGAAAATTGGTGTCTTTTAAAGGTTGCTTTTTTTTTCTAACTTCTTATTAATTAAGATCAATTTCCAAAAGATTATTCCTCTTTTTAGTCAACTTTAGCATGGGTTCATAGTCTTAGGAGCAGCACTGTACAGGTTCAGCTTCATTAAATCCTACAGGAACTTGTTTTTGTGCTCCCCTACATGCAGAGAAAAGCTCAAAATGTCAACATAAGCGGTGCAGCGTTTTCTTTCTGCTGGGATAGATTTCTGTTTCCTCTGACGCCACACAGCTGGACTCAGGCCCAGGCACACCTTCACAGCTCAAGCCTTGAACCCTTCCCAGCCCTAGCCCTGGGACTGGTACTTACAATCAGCCATTAAATTAATCTATAAAACTTGCTCACACACACACAGACACATCTGTAGTAAAAACCCGAAAGCACACACACACTCACACATACGTTTTGCCCATTTCCCTTTCTGTCTTTTGTTTTCGTGGGAATTCAGGCTCTGCTCCATCAGGTTACATGACAAATGTTCAATTTCAGCTTCATAGAATAAACACACAGCCTGCTTCCCCGACCAGCTAACGTCAGCAATTTCGTCACAACATTTTCCCTTTTTTTTCCTACCAGGTTGTCACACTTGCTTTTGCTTTGTTTCAATCTTTCCAGCCAAGTCTACATCTGAATGCCCGAATAAGGAGCAGAACGGCGTGCAGCGGGGGCCTGCTCTTGAACCAAGAAGTGGAAATGTGCAAAACAGAGGTGCAGGCCCGGGCAATAGGAAGAAAAGCGGCACTCAGATGCAGAGAAAGGGCAACAAGAGGAAGCAGGTGGATTCTGACCAACATGGAGGTGCAGAGAACGAGCCTCCACAGAAGAAACTTGTCGTGGTCCAAACGCAGGGCAAGAATGTCAGTAAGGCCTTGAGTAAGAAGAAGTTGATAGCTGGGCAGGGAAAGCTAACCAGCTTCTTCAGACTCTAATATGGGTTACTACTGGTGTCAGTCTTTCTGTCAAATGGCATTCATACAGAGCAGCTGAATGTTGTTCATTTGTTTTCTTCCACTGACAAAGTAAGTTCCAAATAAGGCTGCAACTAATGATTTTTAGTCCCAGTTAATCTGTTCACTGTTTAATGATTTTTATTTTTTTTGGGAGGAAATGCTCTCATTTGCATACTTGCTGAGAGTTGGATGACTGTGTGCTAAATATGCAGCTATAGCTAGCTGCTTATTTAAGCATAAAGCAGAACTAAACAGCTATCCCATCTCTGCTAAACAAGATATAACTAGGTAATTCTTTCCTGTACCAGAAATTAAATAAAATTGTATGAATTTAATTTCAATAAAATAATTAGTAAAAATAGAGTTGGTCCTTCAACCAATCAGACCAACGATCCAGGTGACTTAGCTGTCGTCATCGTATAAAAACCGTTGTGATTAGTGCCTCGATTTGGAAATATTTGGAAATGGGGTGTTCCCAGGCTACAAAAATGTTAACTATTCATTTAATTTCTTATTCTATAAAATGTCAAAAGGGAAATCTTAACAATTGAGAAGAATTAACAAGCACATATTTTTGAATGAAAAATTATGTGAATTCCTGATCAAAATTATTGCAGATTAATCTTCTGTTGATTAACTGAGATTTATTGTTCCACACTAATTTACCCTTTCAGCAGTGAGAAATGTGTGGCTGCAATGTGAATGGGTCAGTTGGATAGATCATTGGGAGATTTCTGGTCAGTATACTTTGTTTCATCAAGACAAAGCCTACTTTGTGCTTGAAATGTATTTATATCACGAGTTGTACAGTTTATTTAACTTGTAAAATTCCACAGCAAAATCAACTGTAAATATGATGCAGACTTTTAATAAACTTTTATTTGATTTTACATGTTTGTGTACTCATTTTCTACATTTCATGATAACATACAGTCTAAGGAATTTTTTACAGTACATTCAGGGCAGGATGGCAGCACTATTCTACCCAGCAGGGTCGGTACACTCTTCCTATCATACACCGCAGCACTAAAGGAAAGAATAAAGAAATACTTTTATTAGTAAATATGAACATTGGATATCAGAATAAGGTGTATTGGTCAGGTATGTTGGCAGCAAAAATTAATGTGAATTCCCCTCTGAAACATTTTTGGTACATGACTTGCTGAGTTGGCATCATATTACACGAAAACATGGCAACAAGTATTGGGGGGGGTCACAAATACATATATAAAGCTTCAAACTACAAATAAATACTGGAAACAGCTATCAATGTATTGTTTAAATTCTCTGAGCAAATGCAACATCTTTGTGACGTCCATGTTTTTATCCACATGACTTAAGCTCAGGAACACCAAAGTCAGAAGGACTTCCTAATTTGGGAAATGGGACCATCTGAGGAGCAAATGAATGCATCAGTACTTAACTTTTTTTTTTCTCAATATTTTCTATATCAGAAATGTGGGTTTCTTTCAGCCAAATTGCCCAAACATAATGATGCAATGAGGCATTCTTTGCAAGTAAAATTAATTATTGCTTTCATTGAATTTTGGTTGTTTTATTCAATTTATAGTATTTAAAATTTTTTAATGATTGTAAAACTGTACCCTGACTAAACTTTGACATGAACCAGTCTGTGATCCACTCAGCATTATTAGTCAAAAGAATTCATAATTTCTGCTTTTTTAATATTTTAAAATGAGGTATAATGTTATATAAATTGTTACAAGATGATTTGACCATGAATAAAGAAAAGCATTGGGGAAAAAAGTGACAAATGTTTAAAAAGCATTGAAAAATAAATTTAAAAAAAAGTTCATTTTCAATTTTAACCAGAAAGGATAACAAGTTCATGGTCGACGGGGAGACAACACAAGGGTTAAGAAGCATGGGTTTGCAGATACTTACTGCCATTGTCAGTGTTTCTGCGACCAATGGTCAAACTGTGCTCGGCAGGAGTGTAGCTCAAGCTTTGGTCTGTGAGCAGAGGAAAGCTCCGGGTGAAGGCTGGGTTCCGGTTCAGCCCGCGAATACCATGTCCTTTCAGCCCCATGTCCTGAAACACAGTATTGATTGGTGATTGCATGTAGACCACACATGTACGTGCACCAGGATCTGAACTCTGGATCGTCACAGTTGCAGTAAATTTGCAACAGCTTTCAAAGATTATCTTTTCACTTGCAGCACAGGTGTTGGATCTGTCTTTACCAGCTTTATCCAAGCCACAGGAACCCCAAATGGAAGAAATACTGTATGTTTTCCCGTTTTTATTATATCACTGTGGCCCGTTTTCTTCTACTTCCCCCCCGGTTTGCCCAGTTGGCTTTGTTCTCTCCAACATGGCTGCCTGTTCTCCATTACCGCAGAGATAACCACCATGTTCATGACACACAGGAGACGCAACCGCCAGATAAACCCTTTACACATCGCAGCCAAACGTTTGAGAGAGCACAGATATATCATCATTCTTCCCACTGTGATTCCAATAAATCTTTATAGGCTTGTGATCATTTGACCTTTTCGGCTAATAGTATTTCCCGGTTTTCCAGCGCTGCCGTAAAAGTTTTTCATAGATGTGTATGAAATATTGACTCCACAGTAGACACGAGGACGGTGACCAATTGAAAGGGGTCAAATGTTCAGTCGCAGGATGGACATAATGTGCTCTTTGTTGTTGTTGAACTACGGTGAGCTGTGGTCGTTTGTGGAAAGAAATCTCATACAATAAATAGTTATGATGCCTGACCGTTGTTGGCAGAGTTCAATGGCTACAAACTGAGACTAGCCAGATACATTTATGTGGGATAAATTAAATAAAAGTAGTCCAAATTGTGGGTAGCTTTAGCCAAATGCAGGGTTGGTTCAGTAAAATAACAAAAGAAAGATAACCTTGACAACTTCTATATCCAAAGGCAAGTGTCCTGGGTAGTCTGGGTAATACACAGAACATGCAACTAAAACTGTCTATAAAGAGTTAGTAACTGCTTTAATAGCCATTAATAAACTATAGTTACCCTTTGAATAGCTTCAAACTTTGAAAGTCATCAACAACTGTGATGAGACACTTACTGAGACAATGAGGATTTTCGGGCTTTCGTCTTCATCCCTTGCGTTGGTGTCAAGCAGGAGGTTTCGTCTGTAAGAAAGGGGAACCCCAGCCGGCTCGGTCATGGACTCATCCCCCAGGAACAGGCCGTTTTGCTCCATTGTGCCCTCTTCTCCTTTAGTGGCAGGCATGGCTACAGTGACCAAGTGGCTGCTCAGCTCAGAGAACAGCACCAGAGTATACACGACAGAGTAGACAGAAATCATGGTATCTACAATGTTTAGTTCTCTCTCACCTAACGAGTGTTGTGACCGGGCTTTCAGCTATCTTATATATTCAGGGAGAGGGCATTTTGCTTACAACTGTTAAATGTAATTTATTGTCATGTATCCTGCGGGGGTGCATCCATCATAACAGCCAAAGGTCTCCGGAAGTTCAAAGGTCACAACTGTAATTTTAAAAGCTGTTCCCTTCGTAAAGATGAAGGTGAATAGTTCTATTTTGTCTGTTTAGAGATGTGATGAATTCAAATGGATAAATAAGGGACACATGGAGGGCTGTAATTTCCACCACATCACAGAGCGGTTTCAAGATGGCTCACAGGAGGTCAAAGTGCAGGAATTAATTGTGTATCCTTTCATTCAGAATCCACATGCTGAAATGAACCCAGCAGGTTAGAGGACAGAGACCACTGAGTGGTCTTACTGAGTCAATTTCTCTGAATAGCATCAATGGCTGCACATGGCTGAAAACAATCCTATGATGGACCATCAACAAAAGGTCAGTTACACGTATGAAAGCAGCAAGACACCAGACTATTACAATGACAAAAAGATGATGAGTACGGCCCCGATCAGACAGAGCACCTCTTTGCAAGTTACACGCCACTGCCTTTTTTTGTTGAAGTCTAAAAATTTTAAGAAAAAATAAGAGCAGCTTGAAGCATTTGTTTTATTATTATTGAAAGCCATAGAAGAGACCCACTTCTCGATTCATCCAATTGGACAATAAGGTAAAAAATGCAAATGAAGTCGGGCGATTTTCTAATCCGAGCTTTGAGTTTTTTTTTTTTCAAAGCAGCTCCTGAAAAAATGTGAGGCGCGTACAGTGAAAAAAGCGAGCAAAAAGCTTCACTAGCATTAAAAACAATTAGAAAACACCGCCCAGGTTGCTGAAAAAGGCTCTTTCTGCTTGAGGCCTAATAGTGAAGGAATAGTTTGGCGGCTTTGAAAATGCGCTTATTTGCCATCTTGCTGAGCGTTAGAGTTAGCGTTATGCAAACATGCTAACTAAGATGGTGAACCTGGTAACATTACACCTGCTTTAGTCCTGCCATTGCCAGACCTTCTGGCTAGTCCACACAGGAAGGAACTTGTTTTGGTGGCTCATGTGTACGTTCAAAGGTTGTTTTAGTCGTGCAACAGAAAATTGAGATTGAACAGATAGTGTAGCTAGCTGTCTGGATTTCCCCTGCAGAGATCTGAGGAGCAGTCAACCATAGTCCTCAGAGTTTAAAATGCCAACACAAAGAAAGCCCAACTTAACAGACATCCGGCCTAAATGAAGGACACTGGAGCAATCCGGAAAGTACAACGTTGTGTATATCCTATAGACTACATCTGCTTAAACATACAATATGTAATTTTCTGCCACTAGGAGTCTCTCAATCAAAACAATTATTAAAATAAAAAGATAGAACAATTCTGTCATTGCAGTCATCTTCTCCTTTTAGGTCAACACCTAGCTAGAGAGTTTCAATATAATATTACAAAGACAAGAATACAAGGTGACTGAAGCATCACTTTTTCTCTCTCTCTCTCTCTCTCTTTTATTTTGCAAAGTTTACAAACATGTTATATGATGTTCAAACAATTCAACAACATACAAAAAAAAAGATGTTCATTTCCATCCAGGGAACATTATAATCTTACTATATATATATATATATATATATATATATATATATATATATATATATATATATATATATATATATATATATATAAAGTAAGTCATTTAAACCAAACAGAAAAAAACAGAAAAAAAGACTTTCACTTTCACGCGCTTTCACTTTCTTTATGAGTTGGCCTATGACATCATGCTGCATCCAAATTAATGTAATAACCAAAGAAACAAAAAACAAACCACAACCGGCCACAAAGCCAGTTAAAAAAAATATTCCAGCCAGGCTGCTGGGGCTCAACGCATATGCCACAACACACACACACACACACACACACACACACACACACACACACACACACACACACACACACACACACACACACACACACACACACACACACACACACACACACACACACAGTTCAAACCTTAGCTAAACACCAGCAACAACGACCTAAGAGCATGCAGGAATAGCTAGCTAGCTAGTAAAATAATTTTACTAAAATGCTGAACTATCCATTAAACTTACCAAGGCTGCCCATCATTTGAAGAAAACGTCCAACTTCCTTTCTGTCTATAACTTTAAGTTACATTTAAAACTCTAAACGAACTAGAAATGTCGGTAGTGCTACGGTTATGTGATGCTAGCTAGCATGCTTCAGTTGGCTAACTGGTCCGAAAAATGCCGACGTAGGTGGCCATTTAGAGTTTAGAAGGCGCCCACCTGTCAATGAATACGCCCAAAAGGGCAAAAACGAAATTTGATTGGCTAAAGAATATGACGATCGACAAGGCCAGAGTAGAACTTTTCACACGGAGAGAGCAGGGGGGAAATCTGATTGGATAAAAGCTGTAATTTATCAGATGCACTGGAAGCAGCACAACCGAGCTCGGGAGAGAGTATTAATGAAATGATGGTAATAGACCCCTGGGAACGGACTTTGTAAAATGCATTTGAAATTAATAAATATATAGGCCTATATATATTTTAGAAATATATACATAGGCTATAATTATAAAAAATAGAATTTTCTGATTCTGACAATCTCTTGGCCAGCAGAGAAGGCCTTGCTGAGCCAGAAGGTAAAGATCTCAATCTACCAGTCAATTTTCGCTCCCACCCTCACCAAGGGTGTAACTTTGGGTTCAACATTGCGGGGTGGGGGGGTTGAGCTCTACACTTTTAAACAAACTTGACATTTTTAGCATCAATTTGTGCCTTTTCTGTATCAAGTTATGGTGCAAATGTCTTTATTTATGTAATGGAAAATATGATTAGATATTTGAGGGGGATGCACTGGCCAGTTTGGGCCATCCCCACTGTAAATTACACCTATGACCCTCACCTATGGTCATGAAGGCTGGGACATGACCAAAATAACTAGACTGCGGGTATAAGCGGCCAAAATAGATTTTCTTAGCAGGGTGGCAGGCATCTCTCTTAGAGATAGGGTGAGAAGCTCAGTCATCTGTGAGGAACTCAGAGTAGAGCTGCTGCTCCTTTGCATGCAAAGAGCCAGATGAGGTCCTTCGGGCATCTAGTAAGGATGCTCCCTGGGCACCTCCCTAGGGTGGTGTTCCAGGCACGTACAGCTGGGATGAGGCCTCGGGGAAGACCCAGGACTATAGGTGGAGAGGTTATATCTCCACACTGGCCTGGGAACGCCTTGAGATCCCCCAGTCAGAGCTGGCTAATGTGGCTCAGGAAAGGGAAGTTTGGGCTGTAGATTCTAACTCTTTTTACGCTGGTTTTGTATGGATTATACAAACAAGACATAATGTGTTCACTAGAACGCTTTAGAGGTGCTGGTAGGCAGGTTTGTTACCTCAGACTGCCAGGCTAGCTGTATCCACTGTACTTCCAGTCTTTATGCAATGCTAAGGTAACAGGCTGATTGATGTAGATATGTGATATCAATCTTCTCATCTAACTCCCAACAAGAAAGTGAATAAACAATACGCTATTCCCCCAGATGTCTAAATATTAATTTAAAGGGGAATGTGATATGCCACAACTCTGTGATCAATCCTTGGGAACGTTTGATCGACAAGCACACACACCATCATCAGTTGACGATAAAAGACGGAGGCAGGCAAAAACCAAAGGGCCTTCATGTTGACATAGCTCTTCTCGACTCTAAAGGCTTACCTTATTAACATCACAGGAGCCGTAGGGCAGGGGATGGAGAGCCGGGACATGAATAATACTGTAGCTATTGAACTCAGCTGAAGGGGTTTTACTTGGAGCGGTCAGCCTTTATTTTGTAAGTATTATTGTTGGAGGGCGAGGACTTCTACTGAAGGACTGAACTTGTCCACAGGGGCATGGCCGTTCCAGCAGAAGCACAACTGAACTTGTGAGCTTCATGCTCTGTTGTTGTAACCTTTCTCACTCTGTCTCTCTCTCTTTCTCATAATCTCTCCTTCCATATTCCCATATTTTTACCTGATATAGGCTGTATTAATGCCACCTGAGCCAAAGCTTCTGGGCTCTATCATCTTCCTTGACACTCACTGTGAAGATTCAATGAACTCTGAGCTGTGGTGAAGGTCTTTATCTGGTAACTGATTTTTTCTCCCTGGTCTGAACTTCTAAGAAATCATTACCATAATTCTCTAACAAAGAACATTAGCAGAAAAGCCAAGAGTCAAATGGTCTTATGAGGACCAGATGTGATTCTGTGGGTATCCATGAACATTATTTACTAAATCTTTATGTTTCCACAACACAGCTCGTCAAATCTTCAACCGATGCCAGTAAAGTTTACTCAACTACTGACTGTGCTGTCGCTGATTTATATTAGGTCTTGTTTGTATGCCGTCGTAATTGCGTCCAGATTTGATCTGACCTCGTGCATGGTTTAAATTTTGAACTCAAGCTGCAGAGTAGTTTTTTCATCAGCTCTGTCAGCTGCTTGCATCACCTGTCAGTTGCCGGTGCTGTATTTCAATTACACCGCCTACAGCTTTGTGCATAAAGAGGCCTCAGAAGTCTGAGCCCTATGACATCAGTAGCAGCATTGTTTTATAATCCTCCGGGGGACAACACATTATTTCCTCGCCCTGTATTAACACGCTGCCTTTCATCACAGACACTCGTCTTCTAATAGAAACTATAAAGGAAAGAAAAACCAAACAGCTCTCTGTCGGAGCAGAGGGGGAGGCTCCGGTTCCAGGGAAATGTGATGCACTGGAGCTCCATACATGATGTTTGATATCTGTGTATTTGTGCTGCCGAGACTTGAGTTGTGCCAGAGGCCGGCATGCTGCATTCAGCAGAGATGTGGGTGCAAATGGGGGGACCACATTTTGGGCAGGTTTTTTTGTGTTGCCCAGAGAACAGACCATGGTTTCCTGGAACAATGCAGCTGATGAGAGTCTCTCCAAGGAAAATAAGGCTCTGACATCATGGGTTCTTAAAGCACACAGCTGAGCCAACACTGCTATAATCAAGCCTCAGTGAATTTCCACTGTCGACTGAAATTGAGAAAGAAGGAGAATCTCCTCCAATGGTTAAGACACTTTATTTTTATTTTTTTTACACATGCTTTAATCTAACTGCTAACATTCCCGTTGTAGTGCGAGGCTCACAGGCTCACTTGTTGGACTCCAGTGTCTCCATTTCCTTTTACATCTTTCCTTGGCTCAAGATAACAATAAAATGTGACACAATAGGCTACTTGTAAATTTGTCATGATCAACTCATCACTAGCCAAGACTGGATGCTGGCCTCCGGATATGAGAATATTTGGGATTAGAGACAACGAATGCTGAGGTGACAACAGGAGGAGTAAAAATTAAACCCAGCTAAGTGAAATCCTGTGTGTCTATGGGGAGGGGGGGGGAATGGTTGAAGACTGATGAAGCCTCACAACCACTTTTCCTGTAAAACAACCAGTAGAATAAGTAGTACAATTGGTGAGTGTAGTAAAACAGGCCACAAGGTTATTCAAAAGACAATTGTGTTTGTGTGTTTAAGACGAGGCACTGAAGAGTGTGGAGAGATTGTGTTTCAGGGCTCAGTCCAAAATCTGTGTCCTTAGATGCAATGGATCCCGAGTGCACGCAGATCAATGGGAAACGGATTGTGTTCTTTCCAGAACCATCCTGGTCCTTGAGGTTATTCAAACAGCTTTGTGTTGCACTCCTTGAGTCACAATGTAATCCAAAATTAGCCCATATAAGAAGATAAACAGAGCATTTCTGAGACAACCTGACGTTTGTGTTTCATAATTATTACAACTAGATGATACTGTACATCCATATTCACTTTGATAATTGGTTTATTTATGATGGCTTGGTTACCAAACCACTGCCCAGCCCTCTCTGCACACAATTTCTCCCTGATTTATTTGAACTCTAAATCTTGCAAGCTTGCAGCCTGCCATTGGACCATTAGGAAGAGATAATTGATTCCGTATTAGTCATGGAGACGGATGAAATAACATCCAGGATGGCTAGGATGACCTGGACCTCACCAGCCTCCCTGCTGCTCCACATTTTGATCTCCGCCGTCTGCTGTGCGCCAGCCAGAGAGCCAATTTATCATTGTTTGATTGTTGTCCCACATGCATCAGTTTTAAAAAGTGCTGACAGTGAGTAAGTTAGAGGTTGGTGCTGTCACTGCAAGCATCCTCCGAAGAGCTGAACATGCAGCCATGGCCTCAGGGAGCACCACGCCCCGGTGTGTTTGCTTTGGCAGACCCCGCCACCTCTTAGGTAGTATCACTTTTTCATTCAGCACCCACTCAGTTTTATACTGCACAACGCACAAAGCTTCAGCTTGAGTTACGGCTTCATCTCTAGGCAAAATGGCTTAAAGGTTTGCATATGCTCAAGAGAGACAAACCTCTGCTTTGCAATCATCTGCTGTTTATGTGTCGGAATCCACAGGGTTCCTCACAAAAGCTGAATAGAGTTTACCAGTGTGAGGTTGCACAAGAGGAGTCTTTTCAGGATGATGTTTCTCCACAGGTTTTATTAGAGTATTACAGTGCATTTAGAAAGTATTCAACCCCTTTATTTTTTGTAATGTTGCAACCTAATGCTACAATCATTTATATTTATTCTCTCTTAATCCACCTAATAATGATAGTGAAAGAATTTTGGAACATTTTGCGAATTTATTAAAAAAGGAGGAAAAAAAAAACACTGACAGTACTCAGAGCCAGTACTTTGTGAAAGCACTTTAGCCAGCAATTAGAGCCTTGAGTCTTTTTGGGTATGACTTGAAAGTTTTGCACAGTGTTTTTCGCAAACACCAAAGAGGCTTTCACAAGTCTTTCACTGAAGAGAGGCTACCGTCTGGCTTTGAACATCAGGTTCTTAAAACACTTCCCTTAATGAGGCCGATTGCTCAGCTTGGCCGGGCAACCAGCTCTAGGAGGAGACCTGGTTTTTCCAAACTTCTTCCATTTAAGAATTAGGACTCCCATTGTGCTCTTTATCTTCAATGTATGCATTTTGTGTATCCTTCCCCAGATCTGTGCCTTGACAAAATCCTGTTTCTAAAGCTCTGTAGGTCAGCTGTGAGACCTTTATTCAAACTTTACTAATCATGTCCAATCCATTGAATTCACCACAGGTGGATCCCAATCAAGGGGTTGAATCGTCTCACAGACGATGAAGAGAAATGGGAGTCACCTGAGCTTAATTTCAAGTGTCATTACAAAGCATCTGAATACTTAGGGTCATGTGATATTGAAGCAAAAACTGTATTGTATGTGCATGATGCATGAAGAAAAACTCTTCAGCCATTTCTATGATGTTGACAAGTGGTTTATTCAGCAGGAATGGTGAACAATTTGTCAGTATTTTTTTTCTACAGAAGGCAATCGAGCACCATGAATAACAGCGCTGTAATCAAACAGTTTCTTGGACTTCTCAGGAAATGACATCTTTCTCATTGAACACCTCACAGAGTGGTGAATCTCTCACTCCCACATTTTAGACTTTATTGATTTATATTTCACACAAGTGACAGAGTGTTTGAATGATTTGTAGTCAACATGATTTAAAATTGGTTGCTGCAGCTTTATTTAAAAAAATTGATGCACAGAAAGGGACTTTTGTCTGTCTCACTTCGCTATGCATTACATTATTAACTGTTTTTCAGGTACCAGATGCAGTTTGTAAATTGATGTCTTTGGTTTGTACTGAATATCTAAAAATCTGGGGGAACCCGAGTTGTTCTACAACCATCTTATTATTTATTTCAGCCGCAAAGCCGACTGGTAATATAATTTGTAAGGAATAGACACCAAAGGAGGCTGCATATGTTGATCATCATTATTATTATACTAATAAAAACATTTTTAATTTAATCAGTGAAAATAAGTCTGAATTCAGAGAGCTTCTAACAAATGTTTTGGTTAACATAAATTAAACTCCTGGTTTATTATTAAAGTGAGACTTTGTAACGTTCTGAGGGATTAACACATTCTTCCTCTAACAAATTAATTCATAAGCAACAAAATGCATCGTTGCTAAATTCAGCATAGTGGCAATTCAATTTTGCCACTATAGCATTAATTGGTCTGGTATGACCAGTAGCTTATGCAGGCTAATATTAGCTAACGTTGGCAAACCTAAAGTAATAGTTTGACATTTAGGGAAATAAGCTTATTTATATTCTTACCCAGAGTTAGATGAGCATATTGATAACACTCTCATATCTGTAGGCAAAATATCAAGCTACAGCCAGAAGCCAGTTGACTTAGCCTATCATGACTACTGGAAATTGGGAAACTGCTTACTTGGCTAGCTTGCCAACTAGCACTTCTAAAACTTGCATGTCAACAAACACATCTTGTTTGTTTAATCTGTTAAAAAAAAAAAAAAAACTGACTCAATGTCCCTTCTTGTGTTATTTTGTGAGGTTTAGTGGTGCCGGTAGGCGGATTTTGTTGACTTTGCACAAAGGCAAGCAAGGTGATTCCTTCTGTTTCCACTTTTTATGCAAAGATTGGCTAACCGGCTGCTGGCTGAAGCCTTGTATTGTACGTTCATATGAAAGATACGAAAGTGGTATCGATCTTCTCAGCAAGAAAATGAATTTCCCAAAATGTCAAACTATTCCTTTAATCTAGACACTGTGTGAGATCAATGAGTAAAGTTGCTGATATTATTGTTGTTGTCTACTTGTGCTCCTGTTACACTCCCTTTTAGTGTGTCACAGATGAAAAAATAATGTCTGACTCAAGATAATCTTGGGAAATGAAGGCAAATGTTTTATGCCATTATCCTGTAATTACCACTTGTAGCCACAGTGGCCGTTGTTCAGCAAAAGTTATGTAGTCTTGCATTAAGTCTTTTTATGTAATCAATCAATTGGCTTCCAGTGAGGTGCATGTAAACACACACATCTCAGGACAGACAAAAGCACACCATGACTTTTAACAATCTTAATACAATTGGAAGAATCACAGTTCACAGTACTTTTGTCAAGTTATTTGGCATAAGGGATCTATATTGAGAAAATAATTCAAAAACAGTAGAAAAAATAGCATTTTGCCTTCTTGGGACCACAACATGATATTTTGTTCTTTTTTTTTTATCTCCATGCATTCACAGATTTCACAGATACATTTACTCGCTTACACTACTACCTTATTAAACAGCTTACAAATAAAAACACTATTAAAATGGTGGCCACAAGGCTGTGCAAAAGGGAAGACCTCCAATGTAAGCCCTGCCATCTGTCTGTATCAGCCATCTCTTGCAAGTAACAAACTACAAAATAGCACCATTATACAGTGGATAGGATTCTTAATACAGTTTTGTTATATGAAACCATCATGTACAATGAATGATAGGTATGCATAGGTTAACATAAATGGGAGTACTGTTTGATTATACACAGGCAGAGGAGGCAGAGATGAGATGTCTTGGGTTGTCTGTAACCCGATGTAATTACTGTAAATCCGCATGGAGGCTTGAACAAACAGTCGTGACTGTGAGTCCTCATGCAAGGACTTCTCAGAACCGGCTTTTAATGAAAAGTGTGTGTGTGTGTGTGTGTGTGTGTGTGTGTGTGTGTGTGTGTGTGTGTGTGTGTGTGTGTGTGTGTGTGTGTGTGTGTGTGTGCGTGTGTTTGTGTGTGTGTGTGTTGGACCCTTACTCACAGTTATACAACTCTCATTTACACTGTGGGTGTTTTTTACGTGTGTTTTTGTACTGTTATATGTGTGCCGTATATCATATCTCCAGGAAGACTTGTCATTTGGTTTGCAATATTTACCAAATAATCTAATCTGCATGTTACCCCAGTGGACTTTGCAACAGATGCTATGGATTTTTGTTGTACCCTCGCCGTGATGGCAAATAATGCAGTCCAAGCGATAACTGAAGTAGCAAAGTTCTCGGCCTCCCTAAAAGACCAAAATATAACAGGCCGAGATTGACCAATCGTTTTAACCTCCCATCTACGTGGCTATTCTTAGTCTCTCCTCTTGCTTCAAATTTAAGTGTTGACAGATTTGGGAACATATTTTTAATTCTTTAAGAGAACAGGAAAAATATCTCTTTTTAGAGTGCTTGTTGACTTGCTGTGACTAAACTTTCATGACTTGCACGTAACCTTGAATACCGGCCTCCAATTAGACTCAAATGTTGATCACCGGTTACTGGATTGTTGACAAAAATCAGATTTGGCCACGACAAACATTTTGCCTGATTGTTGCTATTTGACTTATTCCACTGACTCATGCCAAATTGCACTTTGAATCAGAATCTGAGTCTGTAACGATTTATCTCCGCAAAGTTCAGGGGACAGGATGGACCACTCATTCTCAAACATAGCCTGTCGCTCACTGATTGGCTGAAGCCCAGATCCGTTCCCACCTTTCCTGGAGCCAGGGGAACTGCAGCTCACACATGGAGGTATAATAAGCTCTTGTTCGTGTCTCAGCAGCTAAACTAGTCTTTTACATTGCATTAACAAAGAATTCTTCCCGATATGGAATGGTGCAGTGTATAAAATAATCACAAGATCCCTCATCAAACCCTTAAACACCACTTAACTCTCAGGTTTCAATCATTTTGAAGAGTTTTTCGGATCTTTGTTAGCCTTCTTTTTGTTTTGTTTTACAGTGAACCATTCCACAGGGGTACCAGGTAAGGCCACTCCCTTCTCTCTTCCCAAGTCGCTGGGCATTTGTCCATTCCTTCTTTCCCTACATTCGGTAATTTCTGCCCCCAGTGTTGCCTCGACTTGAGTTTTTCTGATGAACTTCCTGCAAAAAAAAGAAGCACATTTTAGACCATAGTAGAAAGGATAAAGTGAGCAAGCTTTGGACAGAATTGGATCTTGGATGATCAAAAATAAAACTTTTTCACAGAGTTAATGAACAAATGAGTGATGTAGAAGCCACTGCAAGATGAGATACACTAAACGTGATATGCTTGCTTCATCTCTGGACCTTGCATGTGTCAGTCTCTTTATGGTGAGATGTCAGCACATAATGTACAGTAGTAGAGTGGAGATGCCTGGGGAGCAGGAGTGCCACTGGGTCTACCACAAAAAACACTTAGTTCCTTCTCTTGCTGCTAATGGTTTTCTTTTTTGAGAGAAGGGTAAAAAGTACACGGTCGAATCTTAAAAGGATCACACTCTCCCGCAGGTTGGCAACTCGAGGATGAAACAGAGTCTGCATTTAGACCTCACGCTATTTTTCTTTGACCAAAAGATAAAGATTTTAGAACAAAGATTTTTTACATGAATCTTTCTCATTTCAAAATAAAGGTTGCACTGCTTTTGAAGCACTTGAAACTCAGCTGAGGGTTAAAAAAACAACAACAATAAAATTAAATAAAAAAGTATCCACTGGCATGCATACCTTGAAGGATGAATGACTATGTCCAGGTAAAGGTTTCTGTGGGAGGAAAATTAAGTTGGATGAATTATTTTGTTTTGCTACACAGTAAGCTGCTTGCAAACTTGAATCTACTGACCCCTTAAAGTAACAGTAAGTAACTTTAATTCGATGAGAAGTTTAAGCCCACCCTGATGTTTGCTAGCATGTAGCCACCAGCTAGTTTGCTTAGCTTAGCATAAAGACTGGAAACAGGTTAACGCTGTTTGCCTTGGTCTACCAGAAAGTGCCCAGCTTTTTTAAATTTCATTAATTTGTGAGCTTAGGCTGGCTATGTCCAAAGATAACAAAATCCGATTTAAAGATAGCTGATTAACACATGCTATCTTGTTTGTATAATCCATCTACAAAACTGAATGTAAAATGACAATTTGTAGTTCAACGAAGGATTATGTGCAATACTATTTCTTGGCTGTGCATCTGTGGGTAGAGCTAGGCTAACTGATTCCCCTGTCTTTATGCTAAGCTAAGCTACCACCTGCTTGCTGTAATTGCATACTGAATGAGCACATGTTTGTGTTGTATCAATCTTCTCATATAACACTCAGCAACCAGAAAAAAAAGCAACAATTTCTTTAAAATCTGAGGAGATTATTTGTGCATGCTTTGACAGAAGCTACCAAAAAAATTCTATTCTATTTTTTATTACACATTTCCTGTTGAGTAAATCATTTTTTTTGAGTGTATCTGTTTGGTGCTGTGCTCACCTTCTTGTTTTTTGTCTTGTCTGGCTGCTGTGCTGTCCTTCGCTCTGTGCCCTTGTCCACTTTGTGCCCTGCGGTACTAACCTTAGGTACTCTCGGCATATCTGTGTGGCGCTGTGCACGCACAGAGCGAGCAGCCTTGCTTGTCTTGGCAGGTGCACAGTACATCTCCAGGCGCCGCAGCTCACAGCTTTGGAAGCAACACTCGTCCACAATGCCACGTGACCGCCGTGCATTGGGGCCATAGCCTGTTGGTTTACCTGTTTGAGAAGAACAGCAGAAGGAGTTAGTTAGCTTTGGCAACGACATAGCTTCTCATTTCTGCTGAATCTCTGGGTTACAAATTCCTTCTGTGCTGTTTTTTCATTGTTCAAGCAAACTGCATTTAAAATTTAAAGCTTCTTCTTCCAAGTCTTTCACCTCTCCAAAACCTGAAATCCAAGAGCAAAAGTGTGAGGAATTAATTAAACAGCGTGTTAGCATGTCCGGCTATCTAGCTTACTGCTTACAGATGAAAAAAGCCAGCATTACTTCCAAGGTAAGCAGCATTTTATATTACATTATTTTGTGGGGTTACAAGTTCACGCATATAAAAGAAAAGCCCCGTTCATGACCAAATCCATCATGTAGTATATCCCCACTGTGTCTTGGACGCTGTATAGGAGTGTAGGCTAAAGCTATAGTTGCTCTGTCATGCCTATTGGATGGGGAAAAGCTTATACTCCCACCATGCCAGCCAAATTTGTAATCTCAGATAGCCTTTTAGATTATTATTTTCTCTGTAACATGAAAAGTGAAACCTACAGTTTGAAAATACGCACAATTAACCATAAATCTAACCTCTGTCTTGCTTGTCCTTAAGCTAAATTGTTTTTTATTAGAATTAAATAGTCTTATGTTACGTTGTCTCTGTTCCCTCAGCATTACTGCATCAATGAATACAAGGTCACATATCCAAAACATAAAATATGACCAGGGGTTGGGTAAATCTGCTTTTATCATTGTAAGCTAAGCTGTACATGTGCTGTGCGACAACGGAAAGCTTGACAGATTTAGTGACAGTAACGAAGGGGGTGGGGTCTAGCAAACATCATTTCAACCATTATCTTACTCTGCTTTATATCTTTTAACAGAATTAATCAAACTAATTGCGGCTAGAGGCCAGCTACAATGCTTGTAAGAAAGCAATGATAATGACCAGGTCATGGGTCTAATTCCTCTGATACATGAACAGCCTTAATGACATGGATTTCTTCTGTGCATAATATACAGTGTATCACATAGCACACTATAGACTCTTTTTGGCAGCTGCTTCCCTGTAAAAAGGGGGCCGTAGTCACCCAAACGTTGAGAATATCACGCTCAGACATTTTGGCCCAGGTATCTTTTACACAGAGGCTCGTCCAGTGAGGCGAAACCACAAGCCCTCTGGGCCTGATCAACCTACAGAAACAGCAAGGCGGGCTTTTAGGCCGCACCCCTGTTGGCAACGTACCACTGTTCATTCACATTTTCATTTGGCAAAAGCCTAAGCACCCTGGAGTCTCTCTGGTAAAACATGGATGCTGAAGAAGGTGGCATGATGCACCCAAGGAATTACCGTGAGTATAAGGCCAGTAGAGGTAAAAATTGTGTTATTGTGTTATTATAATGTCCTATTATCACTAACAGAAATGGATAAAACATTGTAATACTCAGCTTGTTGACTCAGTGGCTACATCAAGTTACCAAGACGCCAACAGTCACTTCCTTTTTTAACTCCCTTACCCCTTCAACCTACCCTCTTTTGGTGACCTTAGAAAAACGTAGACTCTCCATTAACAATTCCCTGCTCACCTTGAGCAACACAGCCCTGATGGGCTTTTCCCTGTTACCAAATAAAATAATAATAATTTAATATGGCATTTACAAGGAGGAAATGCCTTTCCCTCTCAGAGTTAATAGCTCTTGGCTCAGAAGCCTGCCAGTGCTGACAAAGTGCATTAACTTCTGCTCTCTGTCTGCCTTGTCCTGACAATGTTGTTCTGGACCAACTGTCTGGACAGTGAGCAGCTTTCATTCAGAAACAGTCAATTGGGAGGCTTTCATGTTGCACATCAGGTACAATGATGCTAAAAATACACTGTGCACCTGCATTATTTAGGGAACAGTAGAACAGGATTCACCCAGATCTCAAACTGCCAAAAGGGATATGTTAAATTAAATATGTAGATGACAAAAACCCTAATTTTGCTTTTGACATTTTTATTAATTCCAAATGCACATGCAAATGACAGCTATACCTTTTGTAATTCATTCTTTTCAGTTCTTTCAGTCATATAAACCAGGGATCTTCAACAAGGGGTTTAAGACCCTTAGGGGGATCCTCAGAGTCAATGCACGGGGGCCTCCAAATTATTGTCTTACCATGAATCAAACATATTATTAGGAAATATACATCCCCACTGATGATAGGCTTACTGGCCTATAGCCTAGGTAAGGTACTCACTAAGATATCCGTCCTCAGATACAAGTTAAGGATTTAATGTGCCACATGTATGTTTAACATTAAAACAACAATGATTAGGCTATTTTAATAGCTTAGTATTCTATGCAAAAAAAGTGAAGGCCTGCCCTACACGTTATTGTAGGCCCTGTTTAATATGCAACTTAATTTCTACAATACAGCCCATGTAGTAGGGGTCCCTGCTCCGTCTCTCTTTCAGTTAAGGGGTCCTTGGCTTAAAAAAACGTTGAAGACCTCTGATCTAAACAAACTAAATCTGCTATTTCCTCCCTGTGAAGCGTATCAGTGGGACCAGCCTCGGCAGATATTTTAAGACCTGATTTTTTAGAAATAGAGAAATGTGACGTTGAGTTCTGGCTGGCGATTATATAATGGCTGCTGAAAGCCAAAAGAGGGGCCATGCCTCGTTGCCTGGCCTGTTTTTCAATCCCTCCCAATAAAGCCTTACCAATTAACATCCGCTATTATTCTGAAAATAGCTTGCAACCCTGCTGCACAAACAGCTGGAAGGGAGAGAAAAATCAGCTGGCACCAGTTGTAACATAGGATAATCAGCTCGGGCAGGTTTGAGAAAAAACATGCCTATCATAATCAGGTCTAAAAGCTTTTAAAGGTTTTAAATACTTAAATTCCATGGATAGCTGCTGTAATCCTCAAAAACAAAAAGTTGTTTGCTGTGACTGTAGTTAAACAAATAAGCATAAACAGCCTTTTGTGCCAGCCACCTCTCGGCCCTCTGCTGTTTGAAATGGAGTCTGGACGGAGGCTGCAGAGATCAGCAACGTTGATGAAGGCGGGTTTCAGGTCAGATTAGAAAGCAAGTGTCAGTGTTTGAGCCATCACGAAGAGGCAGAGTGAGTTGATTTTTGTCTGTGATTTATTATAGACAAGGGGGAAAATGGCAAAATAGTTTCTGCACATTTACATTAAGAAATTAACGGCTTTAGTAGCCCAACGTGAGAAAGTTAATTTAAAGGAATATGCCACAAAAATCAGTTTCTGGAAAGTTTTGAGTATCACATAAAATATTAACATGTAGTTTGAAAAGGTTCATAGCTTGCTTCTTTGCAGAGGACGTCAATGTGTCAAAACTTCTCAAAGCTATATATCTTTTGAACACTTTCTCCGCAACACAGTTAAATTACAGTACATCTTCAATGTTGCGAAGCACAGCCAGAAGTAGCATTTATTTTCATTTCATTGTACCCTCTGCCTTGATGACATTCACGTTATATGTATGCATGTACATGTATTTGACTGACCAGAGCAGCACCTCGCCGGATGATGTCGTACTGACTTACATTATTAAGCTCAGCAACCCGTTGATGGCGCTGTCGCTTCTACGTCACCCGGATTGTTGGTGTGATTGGTTGAAGGATTTTCCAATTGCATACAGAGTCATTTGAACTAAGCCCGTCACGCCTCTTGTGCAGAGAAAATACAGAGCAGACTCCCCAGACCAATGCTCAATCTCAAATCTATTGAGCTTGGCTTGGTCTGGTGATAGCCAGACTACTCACAGAGGTCTCATTGAAATGAATGAAGGGGCTGCATGTTTGAACAGACTTATGCTGCAGCAGTGGTTTGAGGAGTTCCTATGGATGTTTTGATATGTTCTGCACATTTATATTCTGTTTTCCATAACACTCAGTTGCCTATGGAATAAATTGTATCTGCCAAGAATCCAAGCTGACTACAGCCGTCGTCCGCCACGAATGAATGAGCCCACTACGAACTTTCCAGGACCACCTTTAACATGTTTGAAATTATAAAGAGTATTTATTTGGAGTGCAAGCATTGTTTTTAACCGAAAACTATGCAGTAGCACCAACTGTCTTCGACCTGTCAAATTTAATTAAGTGTTTCTTCTGATGCCACAGCACTGCTCCATCTAACATCGTTTGGTGTTTGACAGCCTCAGCACACATTGTGTTCATTCCTCCAAAGAGCGGCACTGGCGAGAGGTGGCTGGATTCCCCCATTCCAGAGTGGCACAGAAAGCATCTGAGTTTTACAGCTTGGTCATGGTCAATAAAAACCAGTGGATTCTTGGAGCCTGTGCACTGCTCTTCCTACAAAGTGTCAAGCAGTTTACGGCTGGGCAGGGACTATAAGAGCTGCTAAAGTACTGGAAACTACCTCTTTATCACTGGTACCACAAAGAGTTTATGGCGAGTGAAGTGTTCCTCACATTACTGCGCCACTAGAATCTTAGTCAAAGGCCCGGCCACTAGATTTAATTGATCAAAAATGGATTTATTCTAAGACATCATTTAGAAATCATTGAGTTATACAAAATAAGAAACTCAAGAAATTATAACTAAGAGATTATAAAGTGATAACAAATGTATTGAGTTATTTGACTTTGATAGCCATTTAATAAATTGGGCAAAGATATGTGAAATAATTTCTCAAGTGAGATTATAAATAACGAATGTTAGAATCAGTCAGGGTATCTATTTTTCTTGGTGATAGAAACATTAGCAACACAAATCTGAAATTATAAGAATTCTCCCATTTTTGCCCATATTATGATATATAAAATATAATTCCACTATCCTGGAATTTGGTGCTGTTTGACAAAACACTGCTACAACACACACTAGTTCACCATAATCTCCAAAAGAACTACTTCCTGTCCCTGTTCTGCAGGTATTCCACAAGTGGCCCTCGTCTAGAAAAAGTCTCCCAGCTAATCCTGACTTGGACTGACCAAAGCTGGAGAAAGAGTTACCTAGCTACTGAGCATGTGTGGCTCCCAACAAAGATAGTATAGAAGTGAGATGTCTCACTCTGTAGCTAAAACAAGTGTGATGCCTCACTCTGTCGCAAAAAAAAAAAAGTGCCACTTCAAAAAAGTGTTTTTTGAAAATGGAAACCTATTCTGGTACAACTCAAAATACAATTATGACCCTGGAAATTATCAGAATATGGGCGCTTTAAGGTTTTACCTAATGGAGGTAAAATCAAGGTCTGAGGTTAGTTAAAGGATCCCAGTGATGCTGGATTCTTAGGTGGCCATGTATCAATAATTAGATTTGTAATTATTGAGGCGGTTAGACAGTGTTTATTACAGTGTTTATCTATTTTAGTACATGCGATCAAAAGTGTGCAGTATTCTTTGCTTCATTTAAAAATGGAATGCCAAATAAAAGATGATTTATGAGACTACCTAAGGTGAAGAAGAAAGAATATCAAAAAGGTCCAGGATAACAACTACGAACCTTGGTGATCTCTGCCCTAATGCAACTAGACATATCCTTGTTTTTTCTTTGTAGAGGTCCTACATTATGTGACTGGATTAAACGGATGAAGAGTTTCAAATGTAAAGTACTGTTTAGTCGCAGAGGTTCCTCATATCATATCTAAATCTGGAGGACGCCTGCATGTCCTTTTCATGAGATACCTCTTTGTTCCGCCGAGCAGTAATTCACAAAGGGGTCAGAGATTTTTAGTTCAGGTCTTATTGGGAAAACGACACCTTTTCTCAGTGATGGAGAGGACACAGGAGGTCTTTCTTCAGATCTCAGTGCCTTCTACTGTGTGTTCAGGTCTAGTGTAAAACGAGGGAGGGAGGGGAGAGGGTGTCCTGATCATCCTGTAATCCACATAATCCCCTGCTGCTGAGGGACAAGGCCTAGCTAAGTGTGTGTGTGTGTGTGTGTGTGTGTGTGTGTGTGTGTGTGTGTGTGTGTGTGTGTGTGTGTGTGCGTGCATGCATGCATGCATGTGACATGCTATTTGCACATTCTACCTCTCCAGCTCCAGTGGCTTTTAATAAAATTGACAGGAACTAACACTGAACGTCTCAGATTTCGGTCTCATCAATGGCTGCTAAAATGAATTTCCCTTCTCCTTTCCACCTTCAACTCACATGCCATCACTACGAGCCAAAACACACACACAAAAAAAAATGTGTTTTGTATTTGGCTGAACTTTGTGTATAAGCAATTAGCTCTTGGCCCAAAATGATGGATAATTCCATCTCGTCGTAATTCAAGAGAGTTTGCGCATCATTCATTTCACAGAAATCAACAGCAAGATTAAATATCTCATGCTCACTGTAGAAAAAAAATTTGAATATTTTAGCATGAACTGATCAAATATGAAGTGACTTAGGACTGGGAGCCACTTAGCACTCACACTTTAGCCAAAAAACTCACATTACAGATCTGATTCATGGAATGAACATCGCAATGAAATCACCCCATGGTCCTGCCTGCTAAAGCATTACAAAGACAACTGAGGATTTCTAGGTCAGGCTAATAATTGGAAAAACTGACTACGGTTGTGGGGGGTTTTCTGTACCATAGACCGCAGTTAGTTTCATTACCTAAAATAAGAAGAACTTCTACCAACTTGTATTTAAAATTTCTATCAGGGTAGGAAACCTGTAGTCTTAAAATGCAAGTGTCCTATTTTACTGGTGACATGCGTAAGGTGGATTGGCAAAGACACCACTGTCTCTGGACACATTATCAATCAGAGGGCTGCCAAGTTCAACAGACTGAAGGGGAAGAGTTCAGGGAAAGGAGCACGCCTCCTTTGGCCATGCTGTTACGCTGCCGGGTCCCACAGACGACAGAATCCAAATGGATTCTCCAGACATTTCTATGCAGCCACTGGTATATGCGGCGACCAAAAGAAAGGAGAAAAAGGAATGACAGAGAGAATATGAGAGAGTGAGAGAAACAGAGGAAGACAGGGAGCAGCATATTTTCCAAGGCACAGCACCCTGCTGCTCAAACCTCGAGCCTTTTTAGAAAAAGGATGGAGTGTTTGTGAAATATACCTCTTTTTCAACACAGGAAAATGTGGCATTGATAGATGGATGGTGTGCAGTTCAGTGACTGCACAGTGTAAGGTAATGCGGGAAAGATAAATACATCCCCCATACCACAAAAAGGTCTCTTCCTGTTTAAAATGTGAATCCTGCATGAGGATTCATGAGTTACAGTACATTGGCCTCCATTTAACACTTTCTCATGGGATGAATATGGACAGTAGTGCTGCACTTCTTTAGCCGGTGGGAAACATTTACAAAGCTGTAGTAAAAGTCTGCAATCAGTAGTCCACACTTTGTCACATTACCACATCATCCATTCTCTGTAATGTTGTACCTTGTCAACATCTCGAGCATTTCATCAGCTTTAAACTACAGCTGCATTGGGACCATTTTGCAAACTAACATACAAATCATTAAGATGGGATTTACAAGTGAGCAAAAAAAGGACTGACCAAAATGTAATTGCAATCACCATCTAAGAAGAGAAAGCTAAGTCTTGGGTTAAAAGACTTGATATTTGCATCATGTAGATACAAAATGTGATGCATGATTTACTAAAAAGCCCTCTATGATCACATAGTCCACGTCTCTCAGTCTAAACGAAGAGAACATGGTCAAATTTAGCAGAGAAGTGCTGCAGCAGAGGGAATCCAAAGACCAAAAAGTCTTAACTGGCAGAAAACTGGCAATTGAGAAGGCTGTCATGACCATTTGTGACCACAGCATGTGGGTGCTGCCAGCAGCATCTGGATGAACAAGACTTGCAGCTTTGCAGCAGCTTGGTGACTCTCCAACAAACTCTCTGGCAAACACCGTACAAGGGGCCCGATGCAGAGAATGATGTTGACTGGTCTTGGAAAAGCTGCAGGCAGGGGTGGAGAATTGTTGCAGTGAGATGGTGGGGAGCAGCAGCAAGGTGCATGGTGACACAACTGCCAGACACAAGGTTTATATTGGATGATTCTGCAAAAAAACGTTGGATGGCGTTCAATGACATTTTGGAATGGTCTATGCCACTTTTCTTAAAGTATTTCTGCAATGTCCATGCATGGCAATAACAATAATTAAAGAATTAGGATTAATAGGATAAGGGTTAGGGTTAAGGTTTAGACTAAGTTTTAGGGTGTGACTGACCACAAACTTTAGTAATGCCCCCATTCGTGGTCCTAACTTCCACACCATCACTTTCCATCTAGCCAAATATAGGAAACATTACTTTCTTCATTAGTAATAACAATTGACATTGGACATAAATCGCGTGCCACAAATCTTTCAATAATTCTAAGCCATACTGGGCTGTGCATGGACAAGAAGGGCGCATGCAACGGATCTGAGAGGTCTGTTGGTGCAGCCCAATATAACTAGGAAAATACACCCATATTAGACAACACTTTACTGCACATCCAATGTTGATCTGCAGTGCCAATACAGGAAGAAGTGCCCTCTCAATGTAGACAAATGTAGCATGGAGATTGGGATGGTGGATCCAGATGTAGCACGTCTGGCTGTCATGGAGGAAACCAAAGTTTATGTCCTGTCACAGCAACTGTTAAATTTTTTAGTCACTACAACCACAGTCTTTTGCTACCCTTAACCATACTATATGTTGCGATGCACACATGTTTTTAAACGTTGGCATTGGATGTCGCACTGGATACAATTATCCAGTATACACGTTCTTGTCTGGCGATAGTGTTGGATGGTCAGGGATCTGGGACGCTTCTCTGCCCGTTAAACCTCCTCTGAGGCAAAGCAGAGCCATCACATCACATTAGTTTTAAGAGAACAATGTCGGAGCACATCTTCAGCGGTCTCGTAAAAGGATGCTTTGTTGGTACCATGAGGCCGGCGCTAAAGGCTGCAAGCAGGTATCACAACCACAAGCACCCTTAAAAATAAAAAATTCTACCAAGCACGACAGGTCACTGATTGCATGAACTGCAGAGTGGGCTTCAAAATGGCCATATATCCAGCGGATTATAATTTATGAAATTTTGTACAGGCTTTCATGGTCCCCAGAGGATGAATCCGTACGACTTTTCCTCTGGCACCATCATGAGGTTCTGTGTGGAATGTCTTAAAAACTACTAGATGGTTTTAGATTAAAATTGTCTCTTTAAGGATGAATTGTAATAACTTTGGTGATCCCTTCAATTTTCCTATAGCACCATCATCAGGTTAACATTTTAAAGTTTGTCCAATACTTTAGATTATGACCAAATACCTGCAAAACTAACGACATTGCAAATTGGAATATAGCTCAAAGCACAGTTTTGTATGTGCAGTATACAATCTCACAGAGGTGCTAGCATGGCTGACCTTTGTTAATATCTTACCAATAACATGTACTATTTTGTTGCTTTAGATTTGCTTTACTATACACTGGCCACTTTACATTACTCCCCTGCTGTACTGAGGCTAGGATTCAAAGACTGGCCCCCTCCTGGCCCCTAATCTTCCATCAGTCACCAAGTTCTCAAGAAGGTGTACAAACCACTCCAGGTTCAGGTTGAGGCAAAAGCAATCAATTACTGGAAAAGAGAACACTATAGATGCTGCTGATTTCCCACAGAAATCTTATATCTTCTTTTCTTTTTGAAATTGGCAGCTGACAAAGTCTACCACATGTGGAAAATCTTTCATAACTTTGGGACTGAACCAAACCATTAATAATGGATTGTTATGCAAAGCGGCACAGGAGTCACAGGGACAATCAATTATTATAACAATTTTAACATGACATTTGGGGAGATATGATGGTCCTCTAGGACATTCTGTGAAAATTGCCTTAATTGGCGGATGTCAGCTAAAGAAATGTGAATAATGAGGTTAAAAACCTTGGCTCTGTTGTGTTTTGTTGGCGATACTGCTAATGTACAGTCACTCTGCTCGTCTCTGACGGAGAGATCAGGATACATGTCCTGAGAAACCCTGGCAGCTGGTGGAACATTGCACCTAACCTAGGTTGCTACATATATCCTGTGCTGTTCTGGGCTGGGTTGTAGTCTTAATGGAAAAATCTGAGATTTAAATCCTGGATTGTTGGTGGAGGGTTTTCTTTGGGTTGCTTTCCCTTCTCTGGTGGAAAAAAAAAAAACTCCACAGTAACATTTAGATTCTACCCCTCCTCTTCCTCAGAGATAGTCAGCCAAATTCCACTTAAAGCCCTTTACCCATGAGCAAAACAGGGATTCGCCACCAACAGTATAGGTAATTATCATTATTCCACATTTAGATTAAGTTTGCTTGTTCAGAATCTGGGCTCCTGTCCATCAATGAGAGTGGAGCAGTAAAACATATGTGCAGGGATGAATGTGAACTTAAAGAGAAGATGTAACCGTGGAAGAGTGATGAATGAAGGAAGAAAGGGAACAATAATGCTGGGAAAGGAAAGTTGAGACAAGATGTCAAACCGGCTGCTTTTTTATTTATGAGCTCGCTGGAGCTGGAGAGCTCTGGGACAGATACAGCCAACCTTTATGAATAAATAAAAAGGTGCACTTACTGAAATAAAAGCCTCTCTCTCCACACACAAACTGCAGCGTGTCGACCAGCTCCGCCCCGCACAGGGTCTCTGGGCCCGCCCCTGTTGCCGTCGGAGTCAGGGTGAGGACGCACAGCAGTAGTGAGAGGGTGTGGCTACAGGAGATACAGCACATCGCACTCTGCAGCACAGGAGAGAGAGAGAGAGAGAGAGAGAGAGAGAGAGAGAGAGAGAGCTTTAACATATCCACTGCTGTTAAAGCCAGAGCATCACCAGAGAGAGATTTCCATTGAATTTAAGCAGGGGAAGTCACACTTTTATAGTCACTGCTTTCATATACTGGCAACTGAGCAAATCTGCTGTGACAGTTGGTGGCTAAGCGCCTTGCTCAATGACACATCAGTGATGGCAACACTAAACATTTTCCCACATAATATTGAACCCAGTGAGCTGGAGGCTTGTTTCCCTAACTTCCAGGCTTTCGCTCTGCTAAAACTTTACAGGAGTTTGGATATGTGGAGGAAAATGTATTAAATCCAAATTACCACTTGGTGCCGGAGTCAAACATTCAAACAGGAGGCTGCCCAGCTCGGATGCTCCCGAGCGCCTGTGCGCAGCCGAGCATGCGCGTCCAAATTGAAAACATACTTATCTCCTTATCATCTCGTTACTCATCCCCTGTTGCCTACATGTCCTCATAAATTAATCACAATCCATATTAATCAATTCAATTCAAAAAGATATCGTTAATCACCAATTGGGAATGAGGCTTCATCATTTATCCCTGTGCCAAAAAACAGCTGTCAGCGCATTGTTAGGCACAGAACTACACCAAAAGTGCTTCAAATTTCAGAAAGTAGAATAGGAGATTCAAAAAGCGCCAGGGATCTTTCTGATCCAAACTGTGTGATGGAAAACGGCTCTCCCGCCAAACCCAGCCGAGGAAGCTGAGTGGGCCAAATATACATAATAAAACGAATAAACACAGGACACTACCCATCTACATCACAACCCCAACCGCACGGCCCCGACGCCCTTCATTATTTCACGTTAAGCTCTCCTCTCTCTTTACCCCGCAGCCTCAGGTTCTCAGGTTAGATATTTAGGACTTAATAATGCAGACTCAGCAGTAAATACTTTGAAAGTTGCGGAGCTGCATCAGGACTTTCTGGTGAAAAAGAGCGCATAGCGCACAGAAGCCCTGAGGATGAAAACCCATTCATCCGAGCAGTGGATACGCATGCACAATTCATCTCAAAATTTCCAAAAGACAGCAAAAAAAAAAGAAGTCATTTAAAGCAGAAAGTGGACAATCTCTTGCTAACTGTTGAAAATGGAAATATCATCAAGACATGCAGAACAGTTGCTCTCTAACTGAATAAAAATGATAAAAATCAGAATAAATCCACATTTGTCATGCACTTAAAAAACAGTTAAATAATCAAACTTGTTTGAGTTGAAATAGGTAAGGATGCTCTTGGTAAATATTGAGCAAGGTGATAAATATATATAGTGTCAAATGAAAGCAGGTAAGTTACCTTAAAGACATCACATAAATGCCACTGAAAGGAAAGAGCGCTAGACATCCCCACGGGTCTCCGCAAGACAAAGCCCGGCGAAAATGAACTTGTTTGAAGTCATTAAAAACGGGGAGAAAGAGGATGAGATGCGGGCAATGTCACATCTCAATATTCCGACTTTGTTCCATTGCGCAGGCTCGTTTTGGAGAAGTGAGATTTAGCGAACAGGAGACGGATTTAGAGAGAAAATCCCTCACATTTATCTACATTACACAGACATTTTCAACAGGAAACAGCTGGGGCAGCATTTGCCTCCTACTCGTCCTAAGTTATTCATTAAGGATTTTGGGCACATATTCAAATAACGTCATTTCTCTTTTTTCTCTCAGAACAGGATTGAATTTTGATCTCTGTAAGACTTGGTTAGTAGTAGAAAAAGCGGCGCTGCCCCACCAGCAGCAGCTCCACTCACACAACACACTGTTCTGTGTGCTGAATGCTCATGAAGGAGAAGTTAAAGACTAGCTGGAGGTTTGATACGACTGCTGCTTGTTGTGCAGAATTTGGCACTGCAGTAACTCAGCAGCCCTTCTATCCAAAGTCTGATTTGATTAACTCAAAAATAAATCATTAAAAAACACTTTTCCACTTAGTCACAAATGTAGGCTACTACTAACTTGAATGTCCAATAAGAACAATATAAAAGGCTAAATAGCCACATGTGACATGTGAGTGAATATGAAAAGAAATTACATTGCAATACAGAGCAAATATATAACCCGAGATAACCAGAAAAGCCTAATCTGAAATCCTGTTCTCTCTAAACTCTGTGCTCATGTGCAGGATTTATTACTTTTTTTTTCTCCACTTTGTTTCTGTGATTTATTTCTCAGAAATAAGTAATTGCTCTGGTTACTGTGTTGAAATGGAGTTAATTCATGCAGGTTTGTCAGCAAATGAGATCTAATGACATTTGATGTGTTGAAGAACTGAGTGACTGATGTAAAAAAAAAGTGTGGAAAACAAAAAAACTTGTGCATTCATCAGAAAAGGGACATTTATTTCATATTTTAGCCGACCTCCTTAGAGCAAACTACAGAGCCAGATGCAGTAGTAAGACTTGATGGCAGCCCTTGTGTAGAGCCACCCACCCTCATGACGTGAGGGACCCAGTTCCCACTGTGCCATACATGACAGACCACAGCTTCACACGAGGCCAGGGCTTAAAGAGACTTGTTTCCAGCAGGAATGGCATATAACACGGATCCAAGCACTGAACACGAGATCAGTGCTGTGACCCAATCATAAAACAGGACACCAGCACGAATCCCAGCATGCTTGGCCAGTGTGTTGAAGTGCATCACAAGCAGGGTCGGATCCAAAGGGGGTAGAGGCTAAAAACACGCAACAGTTAGGGTTGTTGGAGTAAAGTGGGTCACAACACAAACAGATCAGATGTCCTGACATGACACCAACAGCACTGAATGGCACTCATGGCACAGAGGCTGCAGAGACCACTCCTATCAAAATCTATAAATGAGTGGTTTCAAACACAAGGGTTGGGGGTCTTGAAGGGGTCGCAAGATAAATAAGAGGGGTCATAAGTTGAAAAGAAGAATAAACTTTCAAATAAAAGCTTTTTTGTTGAGAAATACAGGATTGTTTTGTAAAAATGGTTCAAGTTAAATTATCTAAGAAGGGAAATCGCTCTCACAGTCGTATGCAACCTGTGATGAGGAGTCGAAGGTCGGCATTGGTTCATTTTCATCAGTCCAAATCTTTGGAAAGCATTGAGCTAAATGGGCAATTGGTTGATCAACAGAAAAGTTGTGATTGGCGACACCCACGGTCACTGTGGTAACAGCAAATTTAGTTTAATACTATGGCAAACACTTAGCCTGGATGCCAGCCGAACTTAGCCCCGGCCACAACATTTGAGGTCGGGAAGTTCAGTCTGGACTTGATCCGTTGTGGAGCTACTATGTTCAAACCAGAGCTGGTCGGACCAATCAAATTGCCAGGGCGGGCTTTATACGATGACGGACAGATCATCAACATCAGTAACGTAAATCAACCACGTCACCACGGTTGAATTAGTTTACATCAAAGACGGTTGCCGCTGGAGAATTGAGATGTGTAGATTCTGCCACCGCATCTGGCATAGAAGATATCATTTTAAAAGAGGAACAGAGAACCGTGATTAAGGCATTTGTCGATCAAAAAAGATGTTTTTACAGTCCTTCCTACTGGATTTGGCAAAAGTTCACCATTCGTCTGCGTTGCGCTGAGTGGTTGTAGGTCTGTCCAATTGACTGCAGAGGCATTTTCTTTCCTGGTTCGGTTGAAACAAGCCCCCATAATCACAGCCTAAGGGAGCAGTATCAGACTCATATTCTGACTAGAAGACATTACTTTGTGTTTTGGGAAATTGTGATGAGTTTATTTTTAAGTTTTCAAAGACTAAGCGAGGACAACAATAATTGTAGTTGCAGCCATGTTTTGCAGCCTCGCATTCATACAACACGCATGCTTGTAGATGGTCGGTGCATTAAATAACCAATCTGCATTTAAAATCACAGTTTCTTGTCAATCTGTGAGCTGACTTATCTTCCTCTCAAGACTGCAGCTTGAGACGTACACCGATCAGTGTCTCTGCTTGCCTCCCCTGGTGGATTGCGTCACTGTCAAGAGCTGCTGATACAGTGGTGAATATGATGATGATGATGATGCTCCTCCTCTGATTAGAAAGACAAAGCTGCTTTCAGACCAGAGGATGACCTTGTTAGCTTGAGGCTGGTCACTGACGCCGATAAGCCTCTCTGTCAGTAGCTGATCTTAGATGTGAAATCATCTCATCTTTCACTGACTCATTAGAAACCCCCACAATATAGCATATAAATGCTTCATCACAGACTTTCCTGTCATCATTGTGGTATGGCATTATTGATAATGGGCTTGTGCTGTACATCTGCTGATGCAGTAGTAGGTTGAAGAAGAAGAAGGGGGCAGAGGGGGGGAGGCTGACCTTCCCTTGTTCGGCTAACTGTCTTGGTGCCAGGTTTCTCTCTTCATCCCTCAGTCTGACTGTCTTTTCTCTTTGGTTGCAAGACCCCTCACCACCACCACCACCACCTCTCCCTCCTAACCCCCCTGCAGCCTTGTCTAAGGAGACGTCCGCCCCATTGAACTCATTGACCAGGGAAAGGCTGGTTTTCACTCCCTTCTCAAGAAGAAAGTGTTCACTGCAAAAAATCTCTGCAAGTTATTTTGAACAGGAGTGAGTTTTAAAGTATAAGAATCACACGTTTCCTTCTGTGTAAAGTGTTTAAATATGACGCCATCATAATAGTTCTACTTACTAACAATGCATTCCCAACTTTTAAAGGATATTTTCTTGAATGTAATGCAATGTTTTTGATTATAGGTGAAGGGTCTGCCTTGTAAAGAGAGAGTTATAGTCACAAAAGAGAAATGATACAAACAATTTGACATCAAGCAGAGTCACTTTATATTTGGAAGAATCTATGTACTGCGTGTTAACAAAAAGCAATGGACTTGCAAAAACAGACACTTTTTGCAGTGTTAACAGCATCCCGTCTGGTCTCTCCTGCCAAACAAATGTCCGAGTCAGAGAGACACACAGACAACGGTGCAGAATGCAAATGAATGTGAGTGGATGAAAGTGAGAGGACTGAGGAAGAATTAGAATGGATGAAAAAGCCAGGGAGAGGGAGGATGGAGGCTGTGTGTGTGGGGACTGCAGGGCTGGTACCCGAGATGGGACGGAATGTGAGGCTGGGGATACGTCTGGGGTCACACACACACACACACACACACACACACACACACACACACACACACACACACACACACACAGGTTCACATGAGGACACACATGCAAGCGCATGCATGTACACATACTTTGTGGTTAAACAAAGCATAGTGCGGGCACATGCATTCAAGGCAGATATTGTTATCAAAGCCCAGTGCTGTGCCATACACTGTTCATATGGAAGAAATAAAGGTGCGTCATGGAGCAAAA
Organism: Percina caprodes; assembly: GCA_013375575.1. NCBI lineage: Eukaryota > Metazoa > Chordata > Actinopteri > Perciformes > Percidae > Percina > Percina caprodes. The sequence continues at coordinate 5,065,426 of JABXJD010000007.1, read as the reverse complement.
GCAAGAAATGGGGCGCTTGTTTTGATATGCTATGTTTCCGTAGTAACTTGCAGGGGTCACAGTATTTTTGCAAAAAGGGCCAGGAAATTCCGTAGTGCCTGTTGATGATCAAAATCTACTTTTTCAAAAATATCTCTGGGACAGTTTAACTGTTTGTGATCGCTGAACATGCCGAGAGTGGCAGGGTTTTCATCAAATCACATCAGTTTCTCAGGAAACTCAACTTGGAGGCTGAACCCCCCATTTACTTGTGATGAAAACAATAGAGCCACATTCTCAATGTGGACTTCCAGCTGTTAGTTTCTCTGTTACCGGTCTGTTCAGCCAATGGGAAAGTGTCTTGTTCTTTGTAGCTGAACAACCAACAGGGAGGTCTAATGGAGTTAGTCTAAAGTACAGTAGGTGATTCATTTAAGTCGAATGAATACTGATTAGTTGTGTTCAAGCGGCACTAATCAATATCTTTACATAAACAATGGATCGAATGACTGTGTTATATGAAAGGTGTTGCTTGTAGTGACAAACGGTGACTTATACAAACATCTGTATACAAATATATACTGTTTTTTTTAAACCTGGGTCGAGTGAATACAAAAAATTGCAGTGGTAATAGTAGCTAGGCTATTAAAAAATGGCGGGTTTGTGCAGGATGTCACAATAGTGACGATTTTCTTTGACCATCAGTGGTCTGCAGGGTTTTAACTCCACCTCTAATATCGGCTCAGCTTGCTGGGAACTTCGACCGAGGTGGTACTGAAAATAACCGTTCTAATGTGTAACAAACTGATCTGGACTGCCTGCTGGAAACACAACTATAATAATGGAGCATTTAGCAGCTAAAGAGACAGATATTTCCCCCCAGGAGATGGTGAAGAAGAAAACTTTTAGTCTGCTGCAGCTGGAAACAAAGCTGATAAGATCAAATAGACCGAACTGTACAGTAATTCTGCTTTAAAGCGAAAAAAGGCTAAAGAAACTGCCGCTTGGTTTCAGAATTTGGTGCTAATTCTCCGTGGGTTCATGAGAGCAAACCTACAAAAACCTTTTTAATTATTACTATAAAAATATTGGTCCCCAACCTTTTTGTCTTGAGCCATTTAAACTAATCAATTGTCACCCCTCATTAGAAATTATGGCCTTAATAGTTCTATGAAAAAAATGAATGAATTTTGTCATTTGAAGGATAAGACTCTGAGACATCACAAACCTGCACAATAGGTTTATCTACATATTTATCATTATCAGATAAGCAGTCGCACATCTATCTATCTATCTATCTATCTATCTATCTATCTATCTATCTATCTATCTATCTATCTATCTATCTATCTATCTATACTTCAGGGCCTGACGAGATGAAAGTATTCAGTATTTCGAAAAGAAAAGCAAAACCTTTTTTTGTGCAACAGAAATATAGTTTTCTTTGTTATATATCTGATCATCATCTGGCCCCATAACTGCAGGTGCATCGTATGGCACTTCTCCTTGGGGTGTTTATATTATTTTGTCTACCCCCTGCCCTGTACTTGTGACACCATGGACATCTCGAGACCTGTTAGAGCCTGCAAGCATTCTGTCTATTACAAAATCCAAGAAATGTTCTACTGACGACAAAAACACAAAACAAACCAATACTTGAACAATAGCATGTACAGTAATTACAGCCTTAATATGTTAACTAACTAATCCTGGAGAAACAAACCACACACAAGAGCCAAATATCCCAAAAGAAAAGCACACATTCAGGACTTTTTTAGTGTCAGTGGTATTGCAGCGACCTGTCCGGGCCATCCAGCTTTACTCATAATGTGCTGCCTCATTCTACAATTAGATTTGGACGAGGGCCTGCGCAAGATACCTCAAAGCATGCATGGAAGTGTACTGTTTGTGCTGTTTACTTATCCCAAGATGAAGAGTGCTGTTGGGGGGTAAGGGGCCACTGCTCCTTGGCACTCTCCGGCTGGCTGGGGAGTGGGTGTGGTGCTCCTCTCTACCCACCACCTGGCACCGTGGAGGCTATGTCTTGTAAAGAGACCTCTGCCAGGCCTCAATTACGGGGGAATAATCCAGGACACACTGAAGCAATTACAGCTCCATATAAATCAATGTGCTTTGGGTTAAAAAGTGATCTGCTCCCAACACTCTGGAGAGGCTCTGACTCAGTTGGCCTTTGATTTTTTTTGTTTGTTGGAGAGACAGGAGCAGTTTCTCGGGAATAGGGAGGAGATGCTGCTCTAGTCGCTGTGGTTTAAACTGTCACTCAGGCCGAGTAAACAGGTGACACGGACTGTGAGGAAGAGCAGGGGGTACATGTTGATTTGAAGCCACTGCGTAAAAACATAATTGGGAAATTCATGTTGCATAAAGGAAAACAATGCATAAACAAACAAGCTTCCCTGCAAGTTACAATGTAAACAGATGTATTTATGCATGCTATCCATGAGGTATGGATGGTAATGAAGGATAAACACTGTATTATTTATGTATAAGGAAGCTTGTAGTTAAGAGCTTCCAAAACAAGCTGAGGCAGCAGGGGGCAATACTGACAGCTCTCCTTAGCTTGTGAAATACAGCCGCTAAGCTGCTGATGCTCATTATCACTACTATACTGCCATCTTCTGGTTCCTAGAGCTACTGACAGCAACACCCAGCAGCAGTGCCCTGAAACAGGATTCAAAAAATGAGTTTTGTTTTTACTTTGAATGGATGTTTGAGCTTCACCGTGCAGAACGATGAATGTGCAGTTTAACATCTGCCGGAGAAGAAACATTTTCTCTTCTCATGTGTACGAGCAGGATTTTGGGACATCACAACTAGTTTGTGAGCCTATCGTGGTCCATACACAAGGGTAAAGTGGAAACTTAAAGCCCCCCTGTGTACGTATACATACACACACACATACTGTAGTTTGAAATGAACATTATTTGCATATATGTAGACTCTAGATTTTTTTTTGAGGAAGAAGAAGCTAATTTATTTATTTTGGTGTAATTTTCAATGAGGTATTTGAAGTTTGTTGAGGGGAAAAAAAACCTCAGAAACAAATTATTATTCAAAGCATCTTTCATATAACACTTCTAAAGGAGAGCTTAAATATTTAATTACAACATTCAATATGTTATGAAATAAGGTGACTACATTACAAGTAGGTCATCTTTTAATCAGTGTTATGTAGCTTGTAGGGCTGGGCGATATGGCCAAAATCAGGTCATTTCACATCTTGAAAACAATATATGTATCACGATATAGCATGTTTTCTGGTAATTCAAAAAATAAACAAGTCCAAACGAAACAACCACAGGGTAAAGCCTGTTTTAATCAAACGGTCTGAAATAAATACTTGACAAATTTAATTTAATTTCATTTTTTTTTTTTTTTTTTAGGAACTTTAGTGCCAAATGAACATAGCAGCTGCTGGTTGTTTGTGTATATAATAGCCAAAAGGTCTAATTTAAAATGTCATAAAACCATGAAAGAGGAGCCCTGGTACAAAACCATAAAGATAATGAATGTACACTAACAGAGTTAAACAAATAATTGATCATCAAAACTGTTGCCAATTATTTGTTTGATTTCCTGTCATTGGACTCTCAATTGATGACCTTTTATCACTATTTAAATAACAAAGAAGGGAGCAAAAATGACATTCAAGATAAATTTATTTCAAAAAGCCAGGTAAACAGAAACAATATAATGGCCTTCAATATATACATGCCTCATAGATCATCAATATGCTTCATAGAACATGTGAATCAACACAGTAAAGCAACAAGGAGGAAAAAGAACCAACTTACAAATTGGTAAAAAAAAAACAAAAAAAAAAACAAAGAACAAACCAAGAATGAAGTGTTTTGAAGTGATGATGATATCAGCTCGGAACATATCATATGATGAAAACAACCTGCATGAAATACAAAGATTTCTACTGAAATTCTATTCTTACTTCATTAGCGAATGATGGTTCGACTTTCACGTTGTGACTGAGCGAGTGTTCCCAAAGAGACTTTTTATGGAGGAAAGCTAACCCACACTCCTCACATACGTAGCTCTTTGGCTTCCCGGCGTGAGTCCGTCTGTGTTTCTTCATGTGATAGGACAGCCTGAAGCCTTTATCACATACGTCACATTTGAATGGCTTTTCTCCCGTGTGGATGCGCATGTGCGACTTCAGATATCCCGACTGAATGAAGGCTTTCCCGCATACTTCGCACTTGTACGGGCGCTCCCCAGTGTGATAGCGGTTATGGAGCCGGAGCTCGTTGGCGGTCAGGAAGGTCTTGCCGCACACTGTGCACTGGTGTGGCCTCTCGCCTGTGTGGATGAGCTCGTGCCTCTTCAGGGACGTCTCCTTCATGAACTGCTTCCCGCAGCTGTTGCAGGGATACCTGACGCCGATGTGGATTTGTTCGACGTGGTTGGTCAGCTGCAGCCTCGTGCGGTAGGCCATGTCGCACTGCGTGCAGGCCCAGGGTTTGTCCTCGGAGTGGGTTCCCATGTGCACCGTGAGCTCAGAGGCCGAGCGGTAACACTTCCCACACTGCCAGCACAGGAAGGGTTTCTCCCCGGTGTGCTTCCTCTGATGAACCGTCAGACAGTTGGAGGACCGGAACTTCTCTGGACACATGCTACAAATGTAAGGGAACTCTCCTTTGTGGATTCTCTGGTGGATGGCGAGGTAAGAGAGCTGGATGAAGGTTTTGTCACATTGTGCACAAGGATACGGCCCGGTGAACTCGTGCTGCTTCTCGTAGTGTTCCCTCAAGCGCCGCAGCAAAGTGAAAGTCTTGTCGCACATTGTGCACTGCATCGGTCTGTGCATGAGCTTGTGTCTCTCAAAGGCGGGCTCGTTGGCGAGTATCTTGCCGCACTCTTTGCAGTAGAGCGGATCGTGAATCCTCTGGTGCACTTTGAGCATCGTCATGCTCTTAAACTCTTTCCCGCAGTCGTCGCATTTCATGACATCACTCACTTCCACTTTGCAAACGTTTTCTTGGTGCTCCTTCAAAGCGGACGGGTATTCAAAGTGTTTGCCGCAGTTGGAACACCACACGGGTATTTTCAGGGTTGGTTGTGGGTCAGTGGTGGTGACTTCGCTTTGGCTGGGCCCAGCTCTCGGCTCTTTTTTCCACGAGAATCGGGCAATTTTCTTATGACAAATGGCATAAATCTGGTGTCTTTTCAGCCCGTGCATGTGTTTGAAACGCTTCTTGCAGTGGACGCAGTAATAAGGGCGGTCCTCTGTGTGACACTGTATGTGCCTGTTCAGTGTCTTGACACTGTCAAACGCCCGAGAACAGACAGGACACACTTTAGGTGATTTTTTCTTGACTTTTTGCACAGGCGAAGGAGACTCCTCAGCAGTGCCCACAGGCGCATCCAGGTGTAGTTCTTTTTTATCAAGGTTACCTGTATCGGCTTCAGCCAAAATCTGTTCCACTGTCTTGCTCTGCTCCTCTCTGATTCCCTCGTGGCCGTGAATAATCTGATGCTTCTTCAACGTGTCCTTGTACTTGAAGCCCTTCTCACAAGTGAGGCAAATAAAAGGACGCTCTTCCGTGTGAGATCGTAAATGCTTCGCGATGTCTGCCGTGCAAGGCAGGACTCTGCTGCAGATGGGACACACTTTGCCCTCAGTCGACGCCTCGGACGGTGGCTGTGGATTGGAGCGTTGCGTCTCTCTCTTTTTCGGCCTTTTCAGCTCTCTGCTCTTACAAATCTCCTGCTGGTGTCTCTTTAAGACATAGGGATTCTTAAATTTCTTCTCACAGAAACAACAGTTATACGGACGGTCCTCTGAGTGGGACCTCATGTGCCGCTCCATGTCCACTCGACGGCCAAAATACTTCCCACACAGAGTGCAGTTTTTGTTTTCCGACATCTCCGAAGTGCTGGGATCTCCTGCGTCTTCCTCTTTAGCATTGTTACAGATCTCATCCTTCTCATGAACGCGCATGTTGTGTCGGTTCATGTCGTAATGGTCCCTGAATCGTTTGTCACAGTTGGCGCACTTGTACTTGAATTCCCGATTGGCAGAATGAGTTTCCTGGTGTCGTCTCATGGCTGCAGCCCGCAGGAAAATCTTATTGCACACAGGACATGTCTTATTGTTGGGATACTTTCTTCTTTGCCTCTTAGCCGTTGTCGAGTCCTTTTCTTTTACAGCTTTTCTCTTTACCTGGAGCCTTTTGCTTTGTTTCAGGGGTTGAAAAGCTGCTGGCTTCAGAGCGTCACTGACATCCTCAGTTTCATTCTCATTTACTTCATCATCTTCTTCTTCATTATCATCATCATCGTCATCAGGACCAATCAAACCGGACGGCGGTTCTATCTGTATGTAGTCCAACAGTGTCACAGTTTCACCCTCCACCTGAACAGTCATACAACCTTGCATATGCTCCGATGAAGGCTGTAACTGTATTTGGTCTGCATCAATGACGACCTTTTCCAGCTGGGGGAGGGAGAGCGAAGAGAGGATGCAATTCCCAAAGGAAGAAGGAATGGTCTGTGTTTCATCTGTGGGGAAAGTAAGAATCCCATCAGTTTTATGGTCAGTTGCTTTAAACAAAACAATCAGATAAGAAAAAAACGTGTTTTATTTTCAAGAGCCCCTAGTTTAATCTTACATCCATACACAGTGGCACAGAAACTGAAGTTGTTTAAAACTCATCAATAGAATAAATTGAATGAATTAGTGGAAGAATTTTGTTAGATACTGGTCTCACTTTTAAACAGAATAACCTGTGCAGAAACTAATGGGTTCATAATATTGGAATACAACATGTTTTTGTGAATATAATAATGTATGTATGTATGCTACCAGTCAAAGGTTTGGGGTCACTTACAAATTTCCATACCACGCCATTATAGACAGAATACCAGCTGATCTGAGTAAGTGGCTGATCTTTACCACAATATCTACATTTCCCATTATAAGCAACCATTCAGCCAATGTTCCAAAGGCTCATTCTGTTCACTAATCTGAGATCATTTTAACAAACTGAGGAAACATTGGAGAACCCTTTTGCAGTTATGTTAGCAGATGCTGTAATCTGAAAACTGCCCTGGTTGAAAAAACAATGCAACTGGTACAGCTGGTATTCTGTGCACAATGGAGTACAATGGAAATTTCTATGGAAATTTCTAAGTGACCCCAAATGTTTGACCAGTAGTAATTTAATGAAGGTTATAATACTGCACATGCGACCCAGATAGACACATACTCACCAGACAAATCAAAATGTCCTAGTGTTGTGTGGTAGAGGAGCACAGTTTTCAGGTGCTGTGGGTCAGGAACAGAGTGCACACACTCCTCCAGGGCAGATGGGACAGCACTAAGCATGGATGCAGTCTAGGGAAGAGAAGCAAGATTACAGTAAGAAGACACACGCTCAACTGTCTTACTTGTGTGTTTTAAGTTGGGCTACTCAGAAATGTCTGTAATTTTGTCTGTATTATTATTATTACTGTACTATTAGCAGCTCATGTTGGCAATGTACCAATGGATGTGCAGACAACTATCACTGAAATACTTTGATACCCTAGAAAACTGTGAAATGTGATGCTTCAGGGCAAGTTCTGGAGTTAGAAGGAGCATCTTCCTTCTAAGATTTCTAAGCGTATGTACGCCATTTATTTGCAATGAATATCAGAGATCATGATATCCTCTGGAGGTGTACACCGGATCCTAAAAAAAAAAAAAAAGGAAACAGAAGAGCTGACTGGTCAAAAGCTGAATTTTCTACAGTGGTTCCAGTACCTGCTGAATATCTGGTACTGGAAGAAGCTTCTCCAGTCTGGAGAGGAAGTCCAGCATTAGCACCTGTAGAGCGCTGTCATAGTCAGGCCCAAAATCAGTCGGAAAAACATCCTGGAACAAAGTTTACGGTTAAAAGTGCCCCACGACCACTGCATATTATAACGTATATTCTGAAAAGAATAGTATAAAGAAGGTCACCCTATAAAATACAAGTTGAACATAACATGAATCCAAAGAACCAAATCACAAACCTGGAAAAACCTCTCCTTCTCTTCAGCGTCTTTTAACAGCAATTCAATTTGATCCACAAAGTTTGATTCTGGAAACTCGACCTCTGCAAAACACGGCTGGAAGAAAAACATGTACAAGTCTAGTTTAAGCAGACGTTTTCCATCAAATTATCATATTATTCATCATTTGACGACAGCCCTGCTGACCCACATATTGCATTTAAAGAGGCTAACCTGTGCTGCCCAAGTGGATATGAGGGTCTTGATCCGCTCCAGGTGCATCTCGATGGTTTCTGTATCTCTTATCTGCTCGGCACGACACATTTCAAGAACCACCTGGAACAAAAGGTTTCCCCTCAGGGTAAATACTCTGACGGTTCAGCACCTGGAAATGTTATTCACTAACAGCAGACACACAAGAGCCAGAACTGGGAAATTTGAATCTCTAATAACCCTTCAGACAAGACATTCAGTGCTTTGCGGGTGGATGTTGATATTTTCTGCCAAATAAATATTAAACCCCTTCATCAACTTCACCTTTAACGTTTGTCGGGCAATAACTTAGCTTTTTATGGTTCAGACGTTGTGAACTGAGTCACAGGGGACTGCTAGAACGCAGACTGCTTGTTTTGACAGCTAAACATCTGCAAGGGGGAAATTAACTGCCGTGGTTGTCCGTTAATGTTTACTTTTCAAAATCCATCAACTGTCTTCGCCAAACAGACAATTATAATATCCGACAGTCTTACCCGCGCTCTGAGCCCCAGGAGGAGTTGAGCTTTCTGATCCGCATTCAAAAGTTCAGGTACAATTTCTGAAACTGTGCTGATGAACTCCTCCACCATCCCATATTCCTGCACGCTGCCCCTCTGGACGGCCTGCCACATGGCTGCGGTAACCAAGCGCAGAGGGGGTATGAAGAGGCGAAGAGACGGCAGCAGAAGAGGTGAATCTAGAAAATATTTCACAATGTCAAAATCTGAATTGAAATCATATTGAATAAAGTTCAAAGTTAAGCCTTTTATTAAAAATCAAATATACATTGTTACTGTTTATAGATAAAGTATTTCACACAAGCTCATTTCATATTTTCAAATGAATTACACACAAGAATAACAAATATATATATATATATATATATATATATATATATATATATATATATATATATATATATATATATATAAACAACAGTAGATACTATTCTCATTACACAGTTTCAGTAAAGAGTTTATAGGCATTCCGTGGTCTAGTGTGTGTAGTCTTTAGTATCAGAGGTTTATTCATGGGACTTAACATTTTCTTTAGGGAAAATAATTAAAATATTAAACTGGCATCATAGGGAATAAATCAACTTACAGTGACATCATATTGGTGCCTTTATTTAAAATAAACCACTTCAGAGACATTTCTACAAGCTTCTTTGTCTGGCAGTGAAACAAGTGTAGCCTATGGGCAGGCTGTACTGTCAAAATAAGACAAATTACTTATATTAAAAGGGCTTTCATGACCACGTTAATTCATCTAGTGTACGATGCCAAAAAACATTTTTATGATAATACAGTGAATATTATTATGGTATTGGACTGTACGGTTGGAATATTGGACGGTTTGGAATATTGTGCACACTATTTTTCACCATTTGCTTACATTTTATGGACAGAAATTATACATTAAACATGGTCTGCAACCCCAAAACAAACCAGTCGTAGTATACCGGAACCTACATGACGTAGTTTTAATGTACCGGTTTGTAAATTATTGTGTGGTAAATAAAACACAGATTTATCTATTTAGCCTCAATCTAACCTGAAATAATGACTGATTTTTCCTCGTTTTCCATCATATTTCCAAACTATTCCTAACAAAACTTTTAAATAATTATACAACAACTAGCGTTAACTGACAGTTACCCTGTTAGGTACGTAGGTCCGTTACCCCGGGCTACGGGTCAGTTATCCCGGCGTGCCACAAAACTCTAAGTGGAACCTGGATGCCTTCATGGACTAACAATTGTGTCGTAATTATGACACACCGCACATGACCATCACAACAAAGTGGCACATATTGCTGCAAACAAATTGATATAATGGTAATGTAAATGTGACATTAATTTTTTACTCATGAGCATTTTGTGTTTTTCTATTTTAGTTTTTAGATGTCTTGTATTTTTGTTTTTAGCAACTAGCTAGTTAGCAATGCATTTTTAGTTGAAGCCCGCGAAGGCAACGTCTGTCAGCTGACTGTTCTCAGTTGCTAACTAACGCTAACCTATGCCAACAGTTAGTTGCTACTAACGTAACGTTAAAGCGTTTCTATCAAGATAAAATATCAGTATGGATTAACTACCCAACTAGCTAATAATTAGCTTAGCTGAGGCGAAGCTCCATCCGATAACTAACGTTACCGCACACATAAACTCGCTAGCGCTCGGCTGTACACAAAGCCACCGCCATCTCAGAGCGGGGTACGCCATGTTTGAAATCGGGCGCACACATTCCAAAAGAAAACCCGATAGCTCGCGATGGGTGATATATGTTTAAATTATCATTGACTTACCGTTTATGGCGGGGTATGGGCTCTCCATTTTACCTCGGAAAATATTCAATGAGATAAGCAAATGAGCTCGGGGTTGTTGCGAGTCGACGTCCGCCCGACCCTGCTGTGCAAGTTGGCGGGGAGGAAGGGCGGCTCGATATTCTGTCCGGAGTGCGCAGGCGTAGTCAACGACCTACGTTTCACTAGTGTCATTCAGTAGCCGCGGTGTATGGCGGGTTCATGTCTACTCATACGACCTGCTAAGACATTTATTATGATAGCTTTAGTCAAGAAAACAATAGTGTGTATTCATTTGGCCAACTTTAGGGTTGCCTGCAGAGGAAACATGTTGTTTTTCTTCGCCTTGGGAAAGTCAGGCTTACATGGAGTTGTTCTGGTGGTTACCGCCACCCAATGGCCATTTGAGGAAACGAGCCCAAACATTTATTTTTAAAACAAGCATCTTCTGTAGTACATTTTAAAAATGTTTTTCAATAAGCCCTATTTCATATTACAGAACGGTAAAATAAGTAATTTCACTCTATAACCACCCTGATAAGTTACTGCTTTAGCTATTGTAGAGAATAAGTATGTATTCCGTTTCGTCGATGAAACCAGAGATTATTTTCGGCTGTGATAGACATTATATATCAGAGCTGCAACTAACAATTATTGCAATAAAAGAAGAAGCAAATATTCATATTTGAGGAGCTGGAACAAGTGATTTTTTGTTGTCATTTTTGTTTAAGAAAAAATACTTTAACTAGTTGCCAATGTTGCAGTTTAAATTATATTTATTATTATTTATTTTTTTCTTTATTCAACTCATCAATTAATGAATTGTTCCAGCTCTGATATTTGATATATTTGTTGTCTTCAGAATAAATTAATCTACCACGTAGCACCATTTAGTTACAAAGTTAAATCAGGGACCATTCAGCGTTGGCAAAGTACATTGAAATAATATCAGAAGACTCATCAAGCTTTACAGGTTGCTGCAATTAATTATGGGAAAATTGCCTCCACTTTTCTCAAACGTTGCCATGGCAAGCATTAATCAGAAAAGGGCAGACTTGATATAGTTCAGCTTCATGTAATACGTGGTATTAGTTGATAATGTCATGTTGTTACAGCCTGTTACAACCGATATTTACATCCAAAAATTGACATTTATTTTTTGTGGTACAAAAAAAATAACATTTTCAATATATGTTATATATGTATACATAATAATGTTATATATATTTTATTATATTATTATGCTATAATAGCCTAACTGTAATCCTAATGTATCTATTCATATATATATATAAAGAACTATTATTGAACTGGCACAGTTATGGTGGTATATTTCTTCTATGAAGGAATGGTGGCAGGCCAGTTCCTCCGTTGCTGCAGTGTATTTCTGTGAAAACAGAAAAAAAAGGAATCCCCAAAAAAGGAATCACAGCCAAATTCTCCTCCAGACTTTTTATGACCTTGTATTTTTCTTCATTTGTGAGGGAGCTGTCATGACGTTTAGTACCTTGAGTAATTTGCTCGCTAGAAGTAAAAGGATCGATAGGACGTCCTGCTGCTGGGCTGCGGACACATTTCTCACATTTTTATTCAGGGGATGCCGCAGTGTCCTTGTAACAAAATATTGTTATTCCAAACCAAGACTGCTGTGTTTGTATATTGTGTTGCTTTATAATGTCCCTAATTTTGCTCCACATGTTTTGTTCAATTTCTCAGGTTATATAATAAGTTTTATAATAAAGCAAAAAAATAAAAAAGACCATACGGTTTAAACTCTGGTCGTTTATTAGCTGTCCACAAAAGCATGTCATGAACAACAGAAATTGTAGCATGAGTGTAACATTCCTTTTTGTAGTTAAACTCCACCACATCCCTGCTTCTCACACCATGTATAATTTATATTATATATATTTTGTACAATATACATGTTCTCATCGAAGGAAAAATAAAAGCAAAAGCTCATCCCCCGTTCCTCCCATGTAGATTTGAAATCTAGTGAACATCCCATGCATGTTTCCACTGCGTCTAGGAGAAATGTCGCTTATTACCAGGAACAAATACGCAGGCAAATAAATGCTCAGACAAATTAAGGGGAGTGTGTTGTTTGACAACGCTGGTGTACAAAGCACATTCTCAACATTAAACAAGAAGAGCCATGCAAACCGACATTTACTCTACGGCTTTGACCCAGTTTTGAATCAAAAGCGCCAGCACAGGGACAAGCTAAAGTTAGTTGTTTGCTAATGGCATCACATTAGACTAGACTAATAAAAAAACCAGAGATTAAGTCTTTCGGCTTATGCTCTTATTCTAAATATTCAGCTGCTGTTTGATCACAATAAGACTATGCTCACTGTTGAGATACTAATGCTTTTGAGTGTGTGTGTGTGTGTGTGTGTGTGTGTGTGAGAGTGAGTAACACTGGCACAAGAAGTGCTTGACATCATTATGAACCTTTTTACCTCTGTGGAGACAAAAATGGTTTGCATCTTTAAGTTACATTTCCCCTTTAAATAGCGCACTTCAGTTCAAATGTGGGCATGTGTGATGATTCAATATAGTGAAGTATTTCAACCAGAGTCTAAATAAATTATCATCTTCATTAAAGCCATCAGGGTAAGATCAACTGGCTTAAAGTTAAACTTACAATTAAAGACATTTTAAATAAAACACACCATGTGATGTCACAAAACTATAGACAAAAATAGTAAATTCAGTTTTTTTCCTTCCAGTCACTCATTTGTCTGTTATGTGTCTTTCAATTCACATTTATACTGTAGCTCTATATTCTGTGGCATAATATTCACCGTACTACTCAGCGTAATACAGTCTCATGGAAATATTGCTTAATTTCAAAACTTTAAAGTATATTTTTATATAACCTTTTTCAATTTTGTAAAACAAAATAGCTGTGAAATGTAAAATAAAATATATAGTGCTATGTATGTAGGTAAGAAAATAAAGTCGTAGGATAATATCTGTATTTAATTTTCTGTAACTATTTACAGAACTTAAAACCAACTCTTACATGTCCAGGTGTTTTTCTTAAAACGTGTATGTTTGGCAAATATTTAAGTAATTTTCAGTGTGCTACAATATTTTAAGATTTGTCTCTTAATCTGAAGGTACAGTCGGATTAATGTAGAAACCACATCACAAAGTATGAGGAGACTTTAGAGACATTTGCATTGTTGGAACAAAGGGAAGCATCTTTTTTTTTTTGGTTTGTTGCTGGACTGCAGATATTGCACATTTTGTAAATATTTTGTTACATTCATAAAATGTGCTGTAGGTTCTATGATTTTCTCCTATATTGAGATGTATTGTGTCCGAGTGACAGGGCTCACGGTACAGCCAAACAACAGGGCTGATACCCAGAGGCTTCTGCTGAATGGCGGGTTTGATGTTTGGTCCTTTTTAGATTTGATTGAAGTATTATCTATTGCATGAAAAATGCAATCATGTAGAACAAAAGGTTATATTCCCACAAGATTTCAGCACTGACTTTCTTTAGACACAACATTTTCGTTAAGGAGGTTTTTCAGGCAGGAAATTCACAATGTGAAACAACACATCTTTGTTCTAAAGCCAGAACAACCAATAAAAAGAAGGGGAGCAAAAATCTCAAAACGCCTGGAACCATTCCCATATTAATAATTGATTTAAAAACCAGAATGTGATGAACAATATCTGTCAAAATAGGTGGAATAAAAATGAAACCAGGTTATGAAACTTGGATTAGTAATTGTCAATTCAGCCTCCCCTATTTGGACATTTATTGTTTGTTTCAGGTGTTTAAGAGATTTGGTCCCCCTTATTTTGGCTTTAGTATAAAGATGTGCTATTGCGCAAATTCTAAACAACTTTTAATAAATTATTCAAAAGAAAAAGCTAATTAATGTGCATTTCCACCAACTACTGGTATGTGAATGTTAGGAGTTGAAATGTTAAAGCTATAGTGTGTAGTTTCTGTCGCCCCCCCATGAGGAATTCTGAGTAATGACAACAAAACTGTCAGTGCGGCCACATGATACAAGCCTTCATTAATATCAAAAAGTTACACACTAAAGCTTAAACAGTTGGTGGCGCTAATTTTACAGTCGGGTGCCGTTGAACCATTGCAGAAGACAACGCAACAAGATTACTTGAAATTATGTGAGAAACATGATGTGAATATGTCTTCTCTCTATCTTTCTGCCACCATTTTTTGTCTCTTTCTTCTTCATGACTTATTTGCTAAGCTTGTTATTTTTGTTTTGCTTTAATGACCAACTGTTCCACCTCAGGCAACCGTGAAAATCTTTTTCCGATAATTCAACTGTCCACTTAGAAGTTTTTATGCACAAATAGAAAATGTGCATACAAACAGGTGGATGGGATGTACTTCATGAGTCACTAACATTGTTGTGTCTCTAATAAGCTCAACGCTGACAGAGTGTGGGAATTCAACCTATCTTTCACAAAATGGATGTTCTTGAGAAATTTGACGGAGGTGAAGCCTAAAAGAGAAAAAGTGACTTTAAAATGTGTCTCGTGATCTACCCTGATCATTTGGAATGTATCAGAAATAGCAAAATAATTGAAGGAAACATCCTTTGACTGGACTTCAACTGGTACAATCAACACCCTGCTTAGCCCTACCGATCTACACAGAAAGCACACCTAAAGCGAAACGGAGGATTCAAACAAACAGATAAAACATGCAGCGTTGCATAAACAGACACATACAGCAGGAACAAACTGTTCAGGGAGCACATTCAATGAGACTGGTGTCATTAGCCAAGCGAGTGTAGGGGAATACTGTACATCAGTTTACAAAAAAAAAAAGAACGACCAGCACAATGACTTTAAGGATGTATTTACACTTTGCTTTAAATATATTTAAAGAGAAAGTCCCTGCCAATCAAAATCCATCTCCAAATCCCATTCAGTCAGTTTTGCAGTGGCTAGAAAGTTAATAAGCAGCGTTTTTCCCCTTGCGAAAGTGGTCCGTGAAGTAAGCTCTGCTTAAAAAGCAATATCAGGGCAGCTCAGTTGAGGAGGTGTCATGCAAAAAAAGTCGACAGTGTTCGTGGAGTTCTCACAAGTTAATTTCCCAGTTGGACATCCTTGTATCAAGCATACGTCGGCATAGATTTCACTGAGTGGGCCAGCTTTAGTTTAATCAGCGCTGCAGTGTCGGCCACGGTGGAAGTTCCTGTGATCAGTTTGGCCTCTGCACACAGTAGATATAACACAGTGAAACGTATCCAACATAGAAGTGACAGAATGAAATGTAAAGAAGTTCAAACAAGTCCACCTAAAGTCCGTCTGCTGGCATTGCTACTTTTATTGGTTGTATAGTAGGATTATATTTTGGCATGTGTCAAACTTTAAACTGCAATGGCATCCACTTCCATAAAGTGATGTTTGTAAACCATAAAGTCTCATATTAGAGATGATGAGAAAGCTGCTTTTATTGAGTTAAAATTCTACTCTACCTTTTTAAGCAAAAAAGGTGTACAGAATGTATTTCATGCATGTGCCCTATATGAAATACACTAGGTTTCATAATCACGATTAGGTCTAAGTGATACTGCTGGGTTGAGTCAGTTCTGTTTTTGTCTTTTTTTGACAGGTTTTGTTACTGTAGGGGTGTGAAGTGATCAGTGGGAGCCATTAGGACAACAGAGTTTAAACCTCTGACAAAGCGAGAAAGTTCTCTCTCTGACTTTGTCAAGTATGCCATCGTTAACCCTTGGGAGGGAGGGAAAGTGGTGGGGGTGGGGTGGAAAGGGATGCTGCAACGGGCAGAATTAAAGGGAATCCCTGACATAAAAACACCCGATAGCCCCTCTTCAGCAGTGGGGCTAGGAGGGGTGGATGGGGCTGTAGCAGGGCACTGGATGTTTGAAGTGGTGTTACATGGATGCTGTGCCTGGATCGGTGGGCTTCGGACAGGACGACGTCACACCACAGAGCCCTTGGAGGTGGAGAGGTGGATGGAGTGGATGCGCGTGGCCAGAGTTTTCTCCAGGTCGAGGAGGATGTCGGAGCAGATGCCGGGGCTGGACGCGGGGCTCTCTGCAGGAGGAGGCTCGTACAGCAGCAGCTTGAAGCCGTCGAGTTCAATCAGCAGCACCATGTTCTTCAGGAAATAACCCTCAATGAAAGCTGTGAGCTCCGAGGCACCAAGGAACTACAGCGAATTAAGATGGAGAGATGTGTTAAGAGCATCTTCAAATTATTTTGATAGTACAAGTTTTATTTGTAGGAAATTTAGGCCTTCCTGGTCAAAGTTGATGTTGTGTTGTGTTGCTTTTAGAGGGCAGGGTTATTGGCATGCATTGCTGTTTGCCACAGAGTCTTTTTTGATACTTTTTCAGATAACGCATCTAACAAAAAATACAGTCTCCAGCCATGCTAGCAGCTCTGTGAGGCTGTATTTTAGCATGCTAACTTGCTCACAATGACAATGGTAACATGCCAATGTTTAGCAGGTATAATGATGGCTAGGTTCACCAGCTAGTTGCTAACTTCCGCTGTCTGTTGCTTGATGATTGGCTGGCAGTGCACAGTTGGTTTTCAGAGCTTTTTTTTGTTGTTGCCAAATATGACGATGAGAGTGCTGAGAGTGAACCAAAGCAATAAAGTTGCGGGCTGTAAAACCAACCACAGTGAGTCAAAAGATGCTTCACAGCAGAGTTGGGTGACAAGTCATCTATGAGCAAACCCTTTCACATACAATTAGTCATGTAATCCATTGTTAATATAAAAATCAATCAAATATATTTTATAGACAGTGTGGTTGGTGTGATAGGTTTGTATTATTTTTATTTATTATTGTATTATGTATACATTTTTTAATTTTTATCTGCAATTGCTAATTTGTTGACGTTCTGTTTGAATCTCACCTTGGCATGTTTGTAAAGGTCCACGCAGGTTTCCGTGGTGATGTTCTTGGAGCAGATGATCTCACAGTGTCTCTGAAGGGCCTCAAGTTGGAAGAATTTTGCTGCAGACAGGAGCTGCACAGAATGAGGCACAGGACTTGAGATTAGAAATTCTAATACTTTCACTATTGCTCAGCAGGCTTTGGTTAAGTCTCTCTTACCTCCATGACTTCAGTGTTGCGTATGTGCAAAGACTCAGTGCCTCCACAGTACAGATACTGCATGACCAACTGAAACACACAACAGTCAGGGTTCAATCTATCGCATCATTTCTGTTGTTTATTCACAGTTTTGGTCTCTGTACACATCTATTGCATGTCTGTCCGTCCTGGAAGATGTTAGTTGCAGCCGTAACTGACTGATTTGAAAACAAAACCACAACATAATGACAGTGGCTTTAGATGAGAACAAAATTCTTACATGGAAAATATTGTACTTGACATGGCTGATCTCAATACAGGTGTTCTCTGCTGCCGGCCGGTTCTGGAGCAATGACTTGAACCTGGATGAAACAGAAGAAATCGGGGCATTTATTTATAGCTGTGTAGGAAAAAAGAGTAGAAAAACCAACAAACAACAAAATTCTTCTTTACCTGGCTGAAGCTGTAAACAGCAAAACCTTATGTGCATAAAACGGTTTCCCCTCCACCAGGAAAGTAACATCAGACATGTCCTTGTTGTTAAGGAAGTGGGGGTCTGAAGAAGAAGACAAAAAGATGCAATAAAAACAGCCAAATGAGGAGCGCCTGGGTAGCTCACCTGATAGAGCACAAGCTCATAACAACGCAGCGGCCGCGGGTTCGACTCCAACTTATGCTGCATGTCATTCCCCCTCTCTCTCTCATGTCTTCAACTATACTATAAATAAAGGCTTAACATGCCCCAAAACATAATCTTAAAAAGACAAATGATGCCTCATTAATCAAGCCTCCTAAACATTGGAAGCAGAACAAAAGATGAATTTAATATGATCATTAATTACTGAGTGAGTGAGATTCATCACTCCGCTATCAGGGCAGCATTATCAAAATAAAACAATTCCCATTTCATTGGTATTCTAAAAGGCAGGCAGCTCATTGAGCTGTTTCTTAAAGATTATGCTTGAACATCCTGATAAATGAATTAACTGTCAAACGTTTTTAAAGAATTCATTCTCCCCACATACAATGTCAACCAGTTGCCATTTTATTCTAAGCCAGTTGTTGATCAAACACAAGGTGGTGCTGCAGCACAGTCACTGAATGTTTCAGTGCCTCCTCATGCTCTGATTACACATGAAAACATTTAAATGGGCAAATGTTTGTGACCTTCCCAACTTTAAAGGAGCTTTTAATACCAGATCAGATTGATAAATCACATCATTACAGACATGCAAATGCAAATACCTGCTTCCAAATCATGTGATAAATGTTTGAAGCTGTACAAAGTGAGTTTATAATGTCTTCCAACAGCCTGCAATCGCATGCAAAAACATTCATCACTGCCTACAGCAGGCAAAGAGAAGAAAAAAAATTATGTATATATATATATATATATATATATATATATATATATATATATATATATATATATATATATATATATATATACAGCCTTGGCTATATCAGCTCATAAATGCATGCTGGAAAACCATGTTGCCACTTCACGAACAAAAAATTGGAGGAAAAAAGTAAGGAGAAATGATCTCCTAGTATAATAGGGATATTGTGCGGATTTAAATCCTGCTCTGTGTTATGGCAGTGTGAGTGAAGATAAACGATGTTTGTCTTCTCTCCGTGGCTGCAGTGCAAGGGTCTCCGAGCAGCCGAGGTCTGCCGTAAGCCGCCGGATGACGCGAAATGCGCAGAGATTTCAGCGGACCACGGCTACTCCGAGCTCCGTGCTCTGGCCCCACGGAGAGAAGCCCCACACCTTATCTAAACACACTGCCCACACAAAGATGACACAGAGCTGAATTAAAATGGAAAAGTATCCTTTTAAGCAAAGTTTGAGTGACCTCACCAGTTGGAGACATATTGGCCCAAAAACAAGAATATCTCAGCCTGCCTCTTTAATTATATAACCCAGCTGCCAGTCCTTAATCACTCAGATTCATTTTATGCAGTAAGTACAAGAAAATGTTGAGCAACAGTCACTATTTTTAACTCGCTCTCTTACCTAAGCGCGATGTCTGCTTCTTCTTGATCTCTGTCAGTTTAGGGATGGGGAAGGGCCCATAGCACTGGGTGAAAATGACTGACAGCTGCTGGCTTATCACCTCATTCTGCAAACAGACACCAACACAAGTAAGGACGTAAACTTTATACAGAGTAGAGTTTTCTGGCCTTTGTTTACCATGAGCTCACAATTTATGCAAATGTATGATTATATTGTTTGGAGTGCAACTAAATATATGCAAAAGGAGTGTTAATGTCACCCTAACACATGATCACAGGACAGTTTGTATTCCCAGCAAACCAGCCTTACTTTGTCAGATGTTTCAACAAGCATTTTGTTTACATGAACATGAAAGAAAGCCCCGGTGACCTTGCTGGATCGGAGGATTTGGAACATGAGGGGCAGGCCGTGCGTGATGAGCTCCTCTGTGTACTCCTCCTCCTGGATGCAGCTGAAGTCTTTGAGCAGGCCCTGGATCAGCGGCCGGCGGTGCTGGATGAAGCAGGTACGCAGGGACTCGAGCCAGGTGTGCAGTGTCCAGGGAACACCTGGGAATACCACCACATGAACAGTGAATACACGCTCGTGCATGGCAAAGCCGATCTAAGTCAGAGCAGTTTCAGGGGCGAGAGAACCGACCATGTTTCCATCACTTTGTGGTAATTGTGTGAGTTGAAAGGCGATTGCATGGTGAGTGTTGGAATATTGGAAAGTCAGAGGCTCCGGCGGGAATATAAAGACAACACTTGAATGTAATTAAAGATGGTCCAGTTGAAAAATGGCTGCAATGTTCTGCAACAGTATGATGAGTACTGGATGATGTATGTGAGATTAACATAAATCATGACACGACAGTGATGGCGTTGTGTATCAACAGCTCTGCTGAAATGACAAGTTGATTAATGGAGTAAAAAGTTTGTTTTTTCAGTTTTTGTAAGTGATTAATTAATTTATCCATTTCCAACTTCTTAAATGTGAGTATTTGCTGCTTTTCTATGTTTCATTTAACTATAGATTTGCTATCTTTGGGTTTTATACTGTTGGTCGGACAAAACAAGCAATTTAAAGACATCCCCTTGGCCTCTAGGATTTTGTGATGGGCCTTTTCCACTATTTTTTAATTTGAAAGAATTTATTTATATTTTATATATCACCACAGGGGTCTGTGCAGACCCTCACAGACTTGGGCAGATGATGAAATTAACGTCACTTAAACCCTCACGGAAACCATGAACTGACTAACAAAATCAGCTTACCAGCATCTCTAAAGCTGGCTAATTAACATGTTATATATCTCCCTTGTTTAATCTGTACAAACAAACAAATGTTGTGGTTTTGCAGGGCGTTATAATGACATATAACGTGTTTATTAGTGAGCTTTAGAGGAGCTGGTAGGAAGATGTTGTTACCTTTGGAAAGAGCCACGCTGGCTGTTGCCCGTTTCCAGTATTTATGCTAAGCTAAGCTAACCGGCTGCTGACTGTAGCTTCATATTTACCGTACAGACATAAGAGTGGTATTCATCTTCTTGACTCTTAAATCTTACAGCCGAGTAAACTCCATCTGCTGAGGATTGTGTGATTTGACCAAAAGGTCTAGAACAGCTACTAAATGGCACCTGTGGTGAGATTGTCAATTAATACTAACTAACAACCACATTAGGTCTTATGCCAAATGAACTGGACAATGTTAGGGTGAAAGATGATGATTGCCTCATGAGCACTACTCAAGGACCCTTTCTCATCTTCACGTTAACACCTTTGACCTGAGCTAATATCGCCCCGGATATAAAAAGTCCTTCTTCCTGCAACTGTTTAATGGTTGAATGAGTGATTGCTTAGAGTGTGTACAGGACAGCACAGGACGGGACAGGCACAGCATGAGCACATCTCCAGGACAGCTGGAGGCATCAGAGAGCGATGCATGTGTGCCAGTGAAGCATGTATTAGTAAATCTGACCTAAGCTGCGGATGTCTATGGTGATGTCCACATGGCCGTGCTCTGCGCTATGGTACATGGCCTCTCTCAGGGCCCTCAGTCTGGCCTTTCCTGTTCGCAGCGTCCCTCCTCCGTTGGCCTGCGGCGCCAACCTCTTCTCCGTGGGATCCGAACTCTCAGCCAGGATCTCCTCCAGGGACAGCACGTCCCCTTTTTCCTGCTCCGACTGGGACAGAAGCTTACGAAATACATTCCTAGAAGGAAAGAGGGAAAATATAATAAAAAACTGGACATAGATTAAAGGAAAGCAGAGTGATAAGACACAGTGACAGATTGTTTTATGGTCAGGGCAAAAGGGAATCAAGCTGTGGGAAGGTGATGACAACACCGCAAAACTCCTAGCAAGGCCTGGTAGCTCTCGTCAAATCGTAGGAAGAGAAGTTGTGAAGTGGATGATCACAGAGTGGAAAATTGTTCTAAATTAAGCATACACGTACTGTGTTAACTCCACATTAAGCCCATCCAGCTCTTTAGCTCTGATGACACTCAAAATATTCTCATGTACTTAATTAAGCATGATTGTGTTCTCTATTCTGTAGTCTAAATATATGAAGCTGAAACTGATATCTCCTCTAAAAAGAACACAAAGTAAATTTTTTTGCAAAATAACATTTGTTTTGGCATATTTATTAGTACTGTTTGAATGACGCAGTGTGTTAACGTACACAGTGTGAACACATTCTGAAGATGCATCATTGCACCGTCTGCTTTAGTGAGGAGGGGCTCATTTAGATGCCAAGTCAAACACAACATCATAGCCTGTTTTTGGGATTGTTTGATCACTGATGACAAGTCGGTGGGAGGCTCACAGCCGTCACTTTGAAGCTGTTTTATCTCCACTAACAGTCCCCTGGGTTTGAGTGTGAATCAGTTGGTGAGCAGATTAGCACATTATTTTCTCTGGTTTAGTCCATGGATCAACACTTAATAACCAAAAGTATGCAGACACACAAATATTAAACTGTTATGTGATTGTTGATCATATCATTCCTTGACCATGGGCATTCATCTCATGCTATAACAACCTCCACTTGTCTTGGATTTTGGAGCCATGCTGCAGGGATTTGCTTCTATTTAGCCACAAAAGCTTGAGTGGGGTCAAACACTGATGTTGGGTGAGAAGGCCTGACTCACAGTTTCAGATTCGTCCCAAAGGTGTTGGATGGGGTTGAGGCAGGGCTCTGTGCCTGAATTATGAAAATCATTTCTTTGTGGACCTGGATTTTGTGCACAGGTTGAAAGAGGAAAGGCTTGTCCACAAAATATTGTCAAATAACTGGAACAAACTTTGGTTTTAAAAAGTCCGATGACATGGTGCTCTTTGGATGCTTTTATATAGACCTTAGTGGTCCCCTAATACCATATCTGAAGTCTCTTTCCCAGAATTCAGCCTTGTTCAGCCTCTCCTCAGACTCCTCCACATGAAGTTGCTGGTTTTGTATACTTCCCTAAGTCTAAACAAAACCCAGGTCATTTATGGATACATTGGTGGCTAGCTTACAAGCTTACAAAATACAAAAACTGGAGTCTGGAGCTGTTTTTTTGTTGAGCAATTATCTGCATCTAGATTAATACTTTGGTTAAACATGTCTTGGGCCAACCTCCCTACTAACAGCACAGAATAAAACAGATTTCAATCTTCATGTCTACAAGACTACAAAAGTGTATTTTGCAAACAAACTGCACCTTTGCAATTTGGTGTCTAGATGTGTCTTAAGTCATATTTCTGAAAGAGTTTATAACTGCATATAAAATGTAAAGTAAAAGCGGAACATTTGTAAATACTGCAGTCTCATTCCTAATTCTTTTTCTTTTTTGCCTTATATTAAACTCTTACACCCCACCATCTCACAACCAATCGTAATGCAGTTTGAACCTGCTCACGACACACCGCAGCATGATCATCATGCTATAATTGACTGTCTTAATAATGCTGCATTGTGTTGTTGGCTACTACTACTCCACTTCCTGACAGCTCTTCACTACCCTGAATGTTAATAGGCTTTATCTTATTCAGCTGCAGGGAAATGATGTCAAACTGAAGCTATAAGTGCTGCAGAATAGACTGCAGCACTTACTGTTGCCTGCTGTCTGACAGAGACACTCAGATAGCTGTCTCTCATACTGCAGGATTTTGTGAGAGGCAGATGGACCAGGACACAGTGTGTAAATGGATCAATACTGTGGTAATGGATACATCTCTGCTGGCTAGCACTTGTGTGTCAGGACCTGTGTGTATGTGTGTGTGTGTGTGTGTGTGTGTGTGTGTGTGTGTGTGATTGCCTGTATTACCTGTGACCGTGTGCTGCTGCCAGGCTGTATGAGTTCATGTCTCCCAGCGGGGCAGAGGAGATGCCGTTTCGACACACGGTCCCGATCATGGGGTCGGCCCCTCTTTCCAAAAGCAAACTCACCAGCTCAAAGTTACCTATCCAGGATGAAACAGATGAATAAAGGGTGAATACCCCCAAATAAGGCTTACATTTGATGCTTTTAAACAATCTGTGTTGATCAGTGGTGGAAAGTAACTAAGTACATTTACTCAAGTATTGTACATAAGTAAAATCTTGAGGCACCTGTACTTTAAAGTCACTATCTATCGGCTAATGAGGTGACAAAAGATGATTGAGTCTATGACCTACCAATGGAAGTCCCTGTATTTGCATTTGCAGTATTCCAAACTGGGTGTTTATGGCGACATTCCCAGGGAGAAATCACAAGAGGGGCACAGTTGGTGACGCGTTTTCCATTGGTCTGTCAGAGAGGGTAGGCAGAGCCAACGCAACAGACTCGCTCTTCAACTCATATGTGTGTGAACCAGCGTACTGTTATTTTCAGTCACTGCTAGCGTACTGAGCAAATAGTTAAAATGGCCAAACAAACAAAGAAAAGAATGATGCTTCCTACAGTTTGGATCTCTGGGAAGTGAGATTCAACACACCTGCAATTATGTAATATATAACAATCTGAGCCTGTCAGTGGCAATAACAGCACTTTTAGTGGATGGATTTTCTTTTTAGAGAATAGTCACTTAGACACAAACACATGGAAGAACTAGGTTCCAGGTTAAAATACATTGAAATGTTAGGTATTTCCATTTAATATTAATTTCTACTTCTACTCTACTACATTTCAGAGGGAAATGTTGTACTCCACTGCATTTACCTAACAGCTTTAGTTACTTAATTTACCTTAACTGAACAGCTTTGAGGTCATTGAAATGGTGATATGATTTTTATGATTACACCTGTAAGCAGAAAAACCACCCTTGCAACTTTCGGCCGGCAAATCACCGAACTCAGCATCAGGAAGTATTGTGTGATTTCAGGTCTCGCGATGTAACAAATTGCTTCACGGCACTGCACACATACACCCATTCAGGAACCAGATAACAAGGTAGCGATTGAGTTTTTCCCAATTTCGTCATGGCAAAAAAGATACAGAAAGCTAGGAAAGCATTGTCGGAGGAACAGAGAAAGAGGAAACGGCAGACTGGCCGAGCAAGGAGTCAGACACAAGTAAACAGAGGAGCTGCCAAATATCTATTCTGAAGCTGTAGGGTGACCTCTACAGAGACCTAAAGGTTATAGAGAAACCTGCGAGCAAGAGCGAGAAAACAGCTAAGAAATGGCCAAAACTGCATATCGCCCCATTTAAGAAGAAAACAGGTAATGAAATGTAAACTAAATACATTAACTTAGGTACAATTTTGAGATCTTTGTACCTGAGTATTTCCCGTTGTTGCTACTTTATACTTCTACTTCCCTTCATTTACTTGACACCTACTGTAGAAAACATATGCTATCTGATAAGATGCCGTACTGTCAAGTTGGTACTGTACTACTTTTCTACCCAGTAGTATACAAAGTATCTAAAACTGGCTCCACATTGACAAGCTACTACAGCTGTGAATGTTTTTTTTTTTGGTGCTCTGCTGAGAACAAAATAACTGATAATCTTCGATGTACAACCATTAGAAGAACATAAACTACTGTAGGTCCCAGTTTAAAAGTGATACAGTAAAGACACTGCTCATTTAAAATCAATTGATACCCTATTGCTTACTCAAGCTTTTATGTCCTTGTAAAGTTAATATGACAGTAAAAAAGGAGTTAGAGAATGAGCCTGAAGCTGCATTCAATTATTCTGTGTTCACTCATTGCTATTCATTAAAAACATTTGCTCTGGGATTGTGGTCTTTATTTCATCTGCATTATTTATATTTTAATGAGCAGGATGCTAATAGTATTCATGATCTGTGACCGTGTGTTTTGAATACTCGTTACCATAGCAACGCAGCTGCCTACACCTTCCTTGCGGTCACTCACTGTAACATGAAGATTCATTGCTGTGATGTCAACTTTATGTTTGTATTTACTTTAATTGGGATTGACTAAAAAAAAGGCAGCAGTGTAGTTATCTCTTATATAAATAATAAGTCAATCACTGGGCAAATATATGCCATTTATGCTAAATATGTTCCTTTGTTGACAAGGGTGTGTCTGAGCTATGAGGGGAGAGGGACGCAATGTCTGCTCAGGTCTGTATGGTAGAACATATAGTATGTGGCTGGAGCTAGCATCTAGTTAGCTTGGCATTAAGACTGGAAAGAGGTGAAAACAGCTAGTTGTTTTAGGCTAGCTGTTTCCCTTCTGTCTCCAGTCTTTATGCTAAGCTAAGCTAACCAGATGCTGCCTTTAGTTTCATATTTCATCAAACTTCTCTTCAACTCAATATGATATAATATATATAAAAGAAGGTGAACGTGCGTCCCCAAATGTCAAACGTTTCCTTTGGATGCACATTTAGTTCTGCTTTGACGGATAATTTGAGTCAGTTTAAAGCTCATTTTTGATATTATGAAACTGCAGGTTCTTTCATAAGGGGCTGCAAAACTACACAACAACACAATCATGAGAAGCAGGAGAAGAATTCACTGCATTCTTAAATCTCAGATAGTAGTTGAAAGTGATGAAATAATTAGATGATTAAAAAGCGGAGCGAGAATGCCTTCTGGTGAGCTTATAATCAAGCATGTCATGACTAAACCTATCAAGAATAAGAATGCTAGGGTCAAATATGAACGTGAAAGAGAAATCCACATCTACCTGCAGCAGAGGCCAGCTGAAGTGGGGTCTCCGTGTAGTTCTCCGCCCCATCCTGCAGGGCACCCTCCACATTTGCTCTGTTATCCAGCAACAACTGTTGCGGGGATAGAGAGAAGAGGAGAGGAAGGGCAGGAGGGGAAAACAAAGCGTGGGGAGGAAGAAAACAGGTGTGTGGGGGGGGGGGAGAGAGACAACGTTACACTCAAGCTTGGCAAAAGTGAAAAGCCTCAACTTGGAAAAGTAAACCACCTAGAGTCTGTCCTAGCTCTGGACACACGATCCTATCTTCACTTCCTCATTAGCTTGTTATTGTTGGTGATGACTTGCCTGAGCTGAGAAAGAATGAATCAAAATGGTTTCTTTTTCTATCTAAAAAAAACTCTGATTGCGTTGTTGCACATTAATAATTGAAGAGAATCCTGAGGGCGACGCTGTTTATCAGGCTTTTAGCCAGTGTCAGCTCATACAATAACTACTGCAACACAATTTATTATATATTTAAAAAATGAAAAAACACTGAAATCTGGCATCCCTGAGGCTGTGTATCAGGCTGGCTGAGCTCTGCTCTGTTTAGTTTGCCTCCGGAGGTTTCTCCTTGCTGCTGTGGGACAGATCCTTAGATTCAGTTTTGGTGAAAACAGGGGGCTGGCGTGACTCAGCTACACACATTAAGTGCATACATTATTAAAAACATACTTAAGGTGGAGAGTTTGCCTTGATCAAATCCTCGCCACATAATTACTGCACAGACAGGATCAAGGATGAGAAATGAAAACGACAAAAGGCATTATTATTATTAATATTATTACGATGCACCATAATAATAATAATAATTAATCATCATCATTATTATATCCTCATTTTGGTGTAAAGGTCAGGGCAAAGAGTTACAGGTCATAAACGTCACTACCTGCACGACAGGGATGTGTCCCTGTAACACGGCGAAAGTGAGTGGCGTCCCCTGGCGTGTTTCAGGATAAACTGAGGGGTGCTTGTTTACTGTGCTTGGCACCTGGGAAGTCATAGGTGAAGTTCAGGGAGAGAGATATACAGCCATTAACATTCACAGCTCAGGGCAGGAGATGGGGGTGAAGGGAGGAGCGAGAAGCAGTATGCAGCAGGGGAAGTGTAAGCAAAGGAGGGCAGGAGGGTGGCAGAGAGAGATTTTCCTCTTGAGTTTCACAGAAAATCTTCAGCAGCTTGACTTCTATTTCTCATCTCAATCCTCAGTCAGAGTATATTTGCCTGGGCATGGCTTGCATGACCACCCTTTGTACTATCTGCCTAGCTCCCTCTTTAAATAGGGTTTCATTTCAAAGGGGAATGAAACCAGAGAGAAAAAACAACATTGGCAAAGTCTACAAACACTGTCAAGACGGGTGGTGCTGACTCATGAACAAAGCGGCGTCAGAGTAAAATGAAACAGCCCCAATGTTGCTGTGTGATTTCTTAAGTGGCTTTATCACAGGATAATTTACAGAAATTATTTCTGAGTATTGCCTGGAGGAGGCCTTCTTTTTTCGACTGATGTTTGATGTAATGTCACACTTAATCTGAGCCCTGATGCTACACAACAGAGGGAATGTTACGGTTTTTGTGTTCACAGCGATGATGAATTATTAATTAGGTTATAATATGATAGTTTCAGCAGAAACAGAGAGTGCGTCATGACTCTCAGAGGTATTTAAACAAACATCTGCTTTATTCAACTTATTAAAGACCCAGTCCACCCAAATTATAATCAAAAATGTTAGGCGTATTTAGCCATGCAATAGTTTCATATGGTGAGGTTTTGAGATTTCTGTCTCCACATTTAAACAGTATAGGTGACTGGGAATTCACTTTGTTTTGAACATTTCTAATTCACAGTAACGTGTAACAACCCACAGAACAATTTTCGCCCAAAGAAACTCTGGGGATTATCTAGGTCAGTGTTTTTAAACCTATCTAGCCAAAAATGTTAAGGGTTAACTTTTATCTATGAAGCCATCATGAAGCATGTTGTGAAAAGTCAGTAATCTCTTTAGTAACACACACATCTAAGTGAGACATCACTGCAAACCTGCTGCTCACTGTGATTGTTGCTCTCTGTCACAGTAAATGAAAGAAGGTAAAAACAGAGACAGTTATCTGGATTATACTTTAGTTACATAAGTATGTGAATAGCCTACTGTAGCTCTACAGCACAAGGTAACTGAAAGAATGTACACACAATTAGTGTTGGGAATATAATTAAAGCACAACAGCAGTGCTGCTACGGCTTGCTTTAATTTAAGTGGATGAGACGAGTTTTGAGGAGTTCAACTGAAAACCTTTTAGAGGCTTGAAGAAATAGAAGTAACCTTCATTTCACAAGAAAAATCTTTTGAAAAAAACAACAAATTCTTTATAGTCATACTCTGGCGGCTGTGGCTCAATGGTAGAGAGGTTGCCTGCCCTGGCCCTGCAGTCCCATGTCGAAGTGTCCTTGGGCAAGACACTGAACCCTGAGTTTCCCCCGATGCTGTGTCTTCGGATTGTGAATGTGTGTGAGTGTTTATCTGATGAGCAGGTGGCTCCACCTTCTCATTCAATGTGTTTTCTTTATTTTCATGACTATTTACATTGTAGATTATCACTGAAGGCATCAAAACTATGAATGAACACATATGGAATTATGTACTTAACAAAAATGTGTAAAATAACTGAAAACATGTCTTATATTCTAGTTTCTTCAAAGTAGCCACCCTTTTCTTTTTAATAGCACTTTTGATTGCACCCTTGGTGTTCTCTCAATGTGCTTCATGAGGTAATCACCTGAAATGGTTTTCACTTCACAGGTGTGCCTTGTCAGAGTTAATTAGTAAAATTTCTTCTCTTATTAATGGGGTTGGGACCATCAGTTGTGTTGTGCAGAAGTCAGGTTGATACACAGCCAACAGTCCTATTGGACAAAACCGTTAGAATGTATATTATGGCTAGAACCAATCAGCTAAGTAAAGAGAAACAAGTGGCCATCATTACTTTAAGAAATGACGGTCAGTCAGTCCGGAAAATTGCAAAAACTTTGAATGTGTCACCAACTCCAGTCGCAAAAACCATCAAGCGCTACAATGAAACTGGCTCACATGAGGACCGCCCCAGGAAAGGAAGACCAAGAGTCACTTCTGCTGCTGTTGATAAGTTAATCCGAGTCACCAGCCTCAGAAATCGCAAGTTAACAGCAGCTCAGATTAGAGACCAGATGAATACTACACAGAGTTCTAGCAGCAGACACATCTCTAGAACAACTGTTAAGAGGAGACTGCGCAAATCAGGCCTTCATGGTCAAATAGCAGCTAGGAAACTACTGCTAAGGAGAGGCAACAAGCAGAAGAGATTTGTTTGGGCCAAGAAACACAAGGAATGGACATTAGACCAGTGGAAATCTGTGCTTTGGTCTGATGAGTCCACGTTTGAGCTCTTTGGTTCCAACCGCCGTGTCTTTGCGCGACGGAGAAAAGGTGACCGGATGGATTCCACATGCCTGGTTGCTGGTGACAATGTTGGGGATTTATTCAAAATTGAAGGCATACTGAACCAGCATGGCTACCACAGCATCCTGCAGCAGCATGCCATCCCATCCAGTTTGCGTTTAGTTGGACCATCATTTATTTTTCAACAGGACAATGACCCCAAACACACCTCCAGGCTGCGTAAGGGCTATTTGACCAAGAAGGAGAGTGATGGAGTGCTGCGCCTCCACAGTCACCGGACCTGAACCTAATCGAGATGGTTTGGGGAGAGCTGGACTGCAGAGTTAAGGCAAAAGGGCCAACAAGTGCTAAGCATCTCTGGGAACTCCTTCAAGACTGTTGGAAAACCATTTCAGGTGACTACCTCTTCAAGCTCATCAAGAGAATGCCAAGAGTGTGCAAAGCAGTAATCAGAACAAAGGGTTGCTACTTTGAAGAAACTAGACTATAAGACATGTTTTCAGTTATTTCACACTTTTTTGTTAAGTACATAATTCCATATGTGTTCATTCATAGTTTTGATGCCTTCAGTGATAATCTACAATGTAAATAGTCATGAAAATAAAGAAAACGCATTGAATAAGAAGGTGGTTCCTGTACTATATATATATATATATATATATATATATATATATATATACAAACATACATACTTGTATTGTAATTTTCCCCTTGTGGGATTAATAAAGTATACATTATTACATTATTATTATATATCCCTTTAATGATCCCGTTTGACCCTGGCACCCCTGGTGGGGACAACTGATCTAGTTAAACCTGGACATTGTTTTTGGATAGCAAATGTCTATGTATCTCCATTGTATTGTTGTGCTAGCTGAAATCACAGATAGTATAGACAACAACTCTTAAAAGCACTTAAAGAGATCTGCATGACCAGACTCCATTAGAAAAAAACATGAGAAAATATATGTCACTTGTAATTTGGGTGAACAAATGCTTTAAACATGTGTCAATCACAATGGACACCTAGATGAATTATACAGGTAGCGCTTTGCTTTAGAGTCAACACGCCTGCACGGAATACATGCACTACACCAATGGAGCAATTACAACAATCAACAATGAGGTCACTGTGATGGACGAGAGTCCATGAAGCATTTCTATTCCTAATTACTTTTACTGCCAACTAAGATTCAAGCAGCTACAAACACACACATAGGACACACTGCAGAGACAAATAAACAACAAATAATAAAGCTTCACTGTTACTTTCACTGCTACAGTGTAAAATGTAATATCTGCCTGCACTGACTATCCGTGGCTTATTAGTCTATATCATTGTTACTGTGCAAATTATCCTCTTTTACTGCTTATCAGTGCACTTCATGTAATAAGCTACCAGGAGAACAGACAGCATGCCGACATCAGGTGAGACAGTGAAGACAAGGTGGTGGTGGGGGAGGGGGGGGGAAGAGCAACACAAAGTGGGTTCATCGTTTTCACACAACAAATGTAAATGAACATTTTGGACAAAAAAACAACAACCAAAAATGTGGAATCAATGTGACACTTTAAACAGACTGATGGTGTCTTGTGAACACTGACCTCACTGTTGATGTCGGCTCCGGCGTCGAGGAGCATCTGAACCATGGCCTCATCACCGCGTACACAGGCGTACATGAGAGGGGTCATTCCCTGTGGAAGGCAGGGAGGGAGGAGGAGGGATACAGGGTTCATGCTGTTCATCTTTTTTAAGCCAATCACAAACTATTTTTTTTTTCAAAATGGTACACTCTTTGAATTTGAACAGTACATTAGTGCCATAAATTTGTAATTTCCAGTGAATTGGTCACTTCTAAACCACAGCTGCGAATGCACATACTTGTACTTTGCTTGTGTATTACGATTTTAGGGGACGTTATACACTCCACTACAGTTGAAGGCACAATATGTCATTTTCTGCCGCTAGGGGTCTCTCAATCAATACAATTACAAAAGGCAGAGTTTGGTGACATTGTGAAATAGCGTGGGATCATGGGAGTTGTTGTCTTCACCACCGTTAGTTAGCTTTTCCTGGTTAAGATTCCTTCAGGAGGTATTTACAAGGAGCCAAATTATCCACAGGGGTCCCCTCCTCTCCAAAACTAACGGACCCAGTGATTTAAATCGGTAAAAACACTGAATAAAGCAGATTCATGTTAAACATTTGGGATAATATAAGTACACAACTCACCAAAATATAAACATAGGTGTAGTCGTTTTCACATTGACATTTTAATTCAGAAAAGTTACATACTATACCTTTAGGAGGCAAATATTGTACTCGTATTTAGGAGGCAAATATTGCTACTATATTGTAGCTATAGTTACTCGTTATCGCACCGAACACACACCCAAAATGTTTGGTCATGTCTCTTAACTATACCATGTAGATGTCAGTGGGATCTGCAAAGCCCTAAAGATAATAGCAGTTCTATAAGGAGCTCACCAACAGCTGTGCTCATCAGCTCTCTAGAAAAACAAACAAAGTAATTTAGTGTCCAAGTCTTTCCTTAAGTAATGCTCCTTAAATCACATAAGGAACCTCTGAAGTGCCATGTGTTCACGTTCATTGCTGGGCTAATAATGACAAAAGATTGCACTGACATATACTCAGTATTCATATATTACATAAAACTCAGTGCCCATTTTCATCCTCATCAATTTCATGGAGGGCCTAATTTACCAGACATAATCATAACTGCCTTGAAATAACAGTGTCTTTCCAACGAGAGCGACAGCATAGGTGGGCTGTGAAAATCTGAACATGCTAACATGTTATGTCTGTACATGCCACCATATGCACACAGAGCACTGTCTTGAGCCTGACACACCCACACACATTATGCTTTCCTAGCCTCATCTCTCCTAAAGCCTAAGTGTTTTTGCAAAGAGAAAAATAACAAAAGAACTATATTAAAAGCAGGTGGAGAGTTATTCCCATTTATCAGACTAGCTGGCCTAATACAAAGAACACTCTAAAGTGGACAAGCTTCAATAAAACAGCCTTTAATCATATGTCTGATCTGGGCCGTTATGTTCGACACAGGCCTTTTATGACTTACTCATAACACACCAAAGCACTTTATGTTGAAGACTGATATCCCTTTGTGGTGATTCATTCTTAAATATTTCCTGGACTCCAATCTTTTTAATCAGCAAACAGCTAAAGGGCGATAGACGTCAAACCCTGATGATCATCGTGATGAGTTCAAATGTGTCTCAGCAGCGATGACAGATGGCAACTTTTACTTTATGCTCCTGTAACGCTGTCTGTTCCCCAGCAACATTTAGCTGTTTTCTTCAAGTGAATAAAAAGCCTGTATGTTACTACAGCTTATTATGTATGTGAGGAGTGAGGCAGAAAAGTGTCAGTCAATACAATTCTGTATACGCATAAGGACCTGTAAATACTGAAAACAAAGTCAGGTCTGTTCCAGTGAAATCATCTGAATGAATGTGATATGATTCAAGCTGCCAGGAACTGGGGATAACAAGAGACCTGCATGTTTTCTAAATAATATACATTTATGTTAGAAACAAAAATGGAAAAGGGGCTTTGTAGTGTGTGTAGAGTATCTAACTGTAGACCTGCCAAGAGCTTCTTAAATGAACTTAACCAGGCACAGCTTTCTGACCACGGAAAATTAGATTGCGCGATTAGCTTCCACTTAGTAGCGCAACGAGTGACCAATATTTCTATTGACTGGGAAAAGTAGAAAATCCCAAAAGACATTAACACTTGGATGCAGTAAGATTGAGATATTGAACCAGTCCAGGAAAAGGGTTGCAGTATTAGGTGTAAATGGACCATGAAATCATTTTTTGGATGAACAGTAAGGTGTTAATACACAGCTACTATCTGTGTTCATTTCACAAAAATATTTCTATTCACTGGAAGTTGTTGGAAATCGTCGATACGGCTACCATTTTAATATAAATCGATTAATCATCATTTTTCATGCAAAGTTGCCAAACAATGATTGCTCACAGCATCTTAATCATAAGGATTTGCTGCTTGAATTGTCTTAGGTGGTAATGAATGAATAGATAAATACTTATTATTGTGTCATGCATACAATAAAATATGCCCAGTCCACACAGGCTTACACCATTACCCCGGACAAAGGACCAGATGCCAAAGTAACCACGTAACCCTTTCCTGGATGGGGTTACAGGTGCATAGCATTGGTGACAAACGATCAGGATTTTGAGCTTGAGCCCCCCTAAAAAAGGGTCTAAAACCGCCCATGCCCTAAACAAATAAACGTTCTAGTCTTTTATGCCAAGCTTTAGAAACAAAAGTCACCAACTTATAAATATTAAATCTAAATAACCACTCCAATTGGTCATCATCCAGTCATAAACCAACTATCTTTGGGTTTTGGAGTGTTGGGCGGACAAAACAAGCTATTTAATGACATCCCATTGGGGTTTAGTAAAACGGTTAACTGGAAAATAATCAGCAGATTAATTGATAATTATTATACAGATTGGTTTTTGTTATGATTTCTAAATGGATTTATGGATGTTTATCTTCAATGATCATCAGAGATCCTGACACTACTTTAAAGTGTGGGTTCAGCTGATTGTTGTGGTGTCTTAGTAACAATCCTAAAAGAAGTGATGTGATTTGTGTGGGGTGAAACTATTACAACCAATATTCAGATGCTGCCTATATTTGAGCATATTCGTATACTGTGTTCAACAATCGTATACACAGACGCAAAGAAATTAAGATTCTCTTGTAAATAAGGTGAATTTTGAAAAGTTGTATCATGGTATAAGAATTTAGCACATGGCATGACTCATAGGGAGCAGCCTGTGCTCAGCCTATGTGTGAACAGAGATGGATTGCCAGGTGTACTTGTTAGAAATTCATGGTGTTTAACTCTCTTCACTATCGCTGTGTAGGTGTGTGATGTTTATGCTGTATGAACATGTAGGAGTGTGTGTTAAGTGCCGGACCTGTTCACTCATGCTGTTAATGCCATCGGGCCCCAGCAGGTTCACGGCCTGCTTGACCAGGTCCGTCCGTCCGCAGTTGAGCATCCTGAAGCCCAAATCCTGCAGGAACTTGGCCTCTGTGGAGGCAGCATCCAGCTTTCTCGTGGCACAGAAACAATCCTCCGCTCTGCAGATGGAAACAGCAGATCCATTAGTGTGATGAAGTAGGAGCTTATCTCAGAAATGGATTTTGAGATCTGTGGATAAACACCTCTATTGCACACTGAAGGAAACTTTAAATGACAGCTGCTTCCCCCAACTTAAAGTCATGAATGTTATAAAATGAACTTGAACTTTATATGTTTTTTTCAAGTATTTCAAGCTGTTTGCTTTCAAAGTCCATTCACTTTGCTTGCGTCTCAACTTTCTTTCCTTCCTAAAGTAGCTTTTCTCCAGGTAACGCTTTTGCTGTGACTCATCATTACTCATGCATGTCTCCCGTAAAGCCTCTTAATCCAAGCTGTGCGCAGCTGTCACAGCTGTCCTTTCCCACAGGGTCACAGAGGAACCGTTTTGTGATGTTTGTCAAATTTTACTTGACAATTATGTGACATGTATAATGAGATGTTAATTGGCAATTCACACCTCTTAGTGCTTCATTAATTATTTCTCTGCAGGTATTTGAGATGTGATTAGACTTTTAACCCACTGACACCAACACGATGTCGCCAAGTGAGCGGCTGTGTGACAAATATTGTACACGGCTACGTGCCTGCTGCGGTGTGTTTGTGAAGGACAGAAGAGAAGAGAAAAGGGGGAGAGAGAGGGAAACAGGTAAGGCAGAAACATCCTGGGAGAAGATTTATTCCCAAGTCACGAAGCCAGCCGACTGGCTGCTGCAGTCCATGAAAGAGGGACTTCATTTTGTAACTGCTGAGTCTCATGAATACACTTTTATGTTTGACATTGCTTCAAGATTGAAGCCATGCTTGCAGCTCTGTGAGTCTGTATTTGAGCTAAATGCTAAAGTTAGATGCTTATGTTTTGCAGATTTAATGTTATCCATCCTAGTTCAGCATCTTAGCATGCTAACATTGGCTAATTAGTAATAAACACCAAAATCAAGTATAGCTCCTGCTATCTAAGTTATATAGGGACCGATCAATCAGTGCCAGGAAGTGGCAATTTACCGATGATACATGACAATACAAGATCCATACTAACCCAAAGTTTATTATACTTTAATTATACATATTCATAAGCATGCTTTTGTGCTGAATATAGCTTTAACTCAATCACTCTGTTTCTCTGTATGTCAGTGTGGATATCTGGCTTGCATGTTATAATTAGTTCCAGTCCAACAGAGGACTTTATAGGAAAACATGTTTTTGGGGGGAAGAATCTATGCCCTGAGAGATTTCTGGGTTAAGCTACTAGGCTTATGGGCTAAATGTTATGATGATTAAACACTTCCAGAAGCAAGAAGGACTCACTCCATCTTCACTCACTAAAGTTTATCTAAACCTGTGGGATTATTTCCACCTCAAGAGCAGCTTGCTTGTAGCTTTGTCATAAGCATCACATCCTTACTTTATCTGCCGTGGTTCACAGTCCACACCAGGGAGCAGCAGCCTGGCGGCCTGCCTCACGTCATCGCTGTCCACAGAGAAGCTTCGTCGATGCTCGGTGTGGGCGACAGCCACCCGGATCCACTCCATCAGCGGAGGAAGTACCAGGAACGGCCTACATCAAATGTGCAAATCATATCCAACTTGTTGAAACTTAAAGGAATGTAAAATGCCCTTATCCACAAGCAATAAGGATTGAAATAATAATAAAAAAACTTACCAATGTACCCTATAAGTATGAAGAGGCTTTAAAAAACTGAAAAAATATTTTACAAGCCCCTGAAATTTTATTTCTTACCATGACTGATGGGATCCCACATACACACACTATTTTCTACCAACGTGAGAGCAGTTTGGGTTATTTTATATGACAGATTTCTTTTGCTTTTGTCTTTTCTCTGTGCTCTTTCGCTGGTTTGAATTGGATGGGGCTCCGTTGTTAAAAAGGTGACATAAGCGTGAGGAAATGGATTTCTTTCTTTTTTAAAATCAGAACCTGATGACAGTTGATGGGTCTGATCAAACCACACCTACACTGTCCTGATGAAGATAAGGTGTCTTAAACTCGTTATAAGTGATACCTTACTTATAAATGAAACCTTAAGATATTGTTTTCATGAGTGTAATGTTTCAAAGAAATACTTATGATTTTAGTTTTCAGGGGCTTTAACCTACTAAACCTAAGCTATAGCATGTGTGATGCTGTGCAAACAGTAGGTAATTATAAACCATGAAAGTGTTTATTAAAATAAACATAAAAATGTAATGATATGCAATGTGAAGATCACATTAATGTGTTTTATTGTGTATAATAAAGTGCACACAAAAAAGATCTGAAGAAGACCATAAAAGAGAAAAAAAGACATGCCATGTTATTATATATAGTTTCATGATTAATTGGACCTGTGTCACATATATTTAATATATTTTACCCAATCCTTTGAAACACATTGCTGCTTTATTCACCTTTCAAATAAATTCACTTAATATAACACTGATAGCACACACACTAATTAAAGATGCCCTAACAGATAACTGTGAAGGCAGCTATACTAAATCAATATTCATAATTTATAACTCAGCTAGTCCAGAACAGAAAGAGATCTAGATGCTACAACCTCCCCAAATGCTGTTATTACATTCTTTAATCAAAATCAGTAATGGGTCTTGGCTGGCTGACATGTTCATATATCATCATTTTTTCCAGGACAAGTGTGTGTGTGTGTGTGTGTGTGTGTGTGTGTGTGTGTGTGTGTGTGTGTGTGTGTGTGTGTGTGTGTGCGCGCGTGTGTGCATGCAGTCTCTAATCACATAACCTGTAAATCACCTTAACTCTCTTTCTCTCATACACTCTTATGTTGTTTTGTCTGCTGTTTATCTTTTCCCCTCACAGTGCTCAACAGCAGCAACATTCAGGTAAGTCATCAGGCATTAAACCCCTTCAGATCACTAACATAAGCAGACTGAGCTGTTTATAGCATACAAATTAAAGATATAATTTGAGGAAAATAAAGTTAATTGCTTTCTTCCTGAGAATTATACAAAATGAAACTTAATTGTTTCCCTGGACTTGATTGAGTTCATAGATCTACATTGTTGCTACGAGTCCATCCACTGGCAGTGTGCCCTCACTATATCCTCCTCATTCACAATAATTATCCTCTCATAAAAAAATGCTCCTTTTCTCTACTTTCTATTAGTGAACTAATGACAAACAGGACAGCCTTGGTACCAAGCTGGTCATTGATAGATCAAGACACATTTCAAAAATCCCTTTCACTAGCTTCTCATTAAGCAGATCATAAAATAATAAACTTTCCCCATTTGTATTTAACCATCATGACTATGCCACTTTTATGAACTCAACTATTAAGTACTTTTAACAACAAATGTACTTATTGTACAAGAAACATTAATTACGGTAGAGTTGGGAATAATTTTCACCAGATCTCAGTTTAGATCATAAAACAGATTTTTCCTTTTAGGCTTTTAGGACCATGAAGCAGTATCAGATACACATTAGAAAACCTTAAAACAAATGGGCTTATTTTATGTGATAGTCAGTTAAATCATATTAAGAATCCATCAGCAAAGGTCCCCAAAGAGCTTTATTCCCTTATGACCCTCTGGCAACCATAATTCCTCAAAATAATGATTCAAACAGAAGCACGTACCCAGCTGAGAGAAAACATTTGTGACTTGTTTAGTTAAAGCAGCAGCTTTTAGATATTGACACACTGTGTTTGACTAGTCTACATTTTGTGTGAATCTGTTTTTTTTATTGCGCAACCAAAGCTATCCTTGTCTTTACACCTACAGGCTGCCAGGAATTTGAACTCTGGCAAGGTTTTTTTAAAAGCACGGGTCTGTGCTGCTGTTTAGCAGTTGGCTGAGTAATGTGATTATTCAGACCTCCTGCCTTTTCCCTCTGATGTTTCTTTCCCCCTGAAAGACATACTATCTACTGTTCTGGGTTTGCAGAAGAGGGAGGCTCAGTCTGGAATGAAAATAGTGATGGTGATGTTATCCATCGATACAAACAGCAGGACTGCACACAGGATATATCATGAACCGTAATCTACTGCAGCTCTGTTAACATTTTAAATTCCTCTGAATTTTTCACCTTTCTTACAAACTTCAAAAATTTTGAGCCATAAACCAATTTTCCTCTCCTTATTTAACGTCAGGTAAAAGGTGTAAAAGTAATTTCAATGATTTTTCACTTTACAAAGTCTTGTAAAGAGGCTTCAACAAAACAACCCTAGAAGAGTTCATCTCATTAAAACATATTCTCCCTCCCTCTCACCCTGACGTGTTATATAGGCTCTTTCTACTTGTCTTCAACCTTTCAGCAGAATGCTAAATAGAGGATTTTCTCTCCGGGGACCAGAGAGCATGCTGACATGTCACTCCGCCTGACATTCCTTATGCTCCCTCAGGGTTGTCAGGAAAGAGACTTATCTCCACAGAGTGGAGGAAATATGTTGGGAAATCTGTCCATCCGTCCATCCAAGTGAAGGGCCTCTGGTTCCCATCAATCTGCTCAATGTCTAGGGAAGTGTCAGCACTGACCAGCCCACGCAGCATCTTACATCAGGATCACTTGTGGGGTGAAAAACGTAAACTTAAAAAAGTAGGAATGTCTGTACTAACCTTTGAGACCAATTGGAAATATTCTAGCTCTGGTGTGCCACTAACTGACAGAGGCAATATGGTTGAAAGGACACGTGTCTACCTATCAAGACGGAAATCTTTTACAGTGTGTGGAACTTTTTGGAGATTGGATTTCAATTTACACAAACATTTCTCAGAGATAAAAATCATCATACTGCTCGATTAAAGCTTGATGAGTGGAGGCAAAAGACAACATATCATAGTATACTAAGTTAGATAATTGTAATTCTTTGTTTTTCCTAAAATTTGACCAATAGCCGGAGTTTCCCACGACTTAAACCAAACC
Source organism: Percina caprodes (assembly GCA_013375575.1). Lineage (NCBI taxonomy): Eukaryota > Metazoa > Chordata > Actinopteri > Perciformes > Percidae > Percina > Percina caprodes. The sequence goes on along the minus strand of JABXJD010000007.1, from coordinate 5,025,160 downwards.
CAGCAGTCCCACGTGCCAGACTCTGTATCAGTATGACTCTGACAGCCAATGACCAAGCGGGAGTGAGAACAGGTTGATATCACACGTACGTGGCCATATTTGTTTCCTTGTTTAACAAGACGTGTGTGACTCAAACGTCTCACATTTACCAACAAAACGTACAGCGAAAGCGTAAACCGTGCAAAACATTTCTTAAAACACTCTGATGTTGCTGATGCGGCTGCTGTTTCAATCTTGTCGGCTCTCTGCAGCAGCAGTTTCCTTTTTATTTTTAAAGAACTATACAAAAAGTTTTTTTTTTTGCAACATTCTCTGTCTTTCCGCAACTTCACCGCAACAAACAAAAAGCTCCCGCAATATCAGGCATTTTGGGCCGCAACAATCTAAAAAAAAAGTCTGCGAAATCCTGGAGGGACTGACTTAAATGCTTGCTGAGGAATGTGCCATTCTCCAATTCCAGCAAAGAAAGGCTGTTTTCTGTTGCCTGAATTGATCCTTCGTGCTCAGGTAAGTTGTTTAAAAAAAGTTCAGGTGTTCCTTGACAACTGGTAGAGTACGGACATGTCACGTGACTGTGTCATATTTACCAGGTATTTGTGTATGGGTGGTCAGAGTTACTGGTGAATCTGGTAAACTGCTTAAAATATGCCAATAAAAAAGCTACTTCAGTGTCAGATGGTAGCCAGACATACCGTAAAAGCCAATGTGATACAGCTGTGTCCCTACCCTTTGTCATTCTCCTGCCTCCCCCGCTCTGCTCATTCTGCACACCTGTCTGCAATCAGCTCATCAGCTCTCCCAAGCTGTGTTCAAAACCATTACCTATCACGGAAATAGCCATTTTGAAGTGATGTTTGAATTCTCGACGGTTAAATTCATTCACTATATAGTCCACTACAAAATACCCACAATGGCGCATGCCTGCTGCTAAGTGACACGCGAGCACGCTCCAAGTCACTTTCAACTACTTTCAACTAATCTTCTATACCCCTGCATCACCTAGCCTATGCAATAAGAAGCTACTCTTTTCATGTCTGTGTCTTATTCGGTTGCATGTTTTCATACAAAAATGGAGCTTTACACCGTTATCAGAGCTGAATATTTGATGACTGTATTGCTGTATTTTTGTAGTCTGGATTTTGGTGTTTTCAGTGCTCATTTAAAAGTGTTGTTAATCTGGTTCTTCAAGTAAATCGTAGCACAACATAGTCAACTTTATTAAATAAAACCGGATAAAACGTAATTTTTCACATCTCCATTCTTGTCTTTCCAGGCAAACAGGCCCTAATCCAGAACCTGCTGTACAATAAAAACTATTATCTTATCACCAAACCGTGCCCATGCCCTGCATTTGGGTCCCTCCTGTGTTCATAACACAGTGTTTGTAGTTGTTAGTATCTATTAATCACAGGGCGCTACAAAAACAACATATTTGCAAGTTAACTGTCAAGTGGTGAAATGAAATATCACCACTCATAAGCGCCTGAAAGCACCAGTAATTTTTGTCTCTGTGTGGGTACACCATCTAATTTTGGAGAGGAGGCGCAGGACCCTCCGTGGTTGTCCTTCGTTCAACAACTGAATCGGGAAACAGTTTTTGTCTTCACCTACTGAGCTTTAACTCAACCTATGAGATTATTTCTGACTGGTAAAATTCTATTCTGTTTCCACACTAGGTTGGCTTGTTTGAGTTCTAAACCAAAGACCATCTGATTTTAACCCTTATTGTCTGCTTTCACACTTGTTTATAGTGTCCTACATTACAACATAAGTGTAGTTATCATAGAGCAACTATTCAACCCCATTGTTGAGAAATAATACTAAACTAAGAGAAAGTTACAGTAAGCATCACTAAAGGGAACGGAAAAATCTGTGCTGCATGTTTTGCTTCTCTACTAGGACCTAATGTATTCTTTTATCATGCGTTCCTGCTCGCACTTCAAGAAGGCCACATATGATGCTATCCATGCAAACATGAAGTTTTCTTCAGTAACAGTACGGATGAAAAAGACTTTACCTCAAATGTAACCAATATGGGACCACCTAATTTAGGTGGACCTGGATAGGACTTCTTGGTCCACAAAGAGTTCATATTAGCACTTTTTAGGCAAACTGTAGTCTTGGCCAGACCTTCTTTCACAGCACTGTGGAGGAGGGTCTGGCTAGTCCACACAGCAAGCCGGGTTAGGATCAAAACATGTTCTCGTTTATTGGTGTTTCTTTAAACCAAATCACAATTGTCTTGGGCGGTGCTAAGTGCCAAGCGGAGCCATGATGCCTCTGCAAAATAGCCTCGGGAAGGGACTTGTTTTGGTGGAACATGTGTACGTTCAAAGGTTGTTTTAGTTGTGCAACAGAAAACTCTAATTCAACAGATGGTCTAGCTAGCTGTCTCGATTTACCATGCAGAGATCTGAGGAGACGCTGACCATAGTCCTTACAAATTAACCAGAGTTTAAAAATTACAACATATAGAAAGCGGAAGGTAATGGACATCTGAAAACTGACATCTGAAAAGAGTGACATCATGCAGAATTTCCAGCAGAACGAAAGCAATCCCGGAAATGGAACGTACTGGATATAGACCAGGCAAACTGTTACTGGATTTGGACCAAACTAAAAGTGTGAAAGCAGCATCATCTCCATACCTCTCAGTCTGTAAAGTGACTTTGGATGGCTCAACGTTGGGGTTCTCCCACTCCATCTGTGGACAGTGCATGAAGTAACACAGTGTGTAGAGGGCCTCAGGCTCCCAGTGCACTGTGATGTTGGTGGTCTTCTGGTGGACGGGAGTCCCGTTGCTGGGGTTCTTAATGTGCAGGGGTTGGAGGTGGTGCATGGCCCGAGATACAAGATCACCTGGGGAATTTTTCATACATGAGAAAAGATTTTACCAACATAATGGGATGAAGAATAGGGGAAATAAAATGACAGGAATAGAAATTCATTAAAGATAATAACATTGTGTAGTACACTGAGGAAAGATCTAGTCATTATTACAAAGTCCTACGCATTACTCTCAGAGCCCAAATTCAGTTTCTTTACCACTCCTTTGTCATGGGAGTACTCGCAACACTTCTGGGATCAAGTAGATACTCACTCCTTCAATCACTCACTCTCTGATTCACCGTACATTTAGTCATAAACATATACCCACACAATCCTTAGTGAGTGGGAAAAGCTGTCTTCAAATGTTAGGCACATTGTGCTTCTCTCAGTAAATCACTTAGAAGTCAGAGCTCTTATACTAGCCTTGTTTTATCTTAGCTCATATTTATCTGTTTTTCTTGCAGTTTTCGTACACATGAGTCATGGGGAAACTACAATATCTGTGTCAGTGTGAGTTTGCAAAATGTCAAATGAATCTGGGATGCATTTTTTGGCCTTGTGAACTACCTGCCGTTAGAAATGTGATTGTGGGCTAGTCAGATGCATTAGGGATTCTCATAGACTGGGGATACTTCAGATTGTTGTTACAACCTTTACCATTGTTTCTATTACGAGTAATCAAATGTGAAAAGTCAGAAGATCAACCAGGTCATACACAAACCAACAGTTTTGTGATGGAGTCAGAGTTAGTAATGCAGTGTGCTTTTATTTTGACAGAGTGAGGTATTTTTGGTCGCGCCAACTTCATTTTTAAGTTGACACGGAATCTGCAGCAGCATTTGCTTGGAACATTGAAGTTACCATTTTTTTTACACTGATCAAAGAAATACTGCAATTAAAGGAATAGCTCAACATTCCCTTTCAGGTGGACAGTTCAATGAGAATATCAATTACACTCAAGTCTGTTAAATCCATCAAGCAGCTGGTTACCTTAGCAAAACATGGGCAGGTAGCATAATGTCATTTTTTTTAGGTGCTTGTAGTTGGATTTTGTTAACTTTATGCCAGGCCAGCCGTTTGCCCCTGTTACCAATCTTTGTGCTAAACTAAGATTACCTTCTCCTGGCTCTAGCTTAACATCTAATGGACAGATCAATAGATTGGAAACATGGGCAATGATTCACAGGTCTGGAACCAGGCTACAATGTTCCCAGATGTTATCAAAAACATAACCATAACAGCCAAAATTTTAACAAAAGTGAAAATAATTAATGTAGTTGCCTCATGATTTGGATCCGATCCAAAATTGAATGGGTTCTTACTTTGCCCATGCTACAGCCTTCCACTACATCATGAAAATTGGGCCAGTAGTTTTTCCGTACTCCTGCTGAAAGAAACTGAACTGCAAACATAAACTCCTTGGCAATAATTAGATACAAACTGAAATATGCTGCAATGATGCTTTATGTACATTGTAGGGACAAAAGTATTTTCACACTTTCACACATTAACGCTTGCATAAAGGTCGAGAATAGGTAGAGTATGTGCAATTGAGGACGCATGAATAAAAAAATTGTTTAGAAAAGCCTAAATTCAATTTATCCATGATGGAGGACATATTTTTCCTAACATCACGAGGACTGACACAAAAAACCTTATAACCAAACAGATCTCTGTTAAACTTCCCATGGCATGAAAATTTCACTTTATGAGGTTGTTTAACATTATGATGTGTTCCCCCAGCCTGCCTATGGTCCCCCAGTGGCTAGAAATGGCAATAGATGTAAACCAAGCCCTGGGTATCCTGCCCTGCTTTTGAGAAAATTAAAGCTCAGATGGATCGATCTGGAATCTTCCCCTTATGACGTTATAAGGGGAAAGGTTGCCTCCACTTTCTCTGCTCTGCCCGCCCAGAGAATTTGGCCCACCTATGAGAAAGAGAGAGACATCATGGCTTTCAAACAAGCGAAGCATGGCGTCTTAAGGAAAGCTCATTGTGGGACTGGCTCTAGTGGATGTAATTCTGCACCAAGGCTAAATTTTGGGAGACTTCAGATATGGTATTAGTGGACCACTAAGGTCTCTATAAAAGCATCCAAAAGCACCATGTCATAGGACCTTTAAAACTACAAAGGTCACAGAGATTAGGTAAACCTTAATTCAAGGCAGAGAATAAAGAACATGTTCTGCTTTTTCATTTTGATGAATGTTGTCAATTGCTTTTGGTATGAACCCAGTTCAGGCAGTGAATTTCAAAGTCTGAAATCTAAAACTTAAACGTAATATTGAGGCAGATATTCAGCGCTGACATTTAGAGAGTAATAATTCTCTAATTCAGGATTTTGGCAGCTTCACAGCAGTTTATCGATGAGGTAATTAGTAATGACTTCAGGGCGAGGGAAATACTGCAGTATTAGGCTGCAGTGTTGACTTCTTAGAAAAATGAATACCCGCATTAATCTAATTATTTACTTGGTTTACTGGAACGCTGGAGTAGTGAGGCTTATAGGAGAACACGGACACTGAGTTCAGACAAAAAATAACCACAGCCTGCATCTTGGAAGTTAATGCATTCTCTTACTGCATCCAAACAATATGTGTATAAACCTATATGTGAAAGTCTGAAGCTGTGAGCTGCAGCGTTCACAGTAAACACATCGCAGCACAACACACATCCTCTCTTTGATCCAGCTTGATTGTTTGTTACAAAAAATACCCAGTCTGAGGAATGTTGGCCTGTCTTGAAACCTCATTGCTTAGACAGAATGACACGGTACAAGTGTGCTCCAAGGTTCTCCATCTGTTAGACTAAAGGCCCCTGACAGAGTTCACAGGAAGCCAGACGTAAACAGAGCACGATGCTCACAGCACAGTTTGCACTCCTGCTTCAGGGAGCCTCATAGATATCTATACATAGTTATCTAGAAAGAATCAAATACATCAATACATGTCCATGGGAATTATACAATACTATTGAAGTGATTGAAGATGTGTGGCCGGGTAGGACTCCTATCTCCAGGTATGACATATTAGACAAACATGAATCAGATGCAGCGGGGGCAGCTCCTGAAGGGGCTTGGTGCAGACCAAAGAAATCATGACAAGACCTGCGACTGAGGAAGATGTGACCTACAGCCAGTGCTACAGTTGTCTTTGACTTTGGGGAACTAATGTAGTTTGGGTGAGGTTATGGGGATGTTTCTAAAAAAAACTATTATCTCAGATCAGCTTCTTAATACGATTGCTGGGCTCCTACATGGACTCAACCTTTTCTGCAAAGGTTTTGGTGATTAAACATTAGAAACTGATGCAATTCGTGTTTTGTCTGAACTCTTCTGACTGGTTTAAAAAGAGTTAATTGGATACTTCTCTGCACTAATAACAGTTTGGTAACATTTTAATCAAAATCTGATGAGAGTTGGAGGGTTGTTTGTCTACCAAATGTGATCAAACCACATCCACATAGATTAGCTGAGCTTTTGAGTGCTAAAGCTTCAAACAACAATGTTAAAAACAACAGACAAAGCCAGAAATCTTGGTGTAATCATGGACTCTGACCTGAATTTTAACAGCCACATTAAGACAATTACAAAGTCAGCCTATTATCACCTTAAGAATATATCAAGGGTTAAAGGACTTATGTGTCAACAGGATTTGGAAAAACTTGTCCATGCTTTCATCTTCAGCAGACTTGACTACTGTAACGGGGTCTTTACAGGTCTCCTTAAAAAATCAATCAGACAGCTGCAGCTGATTCAGAACGCTGCTGCTCGAGTCCTCACTAAGACCAAGAGACTGGATCACATCACTCCAGTTCTTTTGCTAGTTTATAAATCACTAAACGGTTTAGGGCCAAAATACATTTCTGATCTGCTAGTACACTATGACCCCCCCCAGACCTCTAAGGTCATCTGGGGCAGGTCTACTGTCTGTTCCTAGAGTCAGAACTAAACAGGGGGAAGCAGCGTTCAGTTTCTATGCTCCTCATATCTGGAATAAACTCCCAGAAACCTGCAGGTCTGCTGCTACTCTCAGTTCTTTTAAATCAATGCTGAAGACCTTTCTTTTCGATGTTGCTTTTCTTTAAATGATGTTCATTTCTTTACTGTTTAATCTTTTATACTGCACTGTAACTTTTATTCTTGTGTTTTAACTGTTTTTATTTTGTAACTGTTTCTTCTGTGTTTTATCGGTTTTATTTTCTTTTAACTGTTTTTGTGTAAAGCACTTTGAATTGCCCTGTTGCTGAAATGTGCTATACAAATAAAGCTGCCTTGCCTTGCCTTGCCTAAATACTCCAATAAATAATATCTAAGGCTGTTTGTTTTAATACTTTAACTTTGATTGTTGCTTATTTAATCATGAACATTTCATCTTTTTTTAAGATTATTTGTTGGGCGTTTTATGGCCTTTGATTGACAGGATAGTTTGAAGACCGGAAAGGGGAGAGAGAGTATGGACGACATGCAACAAAGGGACAAGGGTCGGCTTTAAATTCAGGCCGCTACCAAGGCCTCAGACCTACATTTGATCGGATTGAGAAAAGAAACCAAGGTTTTAGTGGCTTAAAATAAGAAAAACTTATTAAGAATTTCTTATTATTTATTCAGCAACAGTCCTTAACCTTAAACAGACCATATAAGTAATCATTAAAGGCAACAATCATCACTTGCAGCTACACTGTGCAGCTTTTTGCTATGCTGGATTGGTACTCAGTAGCATTTAGCTTGAAACATCAATTAGACAAATTCATTCAGCACAGAAAACCTTTCCACTGCAGGTAGTCAGGTAGTCCCCATGCTACTCAGTGCGAGTTTCCGAAGTGTGCTACTGGCCTGAATATTAAGAGGAAGTGAGGTAAAGATTAAGGAGATCAAACAAAAAGGACTGAAATATGCATTTACATTACAAAACCCCAGGTACTCAGTGGGAAAACAATATAAACTAACAACTAAACACACGACAGAGAAACACTAAGTTCAAGAACTGACAATGCTCCCCGTGGCTGGCAGATCTTGCTGAGCATAAACAGAACTCTATAACCACAACACGTCTATAAATAAAAGACAAAATCTAGTTTATTACTACAACAACATAACAGTCAGCCACCATGCAAATGGTTAAACCACCGCTGTCCCTCTGAGCTAAAAGCCAGCTAATAATCTTTCTAAGCTTTCTTTGCCGTCATTAATTGTTCTTGTGACTTTGGTTCTGTCAGCAGGACAACATTTGCTCCAGTCTCCTTTGTTGTAATTATCTAAGCAAAAATCCTATGGGGTTCATGCTTCATCTCATTTGAATTAATCACAGGGGACAGCTTAGCGTCTTCCTTTTCTCCCAGCCAAGTTCGGACTCGTTAAAGAGCAGAACTTTGTTCCTTTTTCCCTTAAAAAAATGGTGAAACAGCACAGAGCTGTAACTCCCTGCTATAATGAAATGTCAACACTGTAAATTCTGTCATACAGAAGCTGCAGACCCGATACTCTTGTCTTTTGCTAGTACATTAAAACAACTACATAAGAAGTAATGTTTTCATGTTTCATCTAATAATTTTCATGTAACAAGATGAAAGTAACCTCTGACTACACAAAAGCAAAACTTTAACAAGACTAAGAGTCTCAGTGAGGCATATTCTTTTTACTCTTATAATGTTACCACACTGCACATAGCTGTACATACTACACATCTGTCTATATGGGTCATACAGAATATCCATATTTTATTGTTTTTTATTATATATTCTGCTAATACACTGCCTATATCTATATTATTCTTACTACTTTTATAATGTCATTGCTACTATGTTGCACATATCTGTACATGTTGTTCATACATTGTTCATATTACATGTAGCCATATTTATTCTGCTCTTATAACCTGCCTATGCACCACCTGTCTATACTTGAATATCACATTGCACTTTTCTGCTTTTTTGCACTTATGGTTGGACGCAAACTGCATTTCGTTGTCTTTGTACTTGATTCTATCAACACTATGGCAATAAAGTTGAATCAAATCTAATCTAATATATTTAAGCACAGCAGTGCTACTGGCAATGCTAATGCTAGCATGGCAACATGCTTATAGAGACAATGTTAGCATGCTGATGTTTAGTAGGTATAATTGTCACCATGTTCACCCTCCTATTCTTGCACAGGACATTTGCTAATTAGCACTGATTACAGCTGAGGCTTATGTAATTAGTTTTTGGTTATAAAACCAAAGTATTGAAGAGTGAACATTCTGACCTGATGATGTCACTAGATGAAAAGTCATATTGTCCCAAAGTAATCACAATTCATCCTAAGGGGAATATAAATGTGCGAACCAAATTTAATGGCAAAATAATCCAATAGCGGTTGAGATATTTAAATCAAAACCACAAATATCAACTTCACGTGGGCAATTACCAGAGTTAGTAGGACACATCTTCTAGGGACACATTTCATGCTAATCCACCTACAATATTAGAATATTGGGCCAGGTTAATGTTTCTCTTTTTAAGTTAAGATTGCTTTTAAAACATACTTCACATTGCAATATATATTTTCTAGGTATCAATGTACTCCTACTCTGCAACAGGAAAAACAAAGCACAATGTAATTATGTCCCCATAACGAGAAGCCAGAGAATGTGGTTAATAATTGTTGAATAATTATTGTACTTATTGAACTGTGTTAACTTTGACGGAGAGTAACTTAACAGTGATAATACCAATATTACCAAAGACCATTTAATCTAATTTTACAATAAAAATTGCATTTGAAATTAATAGCGATGTAACTTTTGTTTCTTTGTTTGTATAAGAAAAAAAATGTTATCAATTTTAAATTGAACACATTCAACTCCTACATTCTCTTGCACTATCCATGCACACACAAGTCTTCGTGTGAAATGTGTAAAGATCACACCCATTTAAATGCCATATAGCAGACTTTAGTCCTTTAGGGTGTTAACGTAGGCATATTTAGAAAACTTGTAATGAAAACAAAAATTCTGACTAGGTGTCTGAACTACTTACATGTATAAATTAATTGAACAGATTTGATTGTCAAGTGTTTCTAGATCACATTGCCCATGATGAAAATAGTGTCTATTTTATTATTATAAATATATTATTATATTTGTCTGCTTGTAATTCAAGCAGACAAAGTGAGGTGAGCCAACTTCTTGTCTAATGTGAACCGAGATTATCACGCCGAGACAACTATTGTGTTCCCTAATGGAGGACTGAGATGGAAGATTGCTCCGCTATCCTCTGACACACTGTCATGGTCTATAGCTTCCCGGGGGCTGGACCGAGGACATTTAATCATCACTTGGTAATACGACCGATTCCGAGCTCTGCCTTTGGGGCAAATTAGCAATTCCATGGCAACTATTAATCACAGTCAATTACAGGACATGTCATCTTCAACACAGAACTAGCAGATACTTTTACTAGTGCTGTTCAAAGTGGGAATAAATCACCAGTAGACCTATTTAATATGGGACATGTGAAGGGAGGTCAGTGAAAATGTAAGTGTTTGAATAGACATTGACAGATACAGTACAGTAGTTGCTTTTCAGACTGTGTGTGTGTGTGTGTGTATATATATATATATATATATATATATATATATATATATATATATATATATATATATATATATATATATATACATACATATATACATATACATATGTATATGTCCTCAGCATGGTGGTTTTATTATCCAAAGTCACACTTTTATGGCCAGGATGCAATCATAGAGAGAGGGACCATCTGGAGCTCTGGGACTTTACCCGCTGGGCCAGTCGACCTGTGAGCCGGCGGTGAGCCAAACAGGAATGAAACAAAAGGGTAAAAATATATCCAAATGTGTTTTTATTTTTCTAGTCCTTTCTACCTGCAAACAGGCTCCATAGAGGAAGGAGAGGGAGGGTTGGTCACAAGCTGCCCACTGATCCATCTTCTATTTTATTGTTTTATACACTGAACTCATGGTAATGTGACACACTGCTTGTGTTCTGAATAAATCCCAGCTACATGAAAAAGTAGCAGGGCAGCATCTGCAAAGGTTAAAAAAAAAAAACTAAGAGAGAACAAAATAAAGTGCCATGCTACAAATGCAACACAATGATTCATTTATTCTGAAGCACCAGGCAACAGTGATGCACTAGTGGTTCCAGCCATTGGACTGCCTTGAACCTCTTCTGAAAATATCATACTATGCTCTAATACATGACCAAACAACACAGTAAATATTAAAAGCAAACACAAGATATAATAAAGGGACTTTTAAAAACAGATGACATTGTGGAGCAAGGAAAATGCTGAAAATATCAGCCATTAACTTGAAGTGGTCAACACATTGATCTCAATTAATCAATCACTTTGTTTTAATACAGAATCTATTGACTATATTTAATATTAAAGGGATGGCTCATAGAGACAACTCCATAGATGTAGCAGGAATCTCTGCATCTCTAAAAAAAAGCTTTTCAGCCTCTTTCAGCTAACCTTTTTCCTTTTAAAGTCACATTTAAGGTTTTATTTGGTCTCACGTCTCTCCTCAACCATTTCCCGCAGCAGTGGGTGACAGTTTTCAGTAAAAAAAGCTCTGATAAATCAACTGTACACTTACTGCCCAGCACCACATAGCAGAAAGACGAACATTATCAACAACGTTAGCAACTAGCTGGTGAAGTGAAGCATTTAGCATCTTAAAATATTTTTCCAAAAAGAGGAAAGGGCCAAGGCCCCCTTCTGGTAAAAAGTTAAAAGGCCCTTGTTCTGATGGTTATTTCATTATAAAATTCTTAAAACATAGGCACTGCTTGTATATGTTAAAATAAGGCTGGATTACAACCCTTTTGGGAGTTGGTGGAGATCAAAATGGAGCTGAAAGTGGAGTGAATATTAAACTTACATTCATCAAGTGGCCAAAAACCTGACCTCAAATTAATGCCAATGTTGCTTTGTGCCAGCTGGATGTGTGATAGCATGTTATTCCTAACTTCTATATATTAGGCAACAACATTGAAGATTCAAGGTTTTTTTTGTCACATACTCCTAAATATGTCCGGTGAAATGTGGGGTGGCATACTCTAGACTAGAGGATGTGCTAAAAGCAGCTACCGTGCAATAATAATAAAACAAAAGTTAAAACAGAGTCTGCATAGCAACTTTGACCACGTCTCAGCCCCGCCCCTACTGCCAAAGATTGATCAACACAGCTTAAAATGTTTCTTTAAGGTTAAGTTGCCATGCTTCAACTTTATTGATAAACTGATTTAAACTTAGCTAATGTGCAGTTCCTTCCTAACCAGTCACAACACCACTGAATAACAGTGCACCTCTGGAGGCAGGAACACTTGAAGGCATAATAGCCATCTGTTTGACCCCAGGATCCTTGAACACAACAGTGGGGCATAGAATAAATCATTGGACTGTTTAGTTTTGAATTAGAAATGAACTAAAAAATAATATATTTATCTCATATCTTATTTTTATTTTGAGTATCAGGGTCAGACAGGGTCAAACATTCAGAGTCTCCCCCACAATATTTTGACTAAATATACAGAATGAAGGTCCCATGATGCAAGATGCTGCAAATGTTAAGAAACCCCTAGAAAGTCGTGTGCTTGTCTCTGCACTGCTTCTGTATCATATCTGATAGTACTGGTGCAACAGCCATCATGCTTCCTTCTTTCTGGCCATTACAGCCTCCCACAGAAGCCCCCGTCTCCTGCAGCTGTCCACTCCAGGACTGATGACTGTGAAGAAGAGCAATGAACAAACACCAGAAATGCACAGAGCATCAGGGAGAAAAAAGGGTTATTTCCCCAGAAGTCCCAGAGATCCCCAGAAAAAGTCTGTTCATTAACAATTATGAAACTGTGGAAAATAATACAAGACCCTTCTTGATAATGACTTCTCTCAGTCTAAAGAGGCTTCTGAACTGTGGCTTCATTTTGCCTCATCATCTAAGTTTTGCCAGATATTTCCAGTCTGTGGAGATGGAGCAGGAGATTACACAAACTGACTCTGTCGTTCTATTGTCATCATCTTTCCTGCAACTCACAGGAGGGGACATCTAAATGGATGCCACTTTGTTCTGTCTAATGGCTCTTTTAGGAACTTTAATGGCTCTTCTGTGAATATCTGCAGAAGCACTACAGCTGCAGTGTATGACAAATATCTTTCCTATATGTGGTCTTGATTATCCAATTTATCAAACGTGCATGAATAGTACAGCACCATAATATTTCAGCTGAGGGCTTATTTTGATCCCTGTTTTAAATATGCTTTACATTTACATCACATTAACATGCTAACATTTGATAATTAGAAGAAAAGACAAGTGCAGCTGAGGCTGATAGGAATATTATTGGTTCTTCAGTATTTGGTCAAATTGAAATACATTTAGACCTGATAATGGCACTTGTGGAAATGTCAGAGGAAGACCAAAATTATTACAATTGATCCTGAGAGTAACATAAATGTGTGACCAAATTTGATGGCAATTTATCCAACACTTGTCGAGATATACTGTATCAGTCTGGACCAAAGTGGTGGACCATCTGACACTAAAAACCATTAATGTGAATGTCATAATGGTGCTAAAGAAAAAGTCAGAGGATTATTAAAGTCATTAGGATGCATTATCAGGGAATAGCGCGTATCTGTATCGAATTTTGTGGCAATCCATCCAATAGTTGTCACAATATATTAGTCTATCAAAGTCAAAGTCAAAGCGTCCGCCTAACCCGGCCCACTTGCTTCTCGTCATAGTTGTCAAAGTCAAAGTCAAAGTCAGCTTTATTGTCAATTTCTTCACATGTCAAGACATACAAAGAAATCGAAATTGCGTTTCCTCTATCCCACGGTGGAGACAAGACATATTTTACACAGACAAACGGTGGAGACAAGATCTATCTATCTATCATATAATCAATAATATAATAAAACTAGAGGGAGGCAGGGCATACAGCCCGATCCGGTTGGGGAGAGTTCTAGCCTGACCAGGCTCCTCTCTTTACCCTGTCTCTCCTAGTTATGCTGTAATAGTTTTAGACAGCTGGGGGACTTCCTTTGACACACTGGGCTCCTCTCTCCTATCTTTCCATTTGTGTGCATCCATGTCCCAGAAATGCTTGTTACTATTTTTTTTTTCGGCCAGCATGTTTGCTTGGATCAGGGAGGCTCCAAAATCATGGTAGCAGCTGTCGCCATGGTCCCGCTACACGTCCTGTGATGCCATGTTACATCCTGCTACGCTCTGCTGTGCCCTGCTACGTCCTGCTGTGCCTTGTAATGCCGCACAGTGCCCTGCTATGCCATGAACTACTACAAAGAACTACTACAAACTATTATTTTTTGTGACTGTTATTGCCACTCTTCATTCTAACCCCAACCGGTCGTCAGACACCGCCTACCAAGAGTCTGGGTCTGTCCGAGGTTTCTGCCTAAAAGGAAGTTTTTCCTCACCACTGTCGCACTGTTGCTTGCTCTGGAGGGAACTACTAAAACTGTTGGGTCCTTGTAAATTATAGTGTGGCCTAGACCTACTCTATCTGTAAAGTGTCTTGAGATAACTCTTATGAATTGATACTATAAATAAAAATTAAATTGAAAGTGGTGGACCAACTAACAGATAGACAGACAGCCATTGCCCTTTCTAGAGTCATGCTGCTTGGCTAAAAAAGATTATAATCATGCCTTTTGTATGGGTAGAATAACTAACAACAAAGATAAAATATTTGTACTGTCAAAGAAAAAGACAGGTGAGAGATCAGTGAAGGTTAGAGCATGTTATATTAAGCAATTAATTAAAGACTGCACATTTATTATTCTACCAAACTACAGCCAATTCTTTCACCCACTCTTGTCTTTGGTCACACTGTCTATGTTTTTCTAAATGAAAAAAATATATTGGCACCTTAATCATTGATGAAATACTCAAAACTTAACATATGATTTTTTTAAATGAAAAGAGAAAAACCAGAAAAAGACGTCATAGTCAAGCCTCTATACTATATATAGTTAGCCTCTTTAAAATAAAAGGACTTAAGGACTTCTCTAAATAAAGAAAGCCATAATAATCCCAGAAAATGGAAGTGCCTTCCTGCAGCAACATAATGAAGAGTCAATGGTGAACTGGCTGTGAATTAAGCCAGAGAATAATAACCTTCCTAATAACAGGAGTTCAGTCAAAATACCAACTGCTATTAGGCCATTTTGTGAAGTCCCCTTTCATCAAAGCAATGCTGCAAACAGCTGCCTGTATTTGCCTCTAAACAGCTGCCCTGGCCCTTTTTTTTTTCTTCTTCCCCGGAAACAGTGAGGTGAGAACTAAGAGCAGCCTGTTCAATTCACCGCCTTATTACCCCAAAACTTCCATTAGCCTTCTGGGCTCTCTCCAAAACACTCAATTAGTGAGTGTGTATTATCTCTCAGCAGCACTGCTGTGAAGTCTATGGTGTAATGTCCGTAGTCTTACTGCAAAAGGACTTGAGTGTAAAGTGGATGTCAAACTTCTATAATAATAACAGAACTTAGCCACAAAAGTCACTAGTAGTCAAGGAGCTAAGAGAGGCAGGCTCGAATATCATCTGCTCTCACATGTCAGGCTTATGGGTAATAATTATTAATGAAGAACATCTGCCTGTGGGTGTTGTACCTCTCCGGAGAGGTGCCGCACACTCCAACGCTCACACATGCCGGTGCAGCCGTGTGCACTCATAAGCCTCGTTGGATATGCAATACATTCAATAGACTTTAATTAGAATCCAACACTTGGACTGCGCGACAACATAGCAACAGCATGATCCAATGACATCGTTGATTAGAGACGTAAACAGAGACCTCTGACCTTAAACATGAACAAAATAACCAGCGCTTGACAACAAGTCTGTGATTATTACCCTCAGGAGTCCTCAGTTAATGTTTGTGTCCTTGTGAAACGAACCTATCAAGAACACGACAAGAAGAGCACTTTACAGTTTAAAACTGGTCCCGTGTTTGATGTTGTACAATCAGGGCTTTAAAATGGAGTACACAGTTGTTTGGGCGTGATGGGTCATTCTTTAAGTGCGTCTTTGGCTCTCCTTCGTTTCCCCATTTGCTGTTGCCGGCCAAGCCGCCGTGTGATGCATTCTCAGTTGGCAAGTAAATTGCTGAGATCCATGTCGTCCGTCCTTGTTTTTGCTTTGTGTTTTGGGAATTGTACATCAGCTTTTAGAAATGTTGTCAATGGATTATGGAGGACAAAAGGACCCTAGTAATACTTTGGAGGACAGACCCAGGATGAATAACAAATACAAGAAAGTTGATACCTGTCCTTGTTGTAAGTAGTCTTTCCAAATAGTCAAAGAGAAGGCAAACAGAGAAGCATATTTACAGCTTGCAGATGAAGTTGATGCAAAGACACAAGTTACCAGGAAGGTGCAAACTGAGGTAGATGTTTGTTGAAAAGAGTTTTAACTTTAGCAAAAACTTTCTTGCAATGGGATCACACCAGACGCCAAATTGGGAGGGGCATAAGGTGGGGAGGCCAACGACCCCTTCCCTACTTCCTACCCCGTACCTCTGACGCCCTTGCTTGGACCACACAACATCCTCAAACTCAGCCTTCATTTTGATCTCAACCACACATACCCGTGAAGTTCATGACTATATTTTGCATGGATGTGACACTATTGCGGTGACAAAATCTGGCCGCAGACAGAAAGATAGACGGATGACAGACAGATTCTGCATGACACTGTGCTCTTTGGATGTCTTCATATAGACCTTAGTGGTCCCCTAATACTGTATCTGAAGTCTCTTTCCCAAAATTCAACCTTGGTGCAGAATTACAGCCACTAGAGTCAGTCCCACAATGAGCTTTCCTTAGTATGTGCCATTTCTAAGTCTTTTGTTTTTGAGGAGGAGAGAAGGGGAGGGCAAGGTGGAGGCTGGGGGTGTGGCCTTGACCAACTGCCACTTTGCTCATTTGCCCATAGTGTCTGAGTGATTTACATTTAAACATGTGGTCTTACATCTTTTTTTAAAAAGACTCGAGTTATACCACAAACAGCTCTTTAATCGCTATTCTATTCTTGGCAGCTCTGAGCAGCAAGGAGTGAATGGGATCCTGTGACAGGTATCAAGGGACATTAAACCATTACACAATAATGAATCCCGCCTCACATAATTACTGCAGCATGCAGCAACAGCCTACAAGATTTTCCAGCATGGGTCTTTTGTGCGAGATGAAGAGGTGTGTGTCTGGATGATTGTGAGGAAGGTTGTTTGTGTCAGCATGCCCCCACCGTCCTCCTTAAGGTGCTGGGAGACAGATAAGGAAAATGGCCGCACCCTGCTCCTGTGGCTGAATGAGCTAGCCTCATCATCAACATTTTTAAACCACGGGGTCTGTAAGGTGGACAGACACAAAGACGTGTATGGCACTACAGACCTGTGAGAGGACAGAGGAAGGAAGAAGACTAAATGACAGCAGGAACCTTTCCCAGCACATTGAGATACTGCTTTGCCTTGACATGTCCATTAGAGAGAGGGACTGAAAAGCACATAAGGGTGACATTATCATCAGTAGCTGCAGTGGTCAAATGGGTAAAAAGAAACAGAGCAACCTTATAGCTCAAACTGCATCACCCTGTTTCCTGAATGTTGAATGTTTTTTATATGAGTTTTTATCATCTTAAGAGAAAATAAGTCTGACTCATTTTTTCCTTCTTCTTTTCTATCACCCTTGCTGAAAAGTGGGTCAGATGTGAGATTAGGAAAGATGATGTATGGAGAAGCAGAAGAAGTATTTTACTTCTAATATGATGAAAAATGAGAATGGCAAGGATGGACTCAAGATGAAATGTAACACCTCCCATGAATCTCCATGTTCAGTGTGTGTGTGTGTGTGTGTGTGTGTGTGTGTGTGTGTGTGTGTGTGTGTGTGTGTGTGGCTAACCCATTAGCTCACATCCACCTGGTGAGTTTGGAATAATGGAGCAGAGATGATTGGAAGGTATTCCGAGTCACTGTGATATTAGTGAAATTCTGTTGAAATGTAGGGTGCTAAGTAGGATAATGAAGGGTATGTTTTTTATTAATAATCTATCATGGGAATAACGTTTATGGATAGGAATTTTAAGCATATGGTCACCAGCCAGAGTTTGAAAGTAAGCCAGTAAGAAAAACTTTTCTGGAAAAAGAGAAGTTACATCGCTGTGCACATTTCTGTACCCTTTCAAACCAGCTGCAACTCCTGCAGCTTTGCAGGGGGAGAGGAATTCCTCTCTTTGCAAAATCCACTCAGTCCTGAAGAATTAACACTTTTCTTCTCTGACTTTGCACAGTAGAATACATAATGACTAATTTTTCAAGCTGGATATTGTCAGCCTAGGAAAATACAGAGTGGGGGGTGTTTAAAGAGCACAGCCTGTAACAACCATCAACATATCATCCTAAAACTCAAATAGGCAACTATGTATATTATTGTCAAATAGCAAAGGTAAAAATTAGACAAAGAGTTTAGTGCAGTTTAAATCAGCAGCAAACAGTCTTCGAGCACCTCCTGTTGACAGAAATACAGATAAAGATCATCTCTATCTGTTTGCAGTGCAGCCACACAAATTGTTTTCATGAAGAAGTTGCTCCATGGATCTGATTTTATACTCCAGATGTGCCGGTCTTCATCTAACAGCTGACTGTGGCTGCAATATTTAAATCGGATTTTCTGTCCAAAAAAACCCACTGAAAATAAAACCAATCAACACAGATGGTTATTTGAACCCTGCTGCAATGCACCATTGGAGTTAATAAATATGAGGCCAAAATCAGCAATAACCTACTTTATAATTATGTATACTTTATTAATAATGTATACTTTATTAATCCCGCAAGGGGAAATTACAATTTACACTCTTTTTAACTGTTGTTATTATTACACACAGGCCTGAATTACACACACATGCTCAGTACATATACATTTACTAAATGGAGAGATGTCAGAGTGAGTAATTCATAATACATGAAGATGTATCTCACCTTATAAGTAACAAGACGTAACCCTTACTGCATATTTTAACCTGACCCTTCATAGCTAGCTAGCTGCTAACTTAAGTGACTCTACTTGCTTAGTATGCCGTGTGGTCATGCAGTTACATTCAATACCAACATTCTAGCAGCAGCAGTAGCAGTAGGAGATGTTGGATTTGCATTGGCAGTAACTCCAGCTCTCATATGCCTGCAGAGGAGTGAACAGTAAATATGGAAGGTGATATTGTTGAGATGTAATTAAAAACTGCATTACATGCGGCATCGTTTGTTCAAAGGCGGACTATGTTGCTAACAATGACAACTACTTTACAGAGAAAAGAATGCCAACCATTAATAGAATCAAATATTGAGTTTGGTTTCATAAAAATCTTAAAGGATTATAACATTAACAAAGTCCATACTTTGAATATTTCCTGTGTGGTGGAGGCACACCCAGCTTCAGGAATGGAGGGCCCCATTGTTAGAGGCCTGCACTGTATTACATTTCGCAGTTTATTTGCCTAGTGGCTGCTCTCTGACCCACAGGGGGCCTCCGAACTGACAGATGAATGGCCTTTTTCTGTCACACCTGGTCACAATATGTCAGTACAGCGCCTGTATCTATATGCACACACACACACACACACACACACACACACACACACACACACACAGGAAAACAGGCAAGGTGTCATGAAAGACGAGGGAAAGTGCAAACACCCAGAGCATCAAATGCCCAAATCTGCCATCGGCAATCCGTTCTCCTTGCTCCGATAAAGATATGAAATACGATGAGCAGGTAGATAATAGTGACTTCAAAAATAAAAAACGTATTTGTCCACCTCAACAGAATTAAATTATGGATATAGTGATGAATGTTGCACGTTAACAGCCTCTTCTATCATCCATTAATTACCAAACAGCTCGGGTGTTAAATTGCCCTGACTACCTGCTCCGTGTGGCCGCTTAACTTTTAAATTATCTTGTTTATTTTTCAGATATTGAGCTAATAGCTTAAAATTGATTTCAATTTAAACAACCCAGCAAATTTTAAACGCCTTATGTGGAAACACAGCGTCTGAACATGAAACACCTGCTTCATGTCATCCATTTGTTACAGATCTGTGCTGTGATATTACAGGGGGTCCTTGTAACATATATACATTAACCTATCAATAACACATTATGTCTTATTATTATGAACATTAGTGTAATTACTGTAAATGAACAGGGCTACTGCTGAGATGACAAGCAGCCTCTATAACCCTTGCATTTAAATGCCACAGGCACTATGTTCAAATACACTGAGGAAATCTGCATTTTGGCATTTTTATTTTAAGCTAAGAAGAGCTTACGTAAAAATGATCACGCAGCATCTTTCTTCCAAGTTGCCGTCACGAACAGTGCCAAAGTAAGGTCGGATTGACTTAAATTGGAAGCAGCAATAGTAGGAAATGTTAAGTGTGCATTAGCAGTAACTAAAAGAGCTCTGACTGGGACCAAGGGTATAATTTACACAGTTTTAGTTTGATTTACTCATTAAAATCACTGTTAACAGTGCCCTCTTACTGTCCAGCCGCCAATTAAATGATCAATTATTACAATGCACTTACAGCATTAAGCTTTACGAGCAGCAGTGAGTGCTTGCAGACTTTCTCCGCCCCAGGTTTCGACTTTCATACATCGGTGGAGGTTGTACGCAGCCAAGCGCATACAAAAACGAAAAGTTCTATCATCCGATCCACACAGACTCCATCTTCTGGAACCGTCTCTGCCGAAGCTGTGTGGACAGCGGCTGGCTAACCTGCCTTTACCAGGCTGCAGCAGGAATTTACTGAACCAAAATGTATTGATTTGTTGATTGTATTTCCCCGCCCACTGTAGCAAGTGAGAGGAATCTGCCAGTAGTGAAACAGACTCAGACTGTTTGGGAGCGTTGATCAATCAATGTACAGATGGTTAATAAATTAAAAACACATATACATTGGGATATTTGTGTAATTTAAACAGTCTATGCAGTCTCTCTACAAAACAATCAACAAAAGACTTTAATCGTAAAAAAACGTGGCACGTCTGACTGATACATTTAATCAATTGGAAGTGTATTTGTTCCTTGAGATGTAAAAACACTCCTAAAAAACAAACGAGTGCGAACAAATGGAACAGATTACAGCACTTTATTAAAATCAACTCAATTGTTCTTCTTGGACAATTTAGAAATCTGGTTTTAAACCTGCAAACTTCTGCTTATAACTGCTTTACATGGTTGTGCTTTGTTTTGCATCCTTATTATACTAACTTATTTATGGAATCATTTTCCAATTTAGAATATTGTGTTGTCTTTCTATATTTCTTATGATTGTATGTTCTGTGTTGTTGTTCTGTATTTGTCTTTGCAATCTGACTCGATGATATTGAAAATGAGTGTCGCCCCTAAATTATCTCTTGATTATAAAAAAGGTTGAATGAATTATGATATATCCTTTGCTAGATTGTTATATTATAGCACTTCACTACATTGTAAAGAAAAAAAGAAACAAGGTAAACTGGTGCAGAATGTCCAAGTTATTGATGTGGCTGCTGTCTCCCTGAAGTCCCAACGTAATTACATCCTAAAGCACATGTGTAAAGGTTTTCTCAAAAGAGTAAAATCACCACAGTGTGTTAGCAGATCACTGAAAGTTCCCCCGTTCTTTGCTGCCTGGAAATGACCAGATTGTTCTTTTATTTATTTTTTAGCTACAACACACATTTCCTCTCATAATGCTGTTATAATTCATATAATAATTCAACAGGGCTGTCCCCTGGTGCTTTTTGTGGTTGTGTGTCCACTATATTTTTTTTTTAGACCACCATGCTTTTGGTTTTTCCAATATATGTGCTAAGAGGAGGACACATAATTTCCACATGAACAGACAACCACACTGCATGTGTCTGAGATATAATAACCACTGGAATTTATTTATCTACAACGCCCTTGTTGGAACATTGCCGCCTTTTATTTCATCCATTCTTGCTCTGGCTGACTGGCTCATCCTCACACACATCTGTGGATAGACTTCTGTTAATACAGCACAGTCTCAGGGAATAGTCTGCAAAATCACCTAAGAATCAAACTTATAACTTTCTACATCTGTCCAATACCTGCAGCTTCAGTTTACGCTTTACCTTGAACATATGCATAAATCAGACTGGCTGAGGACAAGTTGATTACACACAAACTGCAATTTAGATGACAGGCAAACTGTTTGTGCAGGTTGTTAAACCTGTTTCAGCATGTGGGTGGAAAAAAGGGTCTAAATGACATGCAAAATCTGCCTCCTTTCGGTTTCTAGCAAAGGCAGATGGTAGAGCATGCTAAAAGAAGCATCCTTAATGCAATCATCATGAACTTGATAAAGCAGATTCACACTCATATACTGTAATTCAGTGGCTCGTACTCTACATATCAATCTGTTCACATAATGCAACATGAGGAGTGAACTGTGCCAGAGAAATCCACTGAAATCCACTAAATGACTGCGAGCAGCTGGCATCAACTGCATTACGAGCCACATGTCAACCTTTGGCAATGTTTGTCAGGCCGACCCTGGAGGTGAGGTAGTCCAGCTGAGGGATTGCAACGGAGGGAGTCAAACACACGATGGATTAAACAGAAATCAAAGAGCCGCCTGCTCTTTTTTTTTCTGCCTTCTGATCCAAACACGTGAACAGAATGTCCTGCACTTGGATGCTAATGACGCCTTCAAAGTGTGTGCAGTTATCACTGCGTCTGCCACGCCACAATGTTAATGATTTTCGTTTTCCACAAGGTACCTGCAGCATCCCAGTATGCAGTATGTGTTCTTTGCCATACTGCATACAGCAGAAAACGTTTGCGGCTCGCAGGTTTACACAGCAGAGCTTTTAGCTGTGTAAGAGCAAGTTATTACTCCCAAGAGTTGGTCAAAACCAAATTAGAACTAAAAAGAGAATGAAAATTTGACTTAGAGAATACAACTCCAAATGAATGTTAATGTATAGCTCAGGTTATCTCAAGTGTTCTCCAAGTTAAATGTGAGACTAAAACCGCTTAGAATATAATTTAATGAAATCTTCAGTCATACTAGCAAAAGTATAAGGGATACAATAGAGTTTGGACTTCAAGCCCTGAAAATAATTTGCCAAGTACTATAGTCCATGATAAAGAGTGTTAAGCATTACACTGACGTAAAGAAGACCTGTACTGTCTTATATCATCCAAATAACACCAAACCTAGACCCTCTTCCAAAGTGCCCTCAAGGAGAGTCTGGCTACTCCACACAGCACTCGGGGATGGGAGTTAAACGTGCTCTGGTTTATTGGCATTTCTTTAAACCAATCACAATCGTCTTGGGCGGTGCTAAGCACCGTACAAAAGCCACGTTGCCTCTGCAAAATAGGCTTGGAAGGTTGTTCTAGTCATGCAACAGAAAACTCTGATTGGACAGATAGTTGAGCTAGCTGTCTGGATTTACCCTGCAGAGATCTGAGAAAAGGTTAATCACAGTCTTCATAAATCAAATTGAGTTTAAAATGCCAATACAAAGAAAGCCCAAGGTAACGGACATCTGGCCTAAATGATTGAAATCCGGCAGATTTTCCACCGGCAATAGAGCAATCCTAGAAGTGGAAGTCAAGGATACAGACTACAGCAAACCATGCACCAAACAGAGTTAATTTTAATGTTACACACACACACACACACACACACACACACACACACACTTCACGTTATTTTGACGTTATGGTATTTATGTTATGGTGTCCAATAAAAAGGACTCAAAAAAATGTGAGAACTTTGTTAATGGAATTCAAAACTCCAGGCCTTATTTTGAGAATATTAAATTCAATGCTTTTTAAATGCTTTTAAGACCCTGTATTTAGACGTTTACATTATGTAAATGCTAACACTTAAACACTGCTGTGTTCACAATTAGTTTAAGCTGCCCCCCAGGTAAGTCAGGTTTCACTGCACCTTCCTGAGTGTGAAGTAGGTGATTAGTTAGCCCCCGTGGCTAACTAACCACTTCTTATTGTATTTATTATAAATACACTATAATTTTATATGCATCACAATGCTTCACACAAGCTGCTTGCAGGCTTAATCACTTCTGTGACACAGCAACTGGGGACAAGAAAAGACTACAAATTCTCGCTTTAATCGATGATGCATAGTGAATCGTTGCTTTTTAATTTGCTTTGGGGGCGAAACAAATCCAGGACAAATGTGCACGGACAGGAACTCGGTGTGCAGATTCCTGGAGGGGACAGGATGATCTAATGTGTGACTGTGGAGAGGGTGAGAACAGGGGTGGGAGTGGAGGTGGAGGTAGTGGGGTGTCACAGTTAAAGGTGGAGCCCTTTCTTTCAAGTTGAGGTTAAAAGCCTCTGAGGCGCTGACCTTGGATTGAAAGGTCTCTGGGCGGCGTGACTCATAAACAGGTGTTAGGACAGCTGTAACACAGTCCACAGGGGCAGGGAGCGGGCATTCTTCACACTAATGAGGCTATTTTCCATTATAACAGTAATGGAAATGATTCCTTGAGATGATTGCATGATAATAATATATAATATGCTCGACGCTGAACTTAACATAGTGTCAATGTGATTGACAGCCAATTACTGTAGCCTTAAGTTGCTCATATATAAGAGGACAATACTTAATATCTGTCAATTTGACTATTTTAATGCCATTTTGGGGTTAATAGGACTCTTCAATAGGGCAGAAAAGAATTCAAGATTTAAATGTAGTATTTAAATAGACCATTAACGGTCACCTTAACTCTATACTCTAAGTACAGATTATTAATAAAATTCTGCTTGGTTAGCAGCTCCTTGTACTGAGGAAGGCAGGTTAAATCTCAGGTATTAGGCTACACTCAATGATGGTGGCTAACATTTGATCTTGAAAATATCAGTCTAAATCTGGTTATGGGCCTGCTACATATTGAATAACATTTTAATAAAATGTCTGTGATCTCCTTAGGTACGATTTATTTAACTGAATCTCATCAGTTGCATACATTAAATGCCAGAGGGATATCAAAGGGAGGAATTAAATGACAACGCTTAACTCTCTGTGGACTGTCAAGATAGTTCTACAATTTTTTCCACTCCAGAAATCTTATCTCATCGTGACTTTCCGTGAAGATGTTTGTGGCCAACTGAGAGTGTTACTGCGTCCAAGTTCATCGCAATTAAAACACTCTTCGTCAGCACACTATGTATTATTTCCCAAACCTTTTCAGGTTATCTTGCCTTCACCAGGGTGGTAAACCCACTTTTTGCATTGTGTTAGTTTGGATTCTCTCCAACTTGGTTAAAATTCTTTAAAACTCATATTGTATATTATGCATTGTGTAAACTGATGTTAAAAGTGTACTCACTCAGTTCTGCGATGCTGCCCACCCGGGTTGCGAGCAGCGACTGTTCCAGCGTGCGGAGCTCGGCCTGGGTGTACCCCTGGCCCTCACTCCCCCTCCCTAAGCGCTGCTGGTCCCGGTGCAGGTTCAAACTCTCCGGCAGGCTCAGCACACCTGCAGACATTGCACAAGGTCAGAAACTGGGACATTTATGCATCCTTTTTTGGTGAAAATGACCAAAAGCTTTCATCTGCAGCACATATCATCACTTTTTTTTGCTGATGTGAAATGAATCACCAACTCTGTGAAATAACTGTAAGAAAGTCTAGGACAGCGGGGTGGGCATACTCAACCCGGCACTCACAGTAAACTATTCAAAACAGAGTTGGTAAGCTGGGTGGAAAAAAACAACAATATTCATTTCACATGCAGCAGTTAGAGAGCAAGCAAGCAAGTCGCAGGTTAATAGCATACTGAACTGTAATCTCAATTTCTTGGTGAAAACATCACAGCTGGTATCATGAATATAAACTTCAGACTTAACGTTTTAATGAATGGGATGCTGATTTATTTTGTCTCCGGTGATGTGTATCGTTGCTCACACAAAGGTTTTCTTTTTAACATCAGAATTACGTGCATAATTCAAGCAGAATTGCTTACCATCTTGGTAATAAATTGGATCTACAGTGAATTTTGAGACTTGTAGTTTGATAGCACTCTCCTCTTGGCTGTACACCCAACTTTTAGTTCATAGCTTGAACTCTAATTGAGCCAATTAGGCCACGAGCCACATTTGTTACTTCAAAGCTGTACATTCAAAGCGCAAATTTGAGCACAAACAGTGGTGGGATGTGTATTTTTTCTTTTAGTCGCAGGTGTGTTCTGTGTTTTCACCTCCCTGCTAACTAGGTGCAGCAGTCAGATATTGTTGGCTGGAGAGGAGTAATCCATTTAGGTGGTGTTACTGCAGCCAGGCTTTGTTTAACTGCAGAGAATGGCATTGTGACAGATGGGATATTGAGTTTTTTTGCTACCAGCGAATGGAAAGCAACACCCTGCAGAGTGCTAATCCTAATGACATGGCGCAGGGGGATACGCTGTTTCTCAACAAACAGTAATTACAACATGGAGGAACTTAGTCAATGTGTCTGTGTGTGATGCCAGCACATAAGACAAAAGACCCACGCAATGGATACAGTGCAGCAGGCCCAGGAGTCTGGAGTTTTCCCTCCAGCTTCAGATTTCTCCCACCATGTCCTCTTCCCAGTGTCCAGCCCATGAATTCCAGTATTCCCTCTTCCTCCCACAGCTTTTCTGGGGAGGTCAGCTTTATTTGGAGCCTCCAATAATGATTACAACAGATTTTTCTATTACTGTTTAACCATTGAACAGTATTGATGGAACAGCTGGTGTTAAGGTGTGTCTCAGATGGAATTTCTTGAAACAAAAAAGGATGGTTTTGGTCTGCAGTGTTGTAGCATTTCTATATTCCAAAGAGATGAAAGATTGCCCTGTGAGCAATGATTTGGTGGTTTTAATGGGCTACATATTGTAGACATACCGCTGTTTCATGAACATATTTCAAAGTGCAGTTTGGAGCTACTTCACACTAAAATATAGTAATTTAAAATGCTCTTTCGATGGTTATATGTAACCAAGACCTTTAAAAAAAAAAAAAAGAACATTCATCAACATGCAGCCCACTTAATCTTAACACGTCTTTTGACCTGCAAATCAAAGTTGGTGCTTTTACACAGATTTTGAGGAAGATAATTATGAATAAAAACATGATTCAATGAGTTTATAAAGTAACTGTGGACTAATACATGCTTTTCTAAACAGAAGGTCAGAGATCAAGAGGAAGTCTGTGAAACTGCAAGTAAACAGCACATCAGTGTTGCTCTGCTGCAATATGCTCAGCACTGCAAATGTCTAACCAAAGCCAAAAAAAGAAAAGTAAAGAGGTCTAAAAGAAGACTTCAGAGTGGTTGATGGGAAACAGAAAAGCAGGAAATCCTCCTGCCTTGGTTAGCTGTCAGACGCTCGCCATCTTCTGTCCAAGAGTGAAGCTGAGAAATCTCCTCTAACTACCGAAACCATATTGGCATTCATGCCTTCCTTTGCCGGAGATTTAGCACTGGTGTGTGGCATTCTGGGGTTTAAAAAACAAGTTTAAATAATTCACAGAACTTTCTGTAATCAAGACCACCCATCTCCCCCAACTTCCCTCTCCCCAAATGTTTTCTATTTTTCCCCTACTGCCCTTTCTATTCTTTTAACATAATCCTGGTGTACCAGGGAGCCCTTTGCTGAATTATTCATCCCGTCAGATCAAGACATATAAACAAGTCTGCAGCTCTCTCTTTCCCCACCTCCCACTTCCTCTACATGTTATCTCTTACCCACACTTGGCTTCTTCAGATAGAAAAAAATAAGTAATATTTGATGCTATGTGCTGTTTGTGTAATAAACATCAGAAGTGAGAAAGCAGCCTGTCTGGCCCCTTAGAAATTAAGAGAGAAAAAAATAAATAAAGAAACGGGGATGGAGGGAAGAGTGGATGCTGACACAAACGTCTGATTGAAAAAATGACAACCAACATGAGACTCTGAAGCATTGCAGGCATGTTTTATAACCTCGTATTTCTAAGTCACTTCAACCACATCTTTCTGTGACCTCCAAAGCAATTGGATGAGCTTGGCAGTATATGTGCGCATACTTGAGAAACAGTCTAATCCCAGATAAACAGACATGGCCTGCATTTTTTATTCTGGGGCTCCCTTCATCTCTACTCCTGCCGGGCAGATGAAGACAGAGACTGGGTCACGGGGACAAGACTACTTTAGAGCTCCAAGCGGTGTACCAAACTCCCCTGAGTCATCTCTGCTGATACTGCAGCTTGTGCAAGTTGTCATAAATAATGTAGAGAATATTGAACTGTGCAGGTACTGTATATGCACACAATAGCTGTCTGTATATGAGAAAAGATCATTTGAGGAAAAGGTTTGGAGGAATTCATTTTGCGGCAAAACGGAGGACAGAAAAAAACAATTCCCATGGTGTAGAACAAAGCAATTTATATAACTCTCACAGCTTAAAAACAAATATGCTACTCTTTGATATAATAGAGCTTAATAAAGCCACTGGCATGCTAATGAAGCCACTTCTCAATCAGGTTTTTGATGTTTACATGAGTCTAATGCGCTAAAGATGGTTTGAGAGGAAGCAACACAAATATGGTTCTTTTTATTTTGGGGTTGTTGTTTTAAGGCTATTAAGGATGTACTGTGAAAACAGACAGCTAAAGGTTCAGCTCAGTTCACGGTTCCAGTTATGTTTCAAAATGAGTCTCTTAAATTGTAACATACAGTCAGTTGCTTGTTGCTAATGTCAACAAATGTAGTTTCAATGCAGTGAATCTTGACTCACGTTTACCAAAGCTCAAAAATATTGCCTCATAACACCCTAAATATAGTCTTGACATTTGACGACGCTTTCTGAGTATGACTGAAAGTCAAGATACAGCGGCATAAAGACAAGAAGCAATGGCAAAAAAAAACTAGCTCAACACTGTCAAAAGCTAAAACGAGCTCCCTTCCAGCACATGTAAAGCTCACTTTTTACACATTATGTGGTTTGATTAATCCGGGCTTCAGAGGTATTAAGTGATGTATTTGTTACTTTTAGAAAGGGCCAAGCTAGCCGTTTTCCACTGCTTTCAGTCTTTATGCTAAGCTAAGCTAACTCCTGGCAGAAGCTTCACATTCAACAGACAGATATGGGAGTGGTGTTAATTCTGCATCTCTGTATGAAAGCAAATAGGCCGACTTCCCAAAATGTTGGACTATTCTTCTGACAGCTATTAACAAGCTGATAAAAAACAATAGCATTAAGCAAAAAATAAAAGGTATAGATACAAATATTGCTGATACTGATGTCATTTCCACAAGGCAAACGGCTGAAATCTTAAAACAATGTGAGAGGGGTCTGTGACAGACGGTCCACTGCAACCCTTCTAACAAATTATTACAGTGTTTACTGAAACTCTGAGAACCTCGAATGGCCTTGTTAGGGTTTGTCACCGGACCAGAAGCGATGCATCGTTTCTTTTTTTTTTTTTTAACATGTTCTTCAATGTTGTATAAGATTACTTATGCATATGTGAGGGCTGCAACTAACACTTACTTTGATCATTGATTTATCCGCAGATTATTCACTTCATTGGTCTTCAAACTGTCCAAAAATTGTGAATAATGGCAATCGTACATTTCCTAACTGCTAATTTGTCATACCAACAGTTTACTGTCACATAAGACAAGAAAAGCATTAAATCCTTATCCTTTTAATTTATTGTTGATTGACTAATGGATTTACCGAATCAGGCTTCAGCTCTACATATGGCTCTTAGCTATTGAGTATGTAGTTTTATATGCACAGACAAATGAGACACTAGAATGTGTGTGTGTGTGTGTGTGTGTGTGTGTGTGTGTGTGTGTGTGTGTGTGTGTGTGTGTGTGTGTGTGATGTAAATTTCATTATACAGACTTTCCTGTCTCTTGCATGAAAGAGCACCATTTAAAAAAGGCCTTTTTTAGGAATTGAAATGGGAGATGGGATTGTCTGGACTGTTGGAGATCAAGCCCAAGACTTAATGGGATTTGTGATCAATGCCAACCCTTTTCATGATAGACAGCCAATCCCATCTGAATGGCTTCACCACTCAAAAGCAAAGAAAGCTCAATTCCTTAATGCCCGACCTTTTGAACAATCTCCTTGAGAGAAATCTCTGCAAAAGAAAAAACAATAAGTGAGTGCCCAATAAGGAGTGAAGCTTGATGACTGGATGACATTATGAATTGCTATAAGCCAAATGCACTGAGCCTCTCCTACTAAAAAAAGACAAGTCAAGGTCAGTCGGGTCACTTTGACGCAGTGAACCATCGGCGCCAACATGTGCTGGTATTCTCTCCGTCACCACATGGCTCAGCTCCCTTATTTTCTGCAGGAATGTCCAATCGATTTTTTTTTATGTGAGAAAGTGGCACTTTCCCCTTGTCAGTGAGGAAACTCTGCCGGAATATTAACAGGTAGTTGCCATGGCAACAGGCAACTGCTGCCTAACATTACAGTGATTGCCTGAGCTGGAGAAAAAAAGCTGCATTTTCTTTTTCTGTCTTTTTTGCTTTTACTGTAAGGAAAAGCACATGAAAAAAAAGCTGTCTTGCTGCTCTGAGAGTTTTAAGCCCCAGAGTCACGTCCACATGGATGACCAGCCATCCAACACAAAAAGGATCTCATCATAGGGGGATGATTCAGTTGGGTAATTGCTGCATCTATGGTACCAGAGAGACATTTATTCTCTCATCAATAATGAATGAATGTACTTGAGACTCAGACCACATTAGCAGTGAAATGGCCAAAATGATTAAACGACCGACCCAACTGGCAAACTGCAAATGTCAGCCGTAGATCCATGACCCAGCTGTTGGTAGAAGCCCACAGCAGTGAGAGTAAGAGTGGACACCGAAAAAAACTGGATTCAGTAGAGCCCTATTGTGCATTTATGGCAAAGTGAAGGTCTAGTTAGTTATGAAAGTTTTAGTGTGGTCCAAGCTTTGTTGCTCCCAAGTTGATCAGCAGCTCTTATCTCAGCTACAAAGAATAATGGACCACGTGGCTTAACCAGCCATACTGTATGTGTATATACTATATCAGGGAAGTGAGAAGATTCAAATAAATCCATATTCTGAATGCAGAGTACAGAGACCCAAAAGTCCCAAAACATACAACATGCTTTTTTAAACTTGTGAACTTTGTGAGCAAAATGTGGAGTTATTAGTTGTATGCAAACAAGATCAACATATTGTGTGCAATGGTTATCTTGTGGGGGACAATATACAGAAATTTACCATACAGTCATAGGCGTCTCTACCATGCAGATGCACACGGCAACCTCAACATAGAGAGAGATTAATCAAGTTTTATTTTCATTGTCAAAGAAATTCTTGCCACTCTAGCATAAAAAGACATTGGACTGTCCTCAGCAGTAACCATTTGCTCTGTATTTCAGGTTCATAAGTTCATAAAATGCAAAGAAAATGACCATAAAAGTGAAAAAAAGTCCTGTGACCTAAGACTAACCCTGAGAACTGAGGACATAGATGGAAACTTCACAGGATACAGTATTTAAAGGTCCGTGACATGCTGCTTTTTGGATGCTTTTATATAGACCTTAGTGGTCCCCTAACAACATATCTGGAGTCTCTTTCCCAAAATTCAGCCTTGGTGCAGAATTACAGCCACTAGAGCCAGTCCCACAATGAGCTTTCCTTATGTGCCATTTCTAAGTCTGTAGAGGAGAGGGGGCAATGTGGAGGCTGGGGATGTGGCATTGACCAACTGCCACTTTGCTTGTTTGAAAGCCCTGATGTCTCTTTCTCTCTCATGGGTGGGCCAAATTCTCTGGGCGGGCAAAGCAGAGAAAGGGAAGGTAACTTTGCCCCTTATGACCTCATAAGGAGCAAGATTCCAGATCGGCCCATCTGAGCTTTCATTTTCTCAAATGCAGAGCAGGATATCCAGGGTTCGATTTATTTCTAGCCTCTGGGGGACCATAGCCAGACGGGGGGGAACGGATATTAATGTTAAAAATTCTCATAAAGTGAAATTTTCTTTATGTACCAAATTACACAAAGCATGTATGTATGTATCTTCATGGCTATTCTTTTCTGGTTCTTCCCATAATGTTGATGATGTTTTCAAAGCAACGGAGTCAAGAGAATGAAGGCAATGTTACATACTCTAACCTTTTCTTGAAAAATATTTATAGAAGCATTGGTAGCGGTCTCAAACTTATAAATACCTCCCCTTAGATACACAACTTTGTGCACAAGGTAATAATTTGTGCCCACAAGATAACATCTTATTCCCACAAGATGAAAAAAAAGTAATCTTCTGGGACTTCAGGGGCTTCGTAACCGAACAAATTAGTAGCCTGAAATCAATTCATTAGGTAGAGTAAAATAAATAATAAACACACATTTCTGACTATCCAGCATTAGAGTAAGGCCATTTAGAAGGGTACAACATCAGCAAGAGAGGAAGCTAATGAGACCAAGCAATCTTGAAACTAACAGAAATAATGATAAAACAGGTAAACATGCACATAATGTAGCAATCTTGAGAAAGATTAGCAAACCTTCCCCGATTAAGAATGACAAATTATATCAAGGAACTTTAAATGAATATATCAAAACCCAAAGTTGTTCTTTGTCTTTCATTATTTCAGTCTTCACCCGCTCTGCTACCAAGTAATGGTATAAAACTCTCCACATGGTGACAGCCCTGCAGTAATCACTGAGGAGCACCTTCTACATCATGGATAATAGCTCAGTTTGGTGCCGTATTCTGACACTGCCCTTATTTATTTCACTGGCTTTCATCGCCTGTTCGCTCTGCAGACCGACAACACGCAAAGTGTCAGAGAGTACTACAATTATGGTTCTCACACACTGTGGCATTCTTGTACCTAAAAGGGGTGCCATGAAGGTTATAAAACAGAGCTCAGTGAAGAACATAAATCTGCTGCCTGAAAATAAGTCTAATGAACTAACGAAATAATAATGTCAATTTCAGAGTGTCCCATTCTCTCTAGTGAAGATACCAGATTCATTTTAGTCTTCCAAATTTCATTCAAATGTAGGGGAAATTGTATTCATTAGGCATGGAACAGATCAAACATTTCTCACCGAGGATGCGGGACACCCAAACAATGACCTGCTGCTACATGGTACATTTTCACTTTTTCAGTCACCACTACAAAGGACTGGAATTGTTGAAATGTATTATTTCACACCACTTATCCAATACTTTGTCCAATTCCTTACTTTATGACTAGATAATGTTACCACTGAACCTCCTTCTCCTAACATGTGTGTTCACACATTATTCCAAATGGTTAGCCCAAATGCTAGCCTTTCAATTAAGCATATATTAACTATTGTTTTACATATTTGTATCAAAGCAGAATCAAGTACAAACAGTTTGTGTCTTTTTTTTCAAACTGAATCAATTGCATCGGTGTTATTTTGGGATGTTATTTATATGTTAACTCCCAGTGATGGGGACTTTGGAACATGGCATAAGCTTTTCACTGCAACATGCTGTATGTCCACCAGACCATTTTCATTATGATGGTGTACTTAACTTAACGTGTTGTGTCAAGTCTTTTTGTAATTAAATGCATTGTGTGCATTGTTGGGGCCTGACAAACATGTTGAATGCATTTCCTTCCTCAAAAAACATATGCAAACGTTTGCTAGCTTTTAAGGGGACTATTGTTATGTATTTTTTGGGACATTATCACCAAGGCGCTACCAACTGTCCACAGCGTAAAACCATCGGCAGGAATGTCAAACTAATCAGGGACCCACACGCAAAAGCACAGAACCACAGCTCCACCTTTAGGGCTTCAGTGCTCCGCGTACTGTAAACACGCCACCTCCACCCCGGCATCCATCTGCTGGCTCTTAGTCTAAGTTCACCTTGGGGGAAGTTATCATCATCACTCCCCAATCCCTGCTGGGCTCAACTTGTTGTTTCCTTGTGGAGAGTGACAAGGTCAGAGTCTAGACGCATAATGACTGAACTGTTGTTCTTTTCGCCAAATGGGATGTATCGTAGGTGTAACGAAACTCCCAATATCTCAGGATGTGACTCAGAAATACAACTAGGAAGGTCTAACATGGCTGCTTGTAATTCTAGTCAGTACGACATGATATGAACGCAAGAGAAGATATTCTAAAATGGATGCAGAACAGAGAATACAGTAAAGTCTATTTTTCACCAAACTGTTTTCTTTTGTGTAATAAGCATAACAGCCTCATAGGGCCGCTAGTGTGGCTTTATACGTGTTTTAGCTTCAGTTGCGCTAACAAACCTCAACATATCTCCATCTGCTCATGCAGCATTCAAATGATCCAACTTTTTCCATCTCACTTGTTTCCAGTGAAAATTACCCTTCTCCTCCAGTGTTATAACAAGACGAGCTCTCACATCCTCATGAATAAATCAAAACAAATATATGTACATTCGGCCATGTAATGAAAACATGTGTTTACTTGGTATGAGTTTTGACAGCATATGCTCAGCCACTGAAAACCGGCTGCATTTCATACTAACATTAAAACTTCCTCTGCCTCTCCCTGCATGTTTGCACACGTTCTCTTCATAACAATTCTGTCTTTTATGTGCACCCTTGAACTACTGTCAAGCAGAAAAGCCTGAATGAAAGTTTCCCTCAAAATTCTACAACTGAATATGAAATTAGCTTTTTGTTACCAATATCTTCTTATATTTCTCAGAATATAATTATAACAAAGGGTGCACTTCATATCCCATCCTAAATACCTTGAGTTTATACATATTACTAGGTGCTGTCCTGTTCTGAAGTACTGTAACCTTTGTAAAGTGGTTCCCATTGAAGGGGTCAGCTCCTTCCAAGGGGTCACCAGATAAATCTGAGGGTTTGTGATATCTTTGTTAAAGTTCTGCTACATAACTTTTTATTCATTTTTTCTTTGAAATATAGGGAAGTAGAAAGTAGCATAACATGGATATACTGTTGCTGTGACTACAGGAAGGTAAATTTTGCATGTTACTGCAATCTTAGTCTAACACAACGTTCCTCTTCCGGAATTGTTCAGTTGCCGTTGGAAACTTTGCCACATGTCCCTCATTTAGGCCAGATGCCCGTTACCTTGGGCTTTCTTTGGATTGGCATTTTAAACTCTGCTCAATTTATGAGGACTATGGTTACCTGCTCCTCAGATCTATGCAAGGTAAATCCAGACAGCTAGCTAGACTGTCTGTCCAATCAAAAGAGTTTTCTGTTGCACGAATAAAACAACCTTTGAACATATGCGTTCCACCCAAACAACTTCCTTCCCAAGGCTATTTTGTCGAGGCGCCGCATAGCATCGCACAAGACGATTGTGATTGGGTTAGAGAAATTCCAATAAACTAGAGCACGTTTGTTTGTTTTTTCCAAATGCTGTGTGGACTCACCGGACCCTCCTTCGCAGCGCTGTGGAGAAAGGTCTGACAAAACAACACTAGTGCAACCTTAAACCAACTGACGTATGGCATATAGTATAGTATTTCCTTGATAACTTTGATCTCTAAACTTTAAAACCCAAAATATTAATTTGCCTCCCTTATAGCTCTACATAAAATGGATTTAGCAATTTACAACCACAAGACATATTGTTTTCAGGGAGAAAGGTGTTGCACCAGATGGCCTTCCAACCAATTTCCTGGTCCTGTGCCGAATTCACAGCGAGTGAGCAGTGCATCAGAAACACTTTCAAATGAAGGGAACCGAAGCCTTGGTATTTATTGTGATGAATCCATATGTTCTACATCATAATTCACACACAATAAAACAACATGGAAATGGTAAGTCAGTCTTTGCAAGTTGTTTTGTTGCTTAATCTAGCTGCAGAGTCATCTGCATTATGAGGAGCCTAATCCTTCATCATTTGGGCATCTTTATCATGCCAAGACAGACGGATTGCAGGTGGCATGCCAGATGCCTTACTATATTTACAATCTCCATTGAGGACACAGGACCATTTCCTTGCATCTATCTAATAAATCGGGAAGCTTCTGTATGTGTGTGTGTCTAATGAACCGTTCATCCAATCTACTTTACACTTGGTTTCCTGGGTACCCGATGAACTTGGGGGTTTGGAATTTGGACAGCACTGGATATTAAACAGTGAATAAAACTAAAAGACTGCAGAAAAATGGTTGAGGAAAAAAAGTGTTGCCATAACGCTGGTTCTTCCGTGTCTACCCTCCACATTAAAGGTTGATCCTAAATTCACTCTGCATTTCGCTAAGAGGAAACTCACAAATAACGATTTCTACCCCTCACAATAAAAGCTCAATTTAAATTCACTCGGATCATTTCCCTTAGAGGAATCTCAATCATAAGGCATTTTTTGCTGACACTAGATCGTATAGACACTATATCGTATTAAGTTGCTGTGTGCTGTAAATTCACCACTTCTTCCTTCTCACTCAGACTCATCTATGCTCATCCTGGGTTCGGTTGTACGTGTGCTGCTAACTTATGATATAACATTACCATTGGCAAAATACCCCCGTGAATCAAATCCATTCTTCAATGCTAACCGTCAAGTTTGGAAATTAACACCTCTGCTGAAAAAGACAACAGTACAATGTAGTAGAAAAACTCTCTGCATTTGCATTGCATTCCACCTTTTCTTCCTCTCCCTCTCCCTCTCCCTCTCCCTCTGTCTCTCTCTCTCTCTCTCTCTCTCTGCACACACACTCTCACATTCCGCAGCCACATCTGTCTCTGTGAGTCCGTCTCTGTGAGTCTGTCTCTGTACTTGCTGATTGCTCTCATTACGGGCATGGCGCACTGCCATCGGTCTATAAGGCAAATGTCTGTGATTACTCCACATTTTAATTGTGATTTTTTGTAAATTCTGAATCTGCCCTGTCTGTCAGATAAATGTGGTAGTGTGTTTTTCCTGTTTCCTATTTCCTGTTTGGCCCATTCCAAACAGGCACATTTTGAACGGGCACTGTGCTAGTGAACAGAATCAGCACAAAACGACACCACTGTCTTGTCAGTCTGTAGCTTGCATTATGCGGATATTATTTATTCAAAATGAGTGGTCTGCATTCCCTGGATCAGTCTGTGTTCTCAATGGACTCGTCTGACTCATCCCAATCACCAGGGGCAAAGATGCAGCGTAATGCAATCAGACGCAAAATAAATATCAGCCTGGGTGTAACGAGCGGGGACGACGAGAAGAAAAACAGTGGTGTCACATTGTGTCAGCATTAAGTGGTCTGAAAACAATGAAGCAAAAACCCAAACCTTTTACCCATCAATGTAATTCTATTATTCACCAATTGAAAAAATGGAGTAAAACTTCTTCTTAGCACATATTCCAAATTTAATTTTAGTTTTTGGACATTTAATTATGTTTTCCTCTCACTTACTCCTGTTAAATACATGCCATAGTTTTTGTATAAAACTTTGATATCCACAGTTAATTGTCCTTTATAGTATGACTAAACAGCATAATCCAGTCCAACTCTGGTGTACTGACAACATATAAAAAGGAGTATGAAAAAGGTCAGCCATCAGCTACAAAGCATCCTTTCACTTTCATAAGCAGCATTTCTAAATACAGGTGGAAGAAATGATCCCGCTAGACATAGATTTTTCTCCACATTTCAGATTTTTTTTTCCCTCCAGGAATTCAAATAGGTCTGCTGCTCATTGATTTAAAAAAAAAAAAAAACAAGCAAGCCAATCAAACCTTTTTAGAACTTTTTTTATGAATGGCTGTGCCATCTTTTTGTACCAGAAAACAGGGACAGAACAATTGTATCAATGTTTGATGAGATAAACACAGTTACAGTACGGGTTGTTGGAGGTCGAGTTACAAAAGTAAAACCTCATAAATCAAATATTATGGCTGCACAATTTATCAAATTTTAATCGCAATCACGATTTTGACTTCCCACAATCAAATTTGCGTGATCAAGCGTTTTTTTTTTTTTTTTTAAGCGTCATTTCATAGAACGCTCCAGGTTTTTTTGCATAGCGTATCTACCGCTCCATAAACCACTGTCTGCTCATGAGCCAGTCAGAGTTGAGAGCTTAGTTTCTAGATGGAGACAGTCACAGAGGACAGAGTAACGGGAGGACCATTTAAATTCCACTTCAAGCTCGTACCATTTTCCAGAGGAAGACAAACATCAACAAGGATGAAAAGGAAACAAAGTACTTTGGATTACACAGTCGCCTATAGTTCAGGCTGCATTTACATTTTAAAGGCCCGGAAAGCAGCATTTTCTCAATTTAATTCTTGCTGTGAAGGATGTGGTGCTTCTGTACAAGAACACACAATTTTTTGCCAACTTCTGAACAGTTTTGGTTATTTCACATGAGGTTTGTCTGTGATCTTCTCACTGGTTTGAAGTGGCAATTTAGCAATATTATATTAATATGTGATGACAGCTGTAGGGTTCTGTTGTTGTGTTGCCAGCACGAACAGATCTTTGTCCCCTAAACTCTTAATAAATAATAACTAAGAATGCTTTTCGCAAACATTAACTGAGACTTTTTCCAGAAATAGTATATAGAATAGTTTTCAGGTAACAATCGACATACAAACACATGCTGTGGAGCCCACCTTTGGTCAAACCCACAGGACTTTGTGCTTAAGTTTAGACACCATTTTGGATACCAATTTTCTGAACGGTGTATAAAACAACATACAAAATGTTGTTCCTTTAATGGGATGGTGCAACCAGATAAAAAAAAATACTGGATACCAGATATCTGAGGGTGTTACTGATATATCGATATTTGGGAGTTAAAAATAAATCCTTTAATGACATTTTGGCCGACAGTAATTCCTATGTTAAGCAATTGATCCTGATACAGTATAAATATTTTCTTTTAAGTATTGTGGCCAAGAGTAACTTGCCAGTGCTCTCTGGAGTTTTAGTTTGGCATTTCAGTTCTTCAGTTTTGTTAGTGATCCGGCCGACATACACACCAGTACCATCTGCAATAAGCCAATATGAGCCGATACATCCACCTTGCTGATTAAACAGCCTAGCAAATTGTTTCAGTCAGGAATTATCAAACTATTTAATGGAAAACAAAAGGGGGACACTGTATGTTATAGAGTAACAGCATTTTAAAGTTTGTGCTTGTTTGGACAAGAAGCCTGGACAGTATGAAACCTGAGCCAGCCCTTCATGGATTCAGCATCTTGCTGGAGGTCCCGTGGTATGGCCACGTTAAAAGGATCAACACTGTTTTTGTTTGGCCTGTCTGTCTCATTCTGCTGCATCCTCACAGTGTTTCCATTCTCAATCAAACAGCATTTCAGCAGATTTACCTGATCGATAATGTTGTGTTTTGAGTGGATTTTTACTTGCATTACTCAGACGGATGCAGAGTGTGAACATCCTGCTGATTGCAGAGAACAGATCTGGTGCTTTACCAGACACTGTTTCATATGGAAAACATCCTAAAATATGCTGACGGCCATTGGGGTTTATGTACTCACACTATTACATTACAGCTATATATAGCCCATACATGTATTTAAAGGTCAGCTTCAAGGCAGCATATGATCAAACATTTATCACATTTTTTTAGTAGTGTGGAACAAACTCATTCCTGTGGGTTTTCCCTAAAGAAATCTGTACCAGGTGTAGAGACGAGGATGGATATTATCCAGCCCGTCAGCCCCTCCAGTGTCGCCATGTGTACCCAAATAGAACACGTCTCTAATTTGGCAAGTGCGGTGCTGACATTTGGATCCTCTGCCCTGCGGGAAGGGTAACGACCTCGCATTATGATGCTGCTACCGTACAACACCTGATTTGTTCTCTGTGTTCAGCAGGATGTTCTCACACTGCATCGCTCAGTGTGGCTCACACAAAAATTCCCTTCAAAACGGAGCGCAATCGATTGGGTCATTCTTCCAAAATGCTCTTTGATTGAAAGCAGAAGCAGTGTGAGGGAGCAGAAAGAGAAGGACTGGCCTCTGGCTACCGAGGTCTCCCCCTACACAGACAGCTGGAGCTTGATCCTCCCCTGCGACCATATCAAAGTACCTTTCAGTAAGATCCTAAACCTCTTCTGGCTGCAGAGGGGCCACCGCATTGCTGACTCTGCAACATAACAAAAAGGAGGAGAGCTTTCCAAGGATAACAAGCAATCCATGACTTCTGTTAAACGTACCCCCCCCTCCCACAAAAGCCTCTGGGATTGTTTTCATCCCACCTCTCATCCTTTAAGCTACAGAAGCCTGGAGAAGACGTATGCAAGAACGTAACAACGATATAAACAACTTAAGTAATTTCATATAAACTACAGAGCATCAAATTTCAATCTTGGCCTTGGAAACAGCAGGACAAAAATATACGGCCCACTTTCTAGAGTTTTCCTGACTACATCAACTACACCACACTTTCATCCACAGCAGTTTGTTTTTATTAAAGAATTAGTGCGTAAGTTTTTGATATTAAAACCCCAAGTCAGAAGTATCATAGCTGTCAAAAATGTACCATGTGGGGCACCCAGATAGCTCAGTTGGTCGAGCATCCGACCTGTGGGCCTTTGCTGCATGTCATTCCCCCCCTCTCTTTCCCCTTCCATGTCTTATTTTGTCCTGTCAAATAAAATCCTAAAATGCCCAAAAAATGTAAAAAATAAAAATTAAAAAAAAAAAAAGAAAAAAGTACCATGTGTAATTACAGGATGTTGACATGAGGGCAGTATACAAGGTACAATCACTCACATACGTTAATGTGGTAACAGTCCACCCACCCAGGTGTTTTCACTTATGCCTGATTAGAACTCCTCTCGTTATGTAATAATTATGTAATAGCTTCTTCATCCAGCTTCAACCT
The DNA here is from genome assembly GCA_013375575.1 of Percina caprodes. Classification (NCBI taxonomy): domain Eukaryota; kingdom Metazoa; phylum Chordata; class Actinopteri; order Perciformes; family Percidae; genus Percina; species Percina caprodes. The sequence continues at coordinate 4,984,446 of JABXJD010000007.1, read as the reverse complement.
GACTGGAGGTCTAATCAAGCGGAGGATTGAAAACACCTGTGAGGATGTGCAGGCCTTTAATCAATGAATCCCCAAGATGTAACCTTGATTGCTCCAGTACTACCTGGACTGTTGAAACTGTATAATTCTTGTTTGAAAAGAGCACATTAAAAATATATATTTACAATATTGAAGGAGATAGACTTCAATACCTATATCTGCTTTTGATTTTTTTTGTTATTACATGTTTTATTGGCTGTGTTGTACTCCGATGATTGAGACAGGAAAAAAACCCAGCCATAATAACTGTCATTACTTTGGGGGCTTTTTGAAGGAAGGGTAATAAAACATCAGCCTGAGTCATTAACACATTTTAAATAGGACACTAGTAACAGTGTTAAATACAAATTCAACTTACATTATGTCACCTATTTTATGAACAGTGTGGTTGCCAAATGGGATATACAATCCATTTTGGTTTTATACCCAAAAGAAATGACTATAATGGAAAATGTGCTACATTATGAAAGCAGCTCCAGATAATAAAGGTTGTAGTGATTACCATTGATGAACCCTATTTCTTCTACAGATGATCATTTTGGGCAGTAAAAAACACACTAATGTATGTATTAACTACAGCAGTCACTTCTCTTCTGGAAATATTTACAAAAGCAAGGCATGAAAGTCCATTTTGAACAGAGACAATAGCTGTGACGCAAGTGAAAAAATCCAAGCAGATTCGGACTGGCAGCTCTATATTTGGGGGCGATATGACTTAGTCTTGATGTTAAGGTTGGCGACATGGCTGATGTGACCATGCAGCGTGCTCACAGGTCACTGGGCTGCAAGGCATTGCGGCCAGTCGTGGAAGGTTGGGAAGTGGCTGAGGTTACACAGCTGTGACTGGCTGAAGCCCAGCGGCCAGCCTCCAATGATTTCACACGTCTCAGCGGAGCCGCAGGGCTCTGATCCCACAATGAAAGAAGGGGAGCACGACAGAGATGATCAACAGAGTGTGAAAGAACAAAAGGGACGAACCACAATGAACCTGAAGGATGCAGAGAGAAGAAGACATGTACAGCATTTGAAAAGAGATTGAAAAGAATACAAATGATTGATGTGTTGAGACTGTAAAGGGGAAGCTGTGAGCACGGAAAGAGACAGAGAGCCAGGAAGTCATGTTATTATCTTTCAGCTTCACTGTGATTATCATTTTGAGGACTTACCCTCTCTTTCTGGCCTGAAGGAACGGGACCAGCTCTGCCAAACAAAAAAAATCATAAGAGACGTCTGACAAAAACGTCTGAGCCTGGCTCAACTATACTCTGCAATGCAATGTCATTCACCAATGTACTGTCTTGGCCGATCAAGTGCTTTGCAAAATAAGGATGATTCTACTGTTAACATATTGCTGCTGTGGGTCTGAATGGTCACAAAGGCTTGTAATATGTCTACTTTTTATCAATTTTCCGGCAGCACCTGAGCAATCCAGGAAGTGGAATGTTTTGAATATAGACTACTACTTTCTTAACGTGACAGAAAAATTCTCGTTTCCAAGTATTTCAGATGGAAACATTATAAGTTGGTTTTCTCATGAACTCATGAAGTTAGTTTGCGGTAATGAGTTACTGCAACAGTCATTAATTTAGAAACAATAGGAGATTGGAGGCTTATCTTCCTGTTCTGATCAGACCTTACTAAACAGGATTCATTAGGAACAGGTTTTCACACACAAATGTTCGGCGCCTTCTTAATGAGTTACAATATGCACACTCCAGTCAAGAAAGGATCCTCTGTGTAGTCCATCATGCAGCTAAAGCTTTTGACAGGGTGGAATATGAATATCTCTATGAGGTTCTCCAGAGGTTTGGACCTCCTATGTCAAGAATCAATGGATTAAGCCCAGACTTCCTACCAATGGCATAAAGAAATCTTTAAAGTTTTGCCAATGGAGCACTTGAACTCTGTGTTGAAGGGGAATGAAAGGGTATTTGATAAGCTGTGGATGCCTTTTCTAAACTACCTCCCAAAGTGCACAGCAGACCTAGCACACAGGCGGCATTGCTCTGTAGCCTTGCACCCTTCCAGAGCCCCTGTGAAAGGTCTCTCCTGGGTATTTTTGCTTCTTTGCATTAGTAAATCAGTGTAATCCCTGAGTATCCAAGCTCTGAGATTTCTGAATGATTATTTCCTATGTAAAGTGTATCAGCCAGTCTGAAGCTCTTCTCACATTGCAATTCCCAGGCCGACTGCTCCGGCGTCAGCTCGATTAACAGTCAGCCGTCTGTCCTCTCTTCCCTCCCTCGCTGCTGAGAGGGTTAACGCGACCTTCGGGTCCCCAAATTTCGCCCAGTCACAATGTTCCGACATCCCTGGGCCTGTCCAGATGGTCACCATATGTCTACGCACCACGTACAGCGAGCCAACAGACAAGGCCGAGGAATGTGCACTTTCTGAGCTCAGTGGTTTCTTTACCCCGTGTGTCCCTCTGGTGTTTATTATGGACATCTTACATTATGTGCAAATAACATATGAATAACTTACCAGTGTTGGGTTCACTACACCAAAAAAAGGAGTCTATTATTATCTTCTTAAATGTATCGTTGAACCCACAAAACTAAAGATGCAGTTCTCTCTACTTTCATTGGAAATAGTTTGTTGAAATAAATGCTTATTTCAAATTCTTTTGTAGTGGGTGATTTTCACTGCAGCTGCCAATGTTTTATTATCAGGAGATTAAAATACTGACTGTTTTGAAGATTTGTATTTTATGTATGAGATATGTATTTTTGACTTTACTTTTGGCTGCTTTTTTGCTGTTTTTCTCTTCTTGGTTTGTTTATTGGCCCAAACAAACACTTTGAGGGTTTCACCTTGGGATTCTGGGAACTTGATGGGTAATTTTCACTATTTTCTGACATACAGTATAGTTGTAACAATTGACCTTTTTTCAATAACATAGGAAATCACAGATGTTCCTAAAAAAAACATTATGAGTCAGCATGCACAGTGCTAGGTCCCTGAAACTGTAGCAGCTAAATGGAATTCAGTCATTATTTATCGGTGCGTTTCCTACTGTGAAAATGCAAAATGCCTTCTGTGAAAAAGCCATATAAATTACAAAAGTAATCAACCGATTATTCTATGAGACAGCAGAGCATAGGAGGCAGGATAGCTACAGGTTCAAGTTCAACAAGTTCAAATAGTCAACATGGATTTACGAGACAGGAAAATTAATTTTAATTGAGATTTTAAAAAAAAGGGTTGGGAAATGCTGCAAAGAAAGGAGTCTGCATTTTTTAGAGGAATGTCAGAGGGACGAAGCATGCCTCAGTGCATGAATATGAGCTGGCTGCATTTACCGCAATTACTGTCTCAGCGACACAGATTCAAACAGCTTCGTACCACGAAGAGACACCGACACCTGAGGAAGAGTCACGGCTGACAGCAGGTCTGATCAAGTCTATTACACACACAGCGACTGCCAAAATATCTACAATAAAATATGCACTACATACAGTAAACTAATGTACTGCCTGATGGAAAATGAAAAACTTGTAAAGACTTATCTTATAGTGGCAATCAGTCTGCTCCATCTGATAAATAACGTAATTTAATTAATTAATCATTGAACAAGCTCATTAACATCTCGTGTATGTTTCCATCTAAATTTAAAACAGGTGTAGAAGATGAAGTAAACCATCAAGTGGAATATTTATGGGTGGAAATAAATTACATTTTCTCTTAGGAAAATATTAAAAAGCAAACCAAGAAAAACATTTAGAAGCGACACCAAAAACTCAAATCAAGGACTAAATGCCATCCAATCAGACAGATTTTTGAAATGCTTAGGTCAAGGATGCACTACAAGGAAGAAAGAGAAAAATGCTGCAAAGAAACACTAGACTTTCAAACTTGAAAAAGTTACTGTATCACTTCAAATTGATGTAACAGTTGTCTTTATATTTCAGTCTGGACCAAAGTGTTGGACCGACAGACAAAGCGCGCTGAAGGAGAGTTTGGCTAGTCCACATAGCATTCGGAGATGGGAGGAAAACGTGCTCCGGTTTAATGGCATCTGGCGGAATTTCATGCAGCACCGGACCAATCACGGAAATGGAACGCAAAAGAAATAGACTAAGGACCGACCAACGCCGCAATTCTTCTGCTATTTAAGAAAGACGATTTCAAAACAAAAGTCAGTGTGACATCAGGATCACAGATAAAGAGGATCAAACGACATATTGCCATTTGATTAAAGAAAAATCCGAAGAAACTGTTCTGTTTGAGAATATGATTACATTTGTGCCAAAACGTCTGGTTGAACTGGATGTTTTTGCAGTGTTTGTTTACGCTGCCAAAAAAAAAAAAAGAAAGCGCCTTTGTCTATAGGCTTCATGTGGGACTCCAGTAACAAATCATGAAAACAACAGCGGCACCAGCTCCACACCATCACACTGGTTGGGTTGATGTGTCTTCAGGGACTCAGGTGTGGTCGGATTATTACGCCTCACTTCCCACAGTGAGGAACACAATGATATTGCTAAAAGTTTTAGACAGTCGCTGTGCTGTTTTCCCGGTTCAATTATGTTCAATTATTCTCAACGTGAGCCCCCAGATACAGCACCAGTTGTGTTTTGTATTGCTGCTTTGGAGTGCTTATTTGATTTTGTGGACTTGATGTCATATTATACTGAATGTCAGAAGGTGTTATGTTACTTTGTACTATCAATATATCCCTGGACCCGCAGCAATTTGCATTTGTTGGTTTCTGTGTCTGGGTGCAAGAATTACAAACTTTAAGTGCTATTATAAATGTTCTTTATCACATTTTGTTGATACAGTTGTTGCTAAGTGCTCGTTGTTGTAGACTGTCTACAAGATATTTCACTTTGCAAAAAACAATGATCCATAATGGGAAATCCTGTTGATGGAGTTTGAGTTTATGATTTTCTTTTGTTTTTCTTTTTTAACCACAGTGGTTATCACAGTCCATGGTAGCTAGCCAATTTAGCTCTTTAGTCAAGTCGGTCTCCTCCATAAAACCTTTATATGTAACTCATTTCCTTTGCCAAATACATTTTTGGAGGAAATTGAATTGCTATCTGGATTATTTTGCTCTACAATAAGTCATTCCGTAAGGAGAAGGTTTTGGTGGCTGGTTGGGCGAACATTGTGCAGGGAGACCGGGGTTTTTGTGCCGCAGATGTTTTTATGTTCAGGCTGCTTGAACACTTGGATACGGTTAGGTAAAGATTGTGGTGTTGGTCATACTCTAGATCCATATATTTACTGCATGTCATAACCTTCTCTCTCTGCACTCATTTTCTTTATGTCAAGCGTCCAATAAAGGCAAAATGACAAAGAAGAATATAATCTTTACATATAAATATAAAATGACCCGTCTTGTGCTTTGAGTTCACTTTTATTTTTTAATTATTTAACCAAGAACCACAATCTTTTCTAATACATAACCAAGTGCTTTAGCAGCCTAAACCAGACCCAGGTTTTTTAAAATCAACTCACATGTCAATTGTAAATTCTTAAATATTTTTCCTTTAAACTTGAGCTACTTGAGTTTTTTTCCACAACTGAGAGAAAGTCCTTTCAATTCATAGACCTTATTAAATAAATCCAATACTAGATTATCAAGACAACTATCAGGTCTACAACTCAAGTTCACATCGAGTGGGATGAAGGATCCAAACCCAGTTGTCTCTGGTGTCAAAGCGTTTAGTAGTCTTTACCTTCCACCACCGCTGTCCTCTTTCTGTAACCTTAACCGAGAGTTGCTTATATATAACCCCAAAAATGTTCCCCAGGCTTTAGTTTCCAGGTACAGACACAGGACAAATAATAAAGCATTCTAACATTGAGTTTTGTGCAGATGCTTTGCCACAAATTGTGCATTATTTTCAAGAAAATATCTGTTAGACTCTTGATGTTTACAACAGCAAATATAAAACTTTTATAAACTGCCTGAGGTTGATATCTCTACAACAGCAGCATGCCCATTTAATGATGTATTTATTGATATGAAGCCACAGATTCTTACTTCAGAGTTGAGTTACTGCAAGTTAAATATGTGAAACTCGCTGAAGCAGAGCATAAAGTGAGTCTATCTGTATCACCCCTCAATAATCAGGTAACAACCCCCGGGGCCTCTCCCCCTTCTACCCAAACCCATCCTAACACCCTCTAAGAGTGAGAACCAAGAGCCAAGTGAGACTAGACACACAGAGCAACCGGCTGCCACCGCGGTTGAGCTGTGGTGGTGTAATTATACCACAGGAAGACTGGATGCGTCTGGTTCATCCCTGTACAACCTATCCTTGGAGGATAACTAGCTGAGCATGCTCTCACCGGAGGAGGGAGGACGGGAGGGCATCAAGGAATGTCTGGGAATGTAGTAAAAGAAGACAAAATAGCCCCCCCTGTGTGGATCACATGTCAGATTAGCATAGAAGGCAGAGAGGAAGATGATTTGGCATAAATATTACGCTTTGAAATCTGACTGCACCGGCTCCCTGTTACTCCTCTGACAGCTGCCCTTGCGTGACTTTGCAGTGCTGACATGCCGCTCGCTGTCTGTTAGAAAGGAGATAAATCCTTGATGGGTGGCAGAAGAAGGGGAGATGAGGAGCTTAGTGTCGGTCTCTGACGAAGCCTTGAAGCCAACTCGCTGCCTGTCTGCTCCCATATGAAGGCTAATAAGACTCCTGGAGGCCTGGTTCTCAGAACAGGTGTTGTTGCAGAGACTATCAAGTTGCTATTCAAGATAACAACAAAGAATTTTAGGATGATAAAAAAAGCAGAGTTGACCATTCTTTTACTTAAAAATACATCATTATTCCACAAAGTGTAGCCCCAAGGCTCACAGCCTGTAAAACAATAAATGTTCTGCATACATCTGTATTATTTATCAAGTTTAAGCTGCATTTATCACTTTTTATATTAAAAAAAGATCAAATGGCCATGTGTAATAGCAAGAGGTCGCAAATGTCACAAATCCACAGACAACTATCACCCAGCACTGCTGTCCCCCTCGGCTCAATTGAGCGTTTTAGCGTCTTTAAGCACGTTGTTTTGGTTTTCAGGCACGTAAGCTCCCGTCTCAGCCCCAACAGGCAATTCATTTCAGCAAAAAGCTCTACAATAAACCAACTTTACGCTATCCGCACAGCACAAGACGACAGAGACAGTTAGCGATTTTTGATTTCCAAGTGGCAAAAAATCAAAAAATTAGCAATAAAAAATATCTTAATGCAGCTATAATTAGACTTGTATCGTGGTGACATGACCATATCATGTTTCGTTTTAAAGACTGATCAATTAAATAAGACATATTCAACAAAACTGAACTAAAATATATAAAAATGGATAAAATTGCTAATTGATAAACCAACAAGAAATTTTTTTGTAAACAGTGGAACACAGTTCACTGCATTTGACATCAGTTTGAATTTGATTAATTCATGTGTTGTTACATATATAATTAGAGTGATATAAAATAATCTTGTGATATTGACATCAACTATCTCACTTAGCCATTCAGGGCACAATAACTATTGTGAATACATTGTTACAAATTAGCCTGGAAATCCAGACCCAAATCTGACAGATTAAGGGTCTGGCATCGAGTAATGAAAGTCGCCCGTCTTGAGGGGCGGCACCAAGCGTGCATTTGAAACACTACGACCAATCACAACAACACACAGGGTGACGTATCCAGAGCCCCATACGCTTAGCTACCAGCAGAGCTAACTGGTAGATTAAACTCTCATCATCTGTTTAGCTCGCCTCTGGCCCGCCTACATCAGATACACCGACGTGATTGGTGCAGCTCGGCTACAAGGGAATAGTTAATGAGCAGCGTTACTCAATGCCAGAGTAACTCGCTGAGCAAATTCAAACTCTAGATTTCCAGGGTAGTTATTAATCAGAGATTATTGCAAAAGAGGTCAAATCTAGGGGTCAAAAACAAAAGAAAACAGTAAAATATTATTACAATAATATTCCTGTGATAAATATGAGATCTGTAAGTAATGTATTGTTTCTATGAAAGTGAAAACAAGCTGAAAGATTAAATAATTATCAAGGTAGAAAAGAAAAAAATATATATTTCTGCTGCACCAAATGGCTCAAATCTTTTCTTGTGAGTCACTGGAAGATTTCACCTCCTAAGATTATAAAACTTTATCAAATTGAAAAGAAAATTATATTTTTATACTGACTGTTCACAACAGGCACTGTAGACACCCAGACATCCACTAATGCTTGGTTTCAAGAGGTGCAAAAGCTGAAAAGGTTGGGGGTCACTGCTCCAACACCTTCACCTTCAAGAATGCTCTTTTGTTATCTGCAGTCCACCTGACCGCATTATAACTCTGCAGTAAGAATGGGCTCAAGGACCCGAGCCAACTCGCCTGTCAGGCACTCTGCTGACAGCAGACGGTGATGGGTGGTGCTGACTGGTGGAGAAGGCCAGGGGCCACCCAAGAACCTGGGTCAGAGCTCCAGCGGGTGTCACATCAGGGCACCATCTCCGTCTGCCACTTAATGTCACCGCTGTGCCGCCCAGGGGTATAGTGGCATGACAGGGCATGCTGTCAGCTGCGTCTTTACAGCCCAGAGAAAAACAGACATATCACCTCTGACCTCCGCTGTCACCTTTTAATGGAGGTGTCAGGTAAGAAGGATAGATACTTTATTCATCCCGAAGGAAAAAGCCCTCACTGCTTCCGAAGCACTGTTACATTACATTACGTGTCACTTGGCTGACGCTTTTATTCAGAGCGACTTACAATTGCTATTTATCAGAGGTCGCACACCTCCGGAGCAACTAGGGGTTAAGTGTCTGGCTCGGGGGCACATTGGTTGATGTATTGCAGTGGGAATCAAACCCAGATCTCCCACACCAAAGGCATGTGTCATATCCACTGCGCCATCACCACCACAGTTATACCATGTTACAACCCATATCTGACATGTTCCTATGAAATCGACAAGTTAAATAGATTAAAAGAAGGAGGGGGCGGCCTCCCCTCCCAAAACCTTATGTCTGTGTGGCGGTGTCCTGCTGCTATCAGCCAATATTAGCTCGCTGGCGTTACTACATAATGAGACAATTACTGTGCAGAAATGGCAGATCAGGACTGCACAGTAGCAGGTGCGTCGGCTGTCAACTGTGGAATCTCTAAATTGACAGAGAGAAAACAATCAAAAAAGGGCACTGAGACTCCATTTGTCTTCATCTGTCTCTGGATTTGGGTACTGTTTTCTATGGCGGAGCTTTGCTGTATGAGCAAGGACAGATGTACAAAGCAGGCGCTAATATGATTCTAGTGAAATATTTTCATTTATTTAATAATGTACCCTCTAAAGAGAAAACATTTCTGTCCAAAGTTTCCATTATATGTAAACTAGTCTATATCCAAGACTCCGAAATTCCTCCGGATATCACTCTTTTCAGATGTCGGATGTCCCGTTACCTTCTGCTTTCTTTGTATTGTAATTTGAAATTCCGGTGGATTTATAAGGACTATGGTTATCTCTGCAGAGATTATATGTAAATGTAAAATAGATTGATGTACCACACATATATCAATAGCCCTGTTCTTTATTAGCAGAATCAGCTCTCATGCTTGGTTGTAAATGGACTGTTCTAATATAGTGCTTTTCTAGTCTCAATGACTACTCAAAGCGCTTTTACATAGTACAGGAACCCTTCACCATTCACACGCATTCATACACTGTGGCCGAGGCTGCTGTACAAGGTGCCACCTGCTCATCAGATAAACACTCACACACATTTACACTCCAAAGGCGCAGCATCGGGAGCAACACGGCAGTAAACACAACTCAGAGTAAACACAGAGCAAAAGGTAAAGACGGCTTCCAGCTACGACCTGTGGCTACGATCCCGACTATGTGTACAAGCAAGATCATCTCTAAGTTTATCTCCATCTCTACATCAGAGGAGGCACCGAGGCAAAAACCTGGGCTCAACTGTTTCTCACCTCACATAAAAAAGGAGAAGAATAAAAATCAAACAGCTCTCTCTCTCTCTCTCTCTCTCTCTCTCTCTGTGTATCACTTGAGGCCACAAAAGTGCAAAGTTTGTTAGTGCAACTTTGAGGCAGATTTTGTGCTTTGAAGCTGTGCAAATATGTCATAAACTGTCTATTTGTCATTCAGAGGAAACTGCAGGTCGACTTCCATGGCTGCCTTCTGTAAATCCTGACATGCTGTTTGGAGGTTGGTAGATCTCTGATCAAACTGACCTGCCTGTTCAGATTTCCTGCCGTGGCTTCAGCTCCAGGCAGCCAGAGGAAGAGGAAGAATCAACCTGACAAAGACAGCCTGGTTTATACATGAACTCCTGCATGAATTAAACATGAAGACAATACCAGGAACTCTGAGCACACACCTTTTGAAACACAAACAGGCCGGGGGAACACACAAGCTGAGCCGCACAGAGGTAACTGTGAAGCAGAAAAAAAAGTATACTTGTCACCACAGCGGCGCATGATGCAGTCCCACTGAGTGGCAGCCAGAACATAAATAAAAAAGATTTCACTGCCTTTTTTTGAGACAGTGAAAAACTCAACATGATGTACAGTACGTTGATTATCCAGGAGGCAAATGTGCAGGGTAAGGACAGCTGAATATATGCATCAGATCATACAGTTATTTCAGTGTGTGGGGGCGACATTAAAATTCATAACTCTGACCTATAGTTGTGCCCCCCAGAGCTAATCAGTAAACCTTACACTGTTGTGCTGATATGAATCTTTCCCTCAAGTTTTATTAAAACTAACAAACAAACAGATGGACGGTCTCACTCTGATAGCATTGCTAAAGGAAGACAACACATAGCTAGCACTGTATGTAACAGCAGAGGTAAAGATAAAGGTGAGCACACTACGCCTACTCTGCAATCATCATATGGTAAACAATCCCAAGGGAAAAAAAAAATCAATCATTTATTCAGAAAAGCATTGACTTATGCTGTTAGAAAACCCCCATATGTATTAAGCAAACTTTAATGCTTTTTAATCTTATGAATATAAATTATTATTCAAAGTGGGAAAAAGTGGAATATAGAAAGGTAAAAGTGAGTCTAGGTGGGTTTATTGTGCCTGATCATAAGCCAGCAATCTTAGTGACCCAGTTCTAGGCAGAAACTCCCTCAGTGCGCTTCTTTTTCAACCGTGTCCCGCACCATATGGCAGGCAGCCCGACTCCGTGGGAGTCAAGGTGGGAGTTTGGGACAGCCAAGAAAACAACCATCAAGCTACCAGTAGATTTCTGTTACAACTGCAAGGAGAGGATATTCCTCCTTCAAGAAAACTATATATATATATATATATACACACACACATATATATATATATATATACATATATATATATATATATATATACACACACACACATATATATATATACATACATACATATATATATATATATATATATATATATATATATATACACATACACACATATATATATATATACACATACACATATATATATACACATACATATATATATACACATACATATATATATATATATATATATATATATATATATATATATATATATATATATATATATATATACACACATACACACACACACACACACACACACACACACACACACACATATTTAAATTGCCCTGTTTTGACCCAGCTGTGAGCAAAAAGCCCCTCGTTGAGCTGCTTATAGTATGAGAGTGACGCAATAGAAGGATCTCAAAAGTCTTCCCGCAGCATCCTCTGCAAACCCTCCTCCGCCAACCAGCAGGGCTGTTGCCTAGTTACCTGGCTCTGCAGAAGTGCAGTGAAGCATCGTGGGCCAACATGAGGACCACTTCACTACCCACACCTACTGAGTTACAAAGAGGGAGAAAAGAAGTGTGTCAAGTTGTTTTTCTTCCAGCAGGATGTTTAAATGAAACACTAACAGGAAACATGCTGATGGACAAACTCATGCTTATATGTTGTATAGGGCATTGCTCATTTCTTTGTGGTTGTAGTCATAAACCCACAAAAATGACTCTCATGCAGCGATATTAAGCTAAAATAACAGAATACCTCAGGCTCTACATCACATACCATGGGAGGCTGCACGATGAGGAAAGCAAAGAGAAGAATTCATAACAGTCAGAGGAATGAAAAGTGCAATTTCATCAGCTGGGTGCAGAAAGGTAGCTGTTATTGTCTAACTGACACATTACGTGGTTAACGGAATGACCCAAAGTCATTCAGGAGCCCAGTGGGAAACCCATCCCACCAACACCACGGTGAGTTGCTTTTAATAACCACATTTTATTGCCACATTTTATTAGATCTAATATGACACCTCGAGAAGGAGATTTCAATCCCACAACACCGTTATTGTATTCTGCTGTGATTATTAGGCCTGTTGTATTATCTTTCCTGCTGTCAGAGGCTCACTCATGTTTAACAGAGCCCCTCACTGTTATCATGTTCAATCAACTGCATCACCCACCGTCTCTATTGGCTTTTTCTACAAAGAATAGGTTTCAATTGCTCTGAACATGATTTCAAACGTCCCATGCAGCAGCCCAGGTTGATTAGCATACACATGAAAAGGTAGCTGTTATAATAATAAGTCTTGTCTCCATTAGATACGTTCATCTCAGGTATAAGTGTGTCTGTTCTGCAAAACATTCCCCATTCATTACTGTCAAAATTTGAAAAATAATTTAAAGTAATTTGAAAGTAATGAGTGTTATTAATATTTATTTTTCAGCAGAAGCACGAACAACATGAACAAGCCGATATAATAACTGACATTGTCACTTTTATGGTTTGTTTCCAAGGAAAGTGATGAAGAAGTAGAGACAAAAAAAAAATAATACTATTACTTAAAAAATTAAATAATACTACTATTTGTCCAGATTTGTTCAGTTGGCAAATATTACAAATGGACTAAGATGAGGTTCAGAATTCTCCAGTACAAGTATATTAGTTTGACAGTAATAATGACAACACCTGACAATAATAACATACAGATTCTCAATCCCTCTCACAAAGCTGTGATTGGATGGTTGTTTTTCCTACCTTCAATAAACACAACTAAAAACTCATTTGCATACCTACACGGCGATTCAGAGGTCTAGAACCAGGCTGGGCTACTTTTTGAATTGAAAAAATATACCTCTTTGCTTGATTATGATTATGTTTTCTTTGACTGATTTGGAAGGCGCTCAGACTTTTTCTTATTGCTGGGCTCGGTTTTGTTTGAAATAATTTGTTGAAACCATGTTTACTGACACAGTTAAGTGGCACAGCTACCACAGCTCTTTCTTTTATTTATTTACTTATTTTGCTATGAAAGTCTCTAATACATTTTCTTTCTTATGCTGTGTCGAGTGTTTTATGTATGTGTATGTATTTCACCTTGGATGTATAAACGTAAAGTAGCAAATATCTAATGTAGGAAAGGGTTAATAGGCCACCACCACACAGATTTTTCAGCTACAGACAAAGGCTTACATTTGGCGAACATGAGGGGAAATTATGCTGTCAGGAGGAGTCTGTATTGATTTGTTTAGTTTGTTCCTCTGAACCCAGAGATTTGATGAGGCTCAGGGGAGGCCTCCATCCATCATTCAAGCTCATCAAGGTAGCAGTTTATTTAGTTCAGTTGGTAATAAAAGTGCCCTTTGGCAGCCATCTCTGTAGCACTGTACAACCTTCCATGATTGTTGTTTTTCTCCCCTTTTGGTGGCTGCAAGATGAAAAGCATTAACTAAGCATGACAATGTATGACATATTTCATTCACTATAATTCTACAAAAAGTAGAGCCCTAATAAATGAGCCTGGGAAAGCATTGTGCTTTCTATTACTAAATACTCCCGGCTAAAAGGCAGGGCTCGGGTCTGTACTGTACAATGCTCTATTTGCCTTTAATGCTGCAACTCAAGAAACCCAGACCGCTGATACTTTCCATGCTATAGGTGTTAGCCGATGATTTGAAAATGAATGATTTGATTTGAAAGTAACTCAGGACAGCTTAGGCATGCTAAAAGGAACAATTGGAGATAATCTCCTTTTCACTGCAGTGCCAGAATTCGCTCTATTTTCAAGGCCTTGCTTTCTCTTTGACTCTAAAAGGATGTTGCAGCAGTGTCGAGCAGGCACCTTACCTTTGTTGTCATTTACTGAGCGTTTCTGTTCAGCCTTAAAATTCGAGCCTCATTTACAGTAGTAAAAAAAGAAAAGAAAAACGTTCAGTTGAGACATTTTTCCTGATCAGTCTCTTTTTGTGATGCTTCCTTTGTAACCAGGAAAATTCCCTTTTGTTTTCTTCCTGTCTGCAGAGTCATGATCAGTAAGTGAAGTGGTTCCCCCGTTGCCTGCTCTCCACATGTTGGACCAGAGCCAGGAATAGTAAACACATGTAACCTTCTGCAATAAAACCCTCACACATCACCTATACCTCATAATCCCTTGGGCTACTTTCTTTTATTGTTATTTATTCATGACACAAGCAGCATCACCTGCAGACTTTTATCCTCACACAACTGATTTTACAGCGAGTGGAGACAACTTTAAAGTTGTGTAACGGATTAAGATGTGGCGCTGTTGTAAAGTCTAGCATCCTGGTAATTGAACACTTATGGGGCCCTATCACCATACCTCGGAGTTGGAACCCTTTTCAAAAAAGTATTTAGTCACAAAAGAATAAAGCCTTAAAAGCCTCTTATCCCCCCCAACACCTGCACTATGGAAGCCGCTTTACCAAAATGTTTCAAGGCTTTTTGAATTTTTTAAAGACTGCCAGTTCAAAGGTAAATGATAACAAATAAATAACAGCAGAAAATACTATATTATAATTTCCTGCTCATAGCTTTCATTGTTGGCCGTGTCTCTGTAGGAATAGGAAGACCCGAAGGATCTACAGCAAGGGTTTAAAAACAGACGATTCAGTGCAGTATTACTATGACAACGGCAATAGTTGTATTTTTTGGCTGTGTCTTTTACTTTGTCATTTGACTTTCAGATGTTACAAGAGTTTAACAACCCAATTTGTTTGGGATAAACTATACATAATAATCCCAATAATATGGGAAGAATATCGTTTCCACTGCCCCAAAAATCAGTTATTTCAAGTTTAAGATTCTATGTTTTCTGTGTTTCTGTTTGTTTTTCGAGATATTTCTGGAGCTCTTTCACCACACTTTATTTCATTATTATCCTAGCTGTGAGCAGCTTCATTTCCTTTGTGTGTTGTGGGAGCACATGGGCAATCAGCCATATTAAGTATGCATGCAGCCTCGTTTGAGAATAATTAATAATTATGTCACTTTTCCAGCACACTACAGACTCAACACCTGCTTAAAATCAGAATGAAGTATGCCGACTGTATGTCAGCGATATTTGCACATATGAAAAGAAACTATTGTTAAAGATCAAATATTTTTGAAATGTTAAATAGAAGCGCCATTAATTTTAACCGATTTAACAATAGATTTCTTAAACCCAAGGCACTTTCCAACCCACAAAGCACACTAACTTATACTAAAATTAGCTCTGTGATGACTCCCCTGATAGCTTCTTATTAGATGAAACATAAAGGAGAGGAAGCACTGCGCTGAACAGACTAGCTGCAAGGCCGATCCTGGTGAAACTAATGAACTGGTTTCAAAGACAACATTAAGACTATAGAGTAGTGCTATTTAAGAAGTGAGTCTATCTAACGCTCCGAAATGCTGAAAAGGAGAATGCAGCTTGAAGCTGTTGGCCATCCACTGGACATCCACTGCCCACTGAGGGAATCACTGCTTAAAAGTGAAATGCAATAAGGCTCAATGCTTGTAAATAACATAACACTTTTGTCGTTTTGTGTATTCATCAGTTGGTATGGAAAACACAATACTCACTTCTTCCAATGTATCCCGAAAATCACACTGTACACCATTCCATACACTCAAGGACTATGCATCCCAGTATGCACACTTACTGTGTTTTTCTTCAACTGCATTAGGGGAGTCCATCTTATGTAACACTATCCAATTAGGGAGCTGGGTCAGCTGGAAGACCAGCCGTCCATATACAGCAGCTCTCCTCTCAGGGCGCGGCCATTCTTTTGCCCTTTTTTTCCACTCAGAGCACTTTTGGCTAAATGTGAATAGCACAAGTCAAACTTCCAGCCACAGCAATGGGCAGGAAGGCTGCTCTGGCGTCTCACGTCTGACCTCATCCACTGGAGTTGCATGCGATATACATAGATGAGCTGTAAATATACAGCCTAGAAGCCAATGATGTGGCTTAAAGGACCTGGTTTCAGCTTCTCAAAAGTGACAATTTGCTGTTTTCTATCATAATAATTTAAAAATCTTCTGGTTTGGACTCTAGTCGGACAACCAAGCGAATAGAAGATGTCACATCACGTCATTTAGGAAAACTGCAATGGGCATTTTCACTTCTTTCTGACCTTTTACAGACCAAATGATTCATCAAAGATAATAATCGCCAGGTTCATGAAAAATTAAAATAATTGTTTGTTGCATCCGTAGGTGGAATGAATGAAAGAGTGGCTAAATAAAATCCAAATATAATTTTTATTTTTAGAGGTTTCCTAGTATCACAGACAGTTGTAGATACCTAAGAAAAAAGAAACTCCCTCACAAAACACAAAACCTACTTATTTTTGTAGTCGTCTTTCTTATTGAGGTCAGAGAGCCTTGTGTGAGAAACAAAAAACTCCATTAAAGTTGCTGTAGGCTGCTTGGCAGTGCCTCACCTCATTATTCTCAAAAAGACACAGTAAATTCCCCAGAATTGCCGGGGAAAGCAGCAGACAGGTATCTCCTTTAATGAGGCAACAATCCTCTCGGTTTTAGAATAAATTCTCTATTTTCTCAGATATGACCAACTACGACCTTCTTCTTTTGTTCATTTGCATAATGTGTTAAAGTATCTCACCACCACCCGCTGTGTGACACGGTCCGGCCATGTTTCAGGTGTGACACAAACTTCCCTGAAGTTTAAGCACAGTCATCTGTGTTGTACAAGTCTGTAGTGCAAATCCTCCATTTCCATCCAGAGCTGTTTCAAATGAGGCTGTACACACACATTGTTACTTGGCTGGAAATTCCAAGCAGGAAATGACAACAAATGGTGTGACACCATTAGCTTTCCTTGAGCATGGAGCATACATTTTTCACTTTGAAGGTTTTACATCTTTGCTCCAGAAGGATCTTAGCCTGCATCTTACACTCCTGTCCTAAATCCACTGCTATTACTGATCTGCCCCTAAATACCCTGAATGGTTGGAGGCTTTACATAACACCCACTCTCTCTGCAAAAACACGCACGCACGCACACACACACACACACGCACACACACAGATACTGGAGTAAGAGAGTAGCTAAAAAAAAAGTACCACAGCTGGCCCAAATATAACAAATCTCTCAAATACTCCTGGGTCATTGTATTTTGGTGTAAAAAACAAAAGGTGTCTGGGTTTTTAGAGGTGGCGGCATTAATCAGTCTGGAGGAAGAAGAGGAAGGAGCCTCTGGCTGTTTTCAAGCTATTCTTTACAGCATTTACAGTGACAAAGGTGTTTTTATGTAAACCCATCCACGACGGTGAACCACAGTGTTTCTTGTAAATGTGTCTACATTAGAATCATCAAACAGTCAGGAGAAGATATTGTTTTTCAGATACAGATCTTTCCCTCCAGGGAGTGAATTATGAAGATAAAAGAAAAGCGGCAGCATGGTTAAGTGTGCAGGTTGGGCTCTTTTAAGTATTTCATTTCGTCCTGATCAATTTCCCACAGAATGCGTTTTAATTTTCTAAATGCTTTGCTAATCCAAGTTGTCGGCATGCTAGTTTACGAATAACTGGCCATAGAGGGTTGCTGTATGTATTTCCGGTAAAACAAACTATTGCTTTATTGTGTCTCACTTTCTCAACAGTGTCTTTGTATTTACCTCGCAGGTACTATGAAATAAAACAGTTGTCAGGGCCCTCATTACTTTCAGGAACATCACCTGCATTCTGTTTATCATTTTCTTTCCCAATTTTGCCTGTTGTTGCCTTCTGTTGATTCCAGATATGATTGCTCATATAGCTTTAAAAAACAACCAAAAGTGTCACCCAGAATAATTTATTTTAGTAATGTGAGAAAATCATCTGGCGGGATCATTTCTATTACATCAATAAATTATACAAAGAATGTTTTTCTTGGTCAAACCTTTATTTTTAAGATCATTAAAGTGAATCCAAATCATTCGTTTATCTTCCAAATCAACTTTTGTTATGAAAACCGAGAATTTTCTCATTTTTGCCAAATTATCCAAACCACTTTATTGGAAGGTTAACCAAAAGTAAGTGCACCTAAATGTTAATTTCTGTTCCGGTCAGGTCAAAGTTGAACCAGGAAGTTGGTCTGTAAGCTGTGCTGAACGTTTACAACGGATGGTTAGAATAATAATTCACCTTTTGTTTTCTCCTTCCGGTTGTGTCTCACCGTATGACTGCTTCTTGCCTTTCTATATTTAAGCAACATTGCTGCATTCCCAAAAAACCATGTTATTACTAATGATAGAAATATACTGTATATAAGAACTAGGTTTGGAATTATCCCCTATTGGACAGCAACAAAGAACAATGGTGCAGTCCACCCATGGCTAACCAGAAATGTCAACTTGTTAGGACTCAGACTCAATCATATTTTGGGGACCTGTTTGGTCTCTAATATGTCAGAAATTTCAGAAAATGGACATCACGTTTTTCCTTTAACCCACAGTGATTAAATTGCTTGTTTTGTCTGACCAAGTGTCCAAGGTCCAAAGAGATTCAATTTGCCATCCTATAGGAGAAAGTGAAGCAGTAAATCATTATTGCTTGAAAAATGACAAACCAATTATTGATCATCAAACTATCGATGTACTACTAAAAATATAGGGAAAGGAAAATGCTAATGAAAAAAGCTACTAAATACATTAATAAAGCTGTGATTGCAGCAGCATCATTCATCTGCAGCCGAGACATATTGTGGTAAAAAATATAAATGAGTTTGGACCTTCAAGATTTCATACTGATGAAAGAATCATACAACCAGCTGGATTAATGAAGGTTAAAGTCAAAATCAATCCAGATTAACATACACTTGATTAAACTGTCCAGACTAATTAAATAGCTTGTCTCCTCGGTCAGAGGAGATGGAAGTAAAGTGAGAAATATCTCCATGCAGTTGGGAAGGTAGCCAGCTCAACTTCCTCCCTGCAAAGTGAATAAAGACTAATTCTGAGCTGGTGAGATAAAAAGAATGACAAGTCAAATCCTTTCTACACTTTTCATCACCGCTCCAGTGATCCTGTAGCCCCACTTGCCCCTTTATGGTTAGAAAAAAAACAACCTCAGCACGAATATAACAGTGAATATAAGTGAAAAGGACTTTGTGGAGTAAATCATTAAACACAGGTGATGTGAAATATAATCATGCTGGGCTCAGCGGCCGACACCTTTCAGAGAAATAATGAACAAATCTAAAGTGCACCTCTGACAAGAGCTTCTCACACAGATGTTATTTTATCTAAGTTCAGTTAAAGTTAAATGAAGAGCAGGCTTTTCTGTGGATGTCCAAACAGAGTGAATAGCTTAATTCTTGTTAGGTAGTAGTCGGATGAGTCGAGTCCATTCATGACGTGGATGGAATAAGACATGGAAAAAGGCGCGCAAATAACAATAATACAGGATATTATTGATGAAAAAAAAAACATGCTGCAAGGAGGGTAACAGAGTCTGATAACTTGCTTAGAAAACATAGGGAATGGAAGAAAAAAAAAGTGGCGTAATCGGGACATGCAGTTCTATATGCAGTCCTTTACCGAGCCAAAACAAGCAATCAAGTTTCTTTCCAAAAATAAGCATTTCCAACATTAGCAACATCTGTGCGGCTGTGTACTAAACCCTTATAACATCCACATAATAAAAAGCGGCTGGACTCCAGCTGGAGCGGCCTGTTGCCACTCCTGCTCCATCACAGCAGTGTTAAGCTTGCCAAAAAGGTGTCTGATCAGACTGGATATCTTCTTTAGAAAGCCGTTGTTATCCCCCACCTCTGATCTAAGCGCCTTCCTGTCCAAACAGATAAGAGCGGATCAAAATGGTAACTTCTTATCGGCACACCGACACTAATACGGCAAATCCAATGTGGTTTGACAAGTGCCACTGCACATACACAGTATATGGACAACACATGGCACATGTATGTGGCACATGAATGAAGGCAGTGATGTAAAAAAGGAGGTCAATATCTTGGAAATTGCTTCTCATGATCCTCCAAAAGATGCTTCATAAAAAAAATTAAAAAAAAAATGTACTGGAAAAATGTTATTAAATCCCTTTCAAATTATTCCATAATAACAACAAAAACACCCTTTTTTGATGCTGTGGAAGTTATTAAGTTTATAAGTTTCTTGATCTGTTTCTGGGTTCTCTCTAACAAACGTCTAATCAGCTCTGATTGTTTGTCTTTTGCCTGAAAGCTAATGCTAGGTGACAGATCCAGATTCTGTAATATACTTTACTTTGCTAAATATCCTCTTAAGTCACAGAGAGCATAAACCAGTCATGGTACCGAGAAATTAAAAGCCTTGCAGGATTTTAACCTTGCAGCTTAATAAAAGTTTTGAAATTGTAACCGGGGAATTTCTAAACTTTTCATGTTCAAATTGAGTATGGTCCCTCAATGCCAAATGTAAATGAGTCTCTGCAAGTATTTGGCAGGTACTGATGCGTGTTATTACGTTACAGGACAAGGACAATCTGGAATATTTTATTAATGCATTTGCTAATTAAAAGAAATATTTTGTTTTTTCTCTCTCATTCAAGCAAAGGCAAATGTAGCGTTCCTTCATGTGTTCATTTTTGAGTGGATACAGAGAATGATTATTTTGGCATCTTTCTCAATGTTTGTGTCCTTACAAGTTCTGCTAATTCTTTTTGCAGTTTGATTTAGAAGTGGGGGCAACACTGGGTTACAGCTTTCACATTTACAGTAAAAACACTGGGATGTCTTATATAATGCTGAGTGAGCTGCCAGGTGAATTAGAGGTCGGCACTTGACGGGGAAAATGTTTATAGACAGAGGAGCTACGCCTCCGACAGAAAACCCCCATGTCGGCCCACAGACAGAGAGAGAGAGAGAGAGAGAGAGAGAGACTGCCTGCCTCGCTGAAGCACCCTCATCAGCAGATCTGGAGTGCTGCCATGGTCAGGCTGGGTCACAACTCAGAGGGAGTTTACTTTAATCAGAGGCACGCTTCCTACCCCACAACCTCCTTTCAAGCACTCAGAGTGGATTGTTGTGTGCATGAAAGGGAACGCACAGCGAGATCAGCTTCGCTGTAGCAGAAACTCCTTAGCACTCATGCAGATTGATTGATTGATACACAACACCAATGATGATGTTTGTTCAGCTGGAATGGTTGATATTGACTGGTACTTACTGAACAGGGGACAGGAAAAGAGACTGAAATTCTACTACAATGTAGTTCAGTTAGAGTCAACTCACTTGAAGAAGTGTGACTACTTTTGGCCTCTTTGGCAAACCACCATTGTGAAAAAAGTATCAACAACAAAATTGTGGCAATGTTTTTACAACTCTGGCTTTCTACAGTTTCTGCACATGGAAATGTTGGTATGGCTATGGTTAGGGAAAGACTGGGGTTAAGACCAAATTGCAGGTCTGTAACGGGACGTAAACTTTGGTCTCCTGCATCAAAGTCTGACATAGTGCACGCATATCCACTTTTAGTAATCCCCACCCTTGTTTGTCTGCCTCGCTGCATGGAGTAGAGGGCACACTACTTCCTAGTAGTACTGGGTATTTTTTGCATCAGTCTTGCTTTTCCCACGCTACATGCAAATCTAGGTCCAGTCATCTCTCACTTGAGTTACAAAATGACAACCTTCTCAGATGTTACATAAGTCAACGAAAGGGCCAAACACCCTAAAAGTTGGAGTTGACTTTAGTACAAAAGATTAACTGAGCAATGCAGCAGATTTCTGACATTGAGTAAGACTTTATTTCTTGGTCTCTTCCTCAAGGCTCATAAGTACATCTTGGGTCCAGATGATGAACAGTCTGTGGGCAGTATGACAGCCTTCAGCATAGCCACAAAATCCCTCCAGATGTTATCAGTCTTGCTATCAAACAGAAAATCACACTGCAGAGACTAAATATGTAGTAAGCAACACAACTTGTACCTGAAATTACACTTCCAGTAGGTGAAATATTACATGATTTACAAGGTTCATCAGATAAATTTCAGAGTGAAAGTGAATGTCATCTAACTTAATATCCTGAATTGGGATTCCAGAAAACTAATGAAGGCATCTGATATTAGCTAATGAAATGTCAGGGACAAAATTAAGCCTATGGAGGTGGTTATTAAGCACATATAATTAACAGTTGGGGTGACAGGCGCGGAATAACAGAGTGTGATAACAAACCCATAGGAGCGAGTGCAGTACGTGTGGAACGCTCAAGAAGAAAATGAGACAAGCCTGTACCTCAGTGCCTCGCAATGACATCCTGCTGATTTTTCATTTTTCAGGAGAGAGTGTTGTTCTGGGAGCCCGCTGATTAAAACTGGCTCTGTGTATTACCCAGTGGACTCACACTGGCATCAAGAGACCTTCGGTAAAGCAACACATTTAACAACAAGCGAAATTATTAGGGGTGTGAAGAAACACCCATCTCACAAGACGAGATTTTAACACTATTTTACAGAAAAGTACAATGAAGAAAAAATAAGACTGGAAAAATAGTCTGTTATTCAATCGAAAGTTAAGAAATGAAAACTAAGCACTGAAAGGTTTTGCCACAAACTCAGATAACGGGCTTCTCTCCTCTCTGTTACTTATTCCATATGTACGGTGGAGAGAGAGTGTCTCTTCCCTCAGAGAACCAAGGTTACAACGTGACCAAGCGTTTTCTGGCAGTAGGTCGAGTAGTAGTATTAGAGATCAAAATGTTTTGTACCTAAATTTGTCATTGAACAGTCAACAGAGAGAAATAAAGTTTATTTTACTATTGTTTCATATTGATTACGTTCTAAAGCACAAATAAATTACCATTAAACACTCAACAGATGATTTTTGTGAAGACTGATGCTCTTTTCCCCTCTTCTGTATTTTATTAAATGCAGCAATAAACAAGTTAGTAGGCTACTCTAGTATCAATTTATGACCTTTAAAGGACAAACAGAGAACAGTTCTCTTTGTTTATTATGATTCAAAGTAAAGTTTATTAAGTAAGTTTATTATTGGTAGTGAAACAACGATTCATTCATTAAAGAACTTAGGAAAAATACCAAAGATTAGCCAGTTCCAGCCTTCCAGCTATTGCTACAGGGGGGGAGATCCTGTAGCAATAGCTGCTGTTTTAGCAACAAAAGACGCTCTTGGCTGCTTTTTGGAACCAAAACCCTGCCAGCTTCTTCTTTTTTTTACTACAAAGGAGCCCTAGTCAACTTTTTCTTGTCAAAAAAGGCTCCAAGTGTGAACAGAGCCTAAGACATCATTGGCACACTTTTGCCTGAAGACATACTGTGACTACGAACATCATCAATTATCTGACTCACCAAATAATCATCTCTTTATTGAAACAAGAATAACTTCACTCACAGAGCCGTATTCAAAAACAACTTACAAATACTCTGACCCTCCTTTCCTCTGCTCACCCCGTCTAACACACTACTGTGCTCCTCTGGCATAGCCTGTATACATACTGTACATACCAACATACTGTACATAGAGACCAGTAAGCTATTATTTCACACTTCTATATCTGATACTGTTACAATATTTGTTTCACAAATCAAAATATTTATCTACTAAATGGTTTAGATATTTACAACTGTTACAATGTTGACTAGTATTAGTGGGGGTTAACTCACTGCAACTTAAGAACCCACATGCAAAAAAAGCCGAGAGGAAGAGAGGAGAACATCTTTACCAATTCGACAACACAAGCACAGATTTAAAAAAAAAATCAAATACTGAAAATAAATAAAACCGGGACAAGAAGAGCAATACATTTACCAACATGTGTGTAGAAAACACACAACACAACCAACTACAGAACACAATGAAGTTGACGACCCCGACTTGCCATTTTATTTCAATTTTAACACCTGGATTGAATGACTCAGACATTAGTGCAGATATCTGCAACCCCTTATATTTTGTGATAAATGTCTATATTGTGTACTAGCTAACAGAGCCTGTATCAGCCTGCAAACTCCATTAGCCACAACCACGGCAACAACTTGGATGCCTCATTAGTTTTTAGTGTCCCCTGCTAAACTTATTTTCTGTACAACTTGCAGTGTTTCTGTATGTACTTGTGTTATCTGTTGTGTGAAGTACATTGAGCTCTTATGCAAGGCCACTGTGCTCGGCACATGAATAGAGATGCAACTGTAATTTTGTGCAATGAAAAAAGTTGTTAGTTGCAGCCCTAAAACAAATGAAATATACTTTTTAGCTTGCAAACTAACCTTTTTTTGCCATCTGCTTTCAGCTATCTCTCTATGACACACACATGCAACAGACAGACTGACAAGGAGATTTAATAGACCATTGAATTCTGCTAAAGATTCTGCTAATTACTAAGCTCTGTTTTCACCAGCCTGCATTTGTATAATAATCCGATTAGGGGGGCTTTTCTCATTCCGCTGTGCAATACATGTGCACACACGCACACACACACACACACACACACACACACACACACACACACACACACACACACACACACACACAGTGACCACATGCATAGAAGGCTCCAAATTCAGCAAAAAAAAAAAAAATTCACTTATGTGGGACATAATTGTTTTGACATTTCAAGGCTTAGTTTTAAATTTCTTCTGACCTACAGAAAGAATAAAAAGGCTTTGCAGCTAAAAGCGTTAATAATGCAGAGGCTCCAGTTTTGTAGACATTATCATTTGTACTGCATTCATAGAGTACAACGAGAACATTTTGCCAGTGTTTTGCTATTATTTTAGCCTTATACTCTATAATTCAAATACTCCAAAGCACTTCGTTATTAGCACTAAGTGAGCATACAAAGTGTGTTTTTCATTAAAAACTGATTTCTTCCTTTTTAGAAGACTCAGTGACCCTCTCTCCATCTCTCCCTCTCACCGAGCGGTGTGTCAGCAGTCTGCCTCACCCCTCCAAACAGCAGCAGCAGGATTTGACAGCAGTGTTGCAAAGCAAAGCTGGAGCCAGAGTGTCCCCTGTTAATAGCTGCTGTGAGATTAAGGGAGGTAGACAGGGTAGAGACAGCTCATAAAGACCCAGGCTGATCTAAGGCATACAGGCGGGAAAAGAGGGGAGAGACCTGGGGGCCCGCCAACGCGCAGGGATCCCCTCCATAAACCTGAACTATAAGGCTGGCTGACAGCCAATGATGCCAGCTCAGGATTAAAAAGATCACGCTTTCACCTCTGCCACTGCTCCAGTAATACAACTGCACTGTTAGGGGATCATATGTGCTGAGGTGATGCTTCCTTCAAAATAAGGCAGCTTTTTATTTTTTAACTCCTTTTTATTAATAAATTCTGTCTGTAATGGAGTTCTTTAAAAACATATTTTCTTAAAACAAGTGAGAAAATATGCCAGGAAAATGCGGGAAAAGAAAAAGCATTGTAAAGCATGTTGGTGCACTAAAATCCACAAAAATGCAACCTCATTTTTGACAATACATGAAACAAGTTGATTTTAATTTGAAAGAAGTTAAACTATACTCTGTTATGGGGCGGCTGTGGCTCAGCGGTAGAGCGGTTGCCTGCCAATTGTAAGGTTGGTGGTTCAACCCCTGGCCCTGCAGTCAAAGTGTCAAAGTGTCCTTGGGCAAGACACTGAACCCCGAGTTGGCCCCGATGCTGTGCATCGGAGTGTGAATGTGTGTGCATGTTTATTGGATAAGCAGGTGGCACCTTGTACGGCAGCCTCGGCCACAGTGTATGAATGTGTGTGAATGGTGAATGGTTCCTGTATGATGTAAAAAGCGCTTTGAGTAGTCGTTAAGAATAGAAAAGCGCTATATAAATACAGCACATTTACATTTGCCAAATCACTGCAGATACATTCACTTGTTAAACAAAAATAAGAGTCCAAGGACTCAATTACAGACTAATTTTATTTATTTGTTTTAGGGAAGAATCATGGAAACCTGCTTCAAGATTTTTTAGAAAGCGTTTGTATGTTGACACATGGAAGTACGGCATAGCGCTGCACCACAATCAGGAGTAACAATTTCATTTTACTTTAGTTTTTAAAACGGAGGCTGTAATATTTTGACAGCACTAGAGTTTTTTTCACTTGGAATTAGGACATATGACCATAAGTCCTCAATTACAGACTAAAGTAATTGAAAAGTACTGTACTAGTTACTTTACTTAAAGTATTTCTTCTTTTTTTTGTAGCTATTTTATGTTTTGTCCTCTACATTTCAGAGGGAAATATTTTATCATCAAAAAAAACATACAGCACAATGCTGAACTTACGTAAAACACCTGAACTATTTTTTTATAGTATATCTGCATGGTATATACATTACCATGTGCAGTATGTTTCCAGAAAGTTGTCTCTGAAACTGCATTGCAAGACACAAAAGCCCAACTATAAGCCAGACTAGTTAAAATAGTTTTCAGATGATATGCAGCTCTAAGAGGCAGTGATACCCAGCCACCTGATGCAAAGGAAACTCTGCCATTCTACATCCAATATATTACCATCCTGTGTGTATATGCATCTGAGCTACATTCAGCTAACCATGATGGTGTAGTATTGCATCTGTGCCAGTTTCTCTAACCAAAAGTATTTAAAAATGTCTCAGAAATGAAAGTGTGAAAGCTTGAGAGCATCTTCATTATAATCAGGCTCTTTATTTTGTGTTCTAATTGAACTGCTAATCAAAAACTGTAAGAGATGTTTTTGTTAGAGCCCCGCACAGTTTGACTGAAATTACAGCTTACGCCAGGGCTCGCGCTGAAAACCAAAGCTTTGATGGAGTAATTGAACTAGACTAAAGCTCATTAAAAAGTGTCGTGTCCATCACTTACATGGAAATCGTTGAAACATTTTTAGCTAACTTGTAAAACTTTTCTGTCTAACTATTCTAAAACAGTTATAACTCTGTAAGCGATTGCTATTTAAAGGGTTTCTGTATCAGAAGCTGTGATTTAGAGATAATATTTCAGAGTAGGGTCGGCACAGCGAGATCGATGCATGTTTTCCTACGAGCAGTGTCCACTCTGGCTCGATGGGCTGAATGATTTTTGCCATCACAACCCACACACGATCAATAATCAACCCTTCCTGTCCAACCCAACATTGCAGCGGCTGTTGAGATTATTCTTTACACATGTTTGTCAGGGAAGCTGCAGTCACTGCCGCCGGGTCAAGCTTAGGATAATTGCAGACTGGAAGGCAAGGTGAAAGTGAATAATTATGCTCATATTTACAACACTGATTCCATTCGGTGGCAATGTTGGAAATATTGTGTCAAACTGTGAAAAAAGCAAAAAAGCGAGAGTGTGGAGGTCCCAGTTGTGAAATTGTGGTCATAAAAGCCTAAATTTAACCAAACCTTAACAGTGGTAGGGGTGGGGGAAAATGGATACAGCAAAGTATCGTGATATTTTCCGTGGCAATACTGTGTCGATACACAGACACCAAGCATCAATCTATTATTATATATGTGTTGGTTAGCTTGTCTGCTTGACAGTCTGATTTTGCAGCAATAAAATTAAAGTGAGATGAACAAACAGAGAAATGTATCTTTTTAGATAAAACAGATGTTGACAAAGTTTCCCTTTGGGGACATCATTTGAAATTGGGAAAAATTTGAAGTTGGAAAAAAGGTAATAAGTTGCTATGTATCGCAGAATATGTTTAAAAACGCAATAATATTGTATTGTGACTAGGGATGTAACGATTACCAGTGTAACGGTAAACCCCGATAAGAAAGTTGACGATAACAACTACAGTTTTCATTTAAAATATGATTATATCACAGTGGGTTACCACGGTGTGGAAACCCTGTGTTTAATCCTTCCCAGCTTCATCGGAGTCTGCCGAAATTGATGATAAAGAAAAAAAGTATATAATTAGTGATGTTTCTTTGATTTGTTCACATATTGTTCTTTATGTCTTGTATCATTTAAACCTGCACTACTAGAAATGTTCCAGACATTTTTCTATTTATCTGTTTTATACATTGTCTCTTTGCCTTTTTCTGTTATTTTATTTAATAATTTTCTTTCTTTATACTAATTTCCTATGTATTTTTTCCATCAACCTGCCCGGGGACTACAGGTGGACATTAGCAATTTGCTAGAACCTGGCACAACACATATTCTCCTGTTGTACAAGACTAATGTTTTATTGTGCCCTGTCCCTCTCTTGAAATAAATAAATTATAAATTAAATTAAATTACAAATAAGCTGTTCACATGCTGAATCCTTCTTCCTTTGATGTTACAAGTTGCACTTTTGATAAGGTTTTGCCTATATTTTTGTGATATAATAAACACTGTTACACTTTTTGAAACAATTTTAGCTTGTGTAGGCCTATCAGTGCTTTCTGAACATATTGAAACAGCTAGCAGCTAGCAGCTAACCAGGCAAGCTACCCACCAGCAAGATCGAGACAGGGTAGGTGAATTAAAACTGAGTTGAAAACACATTTTGATGTTACGTAAGGGCCCTGTTCGTGTTGTACAGACATATTAATTGCATTGTATGTCTGTTAAGAGGAACTAAGGCACTCTAAAACTTGCCCCGTTAACTGCCATTTTAGCTCAGTGGAAGCTTGTACACGTAGCTGCAGCTACTCAGTGTTGCCTGCACCAATTCCGGTCGGGTTTTTTCGAAAGTACTTGTATAATTATAGCAATCAAGATTAACAAAAAAATTGGCCAAAATTCTCCTTTAATAAACATTGGAAAGCTCCTTCCAAAACCACAGAACGCATTATACACCTGTTTTTAAAGGGTGAATATACAGCTGTCCACATGTAAAGTAAACTCAGCGCCCATTTAAGTCCCAATATGATTAAAGCATACAACTACACAGTACAACTCTGAGTGACTGACAAAATGTAGTGTTACAGTATTTGCAGTGAAATTTTGGCACCAATACTTTTCCCACTTTCTGTCTGGGGAATTAAACTGGACATAGCATCAGCGTATTGGAGAGTGAAATATTGAATTAAGTTACATTTACATTGCGTTCCTCTGCAATGCTGTGCTTGTGTTTTAGTTGTGACAACCTGGTAACGGTGGTTTACCGAAGGTGAATGAACAGGGATAGGTATCCAGCAAACGACTGAGAAACACTGCACTTTCCAAACATGCCTTTAAATAATCTATTAAGTCAGGTAAAAAGGTGGCTGGGAGCACACTGATTCTAGGATTGCCTTTTCAAATAGGCCATTGTTCACTGTCCTCTTCCACTCCTTTGCTGATCAATATAAGGGCTTGACAGCGCATATTTCAAAAAATCCTGCAAAATGAAAATCTTAAGAGTGAATTCAAATCTCTTTGCTAAGCCTCAATTCTCTCGCCTATCCCCGACAGCTTCCCTCCAGTTGCTCCCTCCCTAAATCCACAAGTCAAGCTGTGACGACTCCCTAAACACTGACACACACACACACACACGCACACACAACCTTGTGAGTCACGGCTAAGTCAATTGATCCCCTTCAGGAGAGTCAACCCTGACTCAGTGAAGCCAACAGGGGCAACCATTCCTGATTAATACCTCTGCTGGACGTGCCAAATCCGTCTAATTCACTGCCACAGAAATGCAGCATGATCCCTCGCCAGTCTAAAGAAACATTCTAGCGATGTCAGGCACTCACTGCACTGCTAACACACACACACGCACGCACACGCACACAGAGGGAGTAAAGGAAATTAGTTCCTTTCTTTCTTCTTGAACTTGATTGTTTCTCAGATTTTTTCGATCTGTCTCACTGCATGTGTGTGTCAGATGATCGGCTGTGAAGTGGAAACAGGGGTGGGTTGGGGGGGACTGCGACATATTCTAATTCAGCCCCTGCAGCAGTGCTTCACTCCAATTGATCTTTTATCCCTGTGCTGCTTTATCTGTTGGATCACTTGTCTGAACAGTAAAAAGAAACTGCCTTGGCAACAGAGGATAATTAAAGAGATTGGACAAGAAAAGAGATACAGTACATTTGTGTCATCGAAGGACGAGGGGGAGATCTTGTTACGAAAATAAATCTTAATATATACCTCATATTGGATAATATATTCAGTGCACTAATAAATGTAAATCTGCAGGATACATTTGTCTGTCAGGGTGGGAAATCTAAGTCGAAGAATACATTAAAAAATATTTGGCACATTAGATCGGTTTCATCTGTTGCTATATGGCTAAAAGCATTTGTTGAGCAATTATGTTTCAATAATTCAGTCTCATTTCTGGCTTTAAAATGTATTCTCTTTTTACAGACATGATCAGAAATACAATCACATGAGATAAATGCTCCTGTTACTAACACACTGGTTGACTTTTTAGGAACAAAACCAGTCCTGAACGTAAACAACAGAGCTGCAGACATGAGATTTAGACTCAAATATAAAAGTTGATTTAGAGACATTTGGCCGCTGTGAGACTTGATTTATTTTTCGCCTTGACTCCCAAAAGACTTCACTTGACCCAAAACTAGAGCAGAAACATACAAGTTTTGACCTGATAAAATCCCAGAACAAGACAGGCATAGCCTGAAAACATGCATCCAATTTGCTCATGAAGATTTGTAACTCGACTTGGACCCAGAAGAATTAACTTCCCCCCAGGCCAGCATTGTTTCTAGGGGTGGGGGGAGAAAAAAATCGTATGTATTGTGATTTTGTTTTGCAACGGTTTTTAAAAATCAATTATTTTCCCTAGAAATGATTCACTTAAATATTTTCAGTTTCTACAGTAGCGCTGACGGCGACTACATCATATCCGTTTCCAGCAACAACAACAACAAAACATCTGTACTTCTTTACAAATTAAATAAATGTCAGACAGGCTGGCTGACTTGTGATGTGCATTCATCTTAGAAAAAAATATATTTTTAGAAATGTCTCATGATATATTGTTTCTAGAAGTTCATTATTCAACTTTTGTTTTTTTTTTAAAGAAGGAAAACAAAATCGCAATACTCAATACTATCAAATCGCAATACTTTAGAATCCCAATAAATGGAAATCGCAATGTAGATGGAATCAGCACCCATGTATCGTGAAAGAATCAAATTGGGACAAAAAGCATATCGTTCCAGCCCTAATGGTTTCTGTGGACCAGTGGGTCCTGGACTACACTGGCAGCAAGGAGAGACTTTAAACCTGGATGTCAGCAAATCAAGATGTGCAGGGGGTGTAAAGTTATTATTTAAAAACAACTCTGGTAACCAGGATTTAAGACCAGAGGCGCATTGGTGATTTGGCAGTGTGTGGGTGGTTTAAGTCAAATTTAAAATTCATTGTTGAACTATACAGTTTGAGGTCATAGAAAAGGGAAAATATTTTTTTTTCCTCTATACAAAAAAATATTAACACTTGTGACTCATTGTTATTGCTGTTAATATTAAGATTAAGCTACAAATTTTCAGTAAGTCTAAAATAAACATAAGAGAATATACCCATGGGTCTCTGTGAAAGATTACTTAACACACTAGTGCTCGGAGCAGTAAACACAAACTATAGCTGAGGATGATGGGAATGTCATTAGATTTGTATTGGCTAAATGAAACTGTCAACCTGCTGCTGGTGCTAGAGGAAAAGTCAGGGGAACAAAAGTCAGTAGGATTCATCCTCCGAGGACCATGCAGGTGTGTACAAAACATTGTGCCGATCCATCCAGAAGATGTTAAAGGAGAATTCTGGTGGATTTCAACACGTAGCTCTGTTTGGAAATTTGGACTGCTGTCAGTAGAGAGAAAAACAAAACCAGTCGGTGCTGCCTACACCGTGTTATCCCCCTGCTAGAGTTACCACCCAACAGGCTTAAACTGGTTTAAACTTGTTTTTAGCCTCTAAACATGTTCAAAATGTCATTAAAAGTGCCTACCCATGTACTGTGATTCCTTCAGTATATCAAATTGATTTTAGAAATTTGTAGGTGTTTCCAATCATTTTCGCAGTGAAACACACAACATTCAAGCAAACATTTGCCAACAAAGATTTTCAAGACATGATCAAAGTTGTAGTGCTTATGTGCCAGCTGATAGCAAGATATCAAGCTATAATAAGAAAACAACATTGCTATGATGATGCAGATGCAACTTGCCTTTTATTTTCCCTCCGACACTGCTGCGAGACCACTCTTTTTTGAGACATATATTTACTCCGAAAGACGTCCCACGGCTTGTCAAAACATTTGTTGGCCGTTTTCTTCATGAGTTCCTGATAAAATAAAATCAAAAAGTCTCTCGTCTCCTCGTCCGTCCACTAGATCTGTCTTTGTTGACACCCGCCATGACATTTTGAACATGTTTAGAGGCTAAAAACATGTTTAAAACTTGCCCAGTTTAAGCCTGTTGGGTGCTAACTCTAGCAGGGGGACAACACGGTGTAGGCAGCACCGATTGTTTTCATTTTTCTCTCTACTGACAGCAATCCAAATTTCCAAACAGAGCTACGTGTTGAAATTGACCGGAATTCAGACCAACCCACATTGGCATTAGCATGGCTGAAACCACAAAAGACGATATATCAGTATTGCTCCAACTTATACTGCATGCACATTCATGTGTTGGTGGCCGGTTAGTTGTTAGTACTTAGCTAAACTGTTAATGCACAAGATATCCAGAAATGTTAGGCTCCTATTTTTCTTCTTCTTGCATTATTGGTGTCTTGAGGCATCAACACTAGCCTGGTTCAGCCCTCCTACATACTTTGGTTAAATTTTAATTTTTCTTCTTTTCAAAGTCATTGAAAAAGATAAATAAAAAAAATTATTTGAAAAATTAAATTGTGAACTGGGTGAATTGATATTGCAATTTTATAACAAATAATCGTGCAGGCCTATAGCGTAATGCAATTTATTTTTGAATGAATGTTGTCTAATGTGAAGTAACATCTGTGTGTGTAAGGTGTGTAATGGGATATCGTAAATTGTATTGTCACAACAGATTATAGGACCCCAGGAAGAATGGGAGCCAAATAAAACAAAGAAAAAGACTCCCTTCCCAAAATCAAGCAAAACCTCAGCTGTGTGTGAAAAAATGGAAGTGGTTGTGAAAAAAACATTTGCAGCTGACATGGCCTCACTGGTAGCTACAGTATGGCCCAGAGACACATCACTGCACTACTATTGAGAAAAGGCACTTTGAGGAAACCTCTGGAAACATGTCAGGAAGCTTAACATCTAAAAAGAAGTGAGAGGCTTCCCGTCAGTTGTTCTATGAAAAGACACTTAAACATATGAGGTCATAATCACAGGTCAAAGTGGAGATATTAAAGGGTGAGACTGGTTTATATATCAGCCTGCTTCCCCAACACCTGCACTAACACAAACACACACCTCTTAATTTATTTGCCTGACAGTCATGAGAGGGAGGCAGAGTCCAGAGAAGACATGTAGACAGTCGATTGACCAGCCGTGACCTCTCAGCTCGGCCCGCCTCACCCGGCTGATGTGAGGAAGGCTGACAGCCCGGCCCAGAGCAGGAAGACAGCCAGGCCACAGAGGCATTCTGGGATAAGACTGGCTTCTTCCCAAGTACTTGAAGTCAACCAACATGCTGAGAATACGAGCAGCTTTAAATTCCAATGCTTAAGATTTCATTAAATCAAACCCTATTTTGACACAATGTGTGGCTTATAAACTTAATTTAATGTATTTACTATATTTACATAGTAGTTTTAATTGCTAGCGGTGATGTCTGCCTGAAATGTAATGGATTATAACCCAAGCCCTAATTACCTAATTTACTAATAGCCATCTGAATATATAATTCAGCCCACAAGGAGTGAATATCTTTTCGTCTAGTAGGGCTGCACAATATTAGGAAAATATCTAATTAGGATTATTTTGACTGATATTGCGATTGCAATATGATTCACGATATTGGGGGGAACCATCATTTTTGTATCATTCTCATTTTCATTGAAAAAATGAATACATTTAAAAAAAAAGATTGAAATGTTATTTTTTTGCGAGGATCTGTACCAAACTAAGATTTTTTCTTTAGTCTGTAGGATGCAATCTGTAGGATGGGAAGTGTCTCCAGCACCACAATACTTTATTTCAGAATGGTTTGACACATACATATTTTGCCTTTAACAAATATTGCTCCCCTTGTGATTTGGATATTGCACTAGTTCATATTGCGACTTCGATAAAATTGAGATTAATTGTGTAGCCTTACTATCTATGTAGTAGAAAAGATTAGATTAAATAATGCATGACCAGCCTAATAAAAACATTTCACGTTTAGAGAGACCTGCAACAGCCAAATAGACTCTAGAAAACATTATCTTGATACATTTCTACAAACTTTGTAATCATTTCTGGCAGCTTTCAGTCAATGTTGCCTGCATGACTTTGTCCACTGACCCTCAAAAGGCAGCCATCCAACAGTCTCCAACTGATTAAGTCTGCCTGCTCTACAGCCAAAAAGCCTGTGTAACCCTGGCATGGGGATCTCTCCGTGAACCCCGGGTGGCCAGCATACCCTTGTCCTTCACGAAGAAACATGACAGCGAACACGCAAGACAGCTTATGCATCTTCATGGTAGCAGCTCTGAATTATTCACCGCGCAAGCTTCAGAGATGCCTCTAGAAATGGTCTGCAGAATTTTGGCTCCCTCTGTTGCGCCCTGACATGTTATGTAACTTTGTTTACAAGTGCAAAACATTTGGTCTGTGGAGCTGCACTGCGAGGAAACAGGTAAATCTTGACATGGAACAGGTGAGGGATATCAGCTCTGCAGCAATTAAAAGACTAGGTGTCCAGGAGGAGTTGTTTCACAGTTTCTGTCATAGAAATGTGCATACAGATTAGAAAAAGAGCGCAAATTACCTCTTCATTGTATCATTTATAGCAGTTACTCCTTTGTGTGCTCTAGCATTCATTTCTTCAAGGGGCTCTTTTAAAGCAAAAACAACAGCAGCCAACGTCTATCAAGTTAAATTATATTCAGGCTAAATAGAATTTAGGGGCTGTTCTCTTTTGACTAGATCTTTGCCTACAGACTAACTGACCTGAGTCAGACACACTCCATTAGCTAATTATATCCCTTCAAATGACAAATGTGGAAGTCAGAGGACAGCCGCCACATGCATACTAACAGGATTTTACCATGTGGTTATAAGCAGAGACTTTAACATAGTAAGAACAAGAGGGGAAGAAAGAGGAAAGGCTCCCTACTGCTACCCATAAAAACTAGATCTACAGTAGCTGTGCAATTTCAATGTGATTATGCTGAAAGAAAATAACGAGAGGTGGAAAGTGGGAGTGAGCTGAACAAAACTCAATCCTCTAATGTCGTTTCACATCGGGGGGAAACGCTAACCATTTTTCTTTTCCCCTGGGGTTGAATAACAAATCACTTCTACTGTAATATTATACTGTGTAGCTGTAGCATTTCAACCATTTCTTTCCATCAGGCCGAGGTCACTGGTTGAAATACCAGTAACCTCTTATGCACTATGCAAGTATCTTTGTATCTTACAAATAACAGAATGTATTTCTTCTAGTGACAAAAGTATTGCACTAGACAGAAAGTATTTCTTTAGCTTTCATGAGGTGTCAGTATACACTAAAAATTAATTATTTATAGATATTTTTGGGAGGGAATTTTAGGCCTTTATTTAAATAGGACAGCTAAAGACATGAAAGGGAGAGAGATAGGGAATGACATGAAGCAAGAGGCCCCAGGGCAGAGTCAAACCCACGGCTGCTGTGTTGACGAGTAAACCTTTATATATGGGCGCCTGCTCAAGCAGGTGAGCTACCCAGGCGCCAAAAAAATGAATTATTTAGGTGTCCTCGGTCCATCGTACTGAAACCTGACATGATGGGTAGATGCGTAGTTTGCAATTGTTGGCTTATTTATGACAGCACAAGCTTGTGTCATTACACAAAGTATAAGTATGATTTATCACCTCCTACAGCTGCTGTATACGTCAATGACTAGAGAACAGACTTTTCCTCCCTCTCACATATTACCAATTGCACTCTAAGCTGCATACTTACAGTAAAATCCCTGGAACAGGATATACATGTAAAAATACTGTTAATAATTCTAAATTGTTTGGGAACACACTTTGACGTAGCCAAACGGTTACAGCACCCGCACCAGCTGTGGGACCTTTGTTGCATGCCGTACGTCTCTCTCATTACCCATGTTGAGTCTGCATCTACACTTTCATCTGACCAATAAAAGTGTCCTCCTACATTCAAAAGTAGGAGGAATTTGTAAAGAATTTGTAATGAGAATGGTTAACTATTAACCCATCCTCCACTCTCAGCATCCTCTCCAGCATTTTGCATGTCCTGTTTAATGTCAGACACATTTTAAAGATGTCTTTTCAGTTGTTTGAGCCATAAGTTCAAAAGTTTGCATAATTCAAAAGTTTTGTCATCCTCCAACAAGCCAAACTACGCAAGTAAGAGTGAAATGTTAAAGTTAAAAGAAGACGAACATGACAGCAAACATTTTACAACACGAAGGGGAAGTTGAAAAATCTGTGCCTTTTCTTCCTTTTCATCTGTGAGAAGAGCAAACATTGGCAGAGTGGTAATTACACAATGACAGAGAGCCTCTTGCTGTGATGAATAGCCCTGCTGCATTCATCATGCTAATTTCAGCCATCTAATGCCTGTGCCTGTAGCAGGGCACCATGCCCGACAGCCTGAGCCTAGAACCAAAATTTACTTTCTGGCCCATCTGCCAGTGACAGGTAAACTGAGAAATTTACTATCCAAACATTTTTTTTTTTTTACTGACCATTAAACTGCATCATTCCACCTCATAGAAAACAGACAAATCTTCAGTATGTTGTTTGTCCTGCTGTAAAGATGATGTGGATTAAAATAACCATCGCAGCTATTACTGGCTTCAGACTTTGAGATTTGATACAGGTTTATTTTAATCATTTTGGTTTTATTGTCACATCGTCATGTTGTTTTAGGGTCATATTATTGTTCCAACATCATCTGAGCCGGTCAGAGCACATAAAAACACAGTGATTTCAGCCTGGCAGTAATTCCCAAATAAATGACCACCCAACCAGCCGGTGACCCCATTTTATTTCCTCGCTAAAGCCAATTTCTGTTCGCATTTGGCGCTCAGTGGGCAATAATTTCAAATGGTGGCCAGAACACAGTGTTGCTGCAAGATCAAAGCTTCAAATCCCGCCTGGAAGACACATTAAAGCAAATACATGAAACACTCAGCAGCATCCAAAACAGCTAAAGGAAATCCAAACTGGGGAAAGGACACTGACAGAGCCGGAGAATAAATATTTGAAACAGATACTACTAACATCATAATCAACATTTAGTGCTGTACATGCTCCTGTGTGTTCAATATGAGCTTTATGTTTCTAAACACTTATATTCTTATATTTCTGATTAGGACTGACTGAACCTTCAAAGAAATGACAGGAACATTTTGGACCTATAAAATAAAGAGTGCCTCATCGAACAATGCCAATGATAAATGTGCTGTGAATACACAATTTTCTCTGTTGACAAATACAATGTGTACAGCCGTAGAGTCTTTTCTCCAAAATACCATAGAGCTTTAGCAGCTGGACAGCCCATACTTACACACAGAAATATTTAAATATATTAGGAGAATAATATTTTTGTATCTATTTTCGGTGTTGTAGTTTGTAGATGGCCTCGAAGTACTCCTTGCAGTACACAGGAACTACAACACAGGAACAACACAGAGCTGAATTATCAGAGCTTTCATGCATTTCTTTCACATCTACTGCAGTCAGGATCACCGTGTTCCCTCAGAAGGAATCACTGCTTATCGATAGGCACTTTAATGCCATTCTGAACATGTCAAGAGGCCAAAAACACATTTAAAACTTGCCCTGTTTAAGCCTGTTGGGTGCTAACGCTAGCAGGAGGATAGCACGGTGTAGGCAGCACTGATTGTTTTCGTTTTTCTCTCTACTGACAGCACCTCAAATTTACAAACAACAGAGCTACGTGTTGGAATCGACCGGAATGCTCCTTTAATAACAGTTAACCAAGGTGTCTATTTCAACATTAGTTAATGTACTAATAAGCCTAACCTGGAAATAACAACTAACTAAGGTGTTACTCAAGGGGTATATGATTTCATCTTTACAATATCACTCACAAAGAGCATTAATAACTGGTTAACTATGGTTAGGTGATGTTTTAGCAAGTGTAAGTTGAGGTGCATATGTTCTCAACTTTACAATTAGGCTATCAAAGACCATTAATAACTGTTTTTTTTTTAAAACAGATAAAGCAGTAACTAAAGTGTGGAGCACTTCATTGAAGCATGCATTTGAGATAACAAACCTCCTGAGATTTAAAAAGGCCAACTAGCAGCAAAGAAGTGGCAAAACCTAATAAAAGGAATAATCAGTTACAGCCCAGTAAAGAGATGTCACAAACACAAACACTGAATTTTTAAAAAGGAAACAAGAGTAAGGGATTTTCTCTGTGCTTCCTCTAATCAGTTACACAACATACCAACAAAATAACATTTTCTTTTCATGCTGCCAACTTCAGAGCAATGAAAAAGAAAGCCAGCACATCCACTGGCTGAAATACAGTTGGAAAATGAGCAAATTCCAATTTCACAACTTGTTAGGCTGCGGTAAATTGTTTTCATGCTTGGCAAGCGGCCTGAACCGTTTCACTGCAAGGAAAGTGAGAGAATACACTGAGCCCAATGTTAGTGCAACACAAAGAGGCTTACCTGTAGTGGAATGCAGGGCGAGATGAGGTCCAGTAGCATGGAAAGAAAGAGAGAGATAATTAGGATTACACTCTTAAATCCAGCTGAGAATACACACTCCCATGGTGGGATCATTGCAATTCATATCACGGCTGTAATTATGGATCTTTCTGGTAATCAACAGGAAGGTGTTAACTTATATTTTAAGGAAATATCATTTTAACCATTCAGATGAATTTGCTTAGTGATTGTTCGGAGTGAATGGCACATAAACGGCCTGGAGGTTATCTATTCAATGATATAAGCATTAGGGATTGATGGATGCCTTGGTTTTCTATTTAAGGCCCCCTGAGGAAGCTATTAGTGTCCATAATCGGTACAAAGAAATGCCCGAACCATGTCAATGAATCATTCCACTTTTTCTAATTTCAGTGGTAATGATTTTTTAAGAAGGGCACGAATGGAGAATTCAAAGAGTTTCAAATGACACTATTTCCTTCTTTTCTAACAGGCCTTTTTAGTATTGTACACATTGCGTTTTTTCTAGGTTGCTATAGTGAGTGCATCGTAAATGGATGCAGGGCCATAACAAGGATTTCAGAAATACTGAGGTTATGTGTCCACCATCCCCTATCCAGGGAATTTTGAACACACTACATAAACAGAATTCTTTTTAAAACCCCAAATAAGTCACGGGTCAATTTGAACCGAGGGATACCAGAGGGTCCCGAAAGTGAAGACAATACAAGGGTTAACATTTTCTTTTTTGCGAAATAATTTATCCCTATTTCTCCAAACTATCCACCTAGTGGTATTTTTAAGTTTTAGGATGTAAACCCACATTGTTGCTAAAAGCTCCAAATTCCCAGAAAAATACAGAAGTGGCAACAGTAGCTATATGAACCTGAATGGATGCCATTGTGCACAGCAAGAAATGACTCTTGATAAGTAATGTTGGTTTTTATTCTGCTACAATTGGTTTAAGCACAAAGCGTGAGATAACTACATGTTTATTCAGTAGGTGATCACTTATTTCATGAAAAACAAACCAAATGAGTATTTTTCCTCAAGCAGAGCTCTATAATGACCTTGATATAGGGCTGGGCAATATATCGATATTATATCAATATCGTGATATTGTAAATATTGTCTTAGATTTTGGAAATTGTAATATCAAAATATGGTAAGTGTTGTCTTTTCCTGGTTTTAAAGGCTGCATTGGAGTTAAGTGATGTATTTTTCTGATACTGTTCTAGCTATTGTATTATTTGCCTTTACACACTTAGTCATTAAATCGACATTTCTTAAGATTGTTTATCAAAAATCTTATTGTGCAAGTATTTAGTTAAAGCATCAATTGTTTATCCTACAATATCGTCACAATATTGACATCAAGGTATTTGGTCAAGAGTATCGTGATATTTGTTTTTCTCCATATCAGCCCTACCTTGATATATTTGAAGCAGTTAAAGAAAAAAGATTTGGCATGTTTTACTATATATTGAGTTGGCCTATGTCTAAAATGGATTACTCCTAGCCCTTACGTGTCCAAGGCTAAAGGAGCACACAGGGCAATAATCCCTCCATCAACTCTCAGACTTATGTAACACACCACCCACTGAAATAAAAGAAAGCCTGCCTGTCAATCAAATGGTCAGATGATGTGGGGGAGTGGAGGAGGAATGTGCTACAAAGACGGACATACCGTCGAGGTTCATTAACGCTTTTCATACTGACACCTTTGGAGTAAAATTGTTATTCTGAGAAAAAAGAAGAAAATAACATCATAAGAAAAAGGACATGAACTTTGAAGTGACTACATCACAACGTGGCTTCACAGGTGGTATACCAATTAGCAGAATGTTTCGGCTTTTAAATAGCTCTGACAATCACTATTTTAGTGCTTTCAGAGCAACATGAAGGAAACTGAGTTTCAGAAGCGACAGAATTATTTTAAGTCGTTAAGACACAAGATTAAAAAAATCATTAAAATATCTTCAAAGAGAAGAGAAGGGCAAAATCAATCAGAGCTCATCAACACAGATAAACAGACTGCTCAACATCACAAAATACATCACAATACATACTAGAGCCCGATCGATAAAGGATTTTTAAGGCCAATATCAATACAAATATTTGGTTGAATTAAAATCTGATATTCGATATATCTGCCAATATAGTATATTTAAAAAATAAAACCCAGAAACACGTATTTCTTTTGTTTTGTTATTTCTCACTAAAATAATATGATAATAATTTGTTTTACTGCGGCTGTTGTTCATTTCGTGGTGACTACCATAAAATAAATGAGAAAATCGTGTCCCTGTTGATGAATTAATAGATCAAAATAATGTGACCATTTCACAAACCGCCGTGAGACCGGGTCGTGTATTACTAACTTGCATTGTCAAATGCAAGTTTTGGAGAAGACATGTTTGTTGTGTTTTGGTTTCACTCTAAAAATACGTCCTTGTTGTCATATCCAACAAAACATACTTGCTAATGCAAATTATTATATAAACGTCATTTTTAGGGAGACAAGACATATTCACAAGGGTTGTATTAAGACTAGTGGCCTAAATTACATTACTGCCACACCCAGATTGGGATCAGGTTGGTCAGCAAGTCTTGTAGGGCATGAAATAATAATTATATTCATTATTTATCTAATAATCTGTTGAATATTTTTTTTTATTAATCACTGAATTGTGACTCACAGCATCCGATACTGATATCAGATATTGGGCAGATACTGAGTCAAATAGCTGTATCGGGTAAAAACAATAGAAATAGATGGATCAGGATAAATTCATTTGACCAATTTGTTTATGCATTTAAAAGGTTTACACTTGAAGTGTAATTCCAGTTAATTTTAAAGATGTTGTACCAAAAAAAGAACAAACTGTAAAATTATATCTTTACATTTATTTGTAACATTTCGTTTTACAAAGTTAGGAAAGCAATGTTTCTGCATAATGTTGCCATTCATTTCCCAGTCCCCTCCACACAGCGAGGCATACAGCTTACAACTTAAGCACTGGTACTGGATCGGTATACGCTATCAGCCGATACCCAAAGCGCAGGTATTGTATTGGCACTGAAAAAGTCAGATCGGTGTATCCCTACATCTGATCACAGTTCAGTACAGTAAACACCATAATGGATAGAGCTTCTATATTAAAATACACCTGTTCCTTTAGACACATTTTAGGAGCTGCAGTATTGTCAAATGTTTGACTGCCTCAGAGGAAAGTCCCGAAGGGATGTTTCACCCGTTCATCTCTGTAATATTCATCAGCACTGAATTTTAATGGGTCATTTGACTGAAAAGGGTAAGGAGAGCATATTGAATGGGGATTCAAAAAAAAAAACGGCACAGATGTGTCAGATCGTCTGCGCCAGGCCAAGAATTTCCTGGTGCAGCAGTGCCGATGTGAACAGACGTTAACCTGCATGTCAGACCGTCAGTAGAAAATCCCTCCTGCAATGTTCCTATGTCCAATTATCGCCCAGATAAAATGGCATTTACTCAACTCTCCACGGATGCAGAAAGTATCCAAGGAGATAAGCCTGAGAGCAGAGTTGAATACTAAGCACAAATGGAAACACTCAGGAAGCAACTTAATAAATCAGGCTAGGGTAAAAAAAAAATTTGCTTGTAGAAAGTGTGGTTCAGCTGAACCAAGACATGGTCAGGAATGGGTAAGCGAAAAAAAAAAGTAAGAATAAGAAGAAGGTTACGTCCGTCCACAGAACTTTTCCCATCTCAATTGAATCAATGAGGTGTAAAATATTCTGCTCTTTCTCCCGTATAATAGAAACTGAACCAAAGAGAAAAAGAATGAAATGATAGATATTTCAGCTGCTCTGATATTTTCAGACCGTTTGCGAGTAGAGAATACCTTTGAATATCCAGCACAGAACATTTCAATACGACCGGTGGCGCATGAGTAAGTCCAAACGTAAGATTTGGCTGAGTGAGGGAAGTTAGACTTTAACATTGAGGTATTTTGTGCTGAGTCAGTGAAACTAGAATGAAGGTTTAAAATTGTCGTAAAAAAAAGGATAAGAACCAAGAAATATGATTGAATTTTAAATGTATTAAAAAGTAATTCTTCAGGCTTTTGCCATCCTTGAAGTTTTGGCCAGTGCTGTATTTGTTTCCCGGTGAACAAAAGCAATAATCAGAAGTTAAATGTACCTCTTGGGAGGTGTGAATTTAACTCATCTTCTCATTATTTGCAACAAAACTATTGTGATACATGGTTTGCAATTGGCTAAAATTGCTTAAGATTTAATTTAATGTAATTTAAATTATTAAATATTAATTTAGTTATTATTTCAACTATTCCAACAGCGCCACCATGATGGCTGACACATTGCGACAGACACCCATTCACACCTACAGGCAATTTAGAGTCAACAATTAACCTTACACCTGCATGTCTTCGGACTGTGGGAGGAAGCCGGAGACAACCTTGCTGTGAGGCGAGAGTGCTAACCACTGCACCACTGTTGTTGATGCTCATCATGTAATCGCACAGCC
The DNA here is from genome assembly GCA_013375575.1 of Percina caprodes. Classification (NCBI taxonomy): domain Eukaryota; kingdom Metazoa; phylum Chordata; class Actinopteri; order Perciformes; family Percidae; genus Percina; species Percina caprodes. Next base: position 4,940,927 of record JABXJD010000007.1, on the reverse strand, counting down.
AGAGCACGAATCTGTCCAGGGGGAGCTTTAATGATTTCCCTTCTCTCTCTCTGCTGTGACTATTTAATCAAAGGCAAACAAAAGTAAAAATAATCACAACATGACTATACTTTGTGATGAACTGCTACTGTGTAACCAAATAAAAGCTGAATGTGTCATCCACTTGATTAAAACACAGGGTTCCTGTGGGTCTGCTGCCCTACCGAGTGAGATAAGGGCCAGTATGGCTGCCAGAGAAACCTCCACTGTACATGTTACTGTGTCTGTGTATCCCCTGTGGCATTCTGTGTCTTTTTTGAAGTCCAAACAAATGACAGCCTGACCTTACCAAACCCTACAAGCTGACAAAATGATTTATACTAGATGCTGATGAGTGAATTGGGCAGATTTTACCCCAACTGTATAAATACCTTCAGACAGCCTCCACTCTTCCACCGAGTACTGTCTGGAACGGTAACAAAGCCCACAACTTTCTCTTTGAATCAGGGCATCGATATGACAAATTGTACAGTCACGGATAGTATAGAGTACACAATAAATTTGATTTATGCTGATCAGCATTGGTGAGAGAGAGAGAGAGACAGAGAAAGAGAGAGAGAGGTGATAACTCTGTATTTCTCTCTCTTTTCCACTAAATGTTTCTACATTCTCTCTGAGGAGAATGCCTTTAAAGAGTCACTTTACACAAATCACAAAAATACTTTGAGCTGTCCCTGATGGTCTAGTGCAGGGATCTTCAACAGGGGGTCTGGGGCCCCTCAGGGTCCTCAGAGTCAATGCAGGGGGGGTGTCCAATATTTTTAATTTTTTAAACATTTTTTCCAAATTTAAAAAGTCTTAACATGAATCTAACATATTATTAGCAAATATAAATCCCCACTGCTTACTGGCCTAAAGTCAAGGTAGTCACTAAGGCCACCCACAGATGTGTGCCACGTGTATGTTTAACATTAAAACTTGATATATAAAATCCTTGCCGTGGTTCGGGTTGGGGTCGGACTTGGACAGAAACTATGCGGGTTCATGTAGGGGCGGGGCTGGATTTTTTTGGGGGCTTGATCATAGCTCTAGTTTGGATCTCTGGGAAGTGAGATCCAAACCACACCTGCAAGTACCATAGAGAAAAAAAAAGAGATCTTTGAGATTGTAACTTTAAAGTAGCAACATATGAATCTGCTTTTAAGAATGGCTGTATCTGGAAATATCAAATCCCAAATGCCATCACCTTTATCCCACTTTCTTCTACCGTGATAAATATATAAAGACTTGTATGGTCAAAATATTCCCACTACTGTGAGCAGGACAGGCATACATCCAACCTGAGGCCACACACTACTGTGGCTGTGGCAACTGTAACTGAGCTTGTTAGCTGGAGTTCTCCAGGGATAAAAGCCTGCTGCCTCAGTGGGAGGCTGACGGTGACAACATGGATCCTGAGCAGCCTTGTCTTCTATATTGGGCTCAAGCTCCATGGGACTGCAGAGAACCCAAACAAGAATGGAAAAGTTGAAAGCTTCAGCGGGAAATCCAGACGTCCTCTAGTCTTCCTAGATTCCAATTCCAAATTTTCCTTTCAATGACGATTCTTATCGTTTCTCTATTTCGATTCTTTGACGGGTGGAGTTGAAATGTGTTACATGTTTAGCTCACAGAAAAGAGGAAAATTTAATTCGTCAACGTAAAATAAAGCCACACTTTACAGTGCTGCTTAATAAGCTTAACAAGCCCCTGGAAGTACGGTGGCCGTCATGGAAACCAAAACTCTTGTGTGTTAAATGTGGAACTTGTGATCAGGTCCAAAAGATTCCAATAAAGATGATACCCTTGGAATTTGAGATGTACCAGTATCGGTATTGCCTCCGATACTGCCTGGTATCGGGAAGTACTGGAGTTTATGCACCGATCCGATACCACATAATAAAGCCCTGAAGAAAATCTACGTTAAAGTAGTTTATCTCATGTTCTTTTTCTGTTATAACTGACTGTCAAACTAGATAATAAAAGAAAGTTCTGCAGCATTCAGTGTTTGAGAGTTTAACCTGAGGCAGACCGACAACGAAGATAGAAATCATATTACATCCATACAGGGATAATAGCATACAGCTGTTAAAATAAATAAATAACAAATAAATAATAAAATATATGACACACTGGTATTGGATCAGTACTTGGTATCGGCAGATACACAAGTTCAGGTATCAGAATAGGTATCGGGAATAAAAAACGGTATCGGACCATCTCTAATTGGAATCATAATTTTTGAAATGATTCCAAGTTGGAAGCGGTTCTCAATGCCCAATCCTACTTTTGCTACATCATCTTTCTGTCAGAATTATTCAGGAACTACTAATTATTGATTCATTTTGAGTTTGTTCCTGATTTGTACATCAGTCATTCCTTCTCATTTCATCCTTTTCAAGGTCACTCCTTCACCTGCACGTGCTCTACATGAGTCACACCTCCCTCCATTTTCTCTTCACACCATCACCTCCCGGTTCACCTTCTACCCCCCAGATGTTTGATCTGTAACACAGGTCGGGATGTCTCAGTGTTCAGCAGAGACATCATCTGTTCTGTGTTGTTGCAGTGGACATGTGCAGTCGCTGTCTGTTGCCCAAAGGTAGTAACATCACACTCACTCACATGGGACATTGATCACCAACGCTTGCTCTGTTATTATTTCATCCAGACATTATCTTTTTACATTAGAATTTAGCCTCAGTATTGCAGTGTTTACTCCAAAATATAACACTTGCAGTATTTACTACTTTACCTACTTGCAGGTTTTAATGTTAACTGACTTTTTAGCTGAATTTCTCTAACGTCCTTCACTACATTCATTCTACTACATTCATGCATTTTAACCAATCCCATCTTGTTCTCTTCTGGGTCATGCTAGGTTTAGGATTGCACCACCATGTAAATTTGCCTCCCTTCACCAAATCAAGAGAAGAAATATTGACCTTCCTTAATTCAAAGTAAAGCACAGATCATTTCCAGGAGGTAAAATTCAACAGGGTGAGACAATGATTGAAAGGAGAGCAAAAATAAAGAAAGAGAAAGAGGTTGACAAGATTGAGGATATAACAAAGGCAAGAATAAATATTAAACGGCTTCTAAAATACTTCTGTGACCCTTCTTTAAAATTAAAATAAATCTCCACTACAACACTGCAATACTAACAAGGGAGCAACAACTAAAGAAAGCCCTTCACATTATTCCTTGTCTAACTTAAAAGCACACTTACATCCTTAATCACCTTTTCCCCTTTTAACTTCTTACAAAAACATAAAGTTCAGTTGCTAGCTGACCTCCAACAATGCTGAAGCAAGGAAGTCCACACAATACAATGTCCCTGACACCGCTCACATAGACAAAAACTATCCTGAGGAATACTAAAGTGGCTCGATCCGCTCAGCACCACCCACCATCTCAACATCCTCTTCCTACATGCTCAGCCAGCCATCCTAATAAGTGAGAACTGGCCAAAGAGCCATCCCCGGTGGGCGTCTTGCACTGTCTACTCCTGCATTATATGGGGATGTAAAATTCTTTGTCCTTTTGCTGTTTGTGTCAGTAAGTGCAGTCTCACTTCATTACAATGCAGCTGTATGTATCTCAGGTAGAATATTGCCAAGATAAATCCACAGTGTATTAACAAGAGGTGTATGAATAGAATGAGCCCCAATTAATGAGCCAGAACCAGAACAATCTATTTGAAGGCACTAGATTGAATCAAATCAAATTTGAATAGGAAAAGAAAAAAATTAATAAAAGCTACAATTTAAGTAAATTATGCATTTTATTTTAATTTATTCATGACCATGTAGGGCCTTCGTGATTGTGGACTGTCAACAGACTGGCTTATGTGACATTGTGTGGGTCCTTGTGTCCTTCAAATATGTTGAATCCATTTTTTTCCTCATTAGTAGAAGTAATAATATGCATTTTTTTACCTACATTGTTTATATTGGCAAGCATTCTTCTTCTCTGCCTTTTGCTATTGCATTGATATGTATCTAATGTGTTACTGCCACCAACTGTCAGTATGTGAAATAGCGTAAAACCCCATTTTCCACTTAAATTAGCGCATATATGCAGGTTTCGTTTTTTAAAACATAATAAAATAGGCAATAGACTTTCCTATTGCCAGTAGATGAATATGCCTTTCTGTTATTTTTCTGGTCTGCTTCAACATCAGAAACGCGCCAGGAACAGGAAACTGTAGAAAGGAGCTTGCATGCCAGTGACAATATAACGATTGTTACTTCTTTTGTTTCTTCTTTTTTGTCCAAGCCAGCTTTGGTGAAGACCGACAGACTTTGTGGCTGAGACGACAAAGGGTCATAAAAGTTACTAACGGCAACACGCGTTGGAAACGGGGCGTCACTACCGTGTCTAGCGTGTTAGCGTGTCTACCTGGCGGTGTCATGTTTAAATCACTGACCAGTGGGAAAAGGGGCATATAAGATACAGATAGATATGTAATACAAGATACAAACACAATCTTAGATCCACTCATCACAAAGATCAGTACAGGGTACCTTTAAAAGTGGCTGTACTAAACAAAGTTGTCTTGCCTTTCCTTTAACCATGATAACCAAATATTGACTCCATTTCTTCGGTTCTCAAAAACATAGTTTTGAGTAGCTAGGGGTCTATTTGTCAAACTCATGGGGTCTTGAGATAGCAAATGACAAAAGTATGAAAGAATCCACCTCCAAATACAGCAGCACCTCCATGAAGGTATTTGTCTGGGTTTACACCGTTCTCCTGAGAGTAAATCTTATTGGTTTGACATTTTATGGCGGTAGGTACACCTAGCAAAAACTAATACAGTCTCATACTGCAATAAATCCCCCCTACATGAAGGTTAAAAAGCAGTTTGTGGTGCTGTTGAAGTCTATTGCATTAAAGGAGAGGTGCTCCTGTTATTTGGCCTATCCTCATTGATATAAGTGGGGTGCACAAAATAATAATTTAAAAAAATTTAAAAAGTGCCTGGTGCAGGTTTGGACCACAAATTTTAAATATTAGATTGTCATTTGTTTACACAGAAGTCTAAATGGTGAATTAGTTTTTGTTTATTGGAGGTTGTGCTTTATTAGTGGGCAGAACATCTTAAGAAACGCTTGAAAAACCATGCTTTTACCCAAATTAAAAGTGGTACAGCTCGCATATACTTTGGACCTCTGGGGTGTGATATCATTGGAAAGGTAACACTCTCAAGTTTCTGCTACAAGTGTCAGGGTGATTTTTTTTTAAATTTCCGTCCAAGTCATGCATCTGTAAAATTATTAAAATATAATGCTGTAACACACATCTGGTGAGATACAGACATGCAATACCATAGCCACATGTCCCAGCTTACTACAGAAAAATCCAGAAGCCAAAAAACTCAAAAATGGATTTTATATGAATTTGTTTCTAGAGATATGTCTGTGCGTTTTTCTTATTTGCATTTGAAAAGTGCCAAAGCCAAAAAGGTGCAAAATACAAAACTTCTCAAATACACAAACACACCCACATCAATCACACACATACTTAAAATAACTATATTTATAAATATATAGAAATAAGTAATTATAAATGGGTCAGGGTGTGAAATGCAATAAATGAGGTCCTATTTTTGCTTTGACACAGCTACAGCCATCACAGGGTCAAAATTTCATCGTGAAGTTTGGTGCCCACTGATTCGTCTTCTTATTGGCTAAAAAGGTAGGAGGGTCTCGTAACATATAGGTTTACCTGGTCTGAGAAAATGTCCCACAAGTGGGTCTGACATTGCGTCAGTGATTTGATTGACTTTCCCCAGGGCTCTCCCAGGCTCCCGTAAACGGATTGGCCCATATGAGGTTTTATTGGAATCCGTAAACCTCAGAGACTACAGTGACACCCATCGAGCATGTAGAACGTGATTCAAAGTCCGGAAATGAAAAACAGTTTAGCTTTTTTCTGCTGAAATTCGTCCAGAAACTTCAAGATTGTGAGGCGAACAGCTCGTTTTGGATATAATGGCTTAGATATTGTATCTCCTTGGATTGTTGGCGAGGTATGAAAAAAAGTTTTGGGGAAAGGAAAAAAGTATGAAAGCACACTCGACAGACACTATCTGCGCAGTATATTTCTGTATTTCTTTATTTTCTTTAACTTAATTTAATGCTTTAATTTTTTAAACATTTATCAGTGGAGTAAACAGTGAAGCCAAGTGTGCACGTTAAGAGTTTTTCTGGCATGTGATAGTTGCTCATGTGTCACAGATTTCCAGATCAGACTTGGCCTAAACAGTGTGCCAGCATCTGTGTGTAGCTGTGTTTGTATTTGAGGCAGAAAAAGAGTAATTGGCTCCAACTATTGGTGTAACGGACCGTAGTTGAATGCATGTGAACCGCAGATTAATTGCAAAGTTTAACCATACTAATAGTGTGTGTGAAATGCATTTTTTTTATGAATCATTTAAATTCCCCTTTTTTGTACCAATCCAAAAATCGATCCAATCCGTGACTCAAAACCGTCATCCAATCCGAACTGTGAGTTTTGTAATCCGTTACACTTCTAGCACCCAACCATTAAGCTTTGACTCTTATGCCTCCAGAGTATCTGTGCCTCCAAATCATTAGTTTCCCTAATGAGTCCTTCACCTAGATACCTTTGATTCATGAACAAAACAATTAATAGTGTTGATAAATAGAGAGAACAGAGAATAGAGAATAGGGCTGCAGTAACCTCATAATTACCCATAATTTATTACTTCTGAGACTTATTTGATTATGACGGCCGATCTCGTGTGGTAGGGCGTGTGGTTGATCAGTGTCTGTAACAAGTCTGCTGTGGCACCGGCGGTATCTGTTCTGCCACATTAATCACAAAATCTACAGGGTTGTTTTTATTCTGGCGTGTTGAAGGGAAATCAATTTTGAATTACACTGTGTTTGGAAATAAGCCCAGCCAAAGTTGCTATGTTCAAGTTTAATTGCATGATGTAATAGTGAGTGATGAGTAGGACTGTGTATAAGGGGAGGGAGGGGTGTGTGTGTGTGTGTGTGTGTGTGTGTGTGTGTGTGTGTGTGTGTGTGTGTGTGTGTGTGTGTGTGTGTGTTTTTTTGTGTGTGTGTCTATTGTTGTAAGCACTAAGAAAGTGTGGACATATTGGCTGTCCTCAAGAGCTTTAACGGTTAAAAGATTGTTCAACATATTGGTTTCTTGTTGATGACAAAATCAACACCACTCTCATTATCATTCTACTGTGAGGTATGAGGCTACAGCCTGCAGCCACTTAGCACTTAGCTTAGCATAAAGACTGAAATCAGGGGGAAACGGATACATACCTACAGTACACATAGCAGCTTATGAAACCATGAAATGACATTTCATGTTGCAAACAAGGTATAATGTGTTATATATATATATATATATATATATATATATATATCTAGCCAGGTTAGCTGTTTCCCCTTGTTTCTAGTCTTCGTGCACAGCATATTCACTGTCCATACATGAAATTAACGTTTCCCTTAAGCTTACAATAAGGTCCAGGTTATGGGTAGGATAAGGGGTGTTCTCAGAAAATAGAAGTACAGAAATGTGAGTGTGTATACAGTGAAACACAAAGGGTGATATTGTGAGGTTCTGCTGAGTTTAAATTTCCAATATGACCACAGGGATTAAACCTGTCCCAGTGTGTCGTGAGACAGTCTAGTCCCTAAAGCAGAGTGACAGATGATGACTGAAGACAAGATCAGTGTTCCCTTTCTGTTGATATGTTGATGGCGGCCCGTCACGGTAAAATTTCTGCCGCCATGGCATCAGAAAATAGGACAGACGCGCAATAGGGTTTCCACTATGTACTGCTCTGCTGAACTCAAGCAAACTGTCATCTGCTCTCTTTCCCCTTTGAGGTTGAGCAACTGGAACAGTGACGTCATCACTCGCAAAATCATGGCAACCACGTGCAAGTACTACTTGTCACTCAATCTTAGGTAAAGTGACAAACGCCGACGAAAGCCGCGGCATGAAATCCACACTCGGGACGCGGGTCAGAGGAAATGTGACAGCTACAGTTTAGTGGAAAATAGCATTGTGGACACTGAATTTGAAGAATGTACCGTTTATTAGACCCCAGATGAGACAAGAAGCTATAGCGTTAACGAACGCTGCGGCCCCTCTCCCTCCCCGCTGGAAGAGACGCTGTATTCCTCTGACACGCCGTTTCAGCATTAGCTACTGTTTTACCGGTGCGTAACGCTCAAAACCAACATGAAAAACGTAGCTAATGTTCACTCAGCGTTTTGTTTTGTTGTTAAACTGTGTAAAATGAGCGGTGATGTTAAATCAGGTTTCAGGTAACCTCCCTACGGTACCGTCTATTTGCTGGATGGTTTCAAGGTAACAGTCGGTAGCTAACGTTAGCAGATAAGCCCATTGACAGCGACATTATTGTTCATATTTTGGCTCAACGTTTCTGACCGTAGTGGTCATAGTGACTGAAAGTGTGATGTGAGATGCTAAGAAGAAAAACTACACGCTGTTTTCAGGTAACGTTAATTTTTGAAAACCAAGAATTCAGTCATATTGTTAAATGCTTTTTTTGCAATACTAAACTACAATGTAAGTCTGTTCAAAAAAAGTAATTATTCTCAGTTATCCTGTCATTTTTTCTATCTCTTCTAAGAAAGTTTGTGTCTGCAAAGTTCCCAAAAACTTCCTTTTGAAAGCAGTAATTCAGCTGAGATCAAAATGACGTCAGCAGCAGTAGATGAACACAGCCAGCTCTGCCACCTTATTGCAGTGCCGAAGTTTGGAAGACTCTGGTGAGGGGAATGAGACTTTCTGATGCCACAGGGTCATTTCTAAACCCAGAGCAGAGATGTAATGGCCTCCTCCACAGGCACTGCACTGGAGGACTGGCTGTGTCTCAAATTAAGCAGCTATAACAGGCTCATTCACCTAAAAGGGAATAGGCTGAGGAAAAGGGGATGGAGAGACTAAGAGTAGCAGCTTTTTGGAGGTTTTATCCTCTTGGAGTCATAAATGTGTTTTCTGTGGTAATTTTGCTATGCCAAGACACTGCTATGCTCTCCATAAACCATATTCAGATTAAAATTCTTCTTTTATAATGCAATAAAAAAAAGCATCAACAATGTACATCCATCATACCAGTAGATTCATGAGGCTTTGCCTAGCCCCCTTTTTAAAATTAAATAAATGGCAGTTTCCTCACAACCCCAACCAACTATGACTGTACTCCCACACTCTGTAATGATGGTAATGTTCCCACAATTGCCCCAAAACCTCGAGTTTTGAGTGAAATCAACAGTTATGTATACAGTGTAGCCACAACTCAAATCAAGTGGAGATGCTCAAGCAGATGCTAGTACTAAAAGCAGATGATGGTATTCATATCACAAGTTAGAAAGCTAAATTGCAAATTTGCCTAAAAGCTTGTCCAAATCTTTCCACTTTTCATTTACATACACGTCTTGCTGCTGTGGTTTAATTGATGCATCAGTTTATTTTATTTATTTATTTTATTTATTATTTATACCTAGCTAAATGCAGTCTAATACAAGACTCGTACATTTATGAATGTTAAAATGTTTGTGAATTGTATTGCTTTATACTGAGAGGTGTTTCGTTCTGACTTCTCCGTTTATTTTAATGAGGGTATACTACTAGATATGAGAATGAAATAAGTTTTAGCCAGATGTACCTAAAAAACTGTTTAGTTTAGCCAAGGCAGGCTTCCAGACTAACTTTTTTTACTAGGAGCACTGTAGCCCCTAATTAAAACATTTTAGGGGCACAGGCAGAAAATCTAGGGGCGGACATCTTAAATCAACCTGCAACACGATGTTTCACCTTTCTCCCATTTTAACTGTTCTACTGATAATGCGTGGATAAATAGAGAAAATACAATGGGCACATTTTAATTGAATGGTGCTTAACAAATACACATTCACAAATGTATTAGTATTATTATTGTCAATGTACTGTGTTATTGCCTCTGCCTCATACAGGCTCTCTCTCCCTTCTTTCTGTCTCTTTTTTGTTTACACCTAAATAATAATCACATCAACGGTGACTACACTTCCGTGGAAAGAGGAGTATCTAACTATCTAACAGCCAGTGTGGGAAAGACTGAGTGATGAGTGAGTCAGTGAGAGAGGAACTCACAACACTCACACAAGTATTATTTGTTTTTATGAGGCAAGTCACGCAAGTGAGGGAACGGCACCGCTGACATTAGCATTGATGTAAAAATGCAAATAAATCCGTGAACACACAGGCAATCCAGTGATATCCTGCAGTCGTGGGGTTGAAATTAAAGCCTGTCCTATTTGTCTGAGGCCAAGACAACACAGTAAAAATGCGGTCGATGAGACTGACCTCAGCACTGCCGAGGTCTATAAACACAAAAAGCATGTGCGGACACTACGAAAGCGAGACACACGAGTGTAGATGACGTTACCCACGCAGCTGACTAATCCCTCACCGTCTCCCCCTCTCACACACATTGGCCATCTCTGACAGAAAAAAAAAGGCATCAAATTGACTCGCACTGTCTCAAAAAATGGTCTGGATATATACATATATAAATAAGTAGGTATAGACTGTATGACGGTGCAACTATGTTTGTTGTTATGAATTATGTTTTAAATTGCTGTAACTATAACTGACAAACTAACAAACTCACTTTTAATATTAGAATTGGGGTTTTTTCTCTAAGTAATTTCTCGCTTTTATTTGAAGATTTGAGTACATTTTGTCAATACATTTATTTATTTATTAATGATTCTTTTTCCCCAGATGAGCACTAATCTGGCTTTTGTTTGTTGACAAAAAAAAAAAAAAGATAAGTTTGTAAAAGTTTGTGCAAATGTGTTGGCAATAAATAGATGAATAAATTAAATAAATAAAAGTAACACTATTAATGCCTGTCTCTTTAGAAATAATACATTTTCCATCCACAAGCAATCATTCCTACTCGACATTAGTTTGATTTTTCCACCATGGTTGCTATTGATTTGCCCCAAGACCCTGAACGAACATGCTGTAAAGACAAACAATAGACCCCTGCAGTAGTTCCCCCTCAGGTCACACTGCTGGTCAGTGTGATTTGAGCCTGTCAATTACACACACACACACACACTCACACACACACAGCCTCAAGAAGATACCATTTTAGTAATTTGGCAAGTGAAACACGAGGGGTTAAAGTGACTGTAACTGCATGTGATTACTCAGTGAAGTGAAAGCAAGTGGCAAAATGCAATGGGAGAGCTGCTCATGTGTAAAACTGATACACGAGGAAATGTTTCCGCAGGGCTCAGTGTTTATGTGCCGCTCAATGTCAATAGTTTGCCTGGTCAGCTGAATTTTGTGCGTGTTGTGATTGAGCAATGACTTCCTGCTGCTGAGGTTTATACCCGTCCTGCAGATTTAAGGTTGTGGCCCGGTCATCTCTGTCACTTTATGTTTGATGACAAAAGCTGCACGCATCACAAAGTGACCTTTGTCATCTGTAATTTCTTTATTAAATTAAAATTAATTTTAAAAATGGAGACTTCTTTAAAGATACAACATACACATCCAGTAATTCTTCTTTGCAGGTGCGTTGGAAGATAACATGAACTTAGAAAAATGTCGTGTCATACCCAATGAGAGTCGAGCCAGCTGTGAACGAACTTCATTAAGTAGGTCTATTTTTACTGTGTTGACATTACAGAAATCTCTTGTTAGCATCTTGTATGCTACTTGTCGCAAAGTGACGCATGCGCAACTCAAATCTGCACTCGACTTTCATTGGGGAGAGGCAGTGTTCATGGGTTTAAAGTTGTAATGTGGAATCAACATGGACTACAAAGATACACTACAAACATGTGTTGCGTTTCATTGCTCAGTGTTTAAACAACACTTTGACAGCCGTTGTCAGACATTGAAGAGGAAAGGAAAACGGCTCAGCTGAGTCATGAAATACGATCTAATACATAAACTGTATGCTGCCAACATGCAAGTGCAAATGTCCGATCGCTGGGAAAATGTGATAAAAATGTCAAAACTGTGTGTCTACGAAAATCTACATGTTGACAACATGTAGATTTAGCTCTTGAACAAGAAATTCAACAATTCTACCAACATGACATCAAATGTAATTTCTGCTTTAAATCATTGTCAGTCTTTTCTGTTCTATCTTCAAAGCATCAAAAAAATAACCGAACAATGTGGTTGTTAGCCAGTTTCCAGGTTAACTGCAGATACAGTATGTGGGGAAATTGGCCTTTATCTTTCAACAGAATTGCTTTGTTTCTTTGGCATATCAGGTCCTTTTTTGAGGGTAATAGTTTCATTATGACAGAATCTATTCTGCACCTCAGCAGGTCCATTCAACAAGGTGCTTTGCCCTCACATGTCATTCGATTTGTCAATCCAGCTAACTGCTTCTCCCTCTCACCTCGCTTTTAAAATTCATACCTTCTCCTCTCTCTGTAGTTTCCTTGCATCAGGGCTTTTACTTCAATGTCATGAAGAAAAAAAACGGACATTTTTTTTTTTTTTTTCCTTTCCTTGTGAGGTCACATTTTAGATTATTAAAATGTGTAGAGGGCTTAATGAGGAAATTTTGAATCGGAGCCAAGTTCTCCAAATTGAATAAAGAAAATAAAAAAAATGTCACTGTTTTATAACATACCATGAGAGCTTTTATGAGAGCCTCATAAATAGTTTAGGAATGCCTTCCACAACCACAAAAATAATTCACATAAGAGTTGTATAATCTGACACCGCTACAGTTAAGATTTGGTTAGGTCTAGTCACAAAAAAAAATTATCTTTAGGAAAGATTGTGGCCATGGTCAATGTTGAGTAACAATTCATCAACCCCGACAACCTCAAAATAGGTTGATAAAGGCGCCTGGGTAATTCACCTGGCAGAGTACGAGCTCATATGTAGAGGCTTACTCGTCGACGCAACGGCCGTGGGTTCAACTCCAACCTGCGGCGGCCCTTTGCTGTCAATGGCATTCCCCCCCTCTCATGTCTCCATCTGTCCTATAAAAGATAAAGGCCTATAATGCCCAAAAAATAATCTTAAAAAAAACAGGTTGATAAGGCATTTGTTTTGTGTGAAGGGAAGCTAACATTTTTCTAGTTAAATCTGGACAGCAAAATCAGATCCAAACCACATTTAGAGGTGGTTTGAAAGGCGATTCCAATCGGATATCTACAGATGTGTCTCAGTTTGGACACTCTGGCAGCTCAAAACGGATTTTGTTGTGTGTGTCTTTTGCGTCACTTGCAATGCGACACACAACAACAACGTCACATCCAGAGTGATGGAAGTGCTGAACAGAATGCATGGTGCTACCAGCAGAGCCCTACAGAGAACAGCTTGAAGAACAACAGTCTATTCATAGATGCCAAAATAAATTGACGGAGGAGTTCTGCACCGAGACTTCACGGCTCAACAGTTTTGGATGGCGAAATGATGGACTTCCATTTCTCATGCTTCCCAGTTGGAAAGCTTCGGCACTAGCATAGCTATGTCGTTACAACACCAACCCATGCAGATACGTTGCTGATGTCTGGACACACAAACCCGATCTGATCACTTGCAAGTAACAGTGAGGACAGTCTGCCTTAAATATCTGATTTAACAAACAAATGGGATTTGTGTGCAGGCTGAATGAAGCCTAATTCACATATGGTGATTTGTTTTGTCCATGATGAAGCTTTATTACATTTTTAACTCATATATTAAGGATCAGTAAGCAGCCCCAGTGCAGCATCCAGGGACCAACTGCCATTTTGAGGTCAGTGCCTTGGTCAAGGGCAATGGCAGGAGAATTCCTAATAGGCCACCTAAGTATGGATGGCCACTCATGTGGAAGGAAATGCAACACTTCGGGGACAAGCAACACCACATAGGCCTTACTTGTTGTCAAGTAGCCAGCTGAAAAATATTTCTTCCTTCCTATTTGGTATGAGCAATAATTTCCCTTGTGTAAATGACTCTCCTAATCAAAAACTCACTTATTGCCGACTGCCTTGTTGTTGTGAATGATTGGGCTGTCCATTGTCACCTTCATTTTTTTTGCTTTCTTTATTCCGTTTGCTATGATTTGTGTCCTTGAAGTGGAACAATTGGGGAAGTAAACACAAGGATTTCCTCTTTTTATGTGCCTTGTCAAAGTGGTCCAGAAAAGAAATAGTGTTGAACCGTGGTGTGTGCAGTGTCAAAAGCAGCCTCACTAAATGTTTGTGCTAGAATAATTAGGTGGTGGTATCCCAACATGACCTCTAGTGTATTTTCAAACAATGTCATGTGGGATGCCATGCAACTGCAGCAATCACAATTACAGAGGATTCTGTGGAATTAAAAGTATGAGCAATATTTATGAAACAATTTGGCTTCTGCACAGCCGGCAAACATCTAAAGTTCTTCAGTGAGTGCGGATGACTCAATTGAGCCAGGGTTCAGTTTGGCAAGTCCTGTACTACTAGATGTATGACATATGGGGTCCTTTAAGGCTGAAGAGCACAATGACAGTCAGTCAATAAAAGACCAGAAGGGAGATTACAGGGCAGTACTGCACAGAGCACAGAGGTCTATTAACCATTCCCTTAACAAATCACCCCTTGCTCATCATTCTCCCTAACCTACTTTGTATACTTTTCTAATACACATTCACTCACTGATGCACGCAGATAGACACATTCATACTAAATTAACCACTACAGATAAAAAGCACCATCAAGCACTGTTTCCCTGGGATGGATTAAGCCCACGTGGCGATAAGGGGTGTGATTATTCATTTGTGTCAGAGATCTAGTGCCTGGAGATAAGATGGGCCCTTGGCAACAATGGAGGGCCTCAGAGAGGGTAGATAATCGAGCCACTGACCCCTGTAGTATGCTAGACTCAACCACTGGCCTGCTTCCTCTCTGCTTTCTTTCAGTGTGCTTATCTACTGGGAATAGCACAGCGTTGTGTGCCTATCTTCCTGTACCAGCTTGGCAGCGTTCCTACATGCCGATGTCAGTCCCCAAGGTACAAAAACCTCTGTATGGCTTAAAAGTTTGTGTGGAGAAAGCAAGGGGGAGCGGGAAGCACAGGGGGAGGATGGAGGAGATAATCCGGCACATGACTCATGTTAAAGGCCTGTGGATCTGGAAATGAGAAGGAGCAGACACGACTGCAGAGTTTTCATAGTTCCTTAACAAATTCAGTTTCTCTGAGAAAAATACCTCCATGCCCTAAAGTGAAAATAAAATTAATTTTACAATTTGTGATTGTTTTCATGATGAATGAATTCATTTAGCTATTTACTTGATTCAATTTCAGCCACACTAGTGAAATGGCTCTAAGCTCTAATTAGTTGGATGGTTGGTTGGTCGGCTCACCACTTCGGTCCAGACTAAAATAGCTCGACAACTATTGGGTGCATTGTCATTAAATCTGGTGCAGACACCCATGGTCCCCAGATAATAAATTCCAATTACTTTGGTGATCCCCTGAGTTTTTCTCAAGCACCAACAGCAAGCTCGCACATTAAACTAATGTAGTGGGCTAACAATGTATGTGCTAAACAGCATGTTAGCATTGTCACTGTATGTTGCAATGCTAGCATTAGCATTTAGCAAAAAGCACAACTGTGTCTAAGTAAAGCCCCACAGAGCCACTCACGTGGTTTTAGACTATTTGTCATTTTTGTATATAATTTGTACATTGGAAAATCACCAATTCAAAATTCGGTCCTCAGACAATTCTAACAGAGCAGCACTGTGGCCTGTTTCATGTTTTGTTTTTCCATTATGGCTTCTGCATTTGTTTCTCTCAAGGGCAACATGTATAAGTTATATATAGAGAACTTGAAAAAATGCAAAGAGACCCCAACATCAATATAAGAAAAATACTTAATTTCACTTCAACAAATTGTTGCTTTCGTCTTCTCTGAGTCCTTAGACTAACACCGTAGCACCTGCTGAGGGGTGGCTGATTTTAGCAACATTAATATAAATCTATCCTACCTGGAGGCAGCGAGTCAGCCAGTGAAGCTGTTAAAGGAACCAAGCTGAGTGGTCTAATCACATGCTTGAGGAACTACTCCGAGCCAAGAAAACAACAACCTTATAAATGACCCTTCATGTGCTTGTTATGTTTAACTGTTTCAACAAGCTATGCTGAAGATGTCATAGTGTCAATGCTCTCTGCAGTAAATCTCACAGATGACGTGACCAGCATACAGATAGCCTCATTAGGCTCTGATTTATGTCAGTGTGGTAGAACTTTGGCTACCACTAAAACTTATAGTTTCACATGGTGACAAGAATGGGCAAAGTAAAAGTGAGAGTTGAATTTTGTGGTGAGAAATAGAAACAAAAAGTACAGTAGCAAAAAGGGCACCAGCCCGTTAACACAGAAACACACAAGGAAATCATACAGTGCACAGCATACATAGCAGCGACACAGTTTAACAGAACCGGGTGGGTCTCATGTTTGATAGAGGGTAGACGCAGCTGGAAGCAGAGTTGTCTGCATTCAGAATACAAAATACCATCTGTACCACTCATCGACTATACAAAACACTTAAATAAAAACACTAAAATTACATGCCAGGTCCAGGTATTAATATGCATAGGGGACACTGTTGCCTTGGTATTACTTGGATTTTCATAATCTATGCAATCACGCATTATGTGTAGTTTTAGCTAATCTGCTTTCATTTTACATACCATGATAATTTCTACCTATTGTGAAGCAAGAACAAAATCATACCATCTTTGTTACCCACCCAAATAAGTATGTCTTCCATACTATTTCTAAACCACTTGGTGTTTTTTTTTTTTTTTTTTTAAACAAAAGCAAATGTCAAGATCGGCTTGGACTGACCCAGCTAAGGGCTGCGCTTGCCATTCAGAGTAAAGATCACATGCATGTTTAATCAGGTGTGAGTATTACCGATCAAAGAGGCAACATCATCTCAAGAACTGGCCTTGGGGCCCGTGTTCTGGTCAATTAGAGAATTAGATGTGTCAGACGGGGTCGTTTTGCTCTGCTCATTTATTCATAAGGCTCTCTGGAGCTTGTGGGTCTAGACTGAGGCCGGTGGCGATGGCTGTTGTTGAATTTTTATATCTCCATTGCACATTTGTACATTTATCCTGCAGCAAGGCAGTCATTTTGGTCCAACTGCTGGTCTGAAAGGTTATTCTCTCATGTTACAATGACCGCCACAATCTTAAGGAACTGCCTCTTAGCTTCGAAAACACCCTGGTGCTGCCTTTACCACTGACCTGGCCTCTTCATCTTCACTACATTATTTGGAAGTGCAGCTCAAACTTACAATTTAATGCCATCCCTACTATGTAGCTTGAGACACATTGCACTGCTATTGAGCTCTGAAACTGACCAAAAGTACTGAAAGAGTATCAGACAAGTAAAAAATATAATTCTCTCTAATAAAAAATAAAAATTTTAACCCAAATTTGAGTGTAAAAAAAAAAAAATCAATCTTTCTAACTGAACACACTGCTAGCTAAACAAACTAGCTAATTAGCTAACAGCTAACTAGCTGAAGCAAATTTTTGTCACGTACTACAGCAGCCAGTGCTTGTGATATTAATTATTCATATAGGTCTACTTTAAGTAGCATCATCGTGTAACTCTTTTTACAGCATTTTAGCCGACTAGCTTACGTCAACGCCAACAAAGCTAGCTAGCTAACGAACATTTATTGGTGTAATCCGTTTCATTGATGGAACACACATGGAAATGCTTTTTTTGCATACACATTTTCTGCATTAACAGTTCATTCTCATCATACACCAAATGTGATCAAAATCAGGATAAGACCAGTGACGGACATACTAGTGTTCATGTAAACATACTAATTGAGAGCCTACATGTTACCAAATGTGGAAAATGTTAAGTTACACAAAGTTGGAAGAAACTAAAGTGATTTGGTCATAAAAAATGACAACCCTGTCCTAAAGCATCAGAACTGCCAGAAACAGCCTTGCATACAAACCTTGAATTTCTCTGATAGGTAACTTAAAACAGTCCCTATATTTAACCTGAAAAAGTACCAAGGAGCGCTGGCATCTCCACCACAAACTATTTCTGGTGCTATCCCTGAAGGAAAGCAGTCTCATCTCTCTATAATTCAAGACCTAACTTTAAAAAAAAAAAAAAAAAGTGACACACAGGGTGAGTGTGTAAACACACTCACACAAACTGGCTCTGATTGCCATGGCAGCTTAAGAACACAGGAAGATGGAGATGTGGTGACAATGGCAAGACAATGTGTGAAAAAACTTAAAAGTGAACTCTCACATCATTCACATACTTCATGTGTCTGAATGTACATTTTATTAATATCTTACATAATAGGGTGAGGCGAGGCTTATCCAATGGCCTTTCAGCCTGTCTGAGAATCTTACATTTTAACACAACAGAAAATGTCTTCACCAGCAAAACTAATGGCATTCCCATCACAGCTGCGTGATTAGCACTTATTAGCAGGTCCTAGCATCATGCTAACCTTAGACAACATGGTAAACACATAGACAGTTAAAGAAATGGACAAAGCGATGCCATTATACTTTGACGGACACCGGTGAAGTCTATCAGATCCTGAGATGGCTGAGCGTTACTGCCCAGCCTCCAACTGAGCTTGTGTGATGTGTGATGTGAGTAACTGGTCTGGAAGTTGTAGTTCTTGTAGCTGTGCCAAGAGAAATCTCAATCTTTCCGAAACTTGCAGAGATGGAGAGTATAGGTATATGTTAGGAGATAACATAGGCACAGGCTAATTATTGCTAACTAAAATGCTAGTTAACATTAGTAATTAAACAGCTAATGTAATTCGAAACTGCCTGTGAGTTAATGCTGTACTGTAATTTGTCTACTATGCAACAGCAAGTCGCTTGGTTATGAGACAATCGTTATTTTTACAAAAACGTCTGCTATGGAGCCATGCTACGTGAGATACAAGGTAACAGAGCCTTTTACACATTGTATTGTTTCGTTATAAATAAATAATAGACAAATAGAGTCATTAAACGCTTCAGATGTAAAGTTATTCGCCAAAATGAATGGCAGTCAATGGAATGCTAACGGCGGGTTATGGCTTGTTAGCATCAAAATGGCTCCACAGTAGGAATGCTTTGCGGAGGCTGGCTTACCCCCTTGGTTAAACATTATACCTGCTAAACATCAGCATCTTAGCAGTTAGCTGTAACAAGGAGGTAGATTATTTTATTCTTCTATTGATAACCAATCATCTTACTTTTTAATAAGAAAAAATATTTTTCTCGAAATTAGTGTCTGTATTTTGGAAGGCAGGTCACTTGAGTCTAGAAAATTCAAGCTTTTCTGACTCAGTAATTGACAAATGGTGACTTGACTCGATGGACTATTTGCAGTGAATTAATAATAAAGCTATCAATCTGTGCCAGTAATAATAAAATAACTGAAGCAGAGAATTTAATTGTATCAAGAGACAAAGTTTTACCACACTGGTCTAGGGTCTGCCTAGAGATAAAGCATCACATCGAGTTTCCTTTGTCAGAAACTATTTACTTTATTAGATATGTGACATGAGCTAACGTACCTCTCTATATTGGCCGGCTCCTGCTAAAACGCTTGATGGCTTTATTCATCAGCGTCTATTATGCACTAGATTCAAATATGACACCGATATGCTCATCAGTCCCTTTTCATCATCTCTGACATGTTGTCTTTGACATCACTGAGCAGCGGCCTGTCGATGCACGTTCGCCGTGCATTTCAGAGGAGACGGGCGAGGTGCAGCCCTGTAGTCCTCCCTACAGTGTGACAGGCTCCTCTACACTCACCGTTCGTGCGCTCTCCATCTGCAATCTGCATCACACTCTAAAATGAGTCAACACACTTGGCACCCAATATGAGCTGCACTGAATGTCACTAGACTCCCACACACGTGCTACACACACACACACACACACACACACACACACACACACACACACACACACACACACACACACACACGTTCTGCTACCTGATTTATAGTGTGTCTTTACAGACATTTGAGGTTGCAAAAATACATATCACACATTCCCAAGCCTACGTAATGGGAGACCTTAAAGCTGCTCTTGACAATGTCACACTGAAGAGAGCTGCAACTAATTATTGCTATGTTGCTTGTCGGAGTGACTGAATAATCTTTAAATCGTGCATTAACTTATTTTTGGCTATATACAGCAAGGTCAACAGTCCACACAACACTGATGGTGAGCTTGTCAGCAAACTATTGCCTATTTACACATGCAACAGTATGGAGCAACAGTAATATCTATTCAAGGTTGTGTTTTTGTCCACATTATGAATCTAAGTCCAATATTTACTTCTTTTTTTTCGGGGGCTCTCCACAATCTCCTCAGGAAATTATTTGGCATTGCGGTATGAGTTGGGTGCCAAACACCTGCCACACACCCGGAGTCAGATGATGATTCTCTGTGGGTTTATTACTACGAGCAATCCCTCTACACACAGTCATATGATCCACCTTGAGTATAAAAACATTGATTACGGCCCTGTTGAAGTTCCACAGGCCCAAAGTGATTTCCAACAGTCCAAAATGCAAAGGAACAATTAAGAAGCTGCAAGCAACAAATATTTTGCATTTTTGCTTGAAGTTCAACAATTAATGCATTTAATCAAATACCTGATTGATTGTCTCCCAATTGTCTGCGGTGGATCAGTATCGGTGCTGGGACTATAGGAGGCTCAATTAGCTGATTTAGGTGATGAGACGTATCTTTACATAAAAACCTTCCTTATTGCAGCTTTACCCTGCTCTGATGGTGACATTTATATCATTCTAAATAGCCGTATCTGTCACCCATCCCTTTAAACCTTCAAGTGAACTGATTGGTGCGATTTTGTGGGGAGAGAATATATTTGGATTGGACAGACCTCTCATGGAGAGTGAAAAATAAGCTCTCCCTTGTGGCCAAACCCCCCTCCCCCCACCCACCACCCGGCATTTAGTGTTTACTGCCTTGTTTATTTCTCTTGGCTGCTGATCTCCGAGCAAAGGGCCCACAAGGTACACTTCAGGCCGGGACACAGTCCAGCCAATTGGAAACTCAGGCTGAGATTCCCTGATACAGTCTACTCGGTCTTCTCTTACATTAAGTTTCACCGAGTGTGACCCAGTGGTGCTTTATTGGGACATGTGTAAGAGTGAAAAAGAGAAGGAGCTTTAGCGCGTCTATTTTCCGGACAGTTGAACAAAGTGCTTTTTGGTAGCAGGACAGAATTCAGTCATGGTAGTGCAGTACAATAGATCAAATCAATTTTATTTATAGTGTCAAATCACAACAGGAGTTATCTCAAGACACTTTACAGATTGAGTAGGTCTATACCACACTATATTTTATAAAGACCCAACAATTTCTCACTAGCAAGCATTTGGGGCGACAGTTGCGAGAAACCTCGGACAGACCCTGGCTCTTGGTGGGCGGACATCTGCCGCAATAAAAATTATAGATCAAAGTTGGTTTGAGTTAAGAGCATGAGGCATTGGACATTTCCCATGTCACAGAGCTTAAGCAGAGGAAAATATGTCCACAAGAGCATCATATACAAAGATGTTTCTTGTGAATGACTTAGTTGCTTAATTATGTGACGCTTTACACTGCGTGTACAAGTGGATGAAATGGTCTACACATCTTTTAATTAGGATCACTTCTAATTAACTGTATTATAATGAAGTGAGGGCTATTGATCATTTATTTGGAAACCCTGTGGGGTCTTGCCCATTTTCCAGTCTCTGGTACAAGAATATGATATCCTCATTCTTGCTTGTTTATCTCAACCAGGAAAACGACCGTCAAAAACCACAATACCACACGCTTAAAAACATTGGAGCTATGACCGCGATTCAGCCCGCTGTAATCAGGCTACTGATGCTTAACTTAACCGATAAGATTGTTTTCTACCTAGTCTCGCATTGCCAGACCTTCCTGCACAGAGCCGCAGAGGAGGGTCTGGCTAGTCCACACAGCAATCTGGGATGGGTGAAAAACGTGTTCTAGTTTATTGGCATTTCTTTAAACCGATCACAGTCGTCTTTGGCGGTTCTAAGCGCAGAGTGGAGCCACGGTGCCACTGTACAATATGCCTCAAGAAGGAACTTGTTTGGGTGAAACATGTACGTTTAAAGTTTGTTTTAGTATATATTTATTTTTATATTTATTTTAACAGAAAACTCAGATTGGGCAGATAGTCTAGCTAGCTGCCTGGATTTACCCTGCAAAGATCTGAGGAGCAGGTAACCATAGTCCTCATGAATTGACCAGAGTTTAAAATTACAACACAAAGAAAGAGGAATGTAACGGACATCCGAAAAGAAGAAGAGTGACATCCGGCGGGATTTCCGGCATAACAACAGCAATCCCAGAAGGAATGACGCTAACATAGACTAGTTTCTACCTAAAGAACAGCTCTGCCTCCAAGAAATATTCGTTATAAATTCATCTCAAACATGTCCCTTGTGTACCTGGAGTAAACATTTGCGCTTAGTGGTCATTACCAAGACTTTGTTCACTTCCTTTTTTATCCTCAGTCTTGCCTTTATCGTCTGGTATCCGGTTACTTCTCCCACCACCTGCAGCTCCCTGCTTTCCCTCCTCACATTCCTCCCTTCGCCTCCACTCTCCTCCCTCGCTCCCAGAGGAGTGTGCTCACTGTGCGCTGCCATCCATCAGGCTTGTCATCGGTCGCTCCAGGGCGGTTGGCAAGGACTACGTGGGACTCGGCTCATTTCCCTGCTCTGATTATCCCAGCCTGCTCAGGGGGAACGGGCCCCTGCCACTCGGGCCTTCGCCGCCCCCTCTTCCACCTCCTCCTCTTCTTCTTCCTCTGTCTTCCCGTATTAGTCCCCCCTTCAGTCAGTGCAACTATTGCACGCCCCCCATTTTGTCCTGATCTCGTCACCTCTCCACTTCCCTTTCTCCTACACAGTACAGATCAGCATGAATGATATAGTATATATGTGGAGTGTGTCTGGGTGTGAATACATCAATGCAATGAGTCTCTCTTTGTGTTTCCCCATACTGCAAGGAAGCCTTCACTCAAAGAGCCATCTGTGGCTGCATGGGATTCCCTGACTATTTAACAGCTATTGCCATTTCATCATGACAACTGTTACAAGACTCTCCTGGTGGATTCAGACAGTTAAATAAGTGTTGGGTCAAGTTCCTGAAGCAGATGCTAAAAAGGGTTAAATCTATCCTGTCAGATAGTTTTCATCCCTTACAGGCTGAATTTCAGATGTTGCCATCTGGATTACGCTTTAAACTCCCAAAACACAGAACTAAAAGATATAAACACTCATGTGTGCATGCTACTGTACTGTACTGTACCTGTACTACTTATTAAACAGTTTACTGCATTTTACTGTTTTAACTGCTTGCAAGTTAGGCAATCTCTGTATTGTGTGTATGACTGTGTGTGATATGTACTACTATACTATCTGCTGCACAACTTGAAGTTAAAGGTCCAGCTGGCAATGAAAAATGTACACAAATCCTTTATTTATGTAAAAGTGTTGATGTCTTAAAGGGATTAATCCCCTAAAAGAACACCTGCATTTGAAATTCAATAGAAGTTCCGCAATTATTTTGATTAATTAATTTAATTGTCCTTTTTAAGAACAGTTTGCCTGTTGCCATGTAATGCTTTCTGCTTTACTTTACAAATGTAAGATAAAAAAGTTTTGGTTGCTCTTATAATTGAAGTGTTCCCATCAGCTGGTTGGCTTCCAAAAAATGACCAAAGTAACCAGTAGTTGCTGTGTTCTCTGAAAGAGGATTACTCAAATCAGTAAAATATGCACTTGTGCGTCAAATGTTCTCAATTTTAAGGCATCGTTTTCTATTAAAATCAGGTTTAAACAATATTGTATGATTAACAATGGGTCATTTATAGTAATGAACCCACAGATAATTATCATTCTCACATTTGTTATAATTTAACAAATAAAAATGTGTACATTTGTAGGTTTGAGCTTCTCTAATCTGAGAATTACAGATTGTCTCCATCTCGTCATTTAAAACTGTAATTCCTTTAGATTTTTAAAACCTCGGGTGAATTTCTGTTGTTTCTTCTGATCATAAATTTCTCTGTCAAAGCTGCTATCCAGGTCCAAGACCCTACATTCACAGTCTTGACGTCACCATATCTTACCAATGATCTTTCCTTGGATACCGCTCTTTAAATATCACTGTCATTCTGCCTCTCACACCTAGTATTGTGTAACCACCACCGCCCCATCACCACCATGACCAGTGAGATTAAACTGAGAGTTTCCATCAGGCACCTGCCAGGTTTCCTCCAACACCACAACCAGCGTCTAGAGTCTGGGGGAATCGTGGCTTATCTGCTATATTCATATGGGCCTACATGTAATTCAGATTCACGTAGATTGAGTTAAATTGCTAAAGTCTCAACCACCATGAATATCATGTCTCAAAATTGATCTCTCGTTATTGCATATATTGTACATATCTATTGACATACCTACACTTGATAAAAATATAAAATAAAAATCTGCTGCTTGCTCTCTATAAAATATAAGCTTTCTGCAGTGTTAACAGGACAGTTGGTGAACCACATCAAGCAACTTTTCTTTTTTGCTGCATTTCGAGTGCTTCACATTGCCTTGACAGCCCCGGCTCCCTGGAGGCTCCTCCAAAACACCGCCTCACAAGACGACCAAGGAAGTTCATTCGGCACGGCTGCTTCCAGGCACGAGCTGGCCTACTTTAAAGCCCCGCCTGCATAACCAACAGGCTGAACAAGTCTGGCCTTCCTTCACCTATCCTGCTAGCCACCATATTTTTGAGCCCCCTAGAGGAGGTTAGGAGGATCGACTGAGGGGCTGTGTCATCTAAAGCATGTCCTCTCTGTCTGCTCGTCCATTTACATTCAGCTGAAGTCATGACCCCCATCTGTGGCTGAATCACAATCCTTCCATACAAACACATGGGCACAGCAGGCCACAGTGGTCATTTGGGGCAGTTGGATGGATGCAGCCATCTATGGCCCAGATAGGGCATTGAGAGGAAACATGCATCAGTGCATTAAATTACCGTCTGCAAGCAGAGTTTCAGTTGTAAAACAGACATACAGCACAGTTACCTAACCTCATTATCCTGCAGGAAAAATGATTTGCAAAAGGGTAAAAAAAAAATAAATAAAAGGCACAAACCACAAGTTACATTTGCAATTTACATCTTGTATTCTTACTCTTCTTGTTGTTTGAACACTATAAATTCCTGACCACATCACATCCCTCATACAACCTTAACAGTTATAAAGGAAACAAAAACAACAAAGATAAAGAAAAACCACAATATCTAAAAGGTAACATACCATTTAACAGGCAGTTCTGTTGAACGGTACTAACAGCTTCTGAAATGCCCCCTTCCCCAATCCTGTCAGAGTTCAGAACGTGGGGATGGGCCAACAATTCTGTACGTTTTTGTACTGACAATCTGACATCATGGCCATTTTTGCAGGGTTTTGCCAGGTGTGCTTCAGTAAGAAAAAAGGCAACGTCCCCCACAAGCTGTCTTTTCTTCATTTTTACCACAATTATTTCTGTCACTTTTTAATCTGTGCACAGGAGTGCAACACTATGTCTTCTTATTTTAACGAGTCGTTACGTCTCGCCCCTCTCTATGATGAAGCCCGCCTTTGAGTGTGGCCATGAAGAATAGCGAGATAGCTACAAACACGTTTGTTTCTAGCCTTCAAGGCTATCAAACTTCAATACCTTTTTAAACTTGTTTGTCAAAAACTGTAAAAGTGTTGGCATCAAAATGCATCGCTAGATTTCTAACATCATTGTAACCTTACATCATTTGATGCACATCAATGCAATGCGGATGCATCTATCCACCGAGCGAATGCAATGTTTTTTTTTTTTTTTGGAAGAGTTAACATGCATTGATGCTGGAAAATAGGACAGCTAGGTATCAGCAATAGCATTTTTGTTTCCTTTTGACTTCTTTATTTACTATAAAACATACAGTATATTTGCTTATTATGAACAATGATGGCCAATGTTCCTGCATGGATGCTTATGTTAAGTCAACATTAAACAATGATACATGTAAGAAGTTTGTCCCATGATATTAAATGAACAATGAAAAGGTTTTGCACTGTATAAAATGTGATATGTTCCTCACAGTAATGTGTAAAGAAATAACTGTTTTGGTATTGGTACTGAAACTCCAGTATTGCAAAACTTCAAATGATACCTTGACTTCTTGAAGAGGGTGTCTGAAGTTGATGCTTTCTATTTGATTTTTGATTAATATTCTAACCATGACCTACACAAACTATGGGTATACAATCAAAAGAAAAAGTTCACAAGTAGAGTTTTCTTCTCAGAGTGTCTATAGCTGCTGGGTCTTTCACATTGAAAGAAGCCAGTTGAGTTGGCTTCGGGCATTATCAATTACTATGCCTTAATGTTGAAGGTTTTCTGGGCATGTCCAACTGGGAGAACACACTGGGGCAGACCCAAAACACACTGGTGAGATAATTAGGGCTGGGTACCAAAGTTGATCCTTTTCAAGGCACCGACTGAGTGAGAGATACTAAAGTATATTAAGTATCGAAAAATGCCACGTCATTCAATCCCCAATGTCAATAACTAAGGGGTGAATCTCATCAGCGCTAGTGTGCCATGAGAAAGCAAATGATGAGAATGCAAATTTATGCAGTAATGTGTCATGTTGTAATTTCTTTTTGTTTTATAAAATTGGCATCGAAAAAAAGTATTGTTTAGGAACCAGTATCAAAGTCACGTATCGGTACCGGTGTCAAATATTTTTTAACAATATCCAGCCCTAGGGATTATATATCCCATCTTGGAAATGTCAAGATACTTCAGAAGAAGGTGGAGGATGCAATTAAGAAGAATGGGTGTTTTGGTGGCTACTACCCAAATCAAAAGCAGAAAACTGTTGGTGGAATGGATGGATATATAAATGTTTTCTAAAACTGTGTTATATACTGCACTGTGTTACTAGATTTGGCCAAGCTTGCTTTTATCAACATTTGACAAGTGATGTCTCACCCAGAACACGACACATTGCTGGGAATGCAACAAAACAGCAAGAGCATAGGAACTGCAGCAAGCTTGCTCATCTCAACATGTGGGTTTGATGAGGGCGACTGAGTGGGTGTATGACAGCAAAATCAGTGCAACTCAACAATTGTTATTGTTTGCCACAACCTCCTCCTATGTGGAGGAAAGGTAAATTCATATTTGTGGAAAATGAAATGTTCTATCTGAAGTTGTGTTTCTTGGGTAAATGTTCTCTAAAAACATGTTGGTGGCAAGATGTAGATTAGAAATAAATGAGTAGTGTTGAGGGAAACAAAGCTTTTTTTTTTCTCTCATTGCATTGTTTTGGGCCGCAGCAGGAAGCTGTTTTCAGCAAAAAAAGCTCTAAAACCTGACTGTACACTACCTGCTCAGCATCAAAAGTGCAAGTGACTAGCTGGTAAGACAAAACAACTGAGAAAGACAACTGAGAAAGACTGAATACAAACAAAACGCCCCCAAAAAGAAAATCCTATTTTGCAATTACAAACTGCAGATAGTAAAATACAGTATGCAGCCGAAAACAGTAATTGAGCAGCAGAAAGAAGGTTTAGAGTCAGTGAGAAACTTGTAAGGCACTGGCAAAAAGATTACTCTTACTGAAATGAAGAAAACAAAAGGAAGCTAATCGCAGGCTAAAAGCAAGACGGCCAGAGCTGGAGGAACGGGTTCACAGATGCTGCCCGGAGAGGCTTGTCGGGAGAGGCTGGTCAACGTAACGCTAGTTGTTCTGTGCGCTATTGTATAGTTGAATAACTGTTAATGTGTTACGTTAACATACTGGACACCTACCGTATTCAGCCTGTTGTTCTGTGTGCTAAATGTCTGTTCTTGGTCTTCGATTAATGCGACAAATATGTTTTTTTTCGTCTTCATGACGCATTTTTTGACTGATGCAACTTATAGTCCAGAAAATACGGTATAACACCAGCACAGGGTGGTGTTGGCCAAACACTGACATACTCTAAATGAGTGAAAAAAGTTATCTGTGCCTCATTTTATTTTTTCCTAAGTTATTCCAATTATAGATGGTTGGTTTGTAAGCTCCCTAAACTGACACTTGAATATGCTGAGATGCTCATGTTCCTGCTGCCCCACATACTGCTTAACTAGACCTCAGAATACTCTTTCCCCATTAGTCTGATCCCAATTACTGCTCTCCTCAACGCTGACTCATGAATGCTGGCTAACAGCTGAAGATTATCATACACTAACAAATTAGCTCACCCGACGAGGAGGTTGTTATTCTTTGAGGCTTTCCATTTGGGCATTAGGCAGAGGCTTTCCACCATTGAGCGTGAATACGTGTGATCTGAAAAGCAGCTTAGAGGCATGGAGAGATGTTCCTCCAGAGCAGATCTTCTGTAAATAAAATCAGGAGGCTATTTGTAAGAACTGCTTCCCAATTAAAATTAGGCCTATTGTTTCACCGGGTCACAGGGGAGCATTATCACACTATGCACTGTGCAAAAGTCAAAGAAACACCCTGGACATGTTGACAGTGACAAACAATACACTTGCAAGCCTTTAGTTTAGAAGCTTGTCTTTCAATGGTGGAAGGAAACTGCAGCATCTAGAGAAAGCCCACATCAACACCACAGAATAAACAGTGCTAAATGTCATTAGTTTTGCAGATAATTGGTCATAAATCAAAGTATTGGAAAAATGATACTGGACTTACAGAAAATGTAAGTGATCACCACAGTTATTAAAATTTGTATAAGCAAAGTGAATGTCTGAGTCTGCAACAAATTCCATAGCACTCTTCCATAGCGGCTGTGGCTCAGTGGTAGAGCGGTTGCCTGCCAATTGGAAGGTTGTTGGTTCAATCCCTGGCAAGACACTGAACCCCGCGGCGCATCGGAGTGTGAATGTGTGTGAGTGTTTACCTGATGAGCAGGTGGCACCTTGTACGGCAGCCTCGGCCACAGTGTATACAAGCGCTTTGAGTAGTCTTTAAGACTAGAAAAGTGCTATATAAATACAGCACATTTACATAATAGTTGTTGAAACGTCACACTCAAACCCAAAAATGAAACCTCATGATGGCACTAGAGGCAAAGTCATTAGGGTACTTTAGGATCCACTGGGGACAATATATTTTTTGGCAATCCATCCAATAGTTGTTAAGATATTTCAGTATGGATCACAGTGGTTGACTTCACACAAAACGCAAAAAAGAGCCATGCTGTTCAGTTCTCCATATCAACTAAAACCCTGAGTTAAGGTTTTAAACTCAATATCAGGTACAAACAAGTTGGATTTGTGCAAGTTTTTATGTCTCACAAATCTGTTCCATAAGTTCAATCACAGGCAGAGTGTAAACCGAATAATGCAAACTTGAACTGATCAGGGCATGTATATTAAGTTGCATAACTCTTACTTGACCTCTCTACAAGTGCCTCAAGGGTTCAGTTATATTCAGATATTCCCTGCACAATAACAAAACCAGCAGCTATCTGGCCCTCAGTAAACATCTTTCCCCACACCACAATACACATGACAGGATATACCAGTGACTGCCATGTGGTCGAGGTTCAAAATGGAAGAAAATCATGAGATGATGTGTCATACTGGTAGCTGTCATTATGTGTTTGACGTGATAATCTGATAAATTTATTCCGCAACCACACAAAATACATGAAATACATGCATCGTAAAAAAAAAGAAAAAAAAAGAAACAAAGAAATCAGGTGACGCAACTTCCAGCAGCTGAAACAAACAGCCGAAAGAACAAACTTCAGATGGAACAGAAGAGAGATTTGAAATCCTGTTGGAGCACTATCATTTGACCGGTGTGTACCTTTTCTACCGTAGGTTGATATGTATTTGCCTATTGTCTTGGGCCATTGGGCTGTAGCTTTTACTTCAGTAAATAATCTGAGTACTTCTTCTTTATGTCAGTCCCCACCCCCTTTATATATCTTAAAAATTGTGTTAAAAATGTCAAAACAATTGCGCATGTGGTGTCTTAAAACTGTGACATAGTTCAACACCCAAAGCTATTGAATTATAATACTTATCGTAATCTAAAACAGAAGATCTGCCAATTCCCGGAAACTTAATCTGCACATTTTTGACATTTTTACACACATACTAGGCCTGCAGGATATTGGAAAAAACTGACATTTTTTCCCCTGTAATATATACTGCGATATGAAAAAGTAATTTTTAAAAGATGACATAAATGGCTCTATTTGGAAATAATAAATCATTCTCGACTACCGCAGTGATTTTGTAGGGGAGTGCATCTACATAGAAGATAAAAATGAAAAAGGATCTTTTCTAATGTGAACCATTCTTTGTTAAACTTTAATGCTTCAAACACCAAACCAAGTAAGCGTTGTGACTAACTTTACTCTTCTGAAGTGATTTGGGAGGTAAATTAGGTAGAAATACGCTGGTTGACTAGCATGACACCATTGTATTCATATAATAATCAATCCAAGCTAACGTGAATGACAGTGACTGCATGTTGCTTCCTCTAAATTTCAGGTTGTGGTCGCGGCTCCGAACCGTAACGTTAGTTGGGACGGACGGACCCCTTGTTTCTTTAGGCTAACTATATTGGCCTAAGCCTGGCTGGTAGCAGCTTTCTGCAGGGGAAAATGGCAGGGAGACGTGATTATGTTGCATTAATCAGGTGATTTAGTTCGTATTTTCAGCGAACATAAAACACTGACTACTGTAGCTTCACTGACTAACCCATCAAAACTATACACATCACTGTCAGCGGCAGCTGCTGGCTACGGTAGGAGAGCCTCACTTCCCATAACAATAAACCCCATCGGACTAACGTCACATGAACACGCTGCCCACATGGCTACCTGTCTTAAAGGGGAAGGGTCGGCCGGTAATAATCATGTTAACGGAGAACGGTGAAAGTTTACTTTTCTATCAAGCAGCAAAAAAGGATTAGTGTCAACACCACAACGTTCTTGCGATGTGACTATCGCATATGCACACATCTCGATGTCGATGCAAAAACACAATATCATTCAGCCCTAACACATACACACACAAACAAAGGTTTGATGCCAAAATTAATCCAACAGAAAACAGTCACAGCAAGACAGTTTCAGATCAAAAGCAATATTTATGCTTCTGATGAGCCTTTGAGGTGATGGTTTTGTTGTCTGTCATCTCGAGAGTGAACTATCTTTGAGACTTTGTGACAGAAGCGTGTTTTCAATTAATCCTGTTCAACGTATTTCGCCACTGACAAAAAGAAAAGAAAACCCCTGCAGAACAATTCAGACATTTGCTTGATACTTCATGTTTGGTTTTCAGAAGAAAGGTGATCAGAGCCGATTTCTGAGCGACTGGCGGAGAGTCTTTGATTCTTTTCTGCACGGAGGTAAAACTTGCATATTTCCCCTGACGGACTCGTTGCTTGAATGCACCTCAGGCTGTTTGTGTGTCTGTGTGTGTATACTTCAGTGATTAATGGTGTCAGCCGCAAAATGTCTGACAGAGCAGTATCTGTTGGCATAAAGGCTCATGCACAGATGAACACACACAATAACAGCAACAAAGAGCGTCTGGCACTTGGGAGAGTCTGACAATGAAGGCAAAAATTGGTTCATAAGTACATCTGGTCTCGTAGACTTATTGTCATGCTAAAGATCCCTACACACAAAGAAAATGCTGACAAACATAACAGTTTTATAAGCTGAGCAGTGATGTGAAAGGACACAGGAGGAACCACATCACATGTATTTCCAAGCTTGAAAATATAAGCAGGAGCAAGGCTACAGGCAGGATCATTTTCCTCCATCTATCACACAGTAAACTCTCTTCTGCATACAATTTACTCTGTCGGATCACATTATGTGTCTCCTGTGTCACCTTTCTGACAGCTCGCTATAAACACTGGAATTATTTAGAGCAGGTCAGCCCGCTGTCTTGTCTCCGCAGGGATGAAACTGTAAGAGACAGATAGCACGGCCTTTATCTGTTCTGGAGGAAGTGGGGGGGAAATGCAAACACAACAAAAAAGTTTTAGAGCTCATTTATTCACGTATTTCTGGTATTAATTCAATCTGATTTTCATTCTTGATTCTACATTTGGAAATTGTTTGCTTTCTTAGATTTATCGTTTTTCTCTAAAATTGATTACTTTTGACATTACATTATCTTTCAAAAATGCTAAATTTTATAAGCATTATATTGACTTTGTGGTTTTATCAGTATTTCTTAATTCTTGATTTGCATTTTTTATTATTCATTTTAATGTTTTTATTGGTTTGCACACTTAACGTTTAGTAATTATTTATTATAGGCTTTATGATAATTTGTACTTGTTTTTATTTTATTATATATCTATAATATTTAACATTATTATTTATATTAAAATTTTATTATATGCTTATCTTTAAAATGTTTGATTACATATTTTTGTTTTGTTTTTGAAAGATTATTTATTTGGGCTTTTCCGCCTTTAAATGGACAGGACAGCTAGGTGAGAAAGGGGAGGGAGAGGTGGAAGACATGCAGGAAATCGTCACTGGTCAGAACTGAACCCTGGACCTCTGCGTAGAGTTGTAAACCTCTATCTAAATGTACGCTTGCTCTACCAACTGAGCCAACCCGGCCACTGATCATATTTATAAGGACAAACACAGCATAGGCCATTCATATATTACCACATACGACAACGTTTATACACTGACAATTTCCCTTTCTAATAATACATTTTATAAATAAAAAAATAAAATTCTGACATTCAATCTGTCTCCCAGCAGGGGAAAATCACTGTTATCTGCGACATCGCTCTTCTTTGTAATTTGTTTGTAACCTCTGGAATAAGCTTTCTAAATACATAAATATATCAACACCATGTTGCACAAAAACTTAAAGCAGGGCACTTTATCAGCCTCACTCTCCTCCCCATGAGGATGCAGGGATTTATGCAGCGGAGAAGGCACTCAAAATGATAGCAAAGAACAGCCTGGGTGAAAACCCCTTTAGAGCCAACCAGAAGCAGGGGTTGGGGTGGGGTGGGGTGCAGGTGGGGGGCGGAGGGGGCTAGCCTAGGAAATGAAGGCATGATTGATATTTCCGAGGCAATTTCACAGCCCTTGACTTCCAACAGAGTGGGAGAGAGAGAGAACTGGAAAGAAAAAGGACAACTGTCAACTGTTGCCAAATTCACACTTAAAAAATCTATATACTGTATATATCCTAAAGGAAGTGATCTTGAGTCACCCGGAGATATAAAAGTATGCAGCCAGTTACTGAAAATAAGAAGTAGGCTCAAAACCTAACAGTCGAAGTTAACCAGTTTAATGAATTTCATTTCCACTTTCAGCTCCATTGATCATGAAAGTCTGTCTTTAAAGGGCCGGTGTATTTCAGCTCCGGAGCTACATATCATGTATACCTGTTATTTTTCACCTCATGCTACACAGTTTTTATATTCTGAGTGTAATTGTTTCTTGTCGTATCATTGGTTTCCATTCATTGCTGTGTTGTATGTAAACTAATTATTGAAGCAGACTCCTCAAAAGTTGTTTCAGTTGCATAATCACATTGTCAATGCCATCAACAGACATTACTACAGTGTTTATATTTTACATACAGTACACTGCTACATAGCTACATGCGTTAATGTCAGGGCAACCTGTTATCTTGGTTGCCGATGTTATTTCTCCCCAATTTTGTATCAAATTCCTGATGGAATATGTACAAATGTGTAGGTTTTGGTTTAGAAGCCTATATTGTTTTTTTGATGCTATTCTTCTAAACCATCATTCCACTGCTACATGTGGCTACATGCATACCTTAGGGAAACCTGTAGTCTTGGTTGCCGATGTTGATTTCTTATTCAGTATTCATGGGGATGGTTCCATTGTTGTCACGTGACTGTAATTCAATAGGTCATGTAGTATTGACTAAACTACCCTGAGAGCTTTCAACCACAAAGTGTCTGAATGCTCCAAAACAAAATTCAGCAAGACCTTTACTATTTAAAAACTATATAAAACTGCCGTTTTAAATTTTAAATATTTTGCATTATTTAGTTTAATGGGTTGATTTTTTTTTTATTTTTATTGTTGAGTACTTTATGAAGACTAATACTGACCATAAGCTCATGCTTTTGTTCGGTTAATATTTAGACTAAGTATGTTACAGCTCTGATTATGAGTCACGTTGGCAATGCTAATTATTTTCATGTTCCAGAAATTGAATGTTTTGGTTCTCTCATCAACCTAGATTCCAGCGGCAGCAACCCTGATGAACTCACTGTAAGCTACCATGCGCTGCAGCAAACCACAAACAGTGCCTAGCTGAACATAATGGATTATTTAGCAGAGCCAGATATTTCCCATAGGAGTTGAAAAGAGCTAAAAGGAGGATGAATATTGGACTTTCCTCAGGCGCACAGAAACACGACTCCAAATGAATGCTAATGTTCCTCAGTGTCAGCTGGATGCGTAAACAGGCAACTGTTTGCTAACAAGTCCACAATATCAACTTTATGCGACAATATTGTGTCAGTGTTATGTTTACAGCTTGCTCCCCAAAGTGCTAAAAAAAAAAAAAAATGAATATGGCTTCATGTAAGCATTTTAGGGAAATATATGGAGACAGTAACAGAAATTGAATTGAAGTCAACTGATGACTGGAATAATAGACACAAAAGGTATTCACACGTCTAAAACACTGCAGCTTGGTTTTCATAATGATTAGCTGCAAGACTACTGTTATGATACATTAAGACTCCAGGCAGAATATCAAGTACACTGATAAAATATAAGCCCAATTTAATTTACAATAACCACAAAATAGCTAATGGAGATAAGGAGAAGCAGTCAAAATATGGATTCTGCAAAAAGGCTCTTCAACTCCATATCGGAAATTATTATTGCTCAAAAACCATTAGTGGATTATTTCATTAGTCAATTGGCAAATACCACATTTTGGCTATCAAATGTGTCCCAAATTACTTGTTTTACATCATTGTATACTGAATATCCACTTTTTTTTCACTATTTGCTGGTGCTTTATACACTGAAGAAAGATGTCCTTGATATCTTTTGAATTCAGTGTGCATTTTATGCATAGTCATATTGACTCAGCCTGACTCATACATTTAAACCAAGTGTTCAATAAGAA
Organism: Percina caprodes; assembly: GCA_013375575.1. Classification (NCBI taxonomy): domain Eukaryota; kingdom Metazoa; phylum Chordata; class Actinopteri; order Perciformes; family Percidae; genus Percina; species Percina caprodes. The sequence goes on along the minus strand of JABXJD010000007.1, from coordinate 4,905,646 downwards.
AAATGCAGGTCAGAGAGAGAGATGCTACCACCTACCAACAGAAAAAAAAACTGAATTTTGATGACGGTACTAGACAGCCTCTGGGACGTTATGATCGATTGTGGGTACTGATGAGATTGAGTGTCTGTTTGCGAGTGTGGGAAAAATCTGCTACCGTGAAGCCTACTTTGAATGTGTAAAAATAGGAGTGGTTTTCCTTAGCATATAGGTGTATGAGTTCTTGTGTGAAATAACTTGGCATTGGATATGCATAAATATCTGTCGCTTGATGGTGGCTGCACTCCATGCTTAAGCTGTTTAATGCATTAGGAGCTTTTGTTATGTGATTACATTAACATGAGATGAAATTATGATAATGTTCTGAGACTGCTTTGTGAAACTGTTAACAGAAACAGTGAGTGCAGCAGCAACAACAGGTGAATGACATTGCAGCATTGTTCACTGGCACTCATAACCTCTGTGTGTGTGTGTGTGTGTGTGTGTGTGTGTGTGTGTGTGTTCTTGTACCTCTGTCTTTGTAAGGACCACCTTAAAGTTTTAAAATGTATTGGGGGTATTTTTGGAAAGTAAGGACTGGTACTAGATTCTTGAGACAAATACAAATATTTTTGGACAATGATCCCTTAAATTTTGGTTTATTTTCACTAACTCAAAGCACTGTTTCAGGGTCACTTCATGCTTGACGCAAGGGGTTAGTTGGGGTCATGCCGTAAATACCTACAGAGTAGCCGTAGGTTCACAACACTGAACAGAGGTATGGCACATGGTTGGGACGTATCACACTTTTCTATTCATTTTGTGACATTTTAGAAGAGTTGGTGGAAAGGTCTGCCTTCTTTCATTACTGAATCTGGGACTAATCCATGCAGAATCTGAAAAGGATTTATTGCCAAGTAAGTAACACTGACAAGGAAGTTGCCTTGATTGTTGGTGCATACATAAATTATTAATATTGTTTCATTCACTGTTATAGAGAGTGGGTATCGCAGTGAGCAGAAAAAAGAGGACTCCTTCTAATTGCTTCAGGTTGTCTTCAGCTGGCATCACAAAGTGAAGTAAAGGACTTCAGACTGCATTATGTGAATTAGGGTCCTCAGAAGTCTAGAAATATATGTATTTGTGTGTGTGTGTGTGTGTGTGTGTGTGTGTGTGTGTGTGTGTGTGTGTGTTTTTGCAGCTTTAGTATGAACTATATGGTGTTAGAGGCTTTCAGAGAAGGATCATTTTTGAAAAATGAAGAAATGTTGCTCACCCTCACTCCTTTATGGTATTGGTTTGAGTTGATTCAAGGTTCAGAAAAGAGCTAAAATATACATGGGGCAGTGTGGTTTATCGCTGTAGTCACCAAACACTCCCACGGGTGCTGTAACACAAACAGGCACAAATGCCTGTGTGTGTGTCCCACACAGGTTTGTGTGTTGATCTGCGCGACTGCAGTAAGCTGGTTACTGGCAATGAATCTGGATTTGGTAAGCAGGAGCTGTGATGATGCAATCGGTCTACTGTGCACCTTCGCTGTGCCTCTACTTGTCTGTCATGTCAGCCACAGGATGAGGCAAAGCGGGTTCAACCAGTTAGGTGTCATAGCACAGTAAAGTAAATAAATGAAATAAATTCAGAGGGTAATCATGATTTGTTGTTAATATGCAATTTTGTTTTCAAGCTACAGGTGTACACAGTCTGTACACAGGTGTACACAGTCTGTACACAGTCTGTACACAGTCTGTACACAGTCTGTACACAGGTGTACACAGTCTGTACACAGTCTGTACACAGGTGTACACAGGTGTACACAGACACTATGTAAACAGAGGAACCAAACTTGGTACCAGAGGGACTGATCAGTGGTCACTAATTCATATTCCCTTCAATCAAATTGTTCAGTATCACTTTCAACTTCACTAAATAAATGCTCTATTGAACTCCTCTGAGCTGATTCTTGGTGAGTGAGGGTGGAGTGGCACTTCTTTTTTGTTTGCATTTTGTCTCAGAGGATCATGCTGTCTATTGATTTCATAATACTCTTTCACTCCCTCAAAAGTTCCCTGCTTTCTTCATTCACAATTTCTTTAAGCTTGGATTAATAACCTGAACAAAAACACAAAAATTACCCATTTATCACCTCCAGCGCTACATGCAAAAAAAAAATAATATGTTAAGAGCAGTAGCGCTATTCAAACATTGACATTAGTGTTTTTTTCTCATGACATGCCGTGTAGTTTCCAGGTATATTTTTGGAGGCAAATTTTTAAATCACACACTACCATTGACCATCGGTAGTTCAAATCTTTCCGCCACACAAAAAAGCCAAATGTATCTGCAAGTTTTCTTGTAATTATTTATCTTCAAGGCTGGTACATGCAGTCAATTTCTCACTTTAAAATACAAATACAACTTCCACCAAGAAGAAAGAGAACAGAAAGTAGTGGAGAGGAAAATATATCAGGCTGAGATGGCATCAAATATCTTTTGGACAAAAAACAGTCAAATGTTTGAGAAGAAAAGTCACCAAGGGGAGATGATTGCACAGAGCTGAGTAGAAGTTCTCCTTGTAGCTTTCTTATCAACGTCTATCTTGTAATTGTTATGAAATGCTTCATGTCAGTGGGAGGACGTGTTCCTGCCTACACACTAGCAGTGAACAAAATTGCTACATCTTCACATAATTCAAGTTGTGAGCAAGTCAGTGTGTCAGGAATATTGTAGTGGGACTGTGTCGCTGTCACCGTATCTCAGAGAGCAGTCATTGACAAACAGCTTATGTAACTGTGGGCTTTAAAAGCAACACAAAAAACTGGCTTCCTTTTGTTATTGTGGGCAATGCGAGTTGGCGTTTGCACTTGTCAAGACAGGATTAAGTGGTAGAGTCGACAAACAAAGCAGAGCAGGGGGGGGAGGATGTGTTCAAGTCCAAGTTTAGTAGAAGTGTGGGTCTTAATCACAAAGGGTATTCCTCTGAACCTAAACTGCAGCCCCCAGCATGCCAAGAATCCCTATCATTGGCCTATTTTGTGTCACTGTGACACCAGATGGTTCTCCCCAGAGCAAGAAGCCCAATTTCCCATCACCACCTGGGAACAGCCAGAAACTGATCCCGAAACTCACCCCTCATTAATTAAATGCTGTAATGGCATGCAGTAGTAGCTGCCTGTCCTGTCAGGATGTAACACACCAACACTGAAACCCTGTGGCTCGGTGAACACGATGACATGCACCATGTTCAGGGAGCTCTGTCTAGTTGGCCTGCACCAGGTGATTATTTTCAATAGCAATTAATCATCCAAACTACTCAATTTGAACTGAGAGCTCTGTCTGGAAAATCACAATAGTAATGGGAATATTTTCTGATTCTGACAAATAAATAATAAGAAATTTTCATTATCATTTTTCAGGAGACTTTTTTTTATTTTTTATTTAGCCACATAACTTTGCAGAATGCTAACACAATTTAAGTCCAGATTGGATTCCACAGAAAGTAAAAAATACAATAATATTCAGCCCTGCTCGAAAAATAATGTAAAAAATAATGTTAAATGTCAACCCATATATTTATAGTGTGTAACAGATGGGGGTGAATACAGCAAAGCATCGCAAAACCTTCCATGGCAATACTGTATTGTTACACAGACGCCAGTGATCGATCTATTATTATTATATGTGTGTTGGTCAGTTTGTCTGCTTGACAATCCCATTTTGCAGCAAAACAATTGAAGTGAGATTAAACAGAGAAATGTATCTTCTGAGATAAAACAGATGTTGACAAAGTTTCCTTTCGTGGGACATAGGTAATAACTTGCAATATATTACAGAATAGTGCAATATGTTTAAAATCGCAATGATATCGTATTGTGAGGCCTCTGGTGATTACCACTCCTAGTAACACAGCTCAAAAGTCCACTTACTAGAAGGTAAATTGCATCTCAGTGTTCACTTGGCGAATGGACTTCAGCAAATCTCCCATTTGCTGAATGAGACAGTAAGTTGATCAAGTGTACTGGTGTCCATTTTTTAGTTCCCATTTTAAAGCTCATAGACTAGTTTGTTCCTGTGTGGACTGATTCCAGAGTGGCACCATAATACTGCAGGCTGCTCTTGAATGCAACATTTCAGGCTGCAGGGATATCCAGGAGATGTGGATCCCACATTTCCAAATTATTTCTGTATTATTTGGATATCAAAATTTTCCTTTATCTAGCTTGTTTTACTAAGCATTACTGCGTTCTCAGCTGAATCAACAGGTCCTTAAGTTAAACAAAGATATATATAATACTTACATTACAACAGTGTAACATTCCAGCTTTTCAAACCGCTGGAATTACTGCTTTCAGCCTATAAGCTTTAAGAGGAGGCCTGCTGTATTTAGAAGCTCTTCTTGGTACATAACAAGTATTACACAAGTTTTACAAAATCCAGTGCAGGCTGACAAATGATGTGTTCTTAGTAAGCCTGTGTCTAAAACTGTGTGAAGGGGATCCAACACCACTGGCCTCCAACTGAAAACATGTGAGGTGTCTTGTTTTTGTTTTTTTATGGAATCATCCAACTGGTAAAAATGTTAACATTCAGCTCTTAATCTCTTTCTGATCCTTTAAAACCAACTGACTGCAGCTCCTACACACTTAAATTAAAAGTTGAATAGAAGTTAACAAAAAAAGGATATTGCCTTGATCGTTTTTTTCTGTCAGAAGTCAATGTGAAGTTTGAAATGAAAACACATAACAGGAAAGGGGCAGTTCTTCTCTGGGTTGGATTCTGCCTAAATCATTAAAAAAAAAAAAAAAAAAAAAGGTTTTCAGCAAAGCCTTTAATCACTCGTGCTAGAACACGAGGGACAGACCAGTAGAAGCCAAGTAATCATGTTATAGTTTGTAGTAAGCTGTGCTCATTGAGGCTGCTTGCAGATGTTAGCAAACTATCAGCGTTCACATTGAACAAAAATGTGACCTGCCGACGTGCAGCCGTACAGGAAGGCGTCGACACAAAGCTACAAACAAGCTGAGGTCAACTGAAGACGCTCTGAGCCACCACAAGCACAAACATGAAAGACTTTGTGTGCAAGGCAAAGGAGACAGACATAAAAGACTTCCTGCTTCTGTAGAAGGTTCTCATAAAATTTACAAGAAACAATGTCTACTGGAGAGAAGAAGAAATGTCAGTTTGAAGAATGAAAGGGCAGAGATTGGTGGACTAGAGGAGAGAGGGAGGATAAGAAAAGTGTGGGGAGATATATTGTTTCCTATCCTATATGTTTAGAAGAAAAAAATGATGTCATATGGACTGTATAGAAAAGAAACATCTACTCTAATCTAATTAACATTGCATTGTTGCAAAAACAAAAATGTTCCCCGTTCAAGTTTCACCGTACTTTACTTCATCTATGTTGAGATCTAAATCATGTACTTTGTAAGGGACAAGGTGCGAAGGTTACAGGGCTAACTGTCGAGTTTAATGTGATTGGGTAATTTGCCGTTAGGTCGGCCTCCCTCGTTTATATAATGCTGGACAAACAACTCTGAGAATGCAGGAGCTGCTGATGACTCAGCAGGTGTTGAAATGACATGACTGAAAAGCAAAGTTCAGTGGGAATCACTGTTACTGTAAGCAAGCTAGGCTAGTAAACTAGGCTAGTTAAGCTCCTAGCTACCATTTAAAAACTCTCTTAAGTGTTGTAAAGGAACAGACGGGTTACATCGCAAACTGTACATTACCAACGCTATGTTGGTTGGTTGAAAAGCAAGAAATATGAAGAAGCTTAGAGGCTGTCGCCATAAATATGTCCAAAACTGGCTTTGAAAAATGTAAAAAAAATAGGTAAAAAAAGATATAGCTAGATTCTTCACATGATGCAGGAACAGTGTAAGTCATCTGCCCTGCTGCATATTTCAAAAGCACAATGGCTGGGTAGTAATGAGCCCCCAAACCAAACAAATATATTGTTAAAGTGATATGACTGCATCCTAAATTGCAATGTGCATTCTCTCGCTATTGATTTAATGAAGCATTAAACTCAAGAGGGCATTCAGTTGGTAGCCAGTTTTATTTCTTGTTATGAGTAGCCGCATAAGGCTTTTGCCATGCTAATTCTTCATTAATCCTAGCTAGAAATTCCCCTCTTTGACAGCATGGGAAAAATAACCACATGAGCAACACAGTTAGAAGTGATGCTGCCTGTGCACTGGCCATTGGTTCAAAAAGCAATCACAAAAAGCCACAAAGAAAAAAAAATCTCTGACTCAATAAAAAAGTGTCACAGGGTGTGATTTTTTTTAGACCAACATCCTCATTCTCTGTCCAAGAATGACATCTGTATTACAGAAAATTAACATGTCACAACCGGTCAACAGCTTGACTCATATAATAATGTCTGAGTTTCAAAACGAGTCAATAGCTTTAGTCATTTCTAAGAAGTCTCGTTATTAGTGGCGGATTGTAAAGAATCCCATTGACTGCTCAAGTCCAGCTGGGTTTTATTGGGCAAGAAATATCCTACTAGGATAGTTTTCTAAAGCACGAAGAAAAGTTTTGTGAGCTCCAGAGCCCTAGAAATTGTTTGTTCATAAAAAAGCATCATCATAGGGTTCAAAGAACCACAGGTATGGTGCAACAAGAGTGTGAGATGTGACAATGGAAACCTAAAGACACCTAGCATAGAGGAAAACATACCTTATATCTTGTATAGCTGACAAGATATAATGTGGTTTTCACCGCAAATGCAAACTGCCTGATCTAAATCTCACAGCTGCACAGACTACATGACTGAACATCACAGCAGCTGATTAAAGTCTCACTTTTGATTTTAAATTACTTTGTTTTTACTTCTGCTGTACTACAAGTGAATAAATAGAATTTTTGTTACTTATTACACACACATACGCACCCAAATGAGTCTTTTCGTAATAATTTATAGCCTACTGTTTATTGATCTTCAGTGGGGAAATTACAATTTACACTCTGTTTTGTTAGTAATCACTACACACAGGCCTTAAATACACACACACACACACACACACACACACTCACTCAGCAACTATTCATGCACAAATGGAGAGATGTCAGAGTAAGTGGGCTGCCAGTGCTGGACCAGCACCCTGAGCAGCTTGAGGGGGTACTGTGCCTTGCTCAAGAGCACCTGGCAGCCAGGAGGTGAACTGGCATCTCTCCAGCTACCGATCCACACTCCATACTTTGGTCCGCACTAGGACTTGAACCAACCCAACTCCCTACGGACTGAGCTACTGCCACCCCCAAATTGTTCAACATGGATGTAATTCCTAGTGTAGTGGCCTGTGATATATTTCTTTAAATTAAACTAGCCATTTATAGACAAAATATCACAACATGACATTTGGATGACAGTAAACTAAAAATCTGTCATCTCACAGAATCTTCATGTCCACCCGTCCCTGATGCTAAATAGAAGATAAGTCTTTTTGTAATTTGGATGAGCTGTCTCTTTTAAGCAAAGTTACAAACAAATCATTTTAAAGTCAGTAATAAGTTCACCCCTGATTCATTTAGTTCTAAAACACTTGAAGTGTAGCAGAAGTAAAAACTACAAAAAAAGATGCCCTTTGTGATCTGAAATCACAAGTGAAATTGGAACCTTCTGTATGGCCAGACACCATGTGGCATTAGTGAGAAAAAGTTCTTTTGTAATTTGGGTAAACAGACCTTTTGAGGCACCACAGAGATTGTGAACATCATTCTCTGGCATTATTGTGACTCTATGTACAGAAAAACAAAAACAAAGACTCCTTTTTATAATAAATATAGTACAAAAAGTTAAAATTTAAAACAGAAGTAGCATCAACTGATGCTTTATGAGTCCCTAGGATATAACTGTTGAATTGAGTTTACGTACTGCTGACAGATAACATCAAATAACACAGTATGTTCTGACAGCCGCTGTCACAAGTTGTGTCGACATCAAAAAAGCCGAGGGACTCTCCAGACTTTCAGGATGCATGTCATTTAATCTCACGGTGGCATCACTTGGATGTTGTGTATTTGCTAAACCTGGGACTGTACAAATAGGTCATCTTGACATTGCAGCATTGTTCCCATTGATTTCCTCTAGTCCTCACCAGCTCAGGTGAACTCATCAAACACATCTACATGCAACTCCAACATCAATTGGCCACCTGTTGTACCGACTTCACATCAGTTTCACACCCACAGTACGGGGTCAAAGGTCTACAGATGGAGCTGATTACATGCAACAAGGCCAGAACGTCTTCCAACATGTCCATGATCAGAGTGTGAAAAGGAAAGAGAGAGGAAAGGGTAAAGAAACAGCAAGAGAGAAGACACAGAACATAAATCTTTTTCACATCGCTTCACATTTCAAACCAACACACTCAGGTAAAAAAAAAAAATGCAGCTTGTGTGCATTGTTATATTATTACAGCTAATATTCAGCCCTGATTCAACAGCCACAATATTGATAACACATTCAACAGCAGAAAGATGCAGCTGTGTGCCCAAGCCAGAATAAGTGATATCTCCATTATAGACACAACCGCAACATAGACCCTAAATTAAAGTGTTAAATTATCATGTATATTATTATGTATTTACCATGCTTTTTATATCCTTCTTGTGTACTGGAAAAGTAGCTAGGCAATGTGTCTCTAAGACCCGTTTATTGTACAGTCAAAGTTAAGCTACACAGAAATTATCTTTTAGAAATGCGTTACTAATGCTTAGCTCTGTCTTTAATGAGATGCTACGTGAAAGGCACAGACTGGAGCAAATGTATGGCTGTGACTAGAATAAAAGTTGTAGAAATTAATAAGCACATTGCAGCACAACAGACACACAATGCCACCGGCTAAAAAAAAAAAGCTTTATGCTTTGCTCACCATTTAAACAGCCAGCTGAAGGCAGCAGGTGTCCCTGAATCGTTGAGCCGTGAATGCTAACGTTAACCTAGCTTGGCTAGCTAGCTAGCTAGTGCTGACAGTCTGGCTCCGAAATCCGCTGATTTTCCACACTTGTTGCACTTGTTTCGGCGCTAAATGTTTCTTTAGTTTCCTCAACATCTTGTTTTCCAACGGAGTGGACTTTGGGTCACATGGAAACCGTTTTATAATGTTCATTCTTCGTGCTAGCTAAGATACGGAATTTTACGGAAGCCCATTTCCGCCATTGTGATGAAAGAAATCCTCCTCATCAAAAATCCTGTCATCATGAGAAACTCAAAATACCAATTTAGCTGGTATCTCAAAAAAGAGAAGCTTTCTCAAAATATATTAAGTCATTATTTTAGGATACTATCTCATTATTTTGAGATAACTCATTATTTTGAGAAGTTTCTTATGATTTTGAGATAGGCTACTAATTAAGTAATTTTGAGATATAGCCTATCTCATTATTTTGAGATAGTTAGTCATTATTTCGACATATCTCATTTTGAGAAAGTATTAGGAGACTCGTTAGGATATAATTCATAATAATCTTGCCCTTTTTTGATGAGATAAACAGCCAAATGTAGCCTACTGTATCATAGCCAATTTGGCAAACACTGTCTTGCATTAAAAAACATGTAGCTAGTTTCATGCTGATTTCCTGATTAACAATGCAGGCATTCTATTGCTGAGCGTGTAAAAAAATGTGGACATCAAGGCCTGCTGTCTTCGTTGCACTGTTCAGGAAGGAAGCATGGCAAAGAAAGGTCGGTATCTTTGAGAGGAAATACCATCTTTGTTCTCTCCAGCTCCTTGGTGTTTTTTCGCTGCTAATTCCTAATCTTTATGACTACTAGATAAGCGTTAATTAAAGAGAGCTGCATAATTATATATCTTAGGAACCTGCGCCAACGGCCCCTCACCACCACCTCCTCCAACTGACACTTTAGCCTGGTTTCTCCTCAAGCACTGCACTCCCAACATTTCAACGCTCTCATACTCCTCGCATTATCTCATCCTGACCCAGTGCTTTCACCTAGTTTCTGAAAATGGAAGGGGATTCACCCACGCTCCAATGACATGGAAGTAATAAAAACCACAACATTTTATTCCCCGTTGCTCAGAGCAGAGTTATAGGTGTTTGTGGAATCCCTAGCAGTGAAATCACAGAGAAGCATATCAAATGAAAGTCAATATTATCACAAGCCACTGACATGGAGGGAAACTAAAAATGGATGCAGCTCATAAAAAATATCTTGGCCCAATAAACAACTTCACATAACTTCACAATCACTGATCATAGCTGAAAATGAAGCAGGGTGGAGAAGTGTGGGTGCAGCCTTTGGTCTTATGCAATTACCATGACATAAAAATTCATCATAACCAGCTTGCCTGCCCGGGTGCTCGCATCTCAACCAGAACGACAGCAATCTGTCAGCTCATCTGCGAGTCCACCCCAAGGAGGGGTAGGACAGGCGGAAAATAATAACAGAATGGACAACAAAAGGCTTAGCCAGGATCGTGTGGTTATGAGTTCAGCTTATTAAAAACCACAGTGGAAAATAAATATGCAAACACCGAGCCCGCCCCCTAGCAGAGAACACAATAAAATATGGTGTGAAAGACCGACAGTGAAGAAGGAGGGAGAGCAGAAACCCCACTGCTAATTTAATAAACTGACTATAGCAGGCTATGCAATTCCATTATGTTGTGTCATCTGTCCTACGGCGCTTGGATCAGTTCCTTGGGGAAGGTCACGACAAATGACAGACCTAATCAGATACAATTAAGTCATTGGGGTTCCCAAATTCCAACATCACCCCAGCAGGTTTGGAAGCTTGATTGTCTCTGACGTCATTTGTCAGAAGAGAGAGTCAAACATGGTGAATCCTTGTGGAGAAGGGTCAGGAGGTATCCACCTGCTACATTTTCACGTAACAATATTTGTCCAATTTCTCACCAAAGGTTATGCAAGCTGATTTGTACCATGCATATGTATTGTTTGCTTTTGTAAGGTTGAGTGCAACAAACATCAATGGAGCATTGTGTCATCTAGTGCACTTCACTTCCCACCCCACACAGATGGAAGAGATTGGATTGGAAGTGTCGATCCAAGCAAGTAATTGCTGCTTTTCTGGACAGTTGACCCACGTCAGCACTGGGAAATCGGACAGTGGCGTGTTTGTGATGAATAAAGATGTCACCGCGTATATTGCACCTGTTGCGAATGTATCTGAATGCATGAATCAGACAAAATTCTGATTTTCTATTTTACATTTCACTAGCACCTTATGCACAAAGCCATGGCCCAAAGTATACTTTTACATTTCAAGTCTAATTTCTTATGTTTATGTGATTAACTGCAGTGATTGTTGTTGAACTGGGTTCTTTGGAGCTACTAAAAAGAGGATGAGGTTAATACAGTTGGGGTTGTGATTGGATAACGACAGCAGTTTGCTCGGCTATAGTAACCAAACCTCTTATTATGGAAGTTGGGGTTGATTGTTGGGTTTATAAAACTGAGACAGGGATAGTCTCGCTTTGCCAGACCTTCCTCCGCAGCGCTGCGAAAGAGGCTCTGGCTAGTCCACACAGCATTCTGGGATGGGAGAGAAACATACTCTGGTTTATTGGCATTTCTTTGAACCAATAACAATTGTCTTGGGCGGCGTTAAGCGCTGAAAAATAGCCTCAGGAAGGAACTTGTTTTGGTGGAATGTGTACGTTCAGTCGACTGGAGTTTAAAATTCCAGCACAAAGAAAGCATTGGGTAACATGTTGGCTGAGTCCTGCAGTGGCCAGGGATCGAATCCGACCTGCGGCCCTTTGCTGCGTGTCATCCTCCCATCTCTCTCCCTCTTTCATGTCTATCCATTCTATAATAAAGGGAAACGCCCCAAAAAGTAATCTTTAAAACGAAAAAAAAAAAAAATCCAGCCAAAAAGGACATGTGGCGGAATTTCTGCTGGCAACGGGGCAATCCCGGAAGTGGAACATTGTTGATATAGACTATGACAGGAGAGACCATAGTTACCGTCTCAAATTTAACCAAGTCGTTTTAATTGCCTAGACATTACATACCATAACATAAGCTAACAAGAACAGAGTTAGGAAATCAGACAACACCCATATGAATCAGCAATGAACACAATGTCATTCTGCAGATGGGTGTCAGATCAAAAACCACTTATGAGTCGTTTTGAATCAAAATGACAAAATAAACTGTCCTCCTGACTTGACAATTGAAACATATCTGCCCTTTCTGAACTGTGAACTTTTGTCTCTTTCAGTCTTAAGGCTCCCTGCCTCTCATGACTTAATAAGATATTAAGTTTATCACTCTTTCAAAACTACATCTAGACATACATATTCAACACACACACTGCCTTTTTACTATAACGGTAAATGTAAGAAATCCTTTACATGATCAGAATGTAACAGTTCAAACAACAGCAGAAGAAAACGAAGCAAGTGAAGAAAAGGCTATTTCGCTCTTGTCATTAGTCAGAGAAAAGAGGCTGTCACGTCACGTATGGTCAGTGGGAGTGCAGAGCAATGTGGATTTGTTCCTTATGTGCTGCACTGCATTTGTTACCCGGGTGTAATATTAGACAAGAGACTAATAAGGGCGTTATCTCACACGTCTGACTGTCAGCTTTGGCTGCAAAAGCTCAAAACTACAAAGAGAAAGGGGGACTTACAAACATATGAGTGAATGTTTATGAATATTTAGACACATTTTGGCATTTTAATGAGTTTTTCATTTTTAAGTGTGATCAGTACTGCCTTAAAACCAATAGTGACGAATACATCCTCACATTGTTTGCCTTCCTAACTGTCACAGAATGACATCATGCTGTTTTGTGTGAGTTCAAATTGTAGCCTGCTCTGCACCATCAGGAAATGATGTGTTCCACGGGTAGGAGTGGATCAGGATGCATGCATTGGCTCTGCATCCTTTCTGCAAATAAGTACGAGTTTCTAAGTTGCAATTTCAAGACAAAGCAGCAGTCGTGTGCAGCATTTTCACCCAGGCCAAATATCATTGTCAAATGAGGAGGTGTATGAAGACAGATGAGGGGATTAAAGGGTGAGATAAAATGTCCCACATACAGATAAGAGATGCAACAGTTAGTCAGTATATCAAAAAAAGGAAGCATTAACTATTTTGATAATCTATTAATCGTTTCAGATGCAAAAATGCCAAACATTTTCTGGCCTTAGCTTCTTAAATCTGCTGCTTTTTGCTGTTTTAAAACATTGTAGATTCAATTTCTTAAGGTTTTGAACTGTTGGTTGAACAATATAAGACACCTGAACACATCACCACACAATCAACATTTTTCTTTTACTATTAATTGACATTTTATTGTCCAAATGATAATTTATAATGAAAGTAATTGTTTGTTCAATTTATTTAGTGCTGCAACTGACGATTTTATCAACCAGTTATTTATTGTTTAGTAAAATATGTCCATCATCACAGTTCATAATCATAATTTTTGAGGTGACATTTTCATGCACAAGGCACCATTTTCTTTTTGTAAAAACAACAGTTCAAACTGGAAAAAATCCATTTGAATATGATGTAAAGCAGCAAATATATTCATATTTCAGAAGCATGAATCATCCAAATGTTTGCCATTTTTTGCACGAGGCTTTGATTAATTCACTAGTTGCTTTAGCTCAAAATTTCTTACTGACATTTCTGTGGTTTGGGGGATGTAGGCGTATGAGTTGTGCATTAGAGAGGCTAAAGAGTCTGGATTGTAGAAAAGAACCTGTTATGTGAGAAAAAGCTGCATCCACAACATTGAATCTCAACTCACGTCATATCACTTAGGAGCCTATTTCAGATCCATTTCTCTTCTGACTGCTTCTGGAACAATCTTTTCTGGTGCAAGACAGTTTGCACATGCATCTTTGTTTTCCATCTCTATTAAGTTGTCTGATGAGTGCTGAAAGAAAACAATCACGCTGCAACCATATGTATAAGAGATTCTTTGGTCAATATTGCGCTGCTATGTTTGGCTCTCAATTGAAGGAATAACATTTCAAGTCCCTTCTGCTTTACAGTTTCAGCCAACTCAGGGCTTTGGATAAGATGGCCAGCCAACACTGACAGCGTACACCTTCTGGATTGAGACAGTAATAGCATTACCACCAACGAGGCCAGCACACAATATAAACACAGAATCCTGTTTCTGCAAAATCATGACTCCTGTTTCATCATATATCATCTATACACACTATGCACAAAGCAAAACAATCATTAAAACTAACACTTTTGTCTCTAATGAAAGTCTGAGAACACAACAGCTTCAAAGAAATAGAAGTTGGAGTTTGTTTGATGTTTTTCAACAATTGATACCTTTTCTGACTATAGTAGCTCCAGGGCTGCACCAAGATAGACTGTTTCAGAGGTGGGCCTTGAGGTCTAAGCTACGGGTAGCAAATAGTCAAGAAACTGTCAAGTCTTTTTGTTTGGGAATGCAATTACACCAGTTAGATAAACAGTGGTTATTCCCCAGTATAATTACACTTTGTAGCCATATTACTTTTCCAGCTGGGCTACAGATTATCACTTTGTGCACTGCGAAAAGTATCTTCTCAATCAAATACTCTTAGAAATCCATCAAAAATACTATTTAAAAGAAAAGAAATTAATACAACTTGAAATGGAGGTATATGTTTGTGTTTTAAAAAAAAACACTCTTTGGATGATTTTATATAAGGCTTAGTGGTCCCCTAATACTGTATTTGAAGTCTCTTTCCCAAAATTCAGCCTTGGTGCAGAATTACAGCTATTGAGGAAGAGGGAGGGGGGGGGGCAGGTGGAGGCTGGGGTGTGGCCTTGACAAACTGCCTCTTTGCTCATCTGAAAGCCATGATGTCTCTCTCTCATGGGGGCAAATTCTCTGTGCAAGTAAAGCAGAGAAAGGGGAGGTAACCTTGCCCCTTATGACCTCATAATTCCAGATCGGCCCATCTGAGCTTTCGTTTTCTCAAAGGCAGAGCAGGATACCCAGGGCTCGGTTTACACCTATCACCATTTCTAGCCACTGGGGAACCTTTGACAGGCTGGCGGAATGCATATTAATGTAAAGAAAAAAACTCAAAGTGACAGTTTTATGCCTTGGGACCTTTAAGACTCATCACTCCCAGTTGAGTCACCGTTCTGCCTTGTTAAGATACACAATAAGAACACGTTAACATCCATTAGAAGTGAGTGGTAGGCCTACTTGTTTCAGGGGGAAACTGAATATGATTTGGCTTATTTTTGATTTTACAGTGTGAGTGTTAACTGAATACATAAAAGGACAGGACAGGACATGGCGGTGACAAAAGAGTGTCCAATCATATTTCAGCAGATCACATTTAAATAAATAATCACTGACTGATCTCCAGTAATTTCTTTCTTTTGAACTTTTTCTTACCACTCGAATTCTTTCCACAAATGAGGTGCTGGTACGGTTGCAACAGACCCCAGATCTCCGAGTCGTTGTTGATGGCTTGCTCCAGTGACTCCAGCGTAAACTTGGGGGTCCCGTTGTCCCTCTCCACCAGCGCGCTGCGCAGGACGCGGCTGAACACCTCTCTGAACAGACTCTCCATGCAGGCGGTGAGGTAGATGGCAGCGTGCTCGTGGATCCTGAGGGCCACGCGACTATCCACCATCCACCTGAAGAACTTTCCCACGGAGAATACCAGCCCGCAGCGCACCGACTTGCCTTGGCTGAACTTGTCCCCGGTGCTCATGTTGTAGAGGGACAGGGCGCTGAGAGCCGCCGTGATGCAGTTGACAGAGATGGTCCATGAGAGCACCACCTTGATGGCGCTCTGGATCTCATACTTGGTGCACTTGGCGTAGCGCAGGCTGAGACGCTGCGCTTCCCGGGCCACCCTCACCAGCGCGCGGCTGATGAGAGCCGACAGCCGGGCTAGGACCTCCGGTGGCGGGTTGCCCACCATCAGCTCCTCGTCTTTCCTCAGTGCGCCCTCCACCTCGCCGAGGCTCCATGGCACGTCCTCCAGCTCGGGCAGCTTGGCGCACTGACCCGAGCACTCCAGTATCTCCGTGTCCTCCGCCAGGACGGTGTTGACTGTGTCCAAACTGTTCTGTCTGCTGTGCATTGATTCGGTCAGATGCCAGCAGTTGCCCCCATGCACGATGGACTGATGCGTGTCGGAGCAGCACAGCGACACGCTGGACGACCTGACCGAGTCCGCAGCTCCACCATAACCAGAATCAAGCGTTAAATCCTCCAGCGTCCTCACGACGGTCTTACCCTTGCCTGCCATAACTGCACCGCATACTGTTGGGTATGCTTGGTCCCTCAGTTAAATACCACAAACTCGTTTTCCTGCTTTTTGTCAGCCGCTATCCGATGACTTAATTGTATTTCCCAGGTTAAAGAGTGAAACGACTTTCATACTTCTCTGAGTGGCTGTATGTCTTCGATATCCTCTTGACCACAACTTCATACGCGTAACGTGAGAGCGCACAAACCCTCCGCGCTCACTGCAACAAGCGCAGCACGGGAAGGAATCTGATGGAGAGGTGGAGCCTGGAGCCCCGCGGGCGGAAACAAGCCAATCCGCATCTCCATCAGCTTTGAATGACACAGACAGCCTACCTGCTACCTTTAAGCAGAGGCTACCTGGCGCTGGTGAAACCACTGCAGAATCAGAGACATAGACGTAAGCTGCTGTGCCAACCAGTCTGTATTTGTACTCGTGTGCAGTTGCAATGAAGTGATGGCAGGATGAGAGGTGGATTCCCACTGAGAAAACACATGGTGGAAATGTGAACGCTCTCTTGATAGGGTGAAAAAAATATGGACCAATGACACAGAACAGCGGGAGAGGGACAGCATAAAAACATTTGTATATAGGCCTACTTTACTACATTAAAATAGATTTCTCTGTTAAAGAAAGGAATGGTTGGGACACCGACAAACACTGCTTTTTGTTAATATATTTATTTTTTCATAGGTCAAAGGTTATGTACTTTTACTTTTGTTACATCACTCATAGCAGCTCTGTTGGGCTATGTTATGGGTGTAGGCTACTTGCTTTGCAATGTATGTCTAGAATTCAAGTAGAAATAACTTCAATGAAAAACACACATTTTAAGAACAATATGGTCAGGTGCCTTTTGAATTATTTTTCCATCTTGAATGTGCACTTTCTCCCATTGTTCTCAGCTAATAGCCTAATAATAATGTTCTGTTTCACTTAAATGTATTAGGACATCTGTAACATCTCTGAATGAACCTCTGTATCTGAATGGAAAAAATATGAAATACACATGGGGCCTGCAGTGAACAGCTGTTTTTGCTGTCCACCACTGGTGATACTTTCAAGTGAAAGTGCTTCTGGTTTCAGGTTTAGCATCATTTTCATCGCGATGTTATTGAACAATTTATTCTCCATAATACAACTGAGACTGACATTCTGAGGACATTCTGAGAGGAACAGTTGGTGAAACGATGATTCATCCATTCTGTTGGGCTTCTCCTTGTACCAACCATCTGTCCACACTGCCTGGCATGCCAGAGGCCCTTTCATATTTTCTTAGCATGACACTGCAGTACCCATGCCAAAAAACTCATTGAGTTTAGAGAAATGATGGGGTGGCCATTAGCTCACCCAGTAAGGGCCTTTTCCCCGTGCTGGCTGAGTCCTGCAGCGGCCCGGGTTTGAGTCCGACCTGTTGCCCTTTGCTGCGTGTCATCTCCCATTTCTCTCCCCCTTTCATGTCTATCCACTGTCTCTACACGATAAAGGGAAAAGCCTCCCCAAAAAATAATCTTTAATAAAAAAAGTTTAGAGAAATGATGTGACGCCCACTCTTGCAGAGTGATTGACAGGGAAGAGTGCAAACACAAATCATACCAGTTTCTTAGTGTCATTGTTTAGCTGACAACTGATACACAACAGCATTACCACACTGCATCATTTATGTTTTAGAGCAAAGTATCTCTGTTTACCCTCCACGTGGAAACACATTGGAAGACTTTTTTATAATATTACCGACAAGTTCGGGAAGATTGTTTTTGACTGAATATTAAATTATTCACCTGCCAAAATAAAATGATACTGTAGGTGATGCGATATCATTCTTACATGAACTCCATAGAGAAAACAATGTCATTGTAAACACAATTAAATGATAATAATGTATTTTGCATAGAGAACTCTTCCTATGAGAGTTTCTATGTAAGAAGATGTGGCCATCAGAACATGCCCACCTCCACTCGGTGACATCAAGTCAGTTAGTCTCCAGCAGTCTGCCATGAGTTCTTGATGCAATGCAGCATATCTTGCTGACTAACTCAGGTGAGAGTGGTGGAGGTGGGCAGCTGTCAGCTGCTTCTCTACACGCATTGTGCTCAGTTTGTCCTCACGTATTAAGCCCTGGTTGCCTGGTAACAGCAAAAGGATCATGAATTTCCCAGCAAGATGATAGATTGTTAGTATTTTGCCAGCAGAATGAGGCATGCTTCCTTAGTCATGCTGCACAGTCAAGTTTTTTGATTTGGTAAATTATTAAATAATGTGTTTTTTAAGTAATTCATGTAATTAGGTTTGTATTGCTTGTCTTATCTCTAAATATTGGAAAGCATTTTTCTTTTGCTTTTCTAAAAAACTGTTATACTGTGT
The DNA here is from genome assembly GCA_013375575.1 of Percina caprodes. Lineage (NCBI taxonomy): Eukaryota > Metazoa > Chordata > Actinopteri > Perciformes > Percidae > Percina > Percina caprodes. The sequence goes on along the minus strand of JABXJD010000007.1, from coordinate 4,887,074 downwards.
ATTTTGTGGCAGTACATTTGGTACTAAACTAGGACTTCTATCTAATTTTGATAATTTATCAATATAACAACAATAATAATTATAATACTATGCTTATTACCATAATACCATGGTTCTATAAAAATACTGGCAAGAAAAAAAGTACTGCATCCACCATAAGAACTCCTTATAATCATGGATGTTTGACATTAAGTTATCATCGTATGAGGGCGATAGTAGCATGATGTTATACTGCCACTCAGTGGCTTAAAGTCGGTACTATTTCCACAGTATGCATTGTATGCCCATAGCATTATTACAAAAACATTTATGTAAGAGAATATTGTGACGCATTTCTTATTTAGTCATTGAAAAACATCAAAAACAAAGAAAATAAGATTGAGAGTGGTATACAAACTGCTACTACTTTTAATAAAAACACATACACTTCAACAGATAAGGATATATATTGCAAGAAATTCAATTAACAGTGTTTTATAAATCACAAAATGGCATTAAGAGAAGACGTGTAAGGAACACAAGGATATATAAGAAAATTTACTTTTCTTTATATATAAGACAAGATCAATAAGATACGACGTCCGAAGTACGAATTAAATAAAAACCAGTGGCAAAGAGAAAGGTTTTGAGCCTCGATTTACTGCATAAGGTTGAAAAGCTCATCTAAAATGCAAACTCAGGCTATCATTTTCACTAAATCAGGGGCCAACTTCTGAACATAAAAGGCTATTTGCTCTGTGGAGGTCGGTTTTAAAAATATTTTATTATTATAGTCACAGCTTTTCAACTGATTTCAGTCTGCAAGTGGGGCAAATTCAACGGTTTGATATTAAGTGCGTCAGCTACACCTACAAGCGTTCTGACGACACACGGACAGACACGTACACCCACCCGTGACCACCCGTGACCGCCGCCCATGCCTGACTTCATGTGCTTATCCGGGTTGTTTTATGGTAAACAAGCCAGTTGGCTCTACAGGCTGGCGGGTTGTACAGTGCATGTTTAAAGTCTTACGTTTTTACACAAACAGTACGTCTTCTAAGCGTATTTGCACATGTTATACAACTATTCATATGTTTATTCTTATGTTATTAACTTATTATACTTGTAGTATATAACAATAAAATACCGGAGGAGTGCTTACATCAGTCTAAACTTGCAGGTTAGTATGACCACAAGTATGTTAACGTTTCATGTAATGTGTCTCGCCTCTCTCTCCCAGGACATTTGGAAAGGACTACGCACGCTGCAGAAACGTGACCATGCTGAGAAAACGCACACAGCGTGCTGGACCAATCACAAAGCTCATAGCTTATGTACGTCCTCGTGTGGGCGGAGTCACGGCTGTGGGTGAAACGGAGAGGAGATTGAACAACTGTTCGTGGACGTGGACGAAAATTGATTTAAAACATCCGATCGAGTGTACAGAAGACGACTCACACGGAACAGAAAAGGATTTTTAACAGCTTTGTGTTGGTTCAGTTTGCCTTACGGCGTCGATTTGGACATTATCGCAAAAACGGTTTTTACATAACCAGCTTTACCCTGTAACGTGTATTCACGGTGGGGAGCAGTCGGATCTTGCAACGGTATCTTCTGCTCGTTTTCAGCAACAACTACCTTCAAATACAGACTAGCTAGTTACTCTGTTACTTAAGTATACGTAGATACTTTCTAGAGTGCAGGCCTGTAATAGCGTTTTTGTACATGTGTAATTTTTCAAGCTTTTTTTTATTATTCGGAAAAATAAGTTATACAACACAAAACGAGGTTACTGCACGTCAGCGACTCGGGTCCTAAAGCCCGCCGGGTTGCTTGTCACATTGCCGGTCTCGTGCCCAAATGGTTCATCAGCCAACGGTTTTTAAATTCTTCGACATAATGGAAAAACTTCTGTTAGAGCAAGGTTAATTGCAAACTTGGACTGCATCATTGAAAACAACGAATTGTATGCTAAAATAGCATACAAGCTAAAATAGCATACAGGCTACAATAGCATACAAGCTAATATAGCACACGCACTTAAGACATTTGGATTCCCAGTGACCTAGTTTCTTCTTTCTTGGATACCATTTTAACAGCGAGTCTGAGTGAGAGTGGAGTGAGCACAAAAGGACTGTTCTTTAAATACAAAAAGGGAAAAAGGACTCATCCAGTTGAGTAATGGTCATTAATACGATCCACTGGTTCAGGAAGGGCTTGCGTCTCCACGACAACCCGGCGCTTAAGGAATCTCTGCTGGGAGCGGATACTGTCCGCTGCGTATACATCCTCGACCCCTGGTTCGCGGGATCTTCCAACGTCGGGATCAACAGGTGGAGGTGAGCAAAACAAGCCAAGCATGAAACTGGGCCACCAAACACATAGCTTCTCACGGTGATCCATGCACATCTGGTTAGCCCACTATAATGTATTTATTTTTATAATAAAATCCCTGGCACTCATTACTCATCGCATGCTTCTTTTGCAGTTAAATTGTATGCACTGGGCATTTTAGCATTTCATATTCAAAAACTTTTATTTATACAAAATTTTTTTGTGTGCTGATATTTTGATGATTATAGTCATTTATTTTTCATTATTTTTGTTATTTCTGGACAAAACGATTAATCCAGAAAGTACTCAACAGATATCGCGATAATCGTAATAATAGGTAGTTTCAGCTCATACCCCCCATAACCCCTTGATGATCATTATGTTTCACTCTTTAATGCAGTATATTTCATAACTGTTATAAACTACCAGTGATGCTTGTTGGTGCACATGTCTTTAAGCCTGTTGGCACCTGTCCCAATACACACTGCATCGTTATGAAGTGTTTGCAGTAATGTCGAATATAAGAAGAAATGTGGCATTTTTACTGTATACAGTAGGTGTATTCCTGATATGTTGACTGTCACACTGTATCTTTCGTTCATTGTCACATGAGGAAAATCCAATCTTTTTGAGTGTTACCAAATATTTGGGAAATCTGTCGACATTTGCTGCAGTCAGTTAGAGAATATTATGACACTGTTTGGATTATATTATCTGGATTATGACTGATATACAGTATTACAGACATAATTTTAGATACTACTCTGAATACCACAATATAAACATAATACATATGAATGAACCATTATTGATAAAGGTGTCAATAAGAGGACAGATAAGTAGTTTCCACTCCTCCATTACATCCTGAGATGTAGTGGTAAATTAAACTGTAATGTCTACTCAGTAATCAGTATGAAACAAAACATCAATTAGACCTTCAGATACATGATTAAGTGAGGCGAAATAAATAACAGTCGCTGGCATTACACATAATTCATATTTTGAACTTTTTCTTCTCAAAAGATGATGTCAAGTTGGTAAATGGTATTTTGATGCATTGAATGTAACCTCCCTGCTAAACTATAATTATGGTGTTATCCAAAATCATAAGTAGCAAGTGTTCTTTTGTTTCTGTAAGTCGTTATCACTACACATGTTCCCTAGAGTTCCAAAGCTCATTGATCACTGTAACCATTTTGTAGATTGTTGCAGTATAAATAAGGGATTAGAGACTTGGCAGTGACTAATACCTTGGAAAATGTAGTCCTGAGATAAAAATAGAAAATGTCTCAGACTTAATTAGTCTTTGTTTGCCAGAGCTGAGAATACTGCATTAGCAAGCTTTGCTTTAATCTCTTAATTCTCTTTCTAAGTAATGTAAGGTTCTTTTAGTCTTAACTCTTAACTTAAGTGAGTTTGGATGTTTAAAATATGTGTGTGAATTTGACCTGCATGACCACATTCCATTGGTGAAGACGCAATGCATAATTTATATTAGTCTATAATTTAATTATTATTTCTAAGATTATTTGTTGGGCATTTTAGCTCTTTATTGATATAGGACAGTTGAAGACATGAAAAGGGAGAGAGAGGGGGGAATGAGTCAAACCTGCGCCCGCTGCGTTGAGGAGTAAATCGCTACATATGGGTGCCTGTTCTACCAGGTGAGCTACCAAGACACCCGAGATTGAGCAAGTCTGTCTTTACTTGAATGAGATAGGGACATGCTGTTTGGGTCTGGTGACACAAAATGCAAACGGTTTGCAGACTCATGTGACAGAGCTAAGAACAAGGTCTGTTGTGGTTAGTGGAGTTTCTGCCAACCTATAACCCACTGGCTTTGTCCTCCTTCCTAACCCTGTAACCCATCAGCAGACACTGGAAAGTTTTTCTACTTATAACAAACAGTTGATATCTTTGTTATCCCCAGCTTGGTCGGTGACCTAGACACTTTATTCATCACAAATGTGTCCTGCAGTCAGCGAAGTGCTTCAGTGTAGAAATTATGTCATCTTGGGTGGCAGATTTACAGATGCAGGTGCAGAATAAAAGAGCTCCTGAGGTTTAGAGAACAGTAGGTGTCTCGCGGGATGCTTGTGTTTCCTTTCCTGGCTGCTATGCACGCAGGTTTGCATTTCGATCCCATGCCGTCACTGGAAGAGTAGGGCAGCATCACAGAAGGCCTGCCCTGTTATGGAGCATCCATGTTATGCTTACATGGTTATGCAACAACAGCTTGGGGTGACTCAGAGCTCACACACATACAGATCAGTCGGCAGTATTCTCTGATTTGCTCGCTCCTTTTATTTTTACTGCGCATATCAGACACAAACACAAGTAAAACCTTTTATCTTTAGAACCTTTGGAGTGCACTATATTATCAATAAATTATGTTTTTGTCTGTGTAGTCCATTTGTTTTTAGAAATAATGTAAAAGTCTGAAAAAAAGATCCTGTTGCGGTTAAGTGGAGCATGTAACTGAATTTGTCATGCACTTGCATACAGTTGCATTAAACAGCCTGTAACAGAATTATGAAAACATATGCTCTGTTGCATTACAAGAACTATTAATATACTTGGACCATAGTGATATTTCTGTAGCTCTGCAACATTTAGGTCTGTGATTTTGTAACTTACAATGTACATTGCTCAAAGAAAGAAAAACTCATCGTCGTTGTGCTGAAGGCTATGAAAAGCTTGCAGCTTCTGTGATTAGCAATTCCTGCGCTTCTGCTATCATTTAAATAGATGAAGTTAGCAGTGAGCAGCCCTGTCCTTGAGAACTAGGGGGCAATACTCAGGGAATACGGTGGCTCAATGCTGGCAGATTACATAATCACAATAACTTTCCCTCCCCCTGACAACTCCACATGCAGCACAAATAGGTCAGTGTGTTAGGAGTGAACCTCTTCCACACTTCTCGTCTTTTTGACCTACTTTGCCAACGATCTCTGCTGCGCAGTGCAACCGTGAGCACTGATCTAACACTTTATGCTCAAAAGAGTGAGTGAAGAGTTATGCCAGGTGGCCCAATCAAATCATGACAGCCCTTTTTTCAATTGAAAGATATAGATATATGTAGTTAGAGTAGGGCTGCTCTATAAAAGAGTGTTTGTAACAATTTGGAGGGAAGCAAGAGCGCCCTGTCAGAAGACAGCATGGGAAAAGTAATAAAAAAAAAAAAAAAAAATAGACACAGATGACCATTTTTGTGCAATGCACTACAGTTTTATAGTTCACACAAAATCCTCATTAACACGCAGGGGCCCTGAGTGTACTTTTTCAAATAGATGTCCAGTATCAGCCAAGTGTTTGTTAAAGCCTGGGAAAATCTCACTCTGTTCAGAAATCACACAGTCACCATGTTTTCTATAATATTTATATATTTAGATTTATAAATTAAGTGGACTTGCTGCGGAGATAAAGGCTTCGGCTTGCAGTTGGTAGAGTCTGTATCAGCGGTCCTTGTAAGCAAGTTGGCTCCCAATGCTAAAAAAGCCAGGTTGAAGCAGCTGTTAAACCGAGTCACATAGACACTGCTCCAGTTCTTTGATACAATTTAAAAGACCCCTCCCAAAGATAGACGCAGACGCACACAATGTGTCTACTTTCATAAATGGACTTTTATCCAGTTTTATTTAGATATTTATTATAGTCACTTTTGTCCATGCAGTTGTCATTTTCCTCCTCTGTTTCTTATTAATGTGCTCTGAAATGCAATTTGCACATGTAAATATGTGTATTTGTGTTGTAAATTTTTTTTTTTTGTGTTTTCGAAATGCTGTTTTATGAAAAATAAATCTGCTTGGGTTGAATTCTATAAAAGTGGTTTGTGACTTAAAGACCATGGGAAAATATGGGTCACAGGGTGAGACCCCCTGCTCCAGAGAACACTTAAGTTTAATTTAACATGTTACATATGCCGTTACTGAACATGTTTTTACTTCTGAGTCACATCTCATATTCTTGCTTGTCCTTTGGTACACAGCACAGAAAGGCCTCGTTAGATAACAGTCGCTTGCTGTTTATCAGTGTCATGTCACATTGTGCTCGCTGAGTAGTAATTCAGAGCGGCTAAATTGCTTAAAACTTCATATCAGTGTACATGATGAGGATGATGATGATGATCACACTCATGTGGTTGACTCATCCACTGTTTGCACGACTCAGCCTTAAAGTGCCCATATTGGGAAAAAAATATTTTTTTTCTGGGATCTGGGGCGTTATTTTGTGTCTCTGGTGCTACCACACGCATACAAACTTGGAAAAAAAAAACTATCCGTGCTGTTTTGAGTGAGAGACCGGTTTCTGAATGTGTCTTGCCTTCAGTCTCCGGGTGAGCTGTAAAAAATCTGCACGGCTTCTACGTAACTAGCCGAGACGAGGTGGCACTGCTACAACACACACTAGTTCACCATAATCTCCAAAAGAACTACTTCCATGTCCTTGTTCTGCAGGTATTCCACTAGTGTTCCTCGTTTAGAGAAGAAGTCTCCCAGCTAATCCTGCCTTCTACTGACCAAAGCTGGAGAAAGAGTTATCTAGCTGATGTGATCTTACCTAGCTACTGAGCATGTGTGGCTCCCAACAAAGATAGTATAGAAGTGATATGTCTCACTCTGTAGCTAAAACAGAGACGTAAAAACACAGAGTGAAAACAGGATCTGCAGCAATGTGCAGTACAACAAAAATATGGTGTTTTTATAAAAAAAAAAAATTAAACCATGTAAACCTATTCTGGCACAACCTCAAATTACAATTATGAACCTGAAAATGAGCATAATATGGGCGCTTAAATGTTCAAGCAGTGGTGTAGTCTACGTGATACGCAGGGTTACGGCGTATACCCACTAGGAAAGCTTAAGGATTTCAGTAAACCAACTTACAAAAGCGTGAGGATACCAAACCATGATTGTTTTGTGACAGAACTTTTACACTTTAGAAATTCACCCCGTCTGTGTTACGAGTCACGTAAGAAGACTATTATAATTATAATATATAATTATAAAGACTATTGGATATATAAAACACAATTGAGCTCAAACTACACTCTGTCAGTGTTTTGGTAAGGCAAGGCAGCTTTATTTGTATAGCACATTTCAGCAACAGAGCAATTCAAAGTGCTTTACACAAAAACAGTTAAAAACAGAAAAAACAGTTTAAAAATAAAAAATAAAAACCGATAAAACACAGGAATAAAAGTTACAGTGCAATATATAAGAAATTAAACATTAAAGAAATGAGCAACATTTAAAGAAAGGCAACATCAAAAAGAAAGGTCTTCAGCCTTGATTTAAAAGAACTAAGAGTAGCAGCAGACCTGCAGGTTTCTGGGAGTTTATTCCAGATATGAGGAGCATAGAAACTGAAAGCTGCTTCCCCCTGTTTAGTTCTGACTCTAGGAACAGACAGTAGACCTGTCCCAGATGACCTGAGAGGTCTGGGGGGGGGTCATAGTGTACTAGCAGATCAGAAATGTATTTTGGCCCTAAACCGTTTAGTGATTTATAAACTAGCAAAATAACTTTGAAATCAATTCTTTGAGGCACAGGAAGCCAGTGTAAGGACTTCAGAACTGGAGTGATGTGATCCAGTCTCTTGGTCTTAGTGAGGACTCGAGCAGCAGCGTTTTGGTAAGCCAGAAACTACAGTAAATGAGCCAGATGACAAAAAAAGTCGACTACACCACTGAGTTATATGCCTGTGTTTTTATGATTTAGTGATGTATCACAGTCCGTTCTGTCAGAAGACACACTGACTAAAGCAAAAGTTCAACAAAGTAACACTTCAATGTGAGAAATACTGTATGCTTTGGCATTGCCAAAACACAGTAACCTGGGCACACCCTTTTTTTTTTAAACTGCTGGTCTCAGGCCCTAAGCTCTGCAGAGGTGCAAGGGGTCAATGTTGTAGGCAGTTATTTGTCAGTAGGAATAATAGTCACATGAAGGGCGAAAACTCATGTCAGGAGATATTATTCCGAATTTATATAACGGGACATTTGCACGCTTCAAGCAAAAACAACATTAACAAAACAGTGTCCCCTGATGTGTCAGCAGTTGCTTTCATTTATTTGTTTCTTTAATACTTGCCCAGAATGTCCCATGTTCCCACTTATTATCTAACCAACAGGGACACATCTACAAGGAATGGGCTCTTTCACCACCATTAAGACGGCCCTTTGTCCTCCTGTGTCCCCTGGCTTACAGACATTATCTCAGCCAGATGTTTCTGCTCACTCCCACACGTGCTCTTCTCTCATTGCTGACCCTTTCGGCTTTTGTTGGCAGACACATTGTCATCCCCACTGACCAGACATTTATGAAGACTTTTCACTTCGCAGCGTGTTGGCATACAACGCTTGTAGTGTAGGGAATCCAAAATGTTCACTTTGGTTACTTGTCACTCCTAAAATGATGTATCTGTTTCCTTATATTCAATATTGTGAATTTAATCATCTCTATATTAAATGGACTGCATCATTACCCGCTTCCTTATTCTTTGCTTTGCGTGTTTCACCAGTGTAAGAGGAAGAGCTGGCCGCTGAATTTGGGGAATCAAATCTGCAAGTTCACATTTCAAAATCTCTGCAGAGATGATGTTGTGTAACGGGAATAAATATTTGTCTGCACCCTCTTCTGTCAACACAGTCAAGAAAAAAAGAGAGAGAATTTGTATAATTGGGTCACTTTAATTCGTCAAATGTCCTGGAAGAGTTCTTGTGTGTCAGCACCGGGTTGTGAACACAGGAATATTTCATTGTATTTATTTAAATAGATTCTTGGAGTATGTCGTCTGAATAGATTTTGCTACATACAGTTTGCGGATCAAATGGCAAGTTGAATTGAAAGTATTTTAGCTTCTTGTCACATCCAGTACATCCTGAAACAATCATCCATTAACTTTAAAACAAGTAACACAATGTATCTTTCCTCGGAAGCTCAAGACTTTGCAACGTGTCTTATTATACATATGCCTTATATTGTTGCTGTCAGTGTTTTTTAACGGCCTTTTCTTTATTCCTGTTGTCCTCCAGGTTCTTACTTCAGAGTCTTGAGGACTTGGACTACAGCCTCCGTAAACTCAACTCTCGACTGTTTGTGATACGGGGCCAACCCACTGATGTATTTCCAAGACTGTTCAAGGTGACGGCTAAGTTCCCCATGAAGCTTAAAGCTTTAGTGCATAACTTTTTTTATATTAAAGAACGTCCGCTTCATTCAAGCCATTGCCAAATGAGTTGCTACAAAACTAATTAAGACTATCAGCTCCACACAACTCTCTCTGTATTTCTCATTATGGCTGTGTTGAGAAGATTGTCCCACGCAGAAACTTGAGTGAAGATAATTACCTCTGCTGAAGAGTCCATCATATTTTATAGTATCATTACCTTGAATTCCTCATGGGGGAAAGAAACTACCCACTATAGTTTTAAGTCCCGGTGCGCTTTAAAAATGTTGCGCAAACCCTATTTAATCTATTCTGTAGCTAACTTTGGTTCATTCTCTGTTCTCCAGGAATGGAACATTTCTCGTTTGTCTTACGAGTACGACTCTGAGCCTTTTGGGAAAGAACGAGATGCAGCTATTAAGAAACTGGCCTGTGAGGCTGGAGTGGAGGTGACGGTTCGCATCTCCCACACACTCTATGATCTGGACAAGTGAGTTAAAATCACCAGTGGGGGGAGAATATTCAGATCCTTTTCTTAGATTACATTACATAACATTACTAAATCAAAATTTTTAAAGTAACTAAAGCTGTCAGATTCATGTAGTGGAGTAAAAAAAGTACAATATTTCAAGTAAAGTACATGTACCTCAAATTCGTACTTAAGGACAGTACTTGACTCTTACCACTCTACTTCTGCTTTATGGGGGCGTTCAGACCAACAAAAAAAACAATCTGGCAGTTTGCCACAGGGTTGTGTGGCGAGGGGAGTGTCATTTGTGCGACGTCCTGTTGTGTTCCTAAACCCCCGCTAACAAAGCCCAAGTAGACTTGATATTTCACAGTTACTGTTTTCCGTCAGATTGTTTATAGATTTCAATGTTTCCGACCTCACATGGAGGTAGCCTTATTTCACAGGAGAGAGAGAAAGAAAAGAGACAAGCGAGACATAGCGAGTGCTTTGTTGTTGTAGGAAACATTCAGATATTACACAAACTCTCAGGCAGTGCAGTACTTGTGTTTTGTTTTTTTTACCCTCCAAGATACAAAAAGGCGAAAGAGTAGTCAAATGTTATATATCCAGTATTTGACTCTTTCTGTGCTAATTTCACTCCCGCAGGATCATAGAGTTAAATGGGGGTCAGTCCCCGCTCACCTACAAGCGGTTCCAGACCCTCATCAGTCGTATGGATGCAGTGGAGGTGCCTGCGGAGTCCATCACGGCTGACGTCATGGGGAAATGCAGTACGCCACTGTCCGAAGACCATGACGACAAGTTTGGCGTCCCCTCTTTGGAGGAGCTGGGTGAGTGAGGCCAGACAGAATCAGTAGTTTGGGTTCAGATAAAGCATGCAAACATGATGACATACTGAAATTCAACATTATTGGCTGCATATTAATGCGTTTTATTTTGATGTGATCCCTGCAGGTTTTGATACTGAAGGTCTGTCCTCAGCTGTGTGGCCGGGGGGAGAGACTGAAGCCCTCACGCGACTTGAGAGGCATTTGGAGAGGAAGGTCAGTCAAATCAGACAAGAGCCAGAAGCAATCAGTAATTTTGTTGTTGTTGTGATTAACATTTTTTGTCATCACCACCCACTCAAACAAAAATTTAAGAAAAGATGTTAAGTTCGTACAACAAAAATGGACATAAACATTTTTTTCAAACGCTACCCTTGCCACTTTTGGATTGACAACAACCCTTCATTCCTCCATCCTCTTAAAATAATAATCATAATAATCACTCGGTTAACAGAGGTAGAGAACTCCTGTAGTAACCGGAGTATGCCTGCATGTATACACGGTAACTGAGCTATGATCGGTTTAAGCGTCTGAGCACTGCCCTCCCCACTCTGAGGGAGTTGATTTTGAACCGACATACTCCGTCAGCGCGCTGAGAGACACAGTCGTTTAGTGATCGGTCTGTGTAATGTTGACATAGTTCAACTGGAAGGAAACTCGTTGTGCTTTGGCAGAGCGCCACCAACTGTACGGGAGGAAGAGTTATTCCTGTCATTCTCCCCATTCTTCTCTGCTAATGTATACGGGGAAAGTTGGCATAACGCGGTTAGTAACTTCACTGGGGTAAGACCATACCCGGGTTACTGCTGAGTACGTAAACAGTCTTAAAAGAAACCTTGTCCAATGTTATGACATGACACCATGCTGTCATGCATTTTCATTTCTGATTATGTGACTGTGTTGCCATCAGGCATGGGTAGCCAACTTTGAGCGTCCCAGAATGAACGCCAACTCGCTGCTCGCCAGCCCGACGGGCCTCAGCCCGTACCTGCGCTTCGGCTGCCTCTCCTGTCGCCTCTTCTACTTCAAACTCACCGACCTCTACAGGAAGGTAAGTCCTGAAACATGTCTGAACATATGAATGAACAATTTTTGGTATCTAATAATAGGCTGCATTTATGTTTTGGCCCAAAAACTGCTGTTGGTAAAAGGAGGGACTGTCTTATATTTGGGACCATACAGTTTGATTTTAATTTGATTATTTGAGATCTCACCTTGGTATTAGAATTTCTACCACAAAGAAAACAAAACTAAATAAAACCACAGAGATGAAAACATAGACAAATCAATCAGATTTGAACAAAAAAACAAAAAAGATACATTTGAGAAGGAAACATAAGGCTTGTATTACTTTGCAATATCATATTATAACAGAAAAAGTAGATATGCATATACAGAATACAAAATTGGAGGTCATACAACACAACATACAACAATACACTTTATTCAAATGTCAAAATTTATTCACATTGTGACTACATTATTATTATTGATTCTGCTACATTTATTTTATTTTGGATCGACTTTAAAGACAAAAGATATAAAAGTATCCTGCCTCTTTGTGCACAGTGCCTTTTTAGTCTGATGAACTTCTTCTATACCATGTGTGAGGGTGATCGACTGCTCCTGTTGTTTATACCAACACCTAGTGGTTCCCTATTTATTCTATAATGAGGTCAATAATCCACTGCAGTCTTGCTTTGTTGCGCTGGCTCCCTCTTGAGATGTGATGTTGTACATTCAGTCTCCAATGCAAATGTTTACAGTCTTAAAAATATAAAGTATTATTGAGGGGAAATGAATTATGTAACTGAATTGGCTTGGCTTGATTTTACTGTGTCAAGGCACTGTCCAATCGAGTTTTAATACTTACTGCTGCCTAATGCAGAGGTGCCAGTGCCAAGATTGTCATCCTATTTTATTCTACTTTGTTAAATATGATAGGTTGTATGATTTCTCAAGACAATAACATGTGTCCTGCCACTTCTCCAGGTGAAGAAGAACAGCTCCCCTCCTCTCTCGCTCTACGGTCAGCTGCTGTGGCGTGAGTTCTTCTACACAGCTGCCACCAACAACCCCTGCTTTGACAAGATGGAAAGTAACCCCATCTGCGTTCAGATCCCATGGGACCGCAACCCTGAGGCGCTGGCCAAGTGGGCGGAGGGCCGCACCGGCTTCCCCTGGATTGACGCCATCATGACGCAGCTGAGGCAGGAGGGCTGGATCCACCACCTGGCTCGACATGCCGTGGCCTGTTTCCTGACCCGAGGAGACCTGTGGATCGGCTGGGAGGAGGGCATGAAGGTAGAGCATGTTGACATTTTATCATATAGATTTTTAATGTCTTCATGTCTTTTTTTTTTTTTTTTTTTCTTGTTTACTTAAAGTATCCTGATTTTTTTTTTTTTTCTCTCTCCATAATATCAATTTGAATACTTGATTATATGCTATGTTCCTGTTTGTGGCATTGCTAACTAAAGACTAATAAAGAAAAACTCAGGAGCAGCACAACTCATTTCACAGACGTGTAGAAGGTTCGGGAAACTTTGATGAATTAAATAAATAGGAGCATTTTTTGAATTCTTAATTGAGGATAGTTTAGAATTACACAGTACAGTGTACGTGCCATTCCAACTTCTGAACGTTCTGTCTTCCTGAAGGTGTATTTAAACTCATATTGAAACTTATGCTGGAGACATTAAGTTCAGCTGAATCCTCAGGGTATACAAAGATATTGCAGGCACCTAAAACACAGATGCTAAAGCCTAGTTCAGCCTATCTCTCTCTGGGAATGATGCAAAAGTGTGGTGGATTACTTACATAAGTGATCTACTACACCCTTATGTTGTCAGTTATGAGGTCCTCAGATCAGGGCATCCTGGCTGTTCCTTGTACTAAGCTGAAAATAAAGGTGACCGAGCGTTTGAAACTCCTAGACTTTGGAACGCTTTTCCACATGTTTTAAGAGTGACTGCATAAAAACAACTGAAGGCGCATCTTTTTAGTCAGGTGTTCATTTAGCCACATTGCTAACTGTATTATTATATATTTATGCTCTTGTGTTTTACTACAATTTATTGTACTTGTTATGACTATTGATCTGTTTTAATGTATGTATTTATTTTGCCTGTAAAGCACTTTATGACTCTATCTGTGGTAAGTGCTATACAAATTAACGTACTTACTTACTTGTGCGGATGGCCTGTAAAAAAAAAAAAAAAAAAAGAAATTCCCTTGTCATGCAACTGCCTAGATTTCCTGAATCTATGGAAGCACAAAGTTGAAGTATTTCTCTGCCTGTAAATGTTATGAGGTCATGTTGGAAACTGACCTGAAAGAGACCTGGGGTACCACTGTCTCAACTTACATAGCATGAGTTCGTAAGCTGGAAATTCCACCAAAAAGACTAAAAATAAAGACTAGTTCATATTTAAGTTTATGAGAGCTCAACCCTCTCAGCTCAGAGATAGCAAAGCACAGCCCATATGAATCCTCGCGTTTCTTAGCTAACACAATGCTTTTTTGTGTCTTTAGGTGTTTGAAGAGCTGCTGCTGGATGCAGACTGGAGTGTGAATGCAGGCAGTTGGATGTGGCTTTCCTGCAGCTCTTTCTTCCAGCAGTTCTTCCACTGCTACTGCCCTGTGGGTTTTGGCCGACGCACAGACCCCAATGGAGATTACATACGGTATGCTGACAAACTGCAATGCATGTGGACACCTTTTTAACTGTATGTAGAACTGGGCAATATATCGATATTATATCAATATCGTGATATGAGACTGGATATCATCGTAGATTTTGGGTATCGTAATATGACATTAGTGGTGTCTTTTCCTGGTTTTAAAGGCTGCATTACAGTAAAGTGGTGTCATTTTCTGAACTTACCATACTGTTGTAACTGTTCTGTTATTGGCCTTTACCCACTTAGTCATTATATCCACATTACTGACGATTATTTATCGAAAATCTCATTGTGTAAAAATGTTGTGAAGGCACCATTAGTCAACATTACAATATTGTTGCAGTATCGATATTGAGGTATTTGATTTTGTCCATATTGCCCAGCCCTAACTGAATTTATTACACCACCCTACATGCTCACTAAACCTCTTCATCTCTTCACTCAGACGCTACCTGCCTGTTCTGAGAGGGTTTCCAGCCAAATATATTTATGATCCCTGGAACGCCCCAGAGATTGTGCAGAAGGCAGCCAAATGTGTTATTGGAGTGCATTACCCCAAGCCCATGGTGAACCATGCAGAGGCCAGCTGTCTCAACATTGAGCGAATGAAACAGATCTACCAGCAGCTCTCCTGTTATAGAGGCCTCGGTAAGGACACTAGAAAGCTAAATACAGATAGTCATTCCTAATAAACATCTAAAGGCCGAGAATTGTAAATATAACTAGCAGCAGTGGTTTGCATTGAATAGGATTTTATCAATCTAAAGTTACTGTACTTTGTATAAAATGACTGTTGTCTGTGTCCGTAGGCCTTCTGGCTACAGTTCCGTCCACCTCTAACGGGAACAGTAACGGAGAGATGTCCTCATACGGGATGGGGTTGTCTGCCGAGGCTACCCACAATGCTGCAGCTCCATCTCGTAAGTGCCATAACACATGCAGTAGGTCAGGGTTCTTTGTAATTTGCTCTATTGTCCATGAGGAACTTCCGTCGCTAGATTGGGAAACCCTGGGTTGATTGCAGGGATGTACGATTCAGAAAAATGTCACAATTCGATTTAATTCCGATGTTTAGGCTCACGATTCAATTCAATATTGATTTTCAATTCAAAAACAATTCTCGATTAACAAAACAATTCACAGTATGTAAAAGTAGGTACTTTTCCCGTGTGTGTGTGTGTGTGTGTGTGTGTGTGCGCGCACACATATCCATATTATTCATGTGGATTTGTTATTTTAACCACCGTCGTGACACAGCTTATGCGGGGCCACGGTTGTTAGGTTAGGTGAAGCCGGGTAACGGAAATAAATCCAGGGAATGTTGATCTTGCTTTGTAGTACAGGCCTCTGGAGGTGAAGTTGATTGTTGTTTTTGTCTGTTTTTACAGGCTATCAGATGCCGGTTCAGTCCCAAAGAGAGAGGCAAAGCGGTGTCATGATGTACCTGCAGAATGATCCACAAACGAGCTTTGGCACACACCAGCAAGGTGAGAACCCTCAGCTACTATGCATTTCATTCATCTGTTTCCTTCGTTTTGGTATGTTTGTCTCCCTCTTACGTTGGCATTCAAACTAAACTTCTCAGCTAATCCTTGAATCTTGCTTGAATTCCAGGTTACGCAGGCACCAGTACAAAGTCTTATGCCCAAGGCACACAGCCTACAATTCAGAAAGGTAAGAACAGCCATGCTTTTATACCGAAAAGGGTGCATAGACTCTGTTTCAATACAATGGATGCATTTTTTAATTGATGGTTGAAGATGTTTCTCCTTCAAGGCACCATCTTGTATCAACCATGCTTTAAAGTCTGATACCTTTTATCCAAAGCTATGCCTCTGCTGTTTTGTAGTTAGTGACAGAGATGGTAAAACTGTCATTTCAGGGCGGCTTTCTAAACTGTGCTCTGTTTGTTTTTTCAGGACGTGAACTCCACTGCACCACTCAGACTGTTGTCAAACGGCACAGTGAGGACTCTGGGAATGGCAAAGGCTCTAAAGTCCAGAGACAGAGCATTCACTAAAAAGGTTAGTTAAAAACTTGATCCAAACTTATCGGGAATTTCAGGAATTTGGTCTTTTCATATTGTGTTGACAACATATAGAACCAGGCCTATCCTTTTAAGTTGCAAATAATCTCTTTAGGATGTATCCTTAAATTATAATTTAACCTAATATAAACTCAATATATCTTCCACCGTCCAGTTTGCATTTATTAGGAGTGACATGTTGTATCCTGAAAGTGCTTTTAATAGACATATTGTTCATAAATGTATGTCCTTTCTGTCTCTCCTTACAGGAGTGTCTGCAGACAGACCGTGTACACAGCCAACACAAAGGCTAAGGTTTTTTTTTCATTTTTTTTTATTTTTATTTTTTACTAAGTCTTGGAAGAAAAAATCACTGTTGCATTGACAAAAGCTCAAGAGAATTGTCATTAAACACACACACACACACACTCACACACAAAAGACTATATTATCATGCGGGCTGCATGACTCGGCCAGTGGACTGACATCCGCGAAGCGGCTGTTACACTGTGCTTAATTTTGCCAGGACAAAATTTCTTGTGTATATAATGAATTTGCTAATTTCACATACAACTTGTACATATTTGAATATATTGTATGTGTCTCTCTTTGTGTAGCAATAGACCAATCAATATATTTTTTATATGAGAAATCATTGTGGATGGATCTTGATTTTTTTTGTAACATTTTCAATAAAAATGAAAACGTTTGTAGACCGTCCATTCAAAAACAAATGGTGATAAATCTTGTATTGGTTCTAATACGACTGTCGCTGTCTGTCTGCTTCCCATTTTTTTCCTTTTTTGAGCCGTTCCAAGATATCAACTGTTTTAATCATCACCACTGTAGCAATATCAGTATAAACTATTAAATTGTTGCACTTGTAGAGGGCTACTGAGAAAAGGTGACAGGAAGACAGATTCTACATGTGGTGCCCCCCCCCAACACCCTTGTATAATCTCCATTAAATGTGTCACATGAGAGAACTGCTTCACATGTTCCTTCTCAATGTGCTTGTTTCATTAAAACTGGATATAATATACTATTGGTTTCAGCCTATTCTTTAAATCTCTAGTGTAATGTAATATATTTGTACTTTGGAAAAGACTTCCAATGTAATAAACCTGTTTGGTGCTCTGGTTTTACTCTAAAATGTATCATTATGACATAGTATGAATTACTAATCCCATTGCACTTGGCAGATTGTACGCATGGAGACATTAATGTTTATAAATGACATACCAAATGCAAATGTAGCTGTGGCATTTATTGCACGTCATGTTTAGTTACCACAAATCATTTTGTTAATTACAGTAGTAGATCTTAATTTAGCAACTTGCACTCATTTCCATGCATCACTATTTCAACATTTGTCAGAATATATTACCTGACATAATTGTCAAATAAATATTGTACTTAAATTCAGTATGATTGCAAAACAGCCCATTTCCTATTTTCACAAGAGCCCATATCTGGGCCTTGGCATCAAATCAAAGAACCATGATGAAGGCCACAGGCTAAAACATTAGTGTCAAAAGTATTCACACACATTACTCAGGTAGAAGTATAGATACTAAGGTATAAAAATACTTCTGTTGAAGTATTAACACAAGCTTTTTATCAAGTCAAAGTGTGAAAGTACTGGTTTCAAAACTACTTAAAGTATAAAAGTAAAAGTAATGTAAGGGGGGGGGAATAATATCAATATGCTTTTTCAAATTAGTCTATATGGTACTCGGGTGTGCAGAGCTTGCAGCGTATTCAAAAGGAGTTGTTTTTGAATCCAACCATTTCGAAAATTCTTCCAGGTACGGCCAGGGATGTGGAAGGGTCAGCTGGTCTTCCTGGCTACCAACCTCCTCGCTGAAGAAGAAGATTAATTCAAAATGTTACTATAGTTTAAGGTTAAAAGGATTTCTACAACCACACTTTAAGATTTGCATTTAAGTGTTGCCCCTTAAAAACCTTTAGTTTACCTTGGGGCCCACATGAATGCAGTTACTACACAAGCAAGTTTACAGCAAAGAAATAAAGACCGCAGTGAATGCATACTGGAGTACATGTTGCGAATCAAGAGGATTACAGGGCTGCCAACTCTCACGCATTGGCCGTGAGACACACGCATTTGACTGGTTTCACATGGTCATGGCACCCCCAAATCTCACTCCAAGGTTTTTGAAAAAATTGGCAGCTCTGGGATTAGGTGTCAACTTGTTTTGCTTAGAGGCTGGAACAGACAAAGGGAACAGTACACTGTGTCCTGACTGATGGCTCGCACATGCGGTGTTACATTATTAGTAGGTTAACATAAACTAACGTTAAAACCATTGCCCACAACTACAAACAACACAAGACACAGAAAACATGCAAGACGTAATAGCGCCAAAGAAAACACAGAGAGAACGTTTATTTATGTAAAAATGAATTATAAAACAGGTAATTTTACCAGCTTTCAAGCCTTGCAGCCGGAGGACTCCACAAACACCCACTGATCTGCTTTCATAACATGAGAGGAGGAGCTGGGGGAGAACCAGATAGACTGCAGCCCGGAGGAGAAGGAAGAGGGCGGTGTTTAACATCCAGTCCCGCCTACCGGGCCATTAACGACCGCCGCTATGCTCGTCTGACCCACCCCCTGAACCACCTTCATGAACGTGGTAGACTGCTAGTGTCCAAAATGTAAAAGTTACATCGGCTAGTTATGACATTTGTTCCGTTTTAACTATCCTCTTTCGGCTGTGCTAACTAGCTATAAGCTAACGCAGGCTACCATGTAAGGATACACAACTTGACTGAATAATTAGACTGTGTTATGCTAGTTATTACAACTACACTACGGCTAAGAGACACGAATGGATAACCTTATACGAATTATTAAGCTACTAGTTATCGCTAAATGCTACATAGTAACACATTGTTGTGACATAGCTAGAGGTGACAAACTAGCTAGCTTACAAAAACTAACGTTAGCGTTAGTTAATTAGCGTTAGCTTAACTGTATGCCTTGCATAATGTTTTTATGGGGTTCTGGATACCCCGGGCCTTCTTCAGCAGTTTAAAACATACTATGTCGTATATCGGGTTGCACCCAACACTAATCTGCTCCCTCTCAATGTTGTTTACAACAGAATCTGTAGATTTGTTCTTGGATTTACTTCCACAACTCATCATTGTATTATGTATGAAAAACTTGCTTTACCATCACCGTCAATAAGAAGACACCAGCATTAGTTGCAGCTTATTTATCAATGTATACATTTCAAGTAGCCTTAGTTATCTAAAACAGCTTATGGTACCTTTTTTCCTCAACCTACCTTTTGAGACACTCTACACAGTTCTTCTTTTCTGTCCCTGCTGTAACTTTCACTACAGCTAAGAAAGCCTTTAGGTTTAAAACCCCCTCAGATTGCAATAATCTACCTAAACATTCGATCCATTCAATCTCTCCACTCCTTTAAAAATGCCCTGTTTTCCTATTACAGTACCAACTGTACCTGTCCATAATCCTCTACGATACCATGCTCTTTGGATATATAACTGTGGTGCTCTATCTGGAATCTCTTTTAAATCAACCTTGGTGCAGTACCCCTAAAACCAGTCCCACAATAGTCTGAAGTCTCTTTCCCAAAGTCTAATATACCAGCGCTGCAATGAATGATAATCCTCATTAAAGTTATAAGCATTTTCTGTTGAAACAGTTTTGGAGTCTATGCTGAACTAAGCAATTTAAAAGCTGCAGTGTGTGGTGCTGTTGAACTGTTTAACAACATTTTCCATTATTTTGTGTACCCATTTATATTAATGTAGGTAGACTAAATAACAGATATCTCTAACTAATTAACTGGAGACTGAGTGTATATTTCCTTATGCATAGCCAATATCATATATAACAATACAACACAAAACTTTGTGGCAATTTCCATATTGTGTTACCTTCATCAAATGTCCTAGCCGTTTGTGGCAAAGGAAAGGGCTCACTTTTCTAAAGTCTAAACAAAAAATGTATTTGAAGGGACTAATGTTATAATTGTTAAAACAGTGGTATCTGTGGGACCCCAAAATATTGATAAAATAAAGGCAACACATAGTTTAAAGTCGGTAAAATCAAAATTAAAAGTTAAAATGTCTAAATTAATGTTTTTCTTTGGTAGCACACAGGTAACTGGAAAAAAAAGACGACATGACATGAGCTACTGAGGATATAGCTGCAAATTCACTGCTGGCTTTTGCAATCAAATTGGAGTTTGCATACGTTTTGATGGGTGAATACCGGTAAATGGATTTGATGTCTTTCCCTTTTTTATTTGTACTTTTAGTGTATGCATATTTAGATATATTCTTTCACTAGAGTATTTCAAGAAGTGATCATGAAACTAAATAAGTGAGTTGTGTCAGGTCATAGGCCATTAAATATTTTGTAACAGTGTGTATAACAAGACAGGCACATTGTTAATAAATAGTATTGAAATTATTTAAAAAAATAATGTAAGAATATGAATCTATTGCCTTAAATAGCATGGATAATGAATACCCTCAATCTGGCAGGAATGTGGACAGACTATATTTACTATAAAGTGGAGAATACTGTGGGACACACGTAACTGTACTGCACAATTTTGACCAGACGAGGTCACTGCCTTGCAAAGTAGATTTTTCATGTCTTAGAATATGTTTACCTTACTGACTCTATCTGGGGAGAAGCACTGGTTTGATTGGGACATGTCAAATGACTCATTTACTCTGGATGCTGGTTTATTATTCATATTTAACAACTTATACTTTGAAAATGTCCTAGCAGGATGTCAGCCTCTTCAATTCTGTTTTCTCAGTTTGATCACAACAGTTGTACAGTTTTACTGCATCACTCTATGTGTTCATTTTGGACTGTGGTAAACAGCAGAAGGTGAGGCTATTAATAGCCCTCATCATTTGTTGCCTTTCTTTGCTGATATACACAGTTGTCCCTTGCCACCAGCAACTAAGAGTGCCTTGAAAATACTGGAACCACCTGCTGTCCTCATGTTGTGCACAGGCTTGTTTTAGTGGAGCTTAGTCCACTCTGGGATGAGACAGGCATGAGACATTCTTATAGGCACGTTTAGTTTTTTGGTCCCCTGGGGCCACGGTTATTGTCACTCAGAGCTCCAGAAAACTTGTGTTAAGACTGAAATTCAACCCCCAAGAGATAATGCGTTATCTGCCACGTACATGTACAGCAGAATAACGTCAGAAACTTTATTCGAAGGAGGCACATGTAATAGTTTAATTGGGATTCATAGACGCAACGGTGCACCTGTCTCTTCCTGTCAGTTATCTCATCCTTTTCAAACTGCGTGTGTGCCTTTCCACTGATAACTCAAGACTTGGGAACATAAATTCTTGACAGCAGCATTTAAGTGTTGCAGCGTGGGAGCAATTACACTTTAATCCCCACTGTGCTGAAAGCTAAAAGCCTCCAATAGCAAGAATGTTTTAATTACATTCCAAAGTGGAGACATGGCTGGAGCAGTAAAGCTCATCTTTCATGTCATTGTTGTTACTGAAGGTCTTTTGTGGTTCTTATGTTCTTTTAAGTGTTGTTTCTTTACAGAAATAACTGTTGGTATACAACAAATACAAATATTTTAAATGCACCAACTGACTGCTATAAAAAGGATAACTTTACAAATCATTTTACAGATATTAAAAAACAAAGACAAATAACTAATATCCATAGATAGTCCTTTATTTGCTAAATAAAGAGTATAAATATAGCTCAGCTTTGCACTTCATCTAAAAAATAACATGTTAGTTTGTTAATGCTATGGGGTGCAGGATATTCAAGGGAATGGCTCATTTTGGACAGCTGTAACTTCCATTCATGAAAATCCTCACGGGCTCTGACGTACTTAAGAGATTGCAATGTGCTTTGTTAATGGAAGTTCTTAAAAACCACAAGCTTTGTCACAGTGGCTTTTTAAAATATTATGATGGATTAGAAAGTTCCCCAAATTGTGGACACTGTGAAATATCCATTGACTGGAGGATCCATAGTTTGGTAGGGAGTTTTTTTTCTATTCTCCGTCTCCGTGTCTTGTCAGCACCAGAAGCTCAGTAGGCCTTGTATGGATGTTGGATGTTATTTGTTCTGAATGATACTATGTATTGCTTTTGTGGGACTGGGAAGCACAAGTGTCTAAGTGCATCTGTTGTGTATCTGAAATAGTCTCTCATCTTGTCCTTACAAAGGAATGAGGAGGCGCTGTAGGGTCAGAGTAGAGCAGGGGGGTAGGGGGGGACAAGGTTTGGTGAGGAGAAAATAGACTATTCCATCTGTCTCAAAATCTGCCCTGCTGCTGACCTACACTCTGGAGACTTTGGTCAGCCTATCGTCACATGGTGAAGGCAAACCCTTAAAAAACCTCCAAGCTGCACGCCCGAGACCCCAGTCTTCTCTTGTGTGCAACACATAAGCTGGTCTTGGTGTTCATCCTGCTTTCGCTCTCTTAGAAGGCCTCCGAGGTAACATCATGTCCAACACTGAGGAAATTGTGGAGGAGTATGAAGAAGAGGAGGTGAATGAGGAGGATGAAGAAGTTGTAGATGAGGAGCTGGAGGATGATGAAGCAGAGACAAAAGAAAAGCATGCAGGGGAGAGCGAGCAGGAGGAGGACTCCAAATGGCGGCCTAAGACAACGTATGTGCCAAACATTGTTCCTCCAAAGCTCCCTGATGGTGAGAAGGTGGATTTTGATGACTTGCACCGCAAGAGAGTAGAAAAGGATTTCAACGACCTCCAGACCCTGATCGAGTCGCATTTCTCCACCCGCCAGAAAGAGGAGGAAGAGCTGGTCGCGCTGCGTAACCGCATTGAACGCCGTCGATCAGACAGAGCAGAACAACAACGTGTTCGCACCGAGGAGGAACGGGAACGGCAAACACGTCTGGCCGGGGAGAGGGCGAGGCGTGAAGAGGAGGCAGCAAAACTGCGCGCCGACGAGGAGGCAAAGAAGAAGATGATATTCACCAACAAGTCCTTTGGCGGCTACCTGCAGAAGGTGGACCAGAAGAAGGGCAAGAAGCTGACAGCACGGGAGGAGAAAAAGAAGGCCCTGATGGAGCGTCGGAAGCCACTCAACATCGACCACCTGAACCAGGAGAAGCTTGTGGAGAAGGCGCAGGACCTGTGGCAGTGGCTCCACCAGCTGCATGCAGAAAAGTTTGAGCTGGCCGAAAAGCTCAAGAGGCAGAAGTACGACATCTACGTGCTCCGAAACCGAGTCAGCGACCACCAGAGGGGCTCCAAAGCATCCAAGACCTCCCGCGGGGCCAAGGGCAAGTCTGGTTCATGGAAGTAATCTAGACAGCCAAGTTGTTCCTGGACTATTTATCTCCTTTTTACAACATGTATCATAAAAGCTATGCAATGGATTGTAGGGCTGAATGATTTTGGGGTGGAAATCTAATTGTGATTTTTCTGCCAGATATTGTGATTATGATTCAATTCACAATAAAAAAAGGAAGTTAAAAATAAAAAGTTAAGCTAAAGTTCAATATTCACTGTGTAACAGAGAATACATGTCTTGGAGTATTATAAAATGAGACACCATCAAATCTGCTCTATATTCTAATGCAATGATGAGAACATAGATATGAACTGCCAGAAATAAGTGTTTCTCTTTTAATAAGCATGGAACATTGAATAGTCAAACAAAGAACATTTATCACAAAAACAATCCCAATAAACATGTAAGTACTTTAATGCAAACTAAAATGTCTGAAATGCCTCAGTTCAATAGCAGCATCTACATACTGCACCTTCTACCATCATGTTAAATAAATAAATAATAATAATAAATAATAAAAGTGGATCTGAGGGGGAACTGAAGTACATGAAGTTAATCAGGCCATAACATCTTGAATGATATACATGGTATAAATATCTGATCGTTCTAACTTTGTCATACTGGTATTCATCTGTTTAGCTGTAGACTTTATTAAATCTGATGGATTGTGGTGGTGTTGATTTCCCTACTCAACTAGAGTTTGCAGTGCTTTGTGGTTGTTTTGTTTTATCTTTGCATATCAACAGTAATTTCACCTGTACAATTGTTTAGGATTTGTTTTTTGTTTTTTAAGTCTTCAAAGAAAGTGCCAAACTGTAATTTGTTTCTTATAAATCAAATCAGATTTTAATATCTTTAAGTCAAGGGACATTATTTTAATAATTGTGAAATAATCTGCCTTAAATCCAGTTGAGTTTGATAACTTATTCAATCTCAAGCACTCTTGAAAATGCAGTTTTTACTCTGCTCTTACCTTGTAAACCAAGAAACGTCTTTGAACATGTCACTGTTTTTATTTTTTCAAGGCAGAAACTGAAACTTTGGGATTCTTACGGTAATTGAATGGCTGCTAAGGAGTGTCGTTTTGGTTGTGTTAAGATCTAACAGGTGTTGCACAGCTGACTTTTTAAGGAGCTAAAAAAAAGTCTCTGAGGCTCAAGACTAGCAGTGCCTGAAGTGTTTTTAGCAAAAAGGCCCAACTGACTGACTGAAAGGTCAAAAGCCCACAACTCTAAGAGTCTGCAGAGAAGCTTCACAGGGAGGGGGGGGTGCTTGATGTTGTAAAGATATTTAACTGCACTCAACAAGACCCCGTTCAAAAACAGATACAAGCCCAGATTCAACAACAAAACAATTATTAGTTAATCAGATCTTTCTGATCATTAGCCTCTAACTCTGACATACGTTGGATAATTATGTTACTGTATAACTGAAGTGACACTTGTCTGCACACAAAAAGAAATTGCCACTGGCTGGCAATATAATTAAAAACACCTTTCCTATTTCTGTTTCTATTTTCATTAATCAAATTAGAATCAGGATTATGTAGCACCAGAAATGCTAGAAATGCTACAATTTAAATACTTTTTTTGATTGATATGTTAGCAGTACTGTCCTCACATCTGAACCTTAATTTCTTTCACAACTTTCTTTTTTTGCACAAACAGATCTTAATCTTTGAAAAACAACATTTAACTTAATTGCATTTTAAATTAAATGCTATAAAAAACAAATTTACATATAGATTGAATCTAGTTCATCAAGTCATCAAGTTCATTCATGCATCTAGTGATCATTCAAAGACTTAAGACCACACTGCAATGATCTGAATTGTTACATCTATTCAGTTTTTAGTTTTAGTTTTTTTTTTTTTTAAATATTATCATGCTGTAGGTCAAATGAATGTTAAAGTGTACAGTATTGGAATATTATATCCACTAAGAGGCACTAGAGCACCAGTTTGTAGCAGACAGTTTTTAATACACACCCTTGTGGAAAAGAAAGTGCATTACATAACTAAATGTTTATGCATGAGACACATATTTGTTGACTCATTAAATTATAAAATTAACTCAAGCTGTGTTTATACATTTTGTGGTTATATTTGGTACGGTCTATATCTAAGCCCACACACTCTGACATCTCTCCAAATGTGCATGTATAGGACCCACTGGGGATCACACACACACACACACACACACACACACACACACACACACACACACACACAGCGTTTCAAATTATTATGCAAATGATATTTTACACTGATTTTACTAAATAGTGGATGCAAATGACAGTCAGTATAATTTTCAAGTAATCAACCATCAAGGGAAAATCAAATTTCATTGAACAAACCACCCAATGAATTCAATAAATAAAATACTCAAAATGCACTGTTCCAAATTATTATGCACAACCGAGTTGCAAAACATTTTATAGGTTGTAAAGGACTGAAAATGGTCATTTGTTGAACTTGCAGCATTAGGAGGTCATATGTACTGAAATCAAAAGCTATTTCAATCAAACACATCTTAACAAAGCAAGTTACATGTTAACATACAGTAGGACCTCCTCTTTGAAATCACCTTCACAATTCTTGCATCCATTGAACTTGTAAGTTTATGGAGAGTTGCTGCTTGAATTTCTTTGCAGGATGCTGGAATTGCCTTCCAGAGCTGTTGTTTTGATGCAAACTGCCTCCCACCCTCATAGATCTTTTGCTTGAGGATGCTCCAAAGGTTTTCAATAGCGTTGAGGTCAGGGGAGGATGGGGGCCACACCATGAGTTTCTCTCCTTTTCATGCCCATAGCAGCCAATGACACAGAGGCATTCTTTGCAGTATGAGATGGTGCATTGTCATGCATGGAGATGATTTTGCTACGGAAGGCACGGTTCTTTTTTTTGTACCATGGAAAAAAGTGGTCAGTCAGAAACTCTATATACTTTGCCGAGGTCATTTTCACACCACCTACCAGTTTTCTCCCCCTGATTCCAGCCCAAAACATGACTCCACCACCTCCTTGCTGACGTTGCAGCCTTATTGGGACATGGTGGCCATCCACCAACCATCCACTAATCCATCTGGACCATCCAGGGTTGCACGGCACTCATCAGTAAACAAGACTGTTGGAAAATTAGCCTTCATGTATTTTTGGGCCCATTGCAACCGTTTCTGCTTGTGAGCATTGGTTAGGGGTGGCCAAATAGTAGGTTTATGCACAACTATAAGCCTCTGGAGGATCCTACACCTTGAGGTTCGCAGGACTTCAGAGGACCAGCAGCTTCTGTTGCTTTGTAATGGCAGTTTAAGAGCTACTCTCTTAATCCTTAATCCTCTTTCTTTCCCATGTTGCTTGAAACCTGTGGCCTGCTTAATAATGTGGAACGGCCTTCTTAAGTAGTTAAATATTTTAATTGGGCTCACCTGGCAAACTAATTATCACAGGTGTCTGAGATTGATTTCAGTGATCCAAAGAGGATCCCAGAGACACAATACCATCCATGAGTTTGATTCAAAAACTTAATATTTAATGTTTGACACTGAATTTAAATTTGCATAATAATTTGGAATGGGGTGTGTTTTATATATATATATATATATATATATATATATATATATATATATATATATATATATATATATATATATATACATATATACATACATACATATATATATATATATATACACACATACATACATACATACATATATATATATATATATATATATATATATATATATATATATATATATATAGTATAGAACATAAGTATTACTATATGTCAGACCAAGTGAAAATCTCTCCTCTGCGTTTTTTAATGGCTTGTCACTGCTCTCATGGCTGTGACAAGCCATTAAAAGCCTTCCATGCACAGCAGTATGCCAACAGGTTACCATAGAGACTGGGAGAACCACATCCCTCCAGCCTCAACATGCCCACTGTATTGATGATGTTGTGAAAAATGCCTGTCTTGACTGCGTCTTGACATACCTCACATACCCACATCAATCGACTTCCTATGTCGCACCAGGGAACAAGATGTTCCCAAAAGTTAATTAGAAAACAAGCTGTTGCTGGATCTTGATTCAGTTTATCTTCACCTGCTCTGCTGTGATGGTTCCCATTTAGGTTGAAATGCACTTTATGGTAATGCACATGGAGTTGAAAGGTGTATACTCATATCAAACAGCAGCTGCAGGTTCATGGTGGGGGGCACACAGTTTCTGGGCCACACTCTCAACTCTGACTCAGATGATGGGCATTTACAACAAGCCAATTGCTCGGAGAAAAAGAGAGAGAGAGAGTCCTGCCAGACAGACGTCTTATTTTTGGCATGATGAGGTGATACTATTAAGCAATACTTTCAGCAGACACCAAGTTACAACTGAATGTGTACATGAGTTTGGTGGCGGTATACTCTGTAGTATATACAGGAGTATTACTGCTACTTTTGTGGCAGTAGTGCACACATACTTTACTGCAGTGAAAAAATGACAAATGAAGTAGTATAATACAGTATTCCAGCATTAATTTACATCTGAACCTACATTCTGTAATTTCAGCATTTTGGGCATTTTTACATCCAAAACTCACAACTGTATAATGGTTTAAATACTAATTTATTTCAAATACCAACAATGGATCTGGCTAATGTAAACGTGGTTGTTTATGACAATGTCATAAAGACATACTGAGATTTTTAGTTTCTTTTAGTTAATTGATTTTGTTCTACCGCCTGCAAATTCCACTGAACCAACCCAGTGTGCATTAGCAGCTAACAACTGTTTTCAGGCTTTGATAAAGCTAATGTGCGCTACCCACCTGGCACCAAACAGACAGATTATTTTAAGCTACTAGCTGACGTGCGAGCTGAAGCTCAAAAGTAACATGATGAAGAGATTATGTGTTTGTGTTTTTCAGGTTGTTGCAGACGTTTTCTGTCAACAAGTGGCCACAAACAATAAATATTGATTTAATATTATAATTCCTTCAACAATTCAACAATAAAATGCAGGAAATGAGACCAGACCTGATAGATTTTACCCCTACGATCACTCAGTCTTGCAATAAGGTCTTCAAATGAGGCTGTGTCTGTCATTAACATTAGCCAGTCTGTAAAACTAGACCCTACGTGGTGTTACTTAGTGTCTAAGAATGATTCGTACTGCAGTGATAAACCCAGTGAGTGTCAGAGCGGACTCCGCTTTAGAAATCTGTGGTGGCAAAAGGGACCTATCACCAACACAGCTGGGGAGTTTCTGGCAATGGTGTGGCTAACCAATCGGCAATAGTTTTTATGATTTGTTTCTAAAAAGGAAAGACCAGGGGGCAATCCCACAAAAGATGTAGATAGGATCCTGTGACATTCATACACTTCCAACAGAGATTGTCCTTAATTAATCCCATAAGGAGACATCATTTCAAAAAAAGAGTTCATGTAAATATAGGAACACATTTAAGTCTCTAACCAGAATATAAACAACAGCTGGTCGAGCCGACTGCCTGCATGTAAATGTAGCCACGGAGGTCTTCTTGATTCAGACATTATGTCTGAATTTGCCATATATTGTGTATTTCACTCCACAGTATCCAGCATAATGGCTGCCATTAACCTGTGTGATGTAGTCGTTCATGGTGCCTATTCATTATTCGATTTTTTTTAATGAGAATTAAATGACATTATGCCTGTTGGTAAGCACCAGGAGAGATAAGAACACATTTCCACTCCTGTTTGCTGCAGCATTTTCCATTTTTATTAAATTCTAATTGTTTCTTTTTTTAATTGTTCTGGTGCAAAGAACCTTTGTTAAATATCAAATGACAGCAAAGAAAATCTGTTTTATGATATGATGATATTGTTAAAAAAATACAACAAAGGGACAAAAATTGCCAATTGCAGTTATGTCTTGAATTCAGGCAGGCAGTGAGTTGTTTTTGAAATAGTTAGTCACAATAAAGCGTATACATCTGTTTTTCTGAGGCAAACTACAAAACGTACAGTCTTCTAGAAAATATTGACATTTGGGATCAGTGGTGGAAAGTAACTAAGTGCTTACTATTTGCTTAAGTACTCTACTTAAGCTTTGACATACAGTACTTGTGTATTACTTCCATTTTACAGTTAATATGTTGTAATTTTACTTAAAGATATGTATTACTTTTCTGCATTATAATGTCTAAAAATGACTAGACCTATGTTATATATTTTGTTGAATTGTGAACTTATACCAAATGTTTCCAACAATTTTTAGACCTAAATGAATCTGTCATTTAATTTAAGGTAACTGTAAGGGTTTAATGGTTTTATCCAGTTTTAAGCACATTACGATACACTTTTTAGATCTTGGTTTCTTCTTCTTGTTTTTATATATATATATATATATATATATATATATATATATATATATATATATATATATATATATATATATATATACGTATGTATACTGGAGGAAGGCTTTCAGTCATCGGATGACCAGATGTTACGTTATCAGAGAAACAAGCTGGGCAAACGTGAGCTGCAGCTCGTCTCACAGCCTCTCTCCCGATGTGCCAAACAGCCTTGGATAAAACACAGATTTTTAATTGCTTTATTATGTGTTTTTACTAGTCTTAATCACAGAGAATGTTTTTTTTTTTGGAAAAGACCTCTGCAGTTAATTCCGCTCCTGGATAAAAACAATCTGAATGATGAACGCTAAAGGAATACTTGCCATGAGAAAGCTTACTGGAGTGACGGCATTGGTGGTGAAAACAGCAACTCCAATGACTCTAAGCTATTTTACAACATCAACAAATTTTTTTTTTGAATGCAGGACTTTTAACGGAGTATTTTTATAGTGTAATATTGCTTCCTTTTCTTTGGGGTCTGAATACTTCTTCCTCCAATGGCTGGGCTGAAATTGGCACATTAATCACTTCAGTTAACTGAAGTGGTTAATATAGTTGTTATTGAATTATTAATTAGGCATTAGGAGAATTGTGTATTTGAGTAATAATAGTGATTTAACCCCCCAAGGTGATTAATGCAACGTGACACATTATTGAATTAAATTTACAGGACAAGTAGGAATTAAAAACAATGAAGCTTAGATGTGAGGCAGTTACCTTTCTGGCAAACAGACTTCACTGTGTTGTCCTACTATAAACACACATGCACACGGAATACCAGTGGGAAAACAAGCTTAGCTTAGCTCCTGCACTCTGGATGCCTTTAGCCTGAGGATAAATTAGCCTGCCCCGGAGACAGTGCCGTTTGGGCTTATCTCCAACCTCCTCCAAATTGAGGTGGGAGTTGGTGGCATCCAGAGGTATAGAGGAGATTTTGCCTCTCTGACAGGGCATTAATCTCCGCACCTTCTAAGCACCCGGCAAGATTTTGTGCCCTGATCTCTCTGGCCATATAAACATTTTAATATTGCCATGCATCCTACCAGCGCCTCAATGTAACCCTTTGAGAATGAGTTCCTGAGTACATAGCTTCAGTGCGTGAATGTAGCTATCAGTCTAGTATATAGTCTAGATAGGAATAGTAACAGAGTATCTTAAATTGCTGTGATACTAATAACCAGACCCTCTTAGGTGGAGACTCAGCTATCAAGTAACTTAATCTAAAGATGCTGTCTGTGCTCTGATCACTGCAACAGATTCATATGACTACTTACTCTGACACACACTGGTGACAAACATGTATTTGGTTTCTAGAGCTTTATTGCAGCAGTTATTGGAAATAGAACATAAAACAGGTTGTTTGTAAATACTGTACATAACATACAGTAAACACATAACTCTCTCTCTGGATTACTGTCTTTCGTAGACTACTTGGACTATATTAGATTCTTGTCATTACAACTCAACTCTTCGCAACTGACTCAAGTGAACAAAATGGGAAATTAAAGGAAATATCTTGGACATAATTACAACACTGTATTACCCATACACTCTTCAACTCTGACATACCGCAGACTTAAAGCTGTACAAACTTATCTATATGCAAACCTACCATAATCATCATCCGTACTAGTAACCTGTTTTTTGCATTGTACTGTATATATGTTGATTGCACCTTATTTGCATCTTAGGGTTATCTTGTTTTTTACATTTTGCACCTACTGTTATGTTATCTTAGTCTGTTGTATTTGCACTCTTTATTTTGCAAATGCTGCACAGCAGTTCCCTTCAGGATAAATACAGTTATCTTACTTAAAAAAAGCTACCATAACAAGTCAAAAAAAATTATTGTAACAACTTGAATTAGAAATAAATGTAGTCCAGTCCCTGTCAAGGCAGCTGAAGCCTTCTTCTCAAGGGTAAAAACGTTTTCTGAAATTGGTAATTCTGACCATAATGCACCTGGCTTTGCATGGCACCTGTTGTTTAAAGATGCCATGCAGAGATGACATCATTTACCTGTATTTTACTTACCTGCTTTTCAGTGTTTACTGATAGTACTGATTCAATAAAAGTCTTATTAAACCTTTCCATACTTATTTATTCAAAACAATTTTCCAAACATCTTCATGAAAAAGAAAGTCTCTGGAAGTCTTTTTACAGACTGACTCAAGTTTGGTCTTTACAACAGAGAAGTAGAAATACAAAACAAAAACAGGATTAGGCTTCTCCAATGTAATACTTCTCTAATGGCAATCATCCTGCAAGACCTTGTCGGGGGTCCTGACCTCCATGTTGGCAACCACATCACCTCATCTCCTCTCACTCCTAACATCAATGATTACAGTGGCAGGATACAAACCTTATTTGGACACCCCCATAAAGAATGGTGCATGCTAAATTTCATTATTTTGTAGCTTCAAACCAAGTGCACATCAGAGTGAGTTCTTTGAACAGTGCAATTGTAATTTGCATTAGCAGTGAACAATAACGAGATGATACCTCTAATCTAAAGAATAATTACTAAGTTGCTGCTCTCTAATAATAGCAATCATTAATGCTAATTTTTTAATTTGTAAAATGCCGATGTATTGAACTATAGAATGGTAGACTCCTGTAGAATACACAGGGCCTGTGAGTGAATCATTTTGAGTGAGTGGTGAGTGTGTGTGTGTGTGTGTGTGTGTGAGTCACAGGTCAAAACTATGACTCACCACTGAAGTATAGGAGCTCAGGCTGTCCATTCATGGAAAAACAATTCAAATGCAACACTGACATCACACAGCTGCTAGCTACTATTAGCACAGGCTTTCGGACTAAAGACCCTTACGTGATGATGTGATGTATCTACAAAAGCTCTCTGCGCTGATTACAGTATGTGTTAAAACCATGACCATGCCAGAATATTTAGTTTTCACCAAATATTGTCAATATCAGTTTTAATGTAAACAACACCCTTACAATTTTTCCATTGTTAAAAAGTGAATTTGTCTTTGCAAGATGGTTACAAATTATGAGCATGTCAGTGATTACACTTGCAGAATACTAAGGCAATATTTCTGTGTATGCTTGTCATTAGAATTGTTTGTGCCCCTTAGCCTCTAATCAGTGGAAAAGAGAGAGCGATTCATGTTTTACTGGCAAATGTTTCCCAGTGTGTCCTGGCCCACCGGTTTCATTTGGACATTGGATGTGTCTGTGGTTATGAATTGTAGTACTGCCGGATGAGCCATACCTGTAATGGCATGAGAGGCATTTGATAAAAGGCTGCATTTAGATTCAAGCTCACATCCTCCACAGTGTCCTCTCTGTCTCTCGGGTGATTCATGCCGACTCCTCCACCTCTGCTCACCATGTAAATCAGCAGAGCAGCTGAAGTGGCCTGAATGCACACAAAACCTGCTATTACCACTATTCCCGCCACTGTGACAGCGCTCACACTGCAACCTGCAGAGCCACAGTCTTAATTATCCTCAGACTAGATTTGAAACAGGGCTTAATACGAGTCTGATTCAGAGGGTATTGGAGGCAAACAGAGTAGCAGGGATCTTATCACAGGAGAGTAAATCTTTAAGAGGCCTTAAATAGCTTTAGTCTTAGGGCCCTATGTTAACGATCCAAGTGCACGGCGTGAAGTGCATGGCGCAGGTGTGTTTATGGCGTGTCCAAATCCACTTTTGCTAGTTTGACGGTTGAAAAAAGGGTAGGGGCGCATGGTTCAAAAGGGTTGTACTTAGTGTCTTAATTCATAGGTGTGTTTTGGGCATAACATGCAATAAACCAATCAGAGTGTCATCTCCCATTCCCTTTAACAGCCAGGCGCATTTGTACCTTGGTGCATTGCTAATATGATGGCGGATTTGCACCATAATATATTTATTTTTAATCTTTTGCATGTGTGCTTCCCTGTGTGTGTGTTTGTGTGTGTGTGTGTGTGTGTGTGTGTGTAACAAGCATAGTGTGTGCGCGCTATGCACAAGCCTAGGCCCATTTTGCTAATGTGTTGTTAAAATAACAATGAAATGCTGCTTTACTGACTTTAGACCAGGTTTTTGTTGGTTAATGGCGCGATCACTTTCTGCTGCCGCAAGATAGCAATACGCCAAGAATTCACCTGAACACACCTCACTGTAAGACCAGCACGCCCATGGGCGCAAAGATGGGTGCAGGTGCATTTGCTATTTAAATGACGTGGCCAGGAAACAACTGCATCGGTCTTAAAATAACAAAGACACTTGCGTCGGGCCTAGCGCCACGCTGCGCCAGGTGCAAGATGGGGCCCTTTAGTCTTTAGTCTTATCTCTGGCAGTGTGGGAATGATTTTATAATCTGTACAAAACATTTGTGGATAGTGAGGCAAGGTGAGTTTTTTTGCGCTGTACACACAAGCACATAGATTCTTGTTGGTGTATTCTCTTAATTCAAGTATTTTGTTCCAACAACACACTCAAAACTACCTTGTTTGTGTCTTCTTGGATTTTAAAGTTCTTGTAAGCCGAATTGTGTGGTCTCCCTCATCAACTGTGAAGAAATAGCCTCTGAAGTCTCAGAGGTACTGTATGTTGTGTGTGTTAACTGGTACCAGTTAATAATGACAGTCTTTTGGAAGTGACAGTATTTTGTGTGTGATTTGGATTTAAAATGCCCATGGGTGATTAAATAACATTGACAATGTTAGGTTTAATAGTGCAACTGCAGGTGTAAATATAAATCCACGCCATGGTTATTTAAGAGTTGGACGTTTCTGTCAAGACAAATCAATTGAAGGAGGAAGAGTAATGAGGATTCCTGTGCTGTTGTACCCATGGGGTAAAACATGTATTTATAGTCACTTTCATCAGTATGTCCTCCCTCTGTGTCAGATCTGTCTAATGAAAGATAAAATCTAAACCTTTCATCTCATCTATTCTGGTGATGGTGATGGCTTGTTCCAGTTGACGGATAGCAGCTTCAGACTTTCAGTTTTGTTCTAATTGTCTTTTTTAAAGCTTCAACAGGTTTTACTCACAATTATTTAAAAACAATGCTTACTGGGTGTTTTATTCTGCAAATTACAGCTCATTTAAATCAAAATTTTACTTTTAGAGCAACGACAAATAAACAAGAGACCCATTACCAGAAAGATAAAATACAACATTAATCAAGGTGACTCCCCTGAGCCAAACGCTATTTCAAATAAATAAGTCTTCAGCAATGATTTAAAAGTGGACAAGCTTCTAGCAGTCCGCACAGCTACAGGCAATGAGTTCCACAGAGTTGGAGCAGCCACTGAAAAGGCTCGATCACCTCTGGATCTCATTTTCGATCTCGGAACCTCTAGGACCATCAGACTGGCTGAACGGAGGTCTCTGGAGGGCCTATGCAGCCTGACAAGGTCCGTAAGGTACTCTGGGGCAAGCCCATTGATACATTTAAAAGCAAATAGAATAACCTTAAAATCAATCCGATATTTTACCGGAAGCCAGTGAAGCAATGAGAGCACTGGAGTAATGTGCTCCCGCTTCTTCCTGCCACTTAAAAGACGAGCTGCTGCATTCTGTACGAGCTGCAGACGATAAAGCTCAGACTTCCCAATGCCTGTATACAAGGAATTACAGTAATCCAGGCGAGAGGTAATTAAAACATGAATGACTTTTTCTAGGTCAGCCTGTGTCAGATACATAAACACTTAACGAGATCAAAAAGTTGGAAAGATAAAGTTTTTGTTTTTTGTTTTCATCTACTGTACTAAACATCCACCCTCTCACCTCTTACTCTTTATTTACCCCTCCATACCAAGACATGAGAGAACTGTTAATGTCAGATCAGCGTAAAGATGTAGACAAGCTTCTGATACTCTGCTAGACAGAGAAATTATTAAGCAACCACAAGGCTTTGTCTGACTCTCCACAGATGTTCCAGGATGTCAGGGGGGCTTTACGTTCACTCCACGATGACAAATCAAGATATTATTAGATTTCCCTTGGGAATTAAATTAAAATATAAATTTCTTTATTCATGCTTTCCATGACTGCAATGGAATCATATTAAATACTGTAATGTATATGTGAATGATAATCCAGCATCTACCAAATGCACATTAGGCATGAGCATGTGTCTGAGAGCCATGATTTTAATTTTTTATTTGTGGAGACATCGAAGGCCATAAAAAACGACTGCTTGGCTGTAATGGATGGTAGCATTACCTAACTGTCAATCCATTTACCCCTTTAATGGTAATTGTTCTTGAAATAGAACTAGCCCTCACTACCTTGCCATTAATGAATTGACCTTTGACCCTGTATCCAACGCGGCATGGAAAATTGAGCTATAATAAAGCAGACCTGTCTGTGCATACAGATATCTGACTGTGAAGTGTTATTGTCTAGGAATCGTGGTAAATACAAGCGTTGAAGATACCAGATGAACATGACAACACGCCTTGGTCTTCATAAATATTTAAAAACAAATCTTAATGAATATTTTTGATTAAATGAAAAGGTTCTATCATATTGGCATTACTTAGTCTCTTTGATAAGCTAGTGATCGCTAATTGAAGGTGTCATTATTCAAAATAGGATATGTCTTCAAAGAATAGTATTTGAAAGCTCTCATCTTTATTCTTGTGTTGACAATTTGAAACTGGGATGGATGATTTCCCCCCAAATTATGACTAATCCTGCAGGTGCATTGTTGAGCCATGAGGCCTGTCCAATCTCCTCCTAAGTCCTCAGAGCAGTGGTGTTAAATACCCAGCTCAAACAAGCATTCAGGAAATGACAAAGCTGTAATTACATGCATCACCACGTGGAGCGATTAGCCCTTGCTAACTAAAGCTACAACTTCACTCTAAATATGGGTTCAGTGTTCAGTGTCA
Source organism: Percina caprodes (assembly GCA_013375575.1). Lineage (NCBI taxonomy): Eukaryota > Metazoa > Chordata > Actinopteri > Perciformes > Percidae > Percina > Percina caprodes. The sequence continues at coordinate 4,850,003 of JABXJD010000007.1, read as the reverse complement.
TTGCCAGGGAAACTAATGTAACATCCTCCTTTTGTCTGTTTCTCTCCAATATTGTATATCAAAGGGAAGTTGTGCTGCATGTCACGCTGCATGAGAGATCAAAATGTTCTCTTCATGTTTCACCATCAAACGGATGCAAGATGAGAACAGGGGGAACCATCTATCTAATGAGCTTCTTAAAAGCATTTGACAAACTCAGGGCCTTGTATTGCTTGATGCAGTGGTTGTATGGCATTTATTATTTGCTACTCAAGTGTCTGCAGTGATTGATAACACAGTCCCAGCCGACCACAGAGCCAAATAAGAGATGTTTGGACAAAGGGCTACTTGGCTAACCTTTGTGCATCACTAAGAACATTTTGGACTTTTAAATTTTACATTTCGATCATTTTGGCTGTGTTGAAGCTACGTTTGGTAGCTTTTTAAAAGAAAACACTTTAAAAACACACCCATATATATATATATATATATATATATAAAGTATACACGTATATACTACAAATACAGTACAGCAGCAGAGGTGACTCAGAAGTAGTACAGGTCAAAAAATTTGAACACACCTTCTCATTCAATATGTTTCCTTTATTTTCATGACTATTTACATTGTAGATTATCACTGAAGGCATCAAAACTACAAATGAACACATGTGGAAGTAGGTACTTAACAAAAAAGTGAAAACTGAAAATATGTCTTATATTCAGCTTCAGTTCCCCGTTGGAAAGGGCTGTCCAACGGCAAGGTAAAGCAGAGAAAATATTGTTAATATAGCGTACACTAAAACTGCTATTGATGTTCTTGGTTTGCTAAAATACATTTTGCTGCTGCCTTTATCCACAGCAGTACATTACTTAGCTTTCATGCCAGTAATCCTGCCTGCTTCGCCAAACTGGGGACATGGCAATAGTGTATGCTGTTAGTAAATGTTGTTTCAGAAACAATTTCATGAAAATATTCTTCTTTTCCAGACAAAGAGAGACATGCTGTGACTCTTTATTTATTTATTTTTTAAATTTATTTAGTTAAAATACATATGAAACAGATACAATAAATCATATTCCAAAGATTTACTTTAAAGTGTTACAAAAGTTATCACAAACTGTACACATCATGACAGCCGTTGCAGTTGTTCTTGCTCAGTATAGATTTAACCAATATGCAAACAATTACAGATCAAAGCTCTAAACTCCTAAACATGAAATAATTTGATAAGGTAGAGTTGGCATTACTGGGTCTCCAGCCTGACTAATTGTTCACAACTATTACAGAACGTGTTTAAATTTCACTCAATTACAAGTCTGAGCTGTTCAAATTTTCACCAAACAATAGAAATACATTGTGATGTCTCTATCTCCATAAGTTCACGACAACTTCTTTTGTGTATATACAAACAGTGCCATTGACAAGTATATATACAAATGTAAACACAAAGTTTGACATTTTAAGTACTCTTAATATATTCATTTTTTACATTTTCCCTCATTGGGTGTGTTTTTAAAGTGGTTAGAGGCATGCTACAAGTAAAAATATTTCTTGTTAATATTAAGGGCAGCGCAAGGGACAAAAAGCATCATAAGAATGTGCAAGTAAGATAACAGTACATAGCCTTTTTTTATTTGCCATGTTTGGTGTAGGTATGGTTTCTTATTAGTTTCTTATTACTCACTTATGAGGAGAGTCATTTTTCTGTTAGATGCACTGAAGTTCATATGGCTTGATGCAAAAAACATACATTCAATTTGCAAATGTTTTATGGATTATAATTCCCTAAATATGTAACTGGGGAGGAAAAAATGTTACATAAAAATGTTTTTCTTCCTAGATTTTAAATTAAGATTTCCATCTGTGTTACTCTATTTTATGTTTTTGGTGTCATAACAAGAGTTCTCTCAAGACATGTTACAGATAGAGTAGGTCTAGAACACACTCTATAATTTACAAGGACCCAAAAATTATAGTAATTTCCCCAGGAGCAAAGTTTACAATTAGATTACAATTAGACTGGGAAGACCCCGCCCACTCTGCTGGCGATTTCATTTCGCCCTGCAGCTCGGTCTGGAAACCTGCACATTTAATTCTCCTGCTTCAGAACCAATCACAAACTGGCTTATCTACCTGGCGTGCTATTGTTGTGTTTAACACGATGACCATTTGAACTATGCCCGTTGGTCACGCTTCTTGTGCAGAGAAAATACAGAGCAGACTCCCCAGACCAATGCTCAGTCTCAAATCTATTGAACTTGGCTTGGTCTGGTGAAAGTCAGACTACTTTACAATGATAATGGTGGCAGATTTACAGTTCCAAACAATGGGCTCTTTATTTAATTCCTCATTTCATTCATCATGTGCTTTATTGTCTTTCAAACCTCCACTTTTATCTTTATAAGAGAAAAGGCTCTTAGGATGAGGTCTAACAAATGTGTTGGGCGAATGTAATGCTATCTCAGGGAACAAACTTAAATTTCCCCAAATCCAATTCAGCAGGACAGAGATTAAACTTCTGATATAGTAGCATCCAGGCTCTCGGCTTCTAAACAGTAGGAATGCTAAACAGTCAATGTGCTAATTGTGAACGGGGCTTATACTTCTTTTTTTTTTTTTTACCTGTAACCTCACAATATGATGTATTATGAAATTAATTTAAGGCTGGCTTAGGTTTCTAGTCTATAACCTTGACGTTCCACTTTTGGGATTTCCCCAATTAACCAGAGCACGTTTTTTTCCCATCCCAGCATGCTATGTAGAGTAGCCAGACCCTCCTCCGCACCGCAGTGTGTGGATGGTCTGGCAAAGCGAGACTAGGTTTTGACTAGATAGCCAGGTATGCTGATGCTTGCTGCTTAGAGCAGATAAACACACTAATCATTTCTTACATTTTTTTTCATTTTGGAGAAACAATAGACTTGCTGTGTCTAGTTACGGTTGTTAAGCAATGATTGGACACTATTGTCTATAGCATTGGCACATGCATTCTCATAAGGGACATTTGCAGTGTAAACAACAGAATTATATTTAATAGTTATAGGAGTAATCAGATGATGAAATCTAATTTGTGCTGCTTGTTCAATTTGCAATTAGGTGCCAAAATCAATCTGGTGTGTACAAAAATAAATATGAAATCGTTATATTTATTATTAAGTTTTGCATGGTTTTTGGAGGAAAAAAGTTATTTCAAACACACTTTGTTGTGACTGTTGTTTATCTCTCTATACTGTCTTTGCTACATGTATATGCTACACTTTCTATAAATCTGAGAGTCCTGTTGACTTTTCTAATAAAAAATGTAATAGTGGCTGATTAATTTTAGGAGAGATTTACCCAGCATTGTGGATGCTCAATTACCTGCAGTCGTCAGCCGGAACCTGGATCAAGACTCCCTGGATTTATTGACTGTATTTTTAATCAAGCAAATGCTTTCATGGTATTGAGCAGTGTAGCCCTTTTAACTTTGTGTCATTTTAAAGTAAAATGTCAACTCACTACAGAGCTGGAGGGCCAGAAAAAATGTTTTGTCAGAATCTTGAATAGGTTGATACAACTGTATGTGAATCACAGAGGACTTCTTGTAGTGAGGCCTACCATTAATGTGGCCTGTGTAAGTGTTTGGCATACAAAGCCTTTCTGAGAATTTCAAAGCAGATGTATGAAAAACAAACTCTTGACTTGAATGACAGAGAGTGTTGTGCATAGCCAGCTCTGAAGAGAGGCCCCAATATCAAATGAATGAATAAGAACAATTTCAATACAACCTTGTTTTTTTATAAACATAAATGTGTTGGGATGTATTTTCATACAACATGCTCACAAGAGACTCAGGAAACTCAGCAACTCTAAACGAACGTCTTGCTTCCTTACAGAGGCGATGTTCTCACTCTACCTGCGACCATCAGGGTGTCTGTGGAGGTTTAGGTGAAGGACACGAACCTTGACTCTCAAAGCTTGCTGCTCTTCCCGGCCACTGCAAGGTATAATATCACAAAACACAACACATTATAGAGGATTTTGTTTTTCTCAATTTGTGGCTACTAAGCAGTTATTTCTCTAGTCCTCAGGATGTACTGTGATCATAGGCAAAAAAACAACTTTGATTGACCCACCTACTTCAGGTCACATTAAGCAGCAGAGCCAGATGATTTTTTTAAAAGAGGGGGTTTGTGTCAGCCAGGGGATGTGGCCAAAAAAACTATAGTATAAGGGAAAGTTATTAGTAATTAAAATGTTGTCCTTTACTTGGCATGTGTGGCATGCATCTACGCCACATGGGTTGTAATCGTCCCCCTTGCAGTGTCGACAATTTTGTTGGCACTTGTGTATATGTACACATATGCATACATTGATGATTCATCTTTATCTGTAGTTGATTTAAGAGTTTTTCAATGTACTTTGTCCTCATACTGAGTACTGCAACAACTTTTAACATTAGCAGTGACGGCATACAGTTTGAGTGGGACAATTTGCCAAGGCATAAAAATACAAGTTTAACTTAAGTGTTAAGTGTAACAGCATATATTACAATATGTGGTCTTAAATTTTGAGGTCCCGCAACCCCTGAAGGCCTGAAAATTGACACTAATAGAGTTGCACATCCTGCTCTTCCGTTGGTCTGGACAACTGCTATGTCTTAGCTGTTCCTGTTGCTGACTGTCATTTTAGGATTATTTATAATGCTTCCTTTATAACATTACTTTGTATGCATAGCACACTGTTTCACTTTTCCCAGCACAACGTATTCCCAATAATAGTTATATAAATAATAAACACAATCCAAGTTGACTGTATTCCCATCTTCTTATGCAGTGAGTGTTTATTACAAAACAATGTTTTGACAAGAGCTACAGAAGACATGGTTTTTGCTTATGATCACAGTTTTTTTTTTTTTTTAGAACCAAAGCTTATAAAGTAGATTTACCACTGAAAACGGGTAATCACCTGTAATTTCCTATTCCTCAGATGGGGAGTAGGTGTGGCAAAAGAGGAAGAAACATTGATAAGATGTAAAATATGTAATTACATTAAAAACGGGGGAGGCACAGTTAGCCTTCCAGCAACTGTAAAACTGTCTTACAGTATTTACACATGGTATCTCATTAGCTAGCAAACTAGACAGCAAAGCACCAAGATAATATTAATGTCATCTGACTCTTGGTAAGACAGTTAATAAATTCCCCCAAATCTCAAAATATCCCTTCAAGCTCATTGTTTGTTTTTTTGTGATTTTTACAAAGAAATACAGAGACCTTTTAGGAGTAGCTTGGATTAAAATAATTTAAACCCGGATTTGTATGTCCCCATGTACCAAGCACTTGTTTTTCCTGCTGTTTGTGAAGGAGGAATATTTAGAATATGCTTTCAGTAAGTCAAGAGAAAACAGCTGCTGATCATTTTGCAGATTAGATCATTTTGCAGACAGGAATTGGATTTCCTGGTGTTTTCTAATATTCAAGACAAGTACAGTTGCATTGATGGATTTTGTTTTATAAATAAGAAAACCAAAGATTAAGATTAAAAAAAATAATGTAATCTCCCTTAAGGAAATGAAGGAAGAAGCTCAACAAGACAGAGCTGCATAGCACAGCATCAAGTTCTATCCAATGTCACATTTAGGCACTTCTAAAAAGCTCTGTAAATATGACTGCTTTGAGACTGGGGGAAACTGGAGTCAGGGATAAAAGAAGTGTCTGTACCTCTCCCAGGGCGTGCCAGTGGGTGATGGGCTTTCGCGGATAAGCCAACATTTCGTTCCAGTGATCTCGTCCAAGACCCTCAGCATCTGGCCCGGTGCGACACACACCGATCACCTCGTTGTGTCCCACCCTGTTAGTAGTAAAACACACATTTAATTGCACATTGTAAAGATTGTAGTAGTTTAAGTAGAACAGACACAAAAAATCATGACTAAACTCAACAATTAAATGCATATTTCACCAGTCTTGGATTAAATAAATGTGTTGAAAAGAAGCTGAAAGTGGCCGGGTTGGCTCAGTGGGTCGAGCAGGCACACATCCAGAATACTGAGAGGTTTATGCCTTGATGCAAAGGTCCAGGGTTCGAATCTGACCTGGGATGATTTCCTGCATGTCTTCCCCTTTTTCACCTAGCTGTCCTACCAAATAAAGGCAGGAAAGCCCAAAAAATAATCTTTAGAAAAGAAGCTGAAAGTTAATCAATGTCAGGTCTAAACCAAACAACAATCAACTGCACACCTTCTAAAAGCAGTCAGATTTGTTTAAACGATCACTTTCTCTGGTCCATAGCTTTTGTTACACTTCAAAAACCCATATCTCTCTCTCTTCATGTCTGAATTGTGTTGACTTGTAGCTAACACGTTAGCATGTACTATAGAGACCTCTAGTGACTGCTTGACCTACCGATCATAATCCATCACCATGATGGACAGACAGACTTGTTCCACGTTCTCTGGGGGAATGTCGAAGATGATGGCCTCGTTGTACACTGGATTGAGCGTGCTTTTCTTGGTGGTTGTTTTTCGCTTCTTCAACCTCCGTCCATCACATATCAGGTAAACCTTCACATATGGGTCTGGGAGACACGTTTAATGTCATTATGATGACGTCAGAAACTAACAATACAAATGTTAAGGGAAATGATGCTGAATGTGCTATGTTCACATGTCTTTTAACATTCAGTTCAGAAACTGTTTTTCATATAAAAGTACAGCTAAGACACATTCTGACTCGGATTGTAATAGGTTCAATACTTTGTTCTCATTGGCCTCTGTGTGTCTTATCCCCATTTCTTTTCTAAGTGGCCACTTGCTGTCTTGTTTCAGCTAAGTTAGATTTATGGCGCAGTGTGTGCTGTCGATGTAAGCCACATCTTATCTGCTGTCAGATTACCTGAGGAGCCTGTGATGTCCATGGCTTTGAGGTTTCTGCATTTGATGACTGTTAGGGTCATTCTTCCTGCTGTGGGAAGATAGCACAGCGAGTACATGATCTCTCCCAGGTCAACACTCTCCTGGAGGACAAACAAGAAAGCAGAAACATGCATTTTAAAGGTTTTGACCACATTTTGTGAATCAAAATGCTACAGCAAAGGAGTAAACAGGTAATTAAATAAAGGAAGTTGTATTGTGTCAGCTGGTTCTTAAAATTTTAGCAGCGAGGCATGGCAGGCTGTGATATTTTTCTTATGCAATGCAGTAGAAGCACCAAACCCTATTAGTCATTCTTATTTGTTACTATTCTCTCATCTGCCGGCTGTTAGTTACTTGCTGGTTTCTTAATAGTTGGAATGAATGATTTGACTTTTGGCACACTGGCTGTGTGGCTGCGGGGATGGCAGTTTCGGTTGGTATACTACTTTTTGTCCAAACTGAAAAATTTCAACAACTATTGGATGGTTGTCCATAAAATTCTGTATAGGCATTCATGGTCACCATAAAATAAATCTCTCTAAATCTGATTATTCAATTTTTTTTTTTAAATAAAAGATTATTCCCTGAACTTTCCTCTAGCACCACCATGATGTTGCAATTTTTAGTTTAAAGTAAAATATATACAGTATATACTGTATATCGACAAATATTAGATAGTTTGCCATGACATTTGGTTCAGATTATCATAACCTCCTCAGGATGAATTAGAACTTTTGTGAAATCTGGACTTTTCATCTAACACCCTTATCAGATCAACATTTTAATTTGTCTAATACATTGGTTTGTAAGGTATTGTGCATGATAACATGCTCATGAGAGTATTTATCGTGAAGCAACACTCATGTAATTAAAGGACCGTTACTGCAGTCACATGGGGACCAAGTTAGCTAAAAATGTATGAATATTATTTATATTGTAATATATATATCTATAGTAGCACATATCGTACATTGTGACTTTAAGTATCAGTCAAATGTATCACAACACAATTCTACCCACAAACCTTAGGAAATGCTGCATATGCCATAAAAACACACACACACACACACACAAATACACACACCCTTTCTGAGTGATACATCCAACACCCTAATCTCAAGTATAAATCCACAAAGTACCCGAAGCTTCCTTCAGGTGTATCGATTCGAACACAGGAGGAAGTTTAAGGTTAATCTATGGCCTGCAGTTTGAGGAGGCAGGTTTCTTGTTGACTACACAAGCAAGGCAAAGGAATGGCTCAAATGTAAGTACTTAAAAGAAAACAACTTTTAATTGTAATTTAAAAATCAACCCTTTGTCATTGACATTACATGAACACCACTCAACTTAATTGAGGAAATAGAGAATAATCTGCAGTCATTCTGTATGCAAAACTGAATATATTGTTAATCTGTAGAAATTATATATAATATAGCCTACAGAAGCTATTGTGCACCTGACAAGAATGGCTCGGTGTTTATCACAATGAAAACATTCATAAATAAAGCAGAGGTTCTTAAGTAAACTGTGATGAGTGTTAACGTAGGAGTGAAACGCATCATAGGTTAAATTACCAGTTCATATGAGGACATAGTGTACCATCTACAATACGCTCAACCCTGTTTGTGTAATTACTTTACAGTAACGAGCACATTTCTGCAGTTCATATATCTCATGATTGGATAATGTTGCAACTACTGTTGCTATATTTATATCTGTGGAATACCCAGCAGTTTCTGGAATATGTGTGTGGGTGTTTGGCTGATGAAATAGATTTCCCAAAGCATTTGATTATGCAGTGTGTTCCACTTGCCTCTTTTGTGGAACGATGTTGATGAATTTGAGCTATTAAAAAGGAATTCAGTGCAATACTTCATGTTAAGACCTTTCTAAAAACAGGATTTACTGTGAGTTTTGTTCCACAAAGATAGCACAGACAAAGCCTGTAGCAAGTTTTCATCCAAATATGTGAGTATTTGGCAGTGTGTTAGTGTGAACGCCAACTCACCGTAGTTGCTGCATGAATATCCTTCCACACTACAGCCTCCCTGGAAAGATCAGAGAGTTCAAAGAGGTTGTCCACCACCACCTCGCCAATCATATCATGGCTGGTGAAGCGGTCAAAGTCGTAGACGCTGAAATGCAGCTTGCGGTTGCAAATCTCATCATACACTACGGGGAAACAGAAGGTCTCATCAAAGACGGGGTTCAGATTCTTGCGGTGGACGCGTGTCTGGAACTTCTTCTTCCTCTCTGGTAACAGGTAGATCTTCACGTACGGGTCGGAGGTGCCCGTGAAGTCTTTGGCAGGCAGGTCCAAGGCCTTAAGGATTCTCACCACCAAAGCTTGCTCCTCGTGGTCGTAACGCAGTGAGAAGCTAAGTTTTCCGCAAGTCTCCACGGGCTCTTTAGCCTCATCCTCTGAGTCTACAGATTTCTGCTTGTAGAGTTCAGGCTTTATTCTTCCAATACTTGCTGTAGAAGACTGGCGGAGAGGCACTGTGTCCATGCTGAAGTCAAAACTGGTGACATTCATCTGGCGAGGCAGGTGGCGTCGGAATGAATTGTGCCTGTTGAAAAGGGCAAAGGGCATTGTGTAAATGTCTCAAGTGCCAGTGTTATGCATGAGTGGCTTTGTTATGATGGGTGCTAATGGTTTGTCAGAAAAGAACTAAATCTGAAAAACATAATGCATACTAATGTGGCGCTCATGACATATTAATGTCTGATAGAATAGCTCAGGAAATTTGGTTGGGCTTTAGTCTAGTATTGAAGCATAAATATTTACTGTAGTCCCAAGTCAACTCTTACCAGTAATGCCTCTTAGCTTTCAATATGCTTGATGCATGTTGGCAAATAATAGCTCAACATGCTTACAGTGGTAAGGGATGTATTATCTAACCTGAAGCTACAACACAAAAAAAAACTGATGTACGCTACAGGGTTCTAAAAAGAAATTTGTTAAAGTTTTGTGATCTTTTTTGACCTTTTTAATAAACCCTCTGCACAAGTACAGAAATAAATAATGAAATGACAATGTTACGACCTTTGATACACACCTGTATTTGGGCCTGGACGTGCTGCTTCTGCTTAAACGTGACCTTTTATATCTCAATTTCTCTTTGCATTACTAAATGCCTTGTATTAACAATTGTCTTTCACTGTGTTCACGTTGATATTTGTGCAGACCATGTTGTACATCCCTCTATAAAGTAAAGCAAGTGATGGCAGGGGTTGGTAATGGTGTTCTTATTGCAATTTATGTAACTTCAATAAAAATAACTGTAACAGAAAATAAAATGCTCCTAATGCCCTTGCCAATTTACGAGATACATTTATATATAGTCCTGTTGAGCCTGGTAAAATGGCTTAATTTGACCACACATCCTTGATTTTGTACACAAACCAAGGACACTGACATACACAACATGCTTGCACTTTCCTACTGAACACAGCTGCTGTGGCCCTTAAAGTAGAACCAGACCATAAAAGGACAAGTAGCCAAACGGACGGATTTTCTTCATCTTTGTCACCACTGACCATGGGTTTTGAAAAATAAAATAACAAATATCTCTCAGCATTCAGATTTTATATTGTTTACAAATTACCTAAATGCTGCACATTTCTGTGAAGTTGACATCTTTTGAAAAAAACAACGGCCGTGTTTGACTCGCCGATCTTGTCACCTAGCAACTGGCCCTCCTCCTTTCTGACAGTAAGACAATCACAACAATCTGACAGCAATGGTACAATAATGTTGCACAGAAAGCACAGCTGAAAATTGAATTGTATTGCACACTCAAGTATCGTAAAAACATAGAAGGCTGAATGTTGCCTAAGAGCCAGTACAAACCTTTAGGAGAAAATGCTTAAAATACAACCAAAACACTTTAAATCAAAACATACACCAAAGCCACTACTCATGCTAGGGATAAAAACCTAATTGAATTGCTCTCTGTTTCAGATTTCAATTAAAAAAAGAATGTGGAGGCAAGATAAGTTCAGTGACATTTTCTGTCTTCTTCTCATTCCTAACATTCAGAAAGTTACAAACACATACTTTTTTGTGCTGTTTTCCAAAACCGGATGCTACCTGTTTAAAATGTCTTTAAATGGGAGGATGGTAGGATTAAGAGTTTATCACTTTCATGGATTATTCTTATTCTTGCCCCACAATAATTGTCAAAGAATCTCCAATAATGACAATCATGGCCCCACTGTGTATTTTCAAGGCAGGCTGTCCATGATTTAGAGCTGAAACGATTAGTTAATAATCAATTAAATCATATTTCATATCAGATGCCAACTATTTGCTGGTTCCAGCTTCTCAAATGTAAGGATTTGCTGAATATTTTAGAACATATCAGGACTATATCAACCTCCTGTTTGTTGTTGTAGCTTTTTTAAGCAACAGGGCTTCACTGCATTCCTCTTAAGATAAGATTGGCCCTAAAACAGTATTTGTTCTTGAGCTAAGAGCATGTCGTAGGTGTTTTTGACATTTTGTCATTCAAAAAGGAAATAATTAGTGATGATCAGGAATCACTGTGAAATAAGTAGGCGGAAGGATGAAGGCAGTGGGCGTTGTAATCCTTAACCTGGCCATTCTGCATCCCTAGTGGGTGTAAAATTTATGGAGACCTTGGTCTCAGTTTAATTAATTCATTAATTGATTAATGAATTAATTAATGAGCATAACAACAAACCAAAGCGATATCAATAACGTGTTCCTTTGAGAAACTGAGTGCAGCTGCCTGGTGCGTCTCACCAGTAACCCAACTTCGACCATGACAGCTCCCACCCCACAGCACTGCTAATTATGGACGTTCTAGTTTAAACACAGTGCTGGGAAACAAAGAGAAGCAAGAGCTGGTGGTTTAATTACTGTGGTTGCTCTCCGCCGTTACCACATCAGCTTGACTCACACATAAAAGAGATTATAGGGTTTCGATATGAAGCGAGGAGAAATACCACAGAGTCTGGCTGTTGAGAGTTTTTTTTTAATCCGGTTTCACATGTGCAACAGCATTTCAGGGCCACTGGATAGCCCATGCTGCTTTACATGACACGTGCCAAACCACCTCAAGGTCAGTGGCTGCTCTGTCACCAACTGTCAGGACAGTTTTTGCATTGTGTAGACATCAGTTTTATGTGTACTTCTGTTGCATGGCTGGGGGAAACAAACCAATGTGGTTTCAACCATTGTACCATAATTGTAAGCACCAGATAGATAATGTGTATAAATAGCTTGTCATTATTATGTCCTCAATGCAGGCGCAGACAGGGAGTGGTTATGACTGCATTGGGAACATGTTAGGTACCTGGAGGAGGAGGTGGGCTCGGTGGTCTGCCTCTGGATCTTAGCCTGCTGGCTGAGCTTCTCCCTCAGGGCTGTTTGAACCTCGGCGGGGATGTCCGGAGACGTCTGGCTGATCTTCATAGCGGCCTCGAGGAGCTTGACAGTGCTCCGTCCATTCACCTTCATTTCCAGCGGATACTTCTTCTCCACCTCAGCCACTTTGCACTCAGTGACCGGCGGCGAGTTGAGTGGAGGGGCCTCGGGGAAACGAACATTGAGGCCATTTTCGGCATGGGCTGACAGAGCCTTGCTCCTCCAAAAGGGCCAGCACAGCTTCCAAAAGACAAAGAGAGAGACTACCAACAGGGCGAGGCCACAGAAACCCACGACCACAGCAAGGAGACTAATAGAGATGTCTACATGTAACCATGGAGAGATCCATAGAGGAAGACAGAGACACATAAAAAGGAAAGGAGAAGCAAGCAAGGGACAAAATATGACAGACAAACATGCAAGGGAGAAAGAGAAAAAAGGAGAGAAAGCCAGCTGTAAGAAAGAGGGGGCAGCATATGCACCTGTTAAAGCAGGACAATATAAAGTCATGTAGAACCTCAGTCATGGAGCCACAACATCAAAACAATTACATGTTCAATGACCAAAGCGAAAAACATCCCATCTGCTCCTGACGTTAACTGTTCTTACTGATATTCAAATGCAAAGTTTGCACTAACTGTATCATATGCAAGAAAGCTTAATGCAGCTTATACATGCAGCTTTTCAAAATATGTTAATCAAACTGACACTGAGTGAATTACCCAGATTGAAAAGTAAAAAAAAACGGAAAGAAAGACGGAAGAAAGCCAGGATTTCTATTTCCACCTGTTGCTATTTCATCAGTCTGGATGCGTAACAGGTAGAGAAACAGTTTCAACAGTTCAACGCGATAAAATACACACAACTAAGTGGTTTAATAGTTGGAACAAGTGAGTGCTGATATTTGGTTTCTGCTTTTTTTTTTTTCTTCCAAACGCTGCAACAACGTAATCTCTTTCTTTAAATGGAACACACGAAAGTGATTAATTGAGGGAATGGCGGGAAAGAAAATTAAGACTATTGCATTTACCTGCGTGTCCTTTACCTGGTATGTTGCTCTCCAGGGGGAAAATATCCGAACATTTCTCCCGGTCTACGTGTCCCGTGAGACAAAGTTCCGTGATGATTTCGAGAGCCCTTTTGCACAAGGTGATGCTGTCCTCCGTCCGGACACTCATGTCTCTCCTGTTAAGCCATTGCACGCCGGGGGAGCCAGGAGGGCGGTGATTCATTTGGGCACCTTTGTTATGCGCCGCAGAGTGCAGCCCGTCCGCGGGAGACAGCAGGGAGGCACGCTGCGTCCTGATCCATATCCAGCGCGCAACGAGGAGCGACTGACCAGACGCGCTCCCTGTGTTTGAGTAACAGGCGGCGGGGTGCTGGAGTCCAACCTTGGCTGTGTCCAATAGCGATGCGCATCAGTTTGCTATTGAGTCCTGTTGGTTGGTGACAGTAACGAGATTACTTTTTCGAGTAACTGTGCCCCGCGAGCGACCTGTTTGTGTCCCCGCCTTTCATGCTGGTTATAGACTTCCTCCCATCCCCGAACAGGTCTTTGTCCCCTGTGACCCTGTGATAATACGTTTTTATTTTGATAACCTAAAAAAAAAAAATCATCCCGTATTTTTGCCATATCCTCTTGTAGCCTTTAACAGAAGTGATTTTTTCTGATTTTAAGGTTTTAAACAGGTTTGTGAATTGCTTTAAAGGTAGGTGCATACACGCTTGTGTGTAGGGTGCATATACAACACTGCTTTATTTATTTTCTATAGTTATACAACTATATTTGTATTATGTTTATACATGCACTACAGCTACCTGACTCTGAACAAGTCACTACACGTCAATGAGGCTATTTCTCATATTCAGAAAGTTTTAAGTATTTAAAAAGTCTAAGCTATTGCGGTGTGAACAATTTAATCTCTTATTTTTACATCACTTTTCATTTAAATAACTATTTAAGTCTGGGAGTCAAGGACAGTTGTAACACGTGTCCCCAGTATAAGTCATCTTTTTCTCACCATCACTTTACCTGCCAATTATCTATTCAACTTAAACATTACATGTAAATTCTTTCAGTAAATAGACTGAACAGGTTGCAAAGCTGGTGTAATTACATGTCAGGGACAGTTAAGTTAGTAACATAAAAGTGAATAAAAAATATTTCTATAAAATAAGTCTAAAAAAGACAACTATCCATCTAAAATCTATTTGGTTAATATTTTTAAAGCAATGATTACCTTTTGGCACACTCAGGACTTACACTGTGTGATTGCTCACAGCTAGTTGAATTCCAAAGAACTCAGTTTTCAGTTGCATGTCTAATAGTTATTTTAATTTTTTGCATCATAAAACTACAGAGTATGTAGGCCTATGATCAGTGCTAAACCAATCACTGTCTTTACTGATAGCGCAGATATTGATTTAAACTATAAAAGTTATTCAAGGATTTGCTCGGGTTTTGAATTACCCTTAATGTAGAAAAAATATTAACTATTGTTGTTAAATGTTATTATTTTAGGCTACTTTTATTTAATATATATATACATATATATATACACAGTATATATATATATATATATATATATATATAAAAAGAGAAGTGAAATGTCTAATTGGCTTTCCAAAAGAACAATATCACCAAAATCCTAAATACTTTGATGTGCAAGAATAGAATAGAACTGTAGCCAAGGGAAACTGGAAATTGCGGTGGCAAAAGAGAGAACAACAACTCCAATGAAAGGGTGACACAAATACAGCTATGGTTACATGGACAGTAACTGTCCTGAAGGGAAGATGTCAACAAGGGAATATGACCTAGAACAGGAAAGAAAAACCCTAACCATGTAATCATTCAAGTTTTGTTGCAGTATTTCCCCAAATGTTTTCTCATCCTTGCATAAGTTGCCTATGAGTTTTGCATTTTTAAAGCTAATTTGAAATGAAATACAGCATTTCCCTTGCATATAAAGTGATATGCATATGTATGTCCAACATTTTAAATCATTATCATGTCATGTCAAAGCATACTTGGGTTAGGAGCGGCATTCTGCCGCTTTACATTCACCTACAATGAACTCATTTTGCACAACAATATTTACATATTACATGTCTCTTCATCTTTTGAAGAAGTGGTGTCTTTTACACTAAGTTTATGAATTTCTTGACATTACAAGTTAGGATAGGATGTAAGAAAAGCATCTGGTAGAAGAGTTCATTTTATAGCCTACTACAACTTGCATTTTAAACCCCAACCTCTATTTCTAAACCAGATGTTTATCTTTATTTTTTAAATGCGACTTCACTATCATCTCTACATATTTCCACATAGCTTGTAATTGTCTATATGTGGATACTGTATGTCCTGTTTTTACTCATGACCAAAATCAAATTGCCTTCATGGATTAATAAACCAGCAAATGATCACAATGGTGAAATTAGAAGTGTTGAATGTTTAGCATTTTCCTTCCAAAAATGACTCATTATTTGTTAAATTGACTGACCCAAAATTTTCATCAAGCACCATCACCAGGTGAAAATTTCAATTGGTCCGATATTTTTATTCTAATCTATATTACAGTTTGGTTTTCTTTTCAATGAGCCTCACAAAGTTGCTAGCGTGGCTGTAGTCTTAGTCTTAGTCTTGACTAGTTTGAGATACACAGCTGCGTATGCATACAGTCAGAATCATCACTCCTGTCCACTTGTTTCTGATTACAGATTAAAATCCTCTGCCACTGCCATAAGAGCGATGTATCACTTTTTTTGAGCATCATACCCACATTACAAAGCCAGAACCAGAAAGCTGTTTGGCAGACCTCCAGAATTTGGAATTAACCAACAGAAGGGCAAAATAATCAATTGCTGGACTGAATTGGAGTTGGCTAAGCAGTCTCAATTAAGCATCATGCAATTGACATGGACCACATGTGCATACAGCCAGCAGTTTGGCAGACTGGGCTGTTGAGACAATAATACAATCATTCAAGAGGAGAATGCTCTTTAGGACAATTAAAACATCTGATTGGAAGCCACCTGTGGCATTTTGCAGCCATGGACAACATCAATATCCATACCTGACTACACACCGAACATTGCATCAACCTTTTTGTCAAGCACTATGTGCATTTAACACATCTCAGCTGTCTTCTGCCCATGTCTTCTATTTTTTTTTATTTCCCCTGGTGGTTTATTCCCAACCCCAAATCTTGTGACATGAGGGACGTGAATGTAGAAGGGCTGTCTCCAAGACAACACTACATTTATTGTCAGTAAACTGTCTGGGACATTGGTTTTGTGTCACAGCTAAGGTCCCTTTGTGTATGTGCAGTGTAGCATTGTGGAGAAAAATAAAATAAACAGCATTTGTGCCTACTGAGCTATTGAAGTAGAGGTGGAAAATCAACTCTACTGTAGAATGAATTGTAATGGAAGTTATAGGTTATAGGAGCTAGAGCCGGCTGATGAAGGATTAGTTTCTGATTATTTTAATGCGAAACACAAAAGTAATCACTGCCCACACTGTCTGTGTTACCCCGTTGGTATTTTGTTCTGAACAAAAAGAAAGAAGCAGAAAGAAGAACACAAAATGTGCCATTAGCGATGTCAATTTGCAATTATCTATTCGGGACTGATTATAATAAATGTTTGCAGTTAAATTATAGGAAATTGTTACTACTTGTTCTTATTTTATGACATATATAACGCCCTAGGAACAACACATTCTCATACATTAAGCACATAATTGATTAAGAGTTTTATATAACTGTATACATGAGGTGTTTTCTAATCAGCCACGTCTACGTTTAATGTATTTTTGAGTTTAGGTAACTAAAACTACTTAGTGAAGTTTAGGAAAATATTGTGATTATTGATAATTGAAACCAACATTGACTTACAGTGGCAGATAGACATTTTCTCTCAATTAATCAAGGAATCATTTTGTCTAAAAAAATGTCAAAAAATAGCAAAATAATTTGCAGGTGACATTGTCAGTTGTTTTGTCCGGGTCACAGTCAAAAAACCCAAACTATTTAGTTCACTGCCATGTTTGACAAACAGCATCAAATCTTCTAATGTGACTAGCTGGAATGAGGAAATATTTGGCATATTTGCTCTAAAAAATAACAAAAAATATTATTAGATGATCAAAACAATCAAATCATTTAATCCACAAATCATTGTATCTCTAATTTATATTATGGAAAAGCAAAGCACTTGCAGTAGTAGTTGAGGATTCCTGGATGTGTTGGGCAGTCTGTGGATGCTAACTTAGTCACAAATGCCTGGCAACTTAGATATTTGCACAGTTTATAATGTGAAATTATCTGTTTCAACAAATCCTCCAAACCATACACCCTACAGGATCGAATCGTAAAACCAAAAAACATTTGTGGCTGTGAATGTAAAGTTCACGATTTTAAACACGTCTTTAACGTCATAAAATGGTTGCCCTCTTGTTTCCTTTAGGCATAAAAACTACTTGGATATGTTTAGGCACCAAAACTACGTAGTTAAGTTTTGAAAATGTTGTGGTTTGGTTGTTAAGTTGAAAAAAGAACTAACCCTTTACTTTTATTTTCAAACAGGACTCGAACCCTACTTTCCAGGTTTGATTAATCGCGAATAAATTTTGTATCTGTTCTCGATGTACTTTAAAAGGGATTTTTTTCTCTTATTAACATGGGAGCGAAAAAATATACTTACTTTATGCAAATGTTTATTATTACAATAACAATCCAAAACAATCACAACTACTGTCTAGAATATTCTCCAGAATAACCTCAAAGGTACTGTATGCTCAAGAAATATGCACAAAGCATAATATGGAAAACTCAAGCTCGTCAAGCAACAACAGATGGGCATATTGACCTGAATGTAACATTACTTGGTAATACTAACACAATGTAGTGTCCCACTTTACACTTCTTACTTCTTTGTACTTGTTACATCTCCGTTGCAAACTATCCAGCGCGGCCTGCTTTTAGCGAGGGGGAGGAGGGTTCTCTGCGTCGGCTGTATGCTTGGCCAGGAAGTTGCATTTGAGACTTGACATACTCCAGTCGATAGTACATGCAAATAACTTCAGTCTTGTCGAGAGAATTATCTGGAAGGGCTTTGAAACTGAACTCGCCATTCAAAAGACCCTTTTCTGTATCCCTTTCTCCTCAAGGAGTTTTTTTTGTGCTAGCCATCCACAACATACTATAGAACAACATTACTGCTGCTGCAGCCCGGGGCCCATGAATCAAAAGAAAACATGTGGTTAAAAAAGAATTTGCCTTAATAAGGTAATGGTGTGAGATGTCGGTAAAGTATGTTGAAGAAGATACAGTGGTGCTCAAAAGTTTACATACACATGCTTAAGTTGACTAAAAAGAGGAATAAAAAAATCATGTTTTGGAAATTTATTTTAATACCTAAATTAAAAAATGAGGTAAAATCCAACCTTTAAGGACACCAATTTTCTTTGTGAATGAATAACGTATTGTAAATAAATAAATGTTCTTATTTAAAATACAGGGGTCATAAGTATACATACCCCTATGTTAAATTCCCATAGAGGCAGGCAGATTTTTATTATTAAAGGCCAGTTATTTCCTGGATTCAGGATATTATGCATCCTGATAAAGTTCCCTTGGCCTTTAGAATTAAAATAGCCCCACATCATCACATACTCTTCACCATGCTTAGAGATAGGCATGGTTTTATTTCAGTTAGACTAATACCTGGTTTGATTTGCATTGAGAGATGATTTTATAGAAAGTATCCCATGCCTATCTCTAAGCATGGTGAAGAGTATGTGATGATGTGGGGCTATTTTAATTCTAAAGGCCAAGGGAACTTTATCAGGATGCATAATATCCTGAATCCAGGAAATAACTGGCCTTTAATAATAAAAATCTGCCTGCCTCTATGGGAATTTAACATAGGGGTATGTATACTTATGACCCCTGTATTTTAAATAAGAACATTTATTTATTTACAATACGTTATTCATTCACAAAGAAAATTGGTGTCCTTAAAGGTTGGATTTTACCTCATTTTTTAATTTAGGTATTAAAATAAATTTCCAAAACATGATTTTTTTATTCCTCTTTTTAGTCAACTTAAGCATGTGTATGTAAACTTTTGAGCACCACTGTATGTTGAAAAGGTGCAAAAAAACAAAGCAAAGAACTAAACCAACATCACTAAACAAGACGGAGGCAGGAGCCAGAGCCCAGAGAGAGGGCTGCCTGCTGCAGCTAGACTGAAATAACCCCGGTGTTCGTTGCTCTAATGACCACCTCCAGAGACAGGTGAATCACACAGCAAACTCCAGCTGGAACATCAGGGGTTATTTGTTACTAGCTACAATTGGAAACACACTTTATTAATTCATCCTCTATCTTTAATCCCAGTCAAACTGGAAAGTGTATTCATTATATTATCACATTCATGTATGCATCGCAACAACGGAGTGAGAACATCCTATTATGAGCTTTGGGCAGCCACTACAAAGGGACGCAAAATGACTAAATATAGATGCAAAACAATCAAAGAGATACAAAATGACCAAACATAGTTGCAAAACAATCACAAAGACATGCAAAATGTGTAAAAATAGAGTATCTGAGACTCTTTGAGTTTAGGTTTACATGTTCCTTTGTAACAGGGTGGGGATCTCTTACAGTACGTGTCTGTGGCCATGGGCCCATTATTTCATATTTTGTCCTTGGAAACAAGGGCAGTGGTGTAAAAAGAGTGGAATACCAAACATGAAATTGCATTTGATGTGAGATAGTTTAGAGGTTTGAAAATAGTACTTTCAGAGGTAAACTTGAAAATCCACCCTAAAGCTAAACACAGCAGACAATATTTCACTCAATGAGTGAAATATTCATTTTGTGAGTAGAACTGTTGAAGAGAAGGTTATATCTCTTTTTCTAAACTTTGGTTGAGTTCCTGTCTGTTGGGTCACAAGAGGACAGAGTCTGGGAATGTCACATATCATGGTAAATGTCAGGGTGGTTGGCCACCAAAATGGCAGTGTGAAAGTGTTCATATCTCTATCTATGGAAGGTACATAATGTTCAATTTTTTTCTGCTTAAGTAATGGTATAACCAAATGGGGTAGCCAAAGTAATGGGGTTGCCAAACAAGAAATATTGTTTGGCTTTATGTATTCTAACACCAGCACAGGTTGTTTTGGCATTACCACATTCACTAACATCAAATTAAAACTAAAAGCTGTTTGTTATCTTCAGTGTTATGATGTTGTTGTTATATTTTAGTAATGCAGACAGCTGAGGAGCCTTGTGGTGACAAACAGGCTTCAGGAACATGGTCTGCTAGGTTGACATTAAGGGAGCCTGTGAGTGAGAAATGATTTAATCATTAACATTCATGAGCGGGAACATGGGTGGCTTCCAGCACGCTGTGCTGCTGCCTAAAACAAGACAGCCAGCACAATACTGATATTGCAGCTGTAAAGAGATTATTTCAGAGACAGTGAGAACATCATCAGAAATCTGAATGCATCAACAGAACTTGGGAAAGAGAGCCAGTCCTCTGATATATGGTTAAGGAAAGCACAAAAGATTATACAGTATTTTTCTCTAAAGGGAACACATGTAGACTCTCGTTGCTGTTTTTTTTTTCTTTTACAAGTTCCACGACTTGTTGGTGCAGTGTGATAATTGCTTGTTTATTTTATAGTATTTCTTGACTTGCCTCCCTGTATCAACCACAAAAAGCCGATGTGTGAGGATTAATTTGTTACTTAACAGTTTAATGACACCCTGGCTTGCCCCCGTATAAGCACGCTCCCTAAAAAAACTGTTTTGTGTTATTCTCACAACACTTGAAGCCACTGAAGCTGGGATTTGTTGGCTGTTGAGTGCCATTTGGCAGATTTAAAAGCCTCTGCAACAAGACAAGGGATTATTTTCTTAGGTCTACACACTCCAGAGAGTGGTGCCTCCACGCTCAATATATTTTTTGAAATGAGAAGACACTGACCTGTTTAAATACACTACAAACTAAAGTAGTTAAGTGCCTAGTCTCAAGCAAGTATGAATCCATCCGTCTATTATTGGTAACCACTTATCCTATTCAGGGTTGGTGGGGCTGATGTTGGCTGAGAGGTGGGGTGCACCCTGGACAGGTCACCAGACAATCACAGGGCTCCCATAACAGACGACAGTTCACGCTTAAAATTAAAATAGGTTGGGCACATAAACGATGAGCTTAAACTTGCGAATAAACCTTCGTAAAGCTGCAGATTGCAGACTGTGCATACGTACATTCAACCATGATGATACCACCCAAAAATGGCAAGAATCTTGTGAGTACATAAAAATCAACAAATAAGCAAAACCTTTTCAAGTACTACATAGTCCGGCTCTTCATTGAGGCCTGGATTGGCCCTTTAATTGAAAATCCACAATGTTTCTGTTTTTCTGTTTTTCTATGTTTCTTTAGTTTTCCGCATCAAAGCAAAGCATTATGCCTTTGTATTTCTAGGTTATTATGACTTATTGATCAAATAGCTAAGTACAAGTCTAACCCCTCTTTTTCAATCTCATGATATGTCCTTTGATCCAAAGAGCAGCTGTTTTTCATACCTGCATTTGTGAAGTAGCACTCTTCAGTACATTTACTAAAGTACTATACTTCTGTACAATTTTTGACATACTTTCTTGAGTATTTCCATTTTATGCCAACTTATACTTTTACTTCACTACATTTATTTGACACTTATTTTACATATATTTACTTTTTGCATAAACCATGATATTCTTTTATAATAATAGATAATAGAGTGCTAAACGACTAATCTACCCAGTAGAACAGCATACAAATTATCTCCAATTGGCTTCAAATTTAACACACATTTAATAGTGAAAACAATTGAATAATATAATATTCTATAAGTTTAAAACACTGTGAGCCTTTCTGCATGACTACTTTTACTTTAATTACTTTATAGATATAGA
Source organism: Percina caprodes (assembly GCA_013375575.1). Lineage (NCBI taxonomy): Eukaryota > Metazoa > Chordata > Actinopteri > Perciformes > Percidae > Percina > Percina caprodes. The sequence continues at coordinate 4,827,756 of JABXJD010000007.1, read as the reverse complement.
TTTTACACAGTAAATGAATCAACACACAAATTGACCAATTGTGCTGCAAAAGAGAATGAAATACATTCAATAGCCTCCTGTTAAAGGAAAAAAAATGTCTTATTTGCGATTAACCTGTTAAAAAGACATCTTTCATTCCCCTCATGGAGCAGGTCTGATTTAATCACGGATTACCTAATGGCTCTTTGGTTTAATTAGGCCATTTAAAGGTTAACTGCCAGATCTGCACCCACATTCACAGCAGTCAGATATCCGTCACGGCCGTGCTCCCACTACACCAGTCCTATATGGAGAAACAGATATGGTGCCTTTTTCCCCCCTGTACAGTATATTTTTATATAAATAATGAGAGTTGACCCAGCATACTTTCACTCCATGTGGCCTTGCACATCAATACCTCCCGGCGCATTTGTCACAACAGGTCTATAGAGACACTTGACCAATTTGTGGCACACACACCATATCAAACACAGGATTCAATTAAATCATTTTTTTCACTTTTGTCTCATTCATTTAATCATTCATTAACCACAATATATTTATAGCATGCAACTATGCTGTTTTGCATCTATGATGAGGGGAGAAAGCAATATTTTAATCTCTGTGTAATGTTTTTATATTATTCTTTGTACGTGATACTTTCACCTCATTTATGTTTTTCTCTTTTCTTTTTCTTTCTGCATCTATTTCTGTAAACACGAGAATAGCTTCATGGCGTTTGATGAAGATTGCATGTTCTGCTGTTGGTGCATGTGGGCTTTATAGTCTTTTGCATGCTGTTTGTTGCTATGCTCCTTTATACTGTGTATTTTATACAGTATGTTGATGTTTAATAAAGCTTTTGAAACATCTGAACGGGGACAAAATTTAAAAGGCCTTTTCCTTAAAACACCCTGTTTCCCCAATGGCTAATATGCATAACACATACATGAAAGTTTTCTGTCTCTCTTTTACACTGTTGACTGCAAAGTGGCCAAAAACAATAATACTAAGCTTAAGAAATTTGGCTTCTCGGCTTACTCATTTACAATTTTTCTGTTGCTCGCCGGCCATTGCCCCTCACAAATAAACAAATAAAATACAGCTGACTGTAAATTATTTTTCCATTCAATAAAAACAAAACAAAAAAAAAACCCAGTTTGAATTCATTAGGTGACAATCTTTCCCTCTCTTTATTTCTTTCACACTAGGGTGCACACACACACACACACACACACACACACACACACACACACACACACACACACACTTTCTTACCACAGATGTACTCCGGGTAAGCAGTGACTGATCACGCTGAGAGCGCCTCACTGGGATGTTCAGAACAATTACCTCTGCCTCACTGCCAGTCAGGACCCCTCAGGTGAAGTCATTATCTAAACCAGAGGCTGCTCACTACAGTCACAATGAATTCACATTAATAGTTGAGCTTGGGCCACCAGGGCCATCTGGATGCATGGATCCAATTAAACTCATTACTGGACAAGGCAAGGTACTCAAAATTGGGACTTTTAGGGAATTAGTTTTTGTTGCACAGAAGCTATAAAGGAAACGGCACTTTTGGGATGTTCAAAGTAATCCGCAAATTCAAAGTAGTGATTTGCTTCATTTGTTACTTCAAAACCTCTTCAAACTGTGAGGGGAAGTCTAGATGTCAAAATCCAACTTTCAGATAAGCAGCTAAGAGAAGACTATTTTCTCTTGCAATAGGAACCTATAGCTTGTATTCCTCTGGTTCTGACCCCAACCACTTACTTTATTCGACAGTATGGCCAGTCATGTTCAATTATTGGATAGAAGCACAGGAGATTTGGCAATGTTTCTCTCTTTCACCTTTTGCTGTTATCTATTTCTTGCAGCATGAAGACTAACCTGAAACAATGAATCCTAGAAAGGCTGTGGCATATGAACGGGTGGTCTGATTTTTTTAGGGTGAAAGTACCGCCTTTCCAGTAACTCCAGAATCTGTTTTCTTGTTTGTTCTTGCACAGCTTGCAATTTTTTTTGTAAATCACCTCTAAGAATGTAGGGCTGTTTAACTGTTTCCTTTGCCATGGAATAACCTGCTGTTTAAACATTTAAACAGATCAATATCAATTTAAGTGTTCTATTTATTTAGAATATTGTACCGCCTTACCTTGCCTACACAGCCCTTTCCAACAGGCAACTGAGCCAGTTGTATCCATTTATGCTGTCTTTGAATCCACTGGACTTCTTTGACAAAAACATGACCTTGCAAAACATGGGAGTTTCTGGTCTACCACTGCCTCGATCGGTTAGTTTGTTTGTGTTATTGTGTGACTTGTGTTTTAAAACAAAGAAACCAACCGATTGAGGCAGCGGTAGACCAGCAACTCACGTGTTTGGCGAGGTAAAATGACTGTTTTTCTCAAATAAATCTAGTGGCTTTGAGGAGAGATAACGGCTTCAATTCCCTGTCTGAAAAGTATAAGGTAAAAGTATTAAACATTTTTCCAAATATAGCACACTTTGACTCTTTTTTAGGTGTCTAAAATACATTTAGCTGCTGCCTCCGTCCACAGCAGTACATTTCTGAGCTTCTGTGTCGGTACTCTTGTCTGCTTCTCTAAACTTGAGGCGTGCCGACCGCCATCTACTGTAGCTTATACACTGACTACGGATAGGTACCTCATACAACCACACAAACTTCAAAGTTTGTAATCATGGCTGTTTTTCCAGGGACTCTTGCAAAGCTATATATAGATTAATCAGTAGTATGTAGATCTGGTGAATGTTTAAACAGCCAGTGTCCTTCTTTTGAACCTGGAAAAAACTTTAATAACTATTTTTTTTAGCTACATTGAACACCAAATGTAAAACGTCCCATGATTAGAAGGATATACATTTTCTCAGGCCCTAAATGTGGAGAAGTAATAGTTTAACATGTTTGTACATTCTACGTAATAGCTTTGTGTTGTGTGTCTCAATAGCGTGTTTTATTATATACAAGGACATACTTATTGCTTTAGGAATGATTGCAGCTTTGCTTTGCCTTTTATCATCTCGGACTGATTTCCCCTTTTACTGTACATTTAGTTAGAAACAGCCAGTCTGACCTTATGGACATTGTAATCATGATAATCAATGTGCCATCAGCAGTCATATCTCTCTGATTAAAGGCACTGCAGCATGGATGGTATCAGCGAGGCTCAGCTGAAGTTAGTGGTGGCTATATGTAAGTGTTTTTCACTAAACCTGACTAACTTTGTTTTCACAGAGTTTTGAAAAGAATAAGGATGACATCCTCATCACAATATTTACCGTCAAAAGTGAGAAAGAGAGATTTTCTTTAAATAATAAAATCACACATGCTCTTCCCTCCTACATCCAGACAGCAGTGTGTGCTTTGCATCTAATGTATTCTCTTTCAAACGGACTAATCAATAACATGCTTTCACTCCTACCAGGAGATAGGAATGAAATATGTTGCTGTATAATTCATGGCATTTGATTTTTTTTCTTTCTTCTTCACATTAGTGATTACATTTTCACATTACCTCCCGTTACGTTTTCACCCTCTTCTAATATTAATTCTGAGGAAACAAGACCCGCATTTAAATACTGTGCAACATGAATTATTAATTTATAGTTTGTTTTTTGGTATGGTGTAAAGTATTGCGGATGATCAATTCTTCCCCACTGGCCAGAGATTACCTCAGGGCAGACATCCACAATAATTCAGTGGTGTTAGTCTTTGATTGAGCTGTTGTCATGGTGACCTGGATGTTCGATAGATACCGGGATGGACGGAGAGACTCTCCTCGTATCCACAGAGCTATAATTAAACACAATTTAGAACAAACCACATCTCTCTCTGTGGCGCGGTTGAGAATATTGCAGGGATGTGGAGAGTGCGTGTCAGTGTGATCCTCTGGAGAATAAACCAATGGCATGCTAAGATAAATGGCGTGATAACCTCACATCAACCAAAACAGAGGCATAAGTTGTTCCCTCTCTTTTTTTAAGGAATAAAATGTGATCAGCTTGATTAAAAATAATGCTCTGAGCTGGCAAATTTAAATAACACTGTATAGAATGAGCATGGCACAATAATATCATGAGTTTTATTTCCATATGTAAATCCCATTGCAGACATTCCAGAAGATAAACAACTAGATCAGATAATCCCCCTAAAAGAGAGAGAGAGAGAGAGAGCGTGAGAGAGAGAAGACAGGAACACATAAGCCCCAATAAAGTCACAAGCACTCATCGACTTAATTAAAATCCCGAGTTACATTTGACAGAAATCTACAGCGCAGACACCCAAACAAACACTGCTGGAGAGCTACTTGCACTTCATTGTCTATCTACACTGACATCCCCTGACGAACACTGTGACCCATTCTTAACTTCGCCCACGCACAAAATAGAACCTGAATGAAGCTTCCTTTGAAGGACTCTTCTTCTTCCTTTTTAGCACCAATGTGTTATTCTTTATTTTTACCAAGGTTTTTAAAGGAGAAATGGAGGCACAAAGATAGCTGGGTGGTTATTAATAAAAGGCAAGGCTAAGATGCACCATGGCAGTTGCTTAAGGCTATGTTATGTAACACCTGTTATGTACAGCAACTGCTGTGATGGCCACACATGCTGATCACACATGATGTGAAGATCACCTTTTCACTCAGAAAAAGTCAATGTTTTCCAGTCTGGAGCATGGTTTGGTAATGATTTAATTGAATTAGTAAACTGAACAAAGCATCATAAATTGGTTGATTTAATTTATTAAATTACCGGCACTTCTACATTTTACTCTTAAGCGGACCTGCACTTTTTCTTGCGTACCGCTACTTCTTGCATGTAGCCGGTACTCTACCACTGACAGAGAAAGTGTCGGAGAGATTGGTAATGACCCTAACGTTACATAAACTACACTACCCAGAGGGTGCTACGTGACTTACCTCAGATCTTGAAAAATCCCGTAAAGGCAAGCAGTTGGCCCACCCCTATCAGAAGTTCACTTCTCCACGGACGCTAGTTCAAAAAAGCTAATTTGTGTACCAGAGCCAGACACATCAACAGAGGTCCAAGTCCAACCAGAAACATCAGGTACAATTCATGAGCTTCAAACTAACGTTAACGTTGATGTGAGTGGAACAACGAGCATTATGAGCAGTCTGCAGCTACAGTAACAAAACACATGGATGGCTTGACTGTTGGTCAAAGGGACCAAATTATGTATTTTTGCTCCACGTACAGCTGGCTCATTTTTAAAGATGACGGTCTGGGCTGCAAAGGATGTGGCAGCATCCCATCACTTGCAAATAATATTTTAATTAAAATTAAATAACAATAAATTGTTAATGTACCAGCAATATCTCCAAGTTTTGTTTTTCATTGTAGAAATTTCGAATGTCATAATCATTTGCCAATGCAAGAGTGTACCTGCACCTTTTTTCTCCACTTCAAGCATTGATTTAAATATACAATGTAAAAGATGCAGCTGAAAATAGTCACTAACAAAAACATTGTTAATTCCAGTTTGAGTAACTTTTGCTAAAAACTAAAGTGCCAATCTGTTTTAAGGAATGATTGAGCCATTTTAATAATAAAACTATATAATAATGACCCCTTTTTAAAGAATAACATATTCACTGGGCTCAGTGCTGAGTGCCACAAACACGGTAGGGACGTTAGAGTCTTGGATTGTTGGTTTTGGTCCTTTAATGGGATTTTTTGACAATAATGTGACTGTTGCTGTACGCCCTCCCCTGTCGGTCCAGGCAAACACTCCCTAACTATAAGCTTGAGTGGGCGCCCGGATGGCTCAGTTGGTAGAGCAGGCACCCATATATAGAGGTTCACTCCTCGACGCAGCGGGCCGGGGTATGACTCCGACCTGCAGCCCTTTGCTGCATGTCATCTTCCCTGCCTAGCACCGAGCCTTGTGGAACACCATGGCTAACTTTAGTAGGATTCATTGTTAGCATTAACAGACTGAGATTGATCTGATAAATAGGACTAAAACTAGCTTAGTGCGGTTCCTTTAATGTCAATTAAATGTTCCAGTCTCTGTAACAGGATGCTATGGTAAATAGTATTGAATGCAGCTCTAACATCTAATAAGACAAGTACGGAGCCATCCTTTGTCTGAAACAGATAGAAGGTAATTTGTAATTTTCACTAGTGGTTTCTCTGTGCTCTGATGCACTCAAAATCAGACTGAAAATCAGCAATTTGTATGTTGTTGTCAAACTATTACTGGCACGGTTAAAATAAACTTGCAAGTGCAATGTCAAAACTTGCATAAACACTTCTCTAAACCACTAATGCTCTTTAAACTGCTACAGGAGTGGCTGAGACATTTATATGGAACCTTTTTAACTGGGTCTCAACTGGAGTCCAGGCAGGCTGCTGCATTCTACAAAAAGAGCAAGCTTAACGTTTTCAACAAGCCTTTTAAGCCACAGAGGTTTATACTCATAATGATAGAGCTTCTACAGAGTGTTCCTTTATTAGTGATGACTGACTGCTGCTAATCTGAGTCCACAAAAAGGAGCAGCTGCACTCCTCTTCCTCCACCTCTGATGCAGCTGCATCTTCTATGATGTCTGGTCTCCTTGACAGTATGCTTTATCGCTCAGGATTCCAGACCCCACATCCCAAATCTGTCGTCCATGCTGTTGGACAGCTTGTCCAGAAATTTGTCTCTGTTAACATTCATGTGGCTGGTGTCACTATGTCTCAGGTTAACACCATGGTAGGTGATGGTAGGTGTTGGATTCCAACACCTTCCTCAGCATCGGTCCAGGTTTATAGTCAAAAAATAAGTTTTAGTTTACTTTAAGGATTTGCACATCAAGACTTAACAGTCCAAATCATTACAATACAATCACAACCACACACACACACACACACACACACACACACACACACACACACACGTCCTGGCAGCTGTTTTTTACCGCGTTCAGGAGCCATTAAGCAGAACTAAATTAATAGTATTATTACTGGTAAAGTTACCGGGTACCGGACATTTTCTCACTGGTTCCCAGCTCCCAACATTGACACGCACACACACTGTGCAACTGTAATTGTACTGTAACCTTAGCCTAGCTTTGCATCTCATCCCATCCCAGTTCAATACTCGCACATCCAAACATAGTCAGAGAAGGGCCTCATCTTCTTTCCGATCGCATGGACTTTCCGAAACAACAGGCGCATCCTCTCAAACTAATCTGCCTTCATGGACGTCAGTGCCTTGACCGCAGCTGTCTCCTCCGGAAGAGCGGCCTTTGATAATTTACAACTTATCGTGTGTAGGTGGCTTTTTGATAACTCGTGGTCCTTCATTGCTTCTAATTTTAAATTTTTAGTCCCAATCACAAAATGATTTGACTTTGCTTTCTCTGAGCCATTCACACAACAGTCACTGCAGTACATGTGTTCTGTACTGTTGTCATAGATCAGCCACTCACTAACCTCACCCTCACCTCACCCGCATTTGGCGGCGGTCAGTAGGAGAAAAGTAGTCTAAGTATGTCAGGTCTTAAAGCTGTGTCTAGCGGTCCTGTGTTTAAAGGTTAACCATTAGAAGTTGAGGGCAAGAGGTGATGAATTTTATCTTGTTATAATTTTATCATTAAAGAATCTAATGAAGTCGTCATTACTCAGAGCTATAGGAACAAATGGCTCAATAGAGCTGTGACTCTCTGTCAGCCTGGCTACAATGCTGAAAAGACAACAATGGGTTCTTATTTTTTCTATTAATGATGAGTAATAAGCTGCTCTGGCAAGTCTGGGGGACTTATATGTTTTCAGACTGTCTTGCTACTCTAAACGAGATTCTTCCAGATTGGTGGAATGCCATTCATTTCCAATTTTTAACAAGGTTTGTCTTAATTTACGGGTTTGGGAATGCTACCAAGGTGCTGATTCCCTTTGTTTCATCCTGTTTTTTTTTGAGAGGAGCAACAGAGTCTAAAGTCATTTTTAGCAAGGCCGCAGCACCGCCTACAAAATGACCAATGTGGAAGGGACTAAAATCATTGGAGTCACTTCCTTAAGCTATAGCTCAATGACGTTATCAGTGTTAAATTATTATTATAATTTAGTTTAGGTTTACCAAGGAATAACAAACAAATTGTTTACTAGTACCACTCTAGAAGACAGAGATCTGATCTGATTTAAAAGTCCACTATAGCAGTGGTGGTTTACATTGTTATTAGGTTTTTTTTTATACAACTCCTCTTTTAGTTACTTTTGATTCAATTGATTTGAGTCGGGGGGATAGACACCATTGTTATGGAACTATGAGTGGGTAACTGCTCAAATGGAAGCGCAGAATGGTGTGTTGGACTGCAGCTCTGTTTACTGGTCTCAACTCTGTGTTGTCATGGTTAAGGAATAATAAACTTGGTCAGATTTCTGGATATGAGAGCGGCCTCGTCCAAAGTGCGATGAATGCAATCCTTCCTGATCAGAGCAGTTTTGCACCAGATTAATGTCACCTGTATGAGTAAGTTTTGGCATCTGTAGAACTCAAGGACATAGGTTTGGGTTCAAAAGTTGGTTTCAACAACAGCAAGAAGAAAACCATTTAAATTAATTGAGAAAATAACAAATTTTACTAAAATTGGTTGTTATGGTGTCCCTACTTCAAAGATCACTGTGCTAGCAATATTCTTATACTTCATGGTGTTCAGCTGTGTTATCTTTTTAGGAAAATATCTGTAAATTCTAATACTGAGAAGCAAAACATTTTTTTCTGTGGATTATAGTACTATAGTATATTACTTTAAGAAAATCAACATAAGAAAACAAAAATAAAATATAAAAAGTTGCTTCCAAATATATTTACATCACTTGTTGATTCTCTCTTGCCTCAAACGCACAACAAGTCTGTGAACTTGCCTCTGGCTCTGGCCTCCTGCAGGTAGGCAATCATCCTATCTGTCTGTCTGCACTTTCTGTATGGGTGAGCCGCAGAGATAGCGTGCCCATAGGGAAAAGCAGCTCATCAGCACATCACCTGGGACAAAAGGCCAAAGCAGGAGAAAGGGATAACACTGTTGTGTAATCACAGCTAACAGAGACACGCTTGAGTCTTGGTCTATCTCCTTTTTATCGGACTGAATTATCAGACTGGGGGGGGTAATGGGTTTGGGGAATGGACAGGGCAGGGATGTGAAAACCAGCGATCTGGGTTGTCAAGTTCTTTTTTATTTCACTGTCAGGCTTGAAGGAAGCAGAGGTTTGAGAGGGGGGACGGACAGAAATAGCAACGATAGAAAGGAAAACTACAAAAGCTGCAAGAGAAACAAGATCTTCATGGATGATTTTTTGATTTTCTTGTTAGATAATGGTCCAATTCTTAATGCTGTTTTGAAAGGAATTTTAAATGATTCCTACTTCAGGACCGAATCCATTCACCAATAATCCTATTTATGTATTTTGACAGATTTTGCAGTGTGCTATGAAAAACTGTACCTGAGCAAAACAGTGTTGACAACCATCATCGAACTTGTTGGATCTGTATGAACATGTTATTCACTATTATCATGTACAGAGTAGGGCTGTACAGAATATTTCAGCTTCAAAGCCATTGACATTCAAATTCTAAATAAACAAGCACAGCCTTTTTTTTGCATGTCTATTAATTCTGTTTAAACACATCATGCCTGCACAGTTGCAGATAAAAATCAGGCTTCAACAATATTATTGTTATAGTATTATAATTTTGTTTTAAAAAATTTCTGATTGATTTTATTTCCATTTCTATCATGGTGAAATGCTGCTGTAAGCCTCAGGGCAGGATTATTATTTCATTATTATATTATGCCCATATTGGATCAGCCTACTGCCAATATGTATTTCTGTTGATAAAACTGACAAATTATAGTCATTAAAAAGGGGGTGATAACACCATTAAATATGACAGAAATTCAAAGCTTAACTCGAAAACCTCAATAGAAGCTTTGAAAATAAAGAAATTCCATTCCTTTACAGCCCTAGTGTAAAGCAATTTTCTGTCCCGAAAAAAGCAATAAAAAGTAAAACCAGGTTTTTTCTGTGTTCTGTGTAATATCTTACTTGAAAAAGTACAAGACAAAACGGTACATTAAGATTAATGACCACCTCCATTCTGTCAGTCTGGCCCACAAGCCTTCAAGTGTGATCCCCCCCCACCCCCATAAGTTCCAATTCGCTTCTGCAGCTAACTGGTTATCAATATGAACACAACAATATGACACATGAACAAAAAGTCCATCTGTAGTATAAATGCCCACTTTCTGACACTTTGAAATCAAATGCATTCACTTCAAATACGCAGGTCAAATGTAGCGTTGGATCATAGTTTCTAACAAACATGAAGAGAAACTACTTGGCAGATCTGTGCTTGTGTGCTAATGGCTCCTCAAAGGCTCCTGTGGAGAGGATGAGCACTTGAGAGGTTTTTCTGTTTCAGTAGTAACACGTGGGTGAAGAGAGGCTTCACAGACGGAAGGTTCTTAGACTTAGACTTAGACTTAGACTTAGACTTCTCTTTATTAATCCTTTTGGGATGACTCCCGCAAGGAAATTGAAAGTTCCAGCAGCAGTTTTTGCAAGAAAAAAAGAAATAAAAAATAGATAAAAAAGACAGTATAAAGACAACAAAATAACAATAATAACAACAATAGAACAGTTCTCCCGTCTGCATGAATCCCAGGAGACTTCCAGATATTGCTCCCTTGAAAGTGAATAAACCATCATAAACACTGTATACGGTAGGGAATTAAGCAATGTAATAATAGTAATAATAATGATAATAATAATAATACATTTATAGAGCACTCTTTATACAAGATGTAGCTCAAAGTGCCTTGTAATAATAATATATAATCATGATAATGCAGTACATTAACAAAGATTATTATTATTATTATTATTATTATTATTATTATTAATACACTTTTATTCAAACAAACATTTCAAAATGTATTTTTCAAGTAAGCCCTGGCCAATATAGCATCAATACAGGATACACACAAACACACTTTAAGATTGTCTGTCTGGTGTTAGGTTTGATAGTCTGGGTATGAAAACTGCTGTGACTCTTTATTGACATTGACTGAATTTCCCACAATTCAATTAAGTGCTCTAAAAACCTCTGAAGCAATTTTGTGTGGAATTGCCAAAGTGATGGATTCAAAATATCCTTTTATCCACCAGCAGTGGGGGTAATGCAGTAGTTTTACACACTGCTACACACAGTGTCACATAAAGGGGGAAGAAAAGTCATTTGAAGTGTTGCCTTCTTCATGTGTGAGAGAGCATGCCTTCCATGTTAGAAAGGTATGCAGAGCTATCAATTAAATATCTCATTACATTTTTATTATGGCCTAGGGTAGGGAACCACAGAGGATCAAGACTTTTACTCTCTTCATTAACCATTTAAAATGAAAATGTCTTCTCTTCTGACCTCCATGGTTGGACTTAAATAACCGTCATGGAAAAGGTCTCGTTACTCTCCCTATACTCCAGGCTTTGAAAATAATTATCTTTACTCACTTAGACTTACAGAAACCATGCCATCTGGAAGAAGCAACGTAATACAATCAAAACAAGTTCTCCAGTATCACTTTTCATTTCAAGCATCTGGTTATAGTGACCCTGATTAATTTGATTAATTAAACCTTCATGTTGCTCTGCCACCACACACTGGTGGATTATTACAAACATGCACTGTACCTGTAAAGAAATTGCTGTCTGTATATATATTAAGGTCACAGTAGGCTTTGCTTGTTCTGTACAATATGTGTACACATGTGTGTTTTCTTATCCTTAGTATTATACTGAATGTGTGTGGGCGTGCTTGTTGTGTTAAGCCCCTTACATGCTGCAATGTTTGAGTAGCTTTCCCTAAATTGTTGTGTTTCTCTTGTCAGTAGCTGCTGGTTATTTTGACAGCATGGGTGCAACACACCTGCAGGTAGCCAATGTCAGCTATGCATTTACTTGAATTGACATGATTTGTCTTGTTCTTATTGCCAAATTATACATTTTGCACTGGTGCATGTGGTAAATAGCTTTAGTTCTGCCAATGAGCAGAGCTGTGACTCAAGAGTTATTGCTCTGTTATTGCTTTGTACACCTGCTGTCTGTTGGCTTTTGTTAATTATGGGAACCTGTAAAAAGGAAACTGCAAGATTTAACATTCAATTCACTTTCAAGTTTCAGGGCTTTATTAGTAAGTGTGGTTGAAACAAAACCTTCACACAATAAAAACTCAAAGTCTCAACATAGTGAATGTAAATACATTGTGAAAGTGTGCTTGAAGTGTTCAGTAAAATGCCACTTTGGTCCAACAATAAATATACAGTATACCTAAGTGCACACCACAAATGTTCCCAGGGTACGGAAAAAAGGCACATAATAAATTAATACTTAAATTGCATTTCTAAAGTGCCTCAAATTAAATGCATTTTATATATATATATGCAGTTTAAGTACACATTTAAGTACAAGTAAATTATGGCAACATGTGATTACTTCAAAGGTCAAGAAATTGCAAGGGATACTTTAGGTGTTAAATAAGCCAGAGGTCCTGCACTCTGCAGCCTTCCCTCCTGAGGAAAACATCTTTAAGAGGATGATTGCAGGGTGTAAATAGTCAGTAATCTCTGCACCTTCCAAACCACTCTGGCGTTGTGAGTGGAAGTCGTGGAAGATACACTGTGCTCAATTCTGTGCAACACATTCTCATTTGTCATGACTTCTTAAAGCATGTGACATGGTCAGCACGCTTTTTTTTTTAGCCTCAGATGCTGCAAATAGTCTCAATTATCAATAGTCAAACCTTTTAACTGCCATTAACACTATAAACCACCAGTGAAGGACTTTGAATGTGAACACTTGCTCAAATTGTGCACTTTGCTACTTTTTTAATGAGCCATTTCAAAGACAAATTTCCATTTTCTTAAAAAGAGAAACCTCCTTACTAATAAACTATGTGGCCTTTGCTGTGTGACATTTTTCATCTTCCCTAAAGCGGAAAATGCCTATTTTCATTACAAATCGTATAATTTCTTCTGACGTTAGTGGGGGCACTCTTTATTTTAGGCAAAGCAGCATCCGCTATAAAACAGTGTGGATAATCCTGCCTTGTAATTTGAAATAGAATTTCTCTGAATCTGAATCATAGGAACAAGATAGAAATTGTCAATACTCTATTGTATGACTGTTGCTGTTGCAATTTCTATCCTTATCTGTGTAAAATGTATCACCATCTCCCTGGTTTTATCAATGTCAAGATGTAATTTCTTTAGACTGCAGCATTTCACCAACGCTGGTAATCTTACTCCTACATGCCGTTTTGTCTCCCACCAATGCTGCATGCACTTCTTCATATCCAAACATTGTGACAGCCTCAGAGTGATGTGGAAAGGTGAAATGGTTCAACCATGGACAGCTTCTCTGTTCTGCCCGAGATAGAGTATAAACTGATGAGAACACATACAAACACCTTGGTGAGCTTCAACAGTAAGTTGTGTGTTTCCTAGATATCCTAGTGGCACTAAAACCCTGTTCCATTCCTGTTTGTCTGTGCTTTGTTACTCCACATCTCCCCTAACCTTTAAATAGAGCTGCATTTGCTTCCCTCCCTGCTAGCTGTGAGGTTCTCCTGCTGTCTTAAAGGTTAATAGATTTCTCGCCCGCCTTGTGCAGCGAAGCGCACCGGGAAGTCATGGTCATGTCACATGTGCAATGTGAAATTTGCCCAATAAGGATGTAAAGTGCAATGTAGGATGGCACGTGTCTGATAGGAATGTGATTGTACCCATCCCTCCGATTGACCTGTGAACATTTTTGAAAGATTTATGACAGCATTTACACAATGGACTGCACATAGGCACACTTAATCTGCTAAATGTTATGCAAAATACTATGTGAGTGATTTGAACCCAAAAGCACCATCCGGCTGCTTCAGGATATTTTGCCTCAGTGCGCCATGTTTCACAAAGAATAAGCTTCAAACTGTGTTTGTTTGTGGGCAAGGGTGGGTTGCCTCACTAGTTAGTAACCATGAAGGGACTCCCACTGTTCACCCATACAGGCTGGAGAACACACGCCACATAGAGAAGAAAGAAAAAGAATTGAGCTATTGGAAAGGCCAAGTTGAGACGCAATGGGGCAAATTGATTTCTCTCAGGGAGACAGCAGCGCTGACGATCATGCATCGTATGTTATGTTACATAAGCATCTAGCCACAGCTAAAGGGAATGACAGAAGTAAACAGCACATAATTACAAATATAAGACATTGACAGTGACAGGGTCGGAGACATGGGGCCACTGGAAACCTGGGGTGGTGGTGGGGTGGGGGGGGGATTCTGCACTGGAAAGGCTCACCAGGAAATCAAGTTGTTCTGCGTGGTACGAGTGTCTAACATCACTTAGGGCTTGTTGGCCGTGAGATGCAACATGACAGACAAAATCAATTCATATCCACATATGGTCGGGCCTTCAAATGGTTTAAAACTGACAATATTTGGTGGTGACAGCTGTATGTATGGGTGACTTTGACATACATTTTCCTTTTAGGCACTGCTGACTTGTTTTATTTGATCAGATTGTATTTAGCAATAATGCATTAGCAAACATCCCTTCCTGTTGTTGAAAACCATACCTTAGTACGACAACACAGAAATGATTTTCTGACAGGTTGAGAGAAACCATCATTGCAATGATAATTTATGATGATGGTGAATACTTTGTGTGATTGAGGAGTGACATAACAAGACAAAAAAATCTATGGTCATGTTACTGCCTCTGTGAGACACATAATGCTCATAATGTTCACCATGTTCACCAATGGTGGAAACAAGTTCTAATATTTTCTGCTTACATGCTGTTATTATAACTACATGTTATGTCTTTTGAGACTTGTTTTTCTAAAAAACGACTAGCTTGGATTTTTTGAATTGGGGTTGTTAAAGGTAAATGTTCATAGTTAGTGTATTACCTACACAATTAGTCAGACATTTGTCTTTTAGTATTAAGGTGCTTGCAAATATTACAAATGCCGCAGTGTTCCATTGTGTGTGAAGTTTCATGACACAAGAAGTGCTGGACATGATTCATACTTGTCAGTCCTATTTTTGCCATTTTTACCAAACATTTGAAGCCCACATGCCTCTTGTGATCACAGAAGAGGATTTATCTTATAAGGGTCAAACGTTTAAAGCTGTAAGTGAGCAGGAAAAGTTCAAAGAGGTGAAAGCACTCTGAATTTTTATTAAAAACTGAGTCACCAAATTCATACACTTTAGAGATTTTCACTGTTGGACCACTTGGCTGTGACAAAATTGGCAACAAAGACAAGGAGTGAAGTGCATCTCTGAAAGGCTTCTGGCTGCTCCTTGTCAAAATTGTTGACTGGCAAGACTGGTCCTCATTGTACCCGTGTGCAGTGTTCTCTGCTTGGTGTGTTTTCCTTTGGTCCTCAAGATTACTGTTTACCACCATATTTTACTTTTCTGACTGCAGCTCAATAAAAGGAACCCTTAACATGCATTATTACTGCTGCATATGGTCCGTCTCATTACACATGTATTCATTTTCATCCGGCTGAAAAGTGAAATATATATATATATATATATATATATATATATATATATATATATAGTACATATAAAAAAATAAGATCACTACAGGTCAGTTTCTAAAAGCAAACCCTTGCTGAGCGTTGTTGTAAATATGTCTGCTTATTATAATGAGGAAAACAGAACAGTAAACTGTTATTTCCTTGTCGTTATTTCTCTTTATTTTTTGATTTGGTATTTAGATTTGTGTGTGTGTGTGTGTGTGTGTGTGTGTGTGTTTCTCTCTGGCTGTGTGTTTCTCTTTGGCTGTATCCCTGACATTTTAAAACCATTTTGAGGAGTGCAGCCTGGGATAAGTTTATTTTTACAAAGTTTGGCTTGAAAACAAAAAGCAACTGTGGGAGTGGGCTTCCCAATTTAATGCTGTGAAACTAAATTTAACCCAAGTGCAGACAACAACGGAGAGCCAAATGACAGTTTAACAGGTTTTATCCAAATGTCCAAGTTCGGGAATCCAACAGGGAAAAGCAACACCAGGCTGCGGTAAAAAAAAGTCAGGCACCGAAATTTTCGTTCCTATTTGGTCTCTTTACTACCGTTTACGTCAGAACCGGTTCCCTATTGGCATCGTGTTTCCGTACCCAACCCTAACATTAATAAACATTTCTGTAGATATTCCATAATTAGTTAAAAGGCTAGTTTTCATCTGAAGTCCCTGTAGGTACTTAACTTGAGTTAATGTCCTTTTTTCGCCATTTCAAGGCGCTGTGCAAACTCTTTCTATATATTGAACCCAATCAGAAGACCCAATGCACTTAGATACTTTTCACCGTTTTCACCACGTGATAATACAACTTTATTTCAAAGACAAAAGGTGACAGAAAGGCTGCATCCTCCCCTTTGTTGTCTCAAAATAAAATCACTGCCAACAGGTCTGAGCACAACGCCAGTACAATTACTGGATGTCCGCTCACTTCCCCTTTTTGTCCTTCCCAAAATCCATCACAGCCTCCACCACCCAAACCTTTTATCGGACCTGAGAGCTCTACATGTTGATGGACATGCAGCCAGTTGTCAAGCTAATCAAGGTGTCTGTGAGGCGCACTGCTCTCAGTGTGGTGCTGAAGGCGTGAGTGGAAATAATGAGCTGAGATCCTGTCTTTGACCCACAGCTAATGTTGCACACTGCAATCCCCCTGCCCTTCTACTTCACAAACATCAATGCCAGGAAACAAGGGACAGTTGTTTCCACAACAACCTGACTCTCACAATTAGTCCTTCATGTATAATGAAGTAACTTTGGAGATTACTAGTTGCCTGGGAAGCCCAGTAAGCCATTACATTATTGAGGTTAGGGGGTAATTGCAAGCATGCTAAAATATTTGTACATGCAAAGCTTCGATAGAATTATATTAATGGAACCATATCTGTGTTGACATGTCTGAGACATTTTGTAGCATAGATGAGATTCAAAACCCTATTCATGTCCCACATTTTGCTGCAGGCACACACAAGCTAATTAATGCACGAGCAGTGCATGAGAAGAAAAGGAAAAACCTGCAATTACCATCAGTATAATAAACTACTTTAAGAGCAAATCTCCCTGAGAAACAACTATATTGATTTAATGATTCAATTGGCTTGTTTAAGTATCTGTTTTCTAATCTTATTGAGGAGGTTGTGGATATTTGTGCTTTTAATATAGCATGTGTGTCACAGAGTGATGTTCACATCCCATTTCCTACCAGCAGTCAGTGTTTATTTTTGTTTTAAATTTATTTTCTTTTAGATTATTTTTTTGGGCTTTTCCTCCTTTAATGGACAGGACAGCTAGGTCAGAAAGGGGGAGAGAGAGGGGGAAGACATGCAGGAAATTGCCAAAGGTCAGACTTGAATCCTGGATCTCTGCGTCAAGGCATAAACCTCTATGTATATGTGCGCCTGCTCTACCAACTGAGCCAACCCAGCCATGTGTTTGGTTCTTTTAACCATGATCATCATCTCTCTCTGACCTGAACCAAGAGGTTTTAGATGAGGAACCATATCCACGACAAGGACCATTTAGTTGATGTTCTGGCGCTATATATTGCATCACACAATCTGCTGAGTTGGCATAGTGGTAGTGATAGATGTTTCTATTTCTCTGAAGACTTTAAGGATTTCTTGTGCATGCTTGGCTTTAAAGATTGAGAGATTTAAAGGTTATCCTTGACATGGGAACCACAAGATTCATTTTGTATCTGTTCTGGAGCTTTCAATAGTTTTAGCTGTAATTTTGCATTTATTTGATAATGTCAGTAGAGCTGCAGACAGGATATGTAGAGAGAGGAAGAGACGTGGTGCCAGATCAGAAAATACATGTGTCATTTTGGAAAGAAATTTTGTCATTTTGTTACAATAACTTATTCCTTATTGTTATAAAATAGAGCTCAGGGTTTTTGGATGTGAAATCATTCACATTAGTTTCTGCACAGTAAAAATAGTTGAAAAGGAAAATAAATTAAACACTAGAAACAAATACAAAACAAATATAGAACAAGCAGTTGAACACAATGTACTGAAATCCTCAAGTAGGAATGGCACAGAGAAGCCTGCAGATGGAGGTTCTTCACTTTTTGTGTGTGAGTGTGTGTATGTATAACTTATTGACGTAAGATGTGCATGTGGTAATGGTGTGCTTAAGGTGAACTTTAAAGTTCTGCTGAGTGTCCCTGGAATCAAAGTACAGGGTGTTGCTATTCATTTAGGACTCTCTCGCCTCAGACACACAAAGAGACAGGAGCAAAGTATAGGAACAGGGGGTATATTTCCTCAAAAAAAAAAAAAAAAACTTTACACACTATCCTCTGTATTCATGTTCCGGTGACATCATGTGCAAAAAAGTTTACGGTAAATGTAACACTTTAAAAATAAGAAGTTCCCAGTATCTATTCTGGGATAGGGGGGAAACATTCTGGGTTGTTTGTATTTCTTAAAGTACACACTGGATCAGTGACCACGGCAATTGTAAGCTCAGTGTGACAAGAAACACTTTTGCAAGGCATTGAATCCATGTCACATTCTCATTAGAGGCTGTGCCCCCCTATAGGTCTGATCCTAGAATTGCCCCTGCCCAAGTGTATCTGTTGTCTCAGTACTAATGCTTTAAAGGGAAAAGCCAAAGGGAACTTCAGCAGGCACTGACAGGCTGCCACCAAACTGACACAGGCAACCTGAGGCCAAACCTGTAAAGTATTACAGTGTGAAAGTGTTGCTGCTGACCTCTGGTCTGTATGTCTAATGCTACTGCTGCTACCAGCTATTAATATTTAATAAAAGGATGAGATGAATCAGTTCATCCATCAATACCACTACATCACAATAGGCTATTACTAAAGAATAAGCAGTCAGGCAGTACTACAGTGCTATGGTTTAATGGCATTTCATTAAACCAATCACAATCGCTTGACCCCGTGTGGAGCCACAATGCCGCTGCAAAATAGTCTCTCAAGTCTCAAGGAACTTGTTTGGGTGGAACATGTGTACCTCAAAGGTTGTTTTAGTCGTGCAACCGAAAACTCGGGCAGATAGTCTAGCTAGCTGCCTGGATTTACCCTGCAGACATCTGAGGAGCAGTTAACCATAGTCCTCATAATTCCACAAGAGTTTAAAATGCCAACACAAAGTAAGCAGAATGTAACAGACATCCGCCTGAAATCAAAGACATTTAGCGGCATTCCGGCGTCACCTGAACAATCCCGGAAGTGGAACGTTGTGGATATGGATCGGTCTGCTGATGCCAGCCTCCTGCAAATCTCGAGGACCAAGCACTGGAACCTGGGGTGACAGGGCGTTTTCGGTTGCCGCCGCCGCCTCCCTCCTTGTGGAACTCATCATTTAAAATTGCCTTTCCCAGCTTTTATTTTCTGTCAACTCTAATCTTGCAATTTTTATTTTAATGTTTTGTATTAAGCGCTGTATAAGTCTGATGTATTATTATTATTAAATGTTATGGGAATCCAACCAGGAGTTTTAACTAAAATACACAAATGTCCCTCATGTTGACACTATAGTCAGGAGACCATGAGTTGGATTGATCCTCTTGGGTCAATGACAATCACACTCTATGGCAATTTCATCCGATAGTAGTATTTCAGTGTGGATCAAAGTTGAGCGCTAATAGTGACTAATATCTTTTATATTTTGCAGGTAAAAAAAACTCTAGCTGTAATAACACATGCATTTTATCAAGCCATGGTGGCAAAGAGAGGCCATTTAGCCACAAAACGATATACTCTTAATTTATTCTTGACACTCACCTATTGACAGAAACATTAACTGTGACTGAAATATCAGCTGTGCTCACAAGCAGCATAAAGAGGGCCACTGGGATTAGATAAATTGACTGGGTTAGTGGCCTGAGAGCAGTGTTTGTGTTGCTCTATGCATTTTTGTGACAAGCTGCATGAGGGACTTCTGCAAATACACTGCAACAATTGTGTGGAGTGAACATCATAAAACCATAAGAAACCATTTCAGTGTACCAGGTGGCCGTAACTGGTTGAGTCCTGTTTTGAATGGTTGTTTTACAGCTTGACAGGAAAAAAAAACACCTCTTTTGAACGAAAAGGTCTTATCACATACACAATCTACAAAGACTACAAGAAGACATCAGCAGAAACCATTCAGCATTTCTTTCTTTCTAACTCAACAGTCAGGTTTACTGTAGCAAGAGCAGGCTGATTGTTTTTTTTAGCTTGTTTTGTGCTTGTTTTTTTTCTTTTTTAATTTGAAAAACCATCCATATTGTATCCTGTTTAAACATTGTTTTCCCTTATTACTAATGTATACTATCATAATTATGATAGAATACTCCCGCCCTCCCATTGTATCTAATCCTCTGATAAAAACATTCAGCAGACAGACCTTGAGCAAACTTGCCAAACTTTGCATCGGTGCTTGACTTTTGTCACATGGGATTTTCGTGCGTTGTTTTTCTTGTGATGTTCGTGTCAAACACCTCCAGTGCCGTGTTTGAAAAGCACACAGTTGGTCGTTTCCTGGCTCCAATCCAGCACCACCTGCCGGGTGTACCTGTGGAGTTCTCAACTTGTCATCATCATCAACAAAAAATTCACAGATGTATTGCAGCATTTTACATTTTGAAGACAAGAGCCCTCTCATATTTGGATAAGTCCCACTGAGGAAAAGAAAAAATTACAAGATGCTCAATAAAGAGGGCTTTAAATAGCACCATATTATATACTGTATATGTCTCTAATATCCCTGTACCAACTGTATCTTTGTTGATACAGCTTGTCTGTGTTTGTTTCCGGGCACAGATGATTTTGGCTTCTTTGAGCTCCACTGTCTAATGCGGCTTTGAAAGCTCTTATATTAAAGTCCCGATTAGCAGCAGCTGCAAGTGTTTGTTGTTATGGTTAAAGCCTCAATGTGTTGACTATAAAACAACCCTAAACAGCATCAGAAAACATTAATTACTTACTTGTTCAGTCTTAAAGCAGCAACAAGTAGTTTTGAACTGATTATTAGTAGTCTCGATTTAATACTGATGCCTCTATATGACCTACATAAGCAAGTGAGACCATCAGCAAGTAGATTGGCTATTTCTATATAAGTATTCTTAATGCCTGTCCCTGGAGGCAGTTCCCCACAAAATTAGCGAAATAATTCATGGCACACTTACTGGTAGAGCCAATGCTTACATTGTACAAAGTTTATTTTTTTATTTTTTATTCTCTAAACATTTTTCTTTAGAGAATGTTATTTGTGACGTTATATTTTGTGGTTATGGCTGAGACTGGGGCAGAGTCAATGAAGATA
Organism: Percina caprodes; assembly: GCA_013375575.1. Taxonomy (NCBI): domain Eukaryota; kingdom Metazoa; phylum Chordata; class Actinopteri; order Perciformes; family Percidae; genus Percina; species Percina caprodes. Next base: position 4,806,389 of record JABXJD010000007.1, on the reverse strand, counting down.
AAAAAGATAAAAACTAAAAGGGACAGTAGTTTTGCTAGTCTATTCTGAGATGGGAGAAAAACATGTTCTGGTTTATTGACATTTCTTTAAAACAATCACAATCGTGTTGGGCGGTGCTAAGCACTGGGAAAAGCTGCGGTGCCTCTGCAAAAGAGCCTCAAGAAGAAACTTGTTTTGGTGGAACGTGTACGTTCAAAAGTTGTTTTAGTCGTGCAAAAAAAAAAAAACTCAGATTGGATTGATTGTCTAGCTAGCTGTCTGGATTTAACCTTCAGATATCTGAGGAACAGAAAGAACAGCAGAAGTCAACAGACCTCAGGCCAAAATGTGTGTCTTCTGTCATCTGGCGGAATTTCCAGCGGCAACGGAGCAATCCCGGTCGTGGATATAGACTAAATGGACAGTGATAGAGCAAGGGCGAAAACACGAGTCAACCGTGGTCACTCATTCAACACAGGGACCCTAAAACTACAAAAAAATTTAGCTAAAACCTACTTAATGTCATAAAGAGTGGAGCAGTAGACTCAAACCCAGCAAACAACAGCAACTTGAAGAAATAGCTCTTTACTCAAGATTTGTGCAGGAAAGGCAAAACTCAAAATGAAAACATTACAATACATACTAATCTGATGAGGGGAGGAAGTGCAGGTGGACAGATGGGCAGAGAATCACAGGTGAGGGGAATGAGATGATTAGGCTGGAAAACAGGCAGGTAGATGATTGTCAGAGGGAAAAAACTCCTGGAGCAGGGGAGGACTAACGAGGCTGATTCAGAGCAGATGTGTAGATGAACAAAGGAGTAAAAACACAGCAAACAGAAAAACCCAGAACTCATCTCAAGCCTTCAAAAAAAGTCTGAGGGCATCTGAACATAAACCGGCAAAATCTGATGATAACCCTCTCTGGCTTTGTCACTATGGTGACTATTTATTTGATTTTAACACTCATAAAGAAATATTGATCAGTGGAGCTCTAAGCTTTCATATGTTTCCAAAGTGTTCAATAGCCATGGAGCTGCAAATGCTTAAAGATGCATTTTGTTTGGCCACTTGGGGTCATTGCGCCTGTAAACACAACTTTGACATATTATCACCTTATAAAGTTGATATGGGGAAATAGTCAGCCTATTTACACATCCAGCACACACAATAACACTAGCATTCACTTGAAGTTGTGTTTGTTTCCACCTAATGTAAACAAGTCTCATACTTACTTTCCTTCTAGCTCTGTTTTGGTCTCAACCAATTCCTGAGAATAATGCTTTCGCTCCACTATGTTCACAATGTAGTCACTAACTTTGGTATATGTATGAAGAACACAGACACGTAATACAGGCAAAAAGCAATACAGTCACTGTGACACCGTTATTAATTGGGTATTTATTGGTCAGTAGGTGGTGCTTTTCTACCGGTTGATGTCTGATCTCAAACATAACCTGTTTCTGAGCAGGTTAGGTGTTCAGCATTAGTTAAAAATGGTGATGTAACCCGGTAACAAGTGACCCACCATTACACAAAACCCTGGGTGGAGCCTGAAGTTACCTCGGTAACCTCAAATCTTGCTTTGTAGTATAGGCCTCTGGTAGCGTGCAGTGGGTTTGTCAGAGCTTTTTTGTTGAAAACAGGTGGATGAGAACAGTGAGACTGAACCAAAACAGCTAAAACGTACTATAGAGATGACGGAAACTGACGGAGTCTGGAGAGTGTGTGGGTTTGTCACAATGAGAGACCACTTTCACACACACATAGTCAGTTTGTTAATAAAAAAAATATTGATTAGAGGAGCTTTAAGCTGTCACATAAATACATTACTTATTGTGAGTGTCAGCCACTTGAAGTAAATTTGTTTTGTAACCATTAAACCATAATACATATAATAGCTTGTGGCATACACCTTTACCTGTTCTAACTGTCTAACACCACACATACAGTATGCACATGCACACGCAATATGAAGTGTCTCTTGTTTGAAGAAGGACAAATTGTCCAGGACGAGGCAGTAATGTAATCTCCAACAGTCAGACCGATAGCACAGTGGAGGTTTAGTATGAACATAATTACATTAATGACAGAAACTTGGCACGTCTCATCAGTCAGCAAAGGAAAGAGAGAGCGCTGATCCGTTTTGTTTTGCGTCCAGAGAGTGGAGTGGGATATTGCTTGATCAACTTCTAGCATATTAGGCTACAGCTAATTGAATGAATTGGATAAGACTTAAACCACACCAAGAGTCTCCACATCGCCCACTCGCAGGCTCATCTGTAATAATCCTTCACAAGGTTTTCCTATTAAATGTTTTGTCCTCTTTGATCACATCTTCCTGCATGTAATATTTCTTTTTAACTTCAACATTTATGGGTACGTAGTGGTGGAATGCAATACATACATTTACTAAATTCTAAGTACTTTACTTGAGTATGTCCATGTTACGCAACTTCATTGTCTGACAGCCTTAGTTACTGACTTACTTTTCAGATAACAATTTTTCATCCCCTTCCTGTTCAGTGAGAACCACGTATCCCCAAATTTGGTGATTTTGAACCTCTTCTTAAAGCCCACCTCCTGATATGCCTTGTAGCATATAATAAATACCATATGGGCATGTTACAACAAGGTTAAACACTTGATTTTTTATTGAAAAGACTTAGGCTAAATTAAGTCTTTAAAAAGCCTCTTGGGGGTGCCCAGATAGCTCAGCTGGTACCCATATATAGAGGTTTACTCCTCGACGCAGTGGGCCCAGGTTTGGCTCAAACCTGCGACCCTTTTCTGCATGCCATTCCTCCTCTCTCTCCCCTTTAATGTCTTCAGCTGTCCTGTCAAATAAAGACCTAAAATGCCCTAAAAATAATTTTAGAAAAGCCTCTTGGAACAGCTGGAAAATGCTTTGTCACAAAGCTGAAAACAGGGCTGTTTTTCTGACACCATGAAACGTTGACTTTTTAGAGATACGTTGTTCTCACAGGACAGCGACGCTACAACACATAAATGAGTTAAAATTAGCACCACCATAAACATCTACAGCAGTAAAATGAAACATACAAATCAATGCAGCAGTAATATTAATCCAGAAACTCGGGAAACACTGTCAGGGAACATTTTACTCTCACTTCAAACACTTTAAAGTACATGCTTTTACTTCAGTTTTGAATGAAGGATTTCTACTTGCAGTGGAGTGGAGTTTGCTGTGTGGTATTAGTACATTTACTTAAATAAATGATGTGAATACGTCTTCCACCCTTGGTATTTAGCTTATGACAGATTTGTTTGGAACCAAATTAAGATGCATAATATTTATCCTTCACAGTTACAGTATTGTAGCCTTTACTTCTAATTACTTCCTTTGAGAAAACAATACAAGTACATTGCAGAAGTTAATAAACCTTTGCTTCGTGATCAGGATGACTAGATTGTTGCCCTGTATGTAGTTACTGTAATGTTCATCCTAAACATCCCACTCCATCTGGCACAGTCACTGACAACATCCGGCGTCTTCATTCTGGATTCTTGTCCAAATCCATTATTCACACAGTATGATGTGGGTGTTAGTTTACTGATACCAGTACTGTACACTCTAAATGTAATCAAGTATAAATAGAAGCATGTGTGGGAAATAGCACTGAGCATATGTACCTCCACATTTATTACTCAGAGAGACTGGAGGTTTGCTTACCAAACTTTGCTCACCTTTAAGGTGAGTTTAAACTTAGAAACATCAAACTTGTTCACCAAGACAGTTTTATTAGATGCCAAATCATGAAGAAGCTGTGGTAAGAGTAAGTTTCAGTGAACTCCCAGAGTGAAAGTCAATACACTGCCACAAGACAAGACAAAACTTACTGTAAACACACATCAGACTAAACGTGTGAATCTGTGAGAATTTCAAAATCTTCACTATAGGGCTCAGGGCTTTACACACTGTTAAATCTCTCAAGCGTATTTTAACTTAAAGGGGAATTATGTTTTTATCTTAATTTACCTTAACTGAACAGCTTCGGGGTCATTGGTATGGTTGTATGATTTTCGAGTTGAATGGTGGTCGTCTTGCTCCCCACTAGCGCCTGTGAGCAGAAAAAACACCCTTACAACTTTTGGCCAGCAAGTCACCGAACTCAGCCTCGGGAAGCATTGCGTGATATCAGGTCTCGCAATATAACAAATTACTTCACGGCACTGCACACATATGCCCATTCAGGAACCGGCTAACAAGGTAGCAATGGAGTTTTTTCCGAGTTTTTCACACTATCGTCATGGCCGAGCCCGCAAAAAAGAAACAGAAACTAAGGAAAGCATTGCCGGAGAAACAGAAAAAGAGGAAACGGCAGACTGGCCGAGCGAGGAGTCAGTCAAAAGTAAACACAGGAGCTGCCAAATATCTATTCGAAGCTGTAGAGGCAGCTCGAAATAATGGCCAAAATTGCATAGCGCCCCTTTAAAAGTTTAATCAACATGAGAAGTACTAAACAGCGAACTGTGAAATCATAATCACAAAATCAGAAATTATCCTGCAATTTGTAATTTTCTTTAATCAAAACAGGCTGTTTCCCATGCAGTCATCAACATCTTGCTGTGCTGTGTTGCCAAGAAGCAACGACCAAAAAACATCTTTTATCTGTCTCCGTTAGGTTTTTTTTGTCTAACAAGGAACAAAGCGATAAAAGCTTCAGACCATAAAAAAACAAAATGGCTTTGAATGGTGCATCTTTAGTTCAAGCACTAAAGGACACAGTTGAACAGATGAATCATTTGCTTGTGTGCTTATGGATTAAATACGGTTGGCTTTTACCAGGCTCATAGAAAATTGGATCAATTTAGAAGCATTAACATCACCAAAATATGCCCATCTGGAGTTTTTGTATTGGAATGATCAACAGGGTGGAATGTGCTCAGGTCAATGTGGTGTGTAATCTGCTTTCCATGGCACACTGTGTCCTGTCTACCCAACCGAGAGTTGCAAGTGATGCTCATTTGTGTGTTCACATGTATGTGAGTGTGTCATTGATAATCTAAGAGCAGCAGAGACAAGCTCGGTCTGCGGCAGCTTGTTGCTAGGTTTCCCTGCGCTCCACCTGGCAGGAGATAAACCAAGCAGCGGATGCTTTTGTCTCAGGAAAATATCCAATTTGTGAGTCACTGTACCAGTTCTACACATGAACATGGTTGAATAATGATTTTAGAAAACAGAAACCGTAACCTTCTTCCTTCTTCCAAATTAAATCTTTATTTTTTTATATTCTGTCAACTTTGTATCATCATTTATGAGGGTCCATTTTCAGTAGATAACTAGTTCAAATGAAGTTCGGTTCATGGCAAGGTTTTCAGATTTCATAGTGCATATTAGTAACTGTGTTTGAATCTGTCTTGTGCGCTTACCTGCTCTTTATTGTGGACTGATGTCTGTTGTTTCTGTTATATGTGGACAAACATACATTAAATAAGAGTGGCGATGTAAAAAATGAAACATCATAAAACCAACAGAGCTGTTATGTCTACAAATTTATCTCCATAACATGCTCAAGAAAAAGTTACTAAGTGGCTCTTGAGTTGTAAACTCTTATTATGAAGGTCAAGAATAAATGGAGGAAGAAAAGTTTGAGTGCAACAGCAACAAAAGGTGTAAAAGATATGAAGCAACAGTAACGTGTGCTAATACAAAAACAAACAGAACCTCATACAGATTTTCAAACAAATTACAATTGTTTCTTGGGGCTCACACAATGTGTTTTAGTGACTATTACTGAATGTGAAAAGAATAACTCCACAGGGCATCTTTAATGCTAATAACACAAGTCTCTTATTTGCACCCGAGCCAGCCTTTTCCCTAATGTGATGGAAAGCTTTGCCTAAATATTTATGAGGCACAGATTCTTTGTCATGAATTCTTCATGATTCCCCATACAGAATCCAATTAAATATTTTTGTCATCACCTTTAGAGCTTTGCATGATCTGGCGCCTGTTTACATCAGGGAGCGTCTACACATCGATCACAGACAGGTCTCTGAGGTCTTCCCATCAGTTCTTGCTTGTTGTTTTGCAGACAATGTAGACATCTCAAGACCAAGCTGTTTAGACCAGCCTTTTTATATTTTTTTTATTTTTTTTTACTCTCCTCCTAATGTCATAACTCACAAAATAAAAAATGAAAAGAGGCATTAAAAGTATAGATTTAATGTCTTTTTTAATTTCTTGAGTTATGACATTTTCTCTGGAAATGGTCTATAATGTTTGTTGCTTGTTTACCAAAGTATAATGGAAAAGGTGAATAATGTTATTTGTGACGGACAAACTTTTTCTGCTGCGGAAGCATATCGAGTCAAATTCAAATAAGTTGTATTGTCATGACATATCAGAAACCTATATTGCCAAAGCACTCCATGAAATTATTAATAAGTCTTCATTGAGCTTTGCTGACACTAAGGCGGATGGTAAATGTCATCTGCAGACAAACAAGTCACGGTATTTATTTGCATCTCCACAACCATCATCGTCACAACACAGATACTTTTATGGGCTTAAAAATGACAGGACATTCATTAAAAATAATGTCTTAAAAGTAGTACGCCGGATGTCATGTGGATAGTGGTTGCACCCTGTTTGGGACTTTTTAGAGACAGAGGTCCACATCCACATCCTGAGTGAGGTAGCCTGCATGTTGCAAAGGCACTTTGGTCAAGGTGAGGGAAATATTGTGCTTTTGGTTGAAATATTGAAAAGTAAACAGCACTTCTCTTATGTCATGTGTTGCTGACAAGTTTCAATATTTTACTAAACCTATAATCCTTCTCTACCCGATAATTAAGATTTAGCAGATCCATTCAGAAAGAACATGTCATGGCTTTGCATTAGTTTTAAAAATATGTTCTAATTATATTATTATTACGACAAGGGAGACAACAGAGAGAGATAACTGTGGTGGCTAATTGCTGTATGAGTGTAATGTAGATCAGGGATTTCCGTGGGACCTAACCTGTGGTGGGACTCAAGTACAAAGGTTTGAGATCATTTCTGTTTAGTTGCGGCTTTCTGTAGGCCGAGACTACTGTAAATCTCCCTGTCCATGGGGGTGTTGATGAAAATGTCATGACCAAAAGTAATAATGGACAAAACTATTTCCCTTAAGGAAACATGTCGGTGACACTGTTGGCAGTTGCTTGTTGAGCTCTGGTGACACTGTTCAAACCTTTTAAGTCAATTGGCTTTTTTCTGTCTGCCTTCCAACAGTGCATCACACCATGCCAAAGTGCTCTGTACTCTACCACAAGTTATTTTTCTCTTCTTTGTTCACTCTTCATCTTAAATGTTGTTGAGCCAAATTTATTGGCACTCTGCAGCTCATTTGCTGTCTATCTTTCTCAGCTTCTTCATGTTGCCGTGGCTTCTCTCCACATCTTGAGTGCAACATTTAAATTGGCTTTCCGCAGGGCATTCTAACTTTATTATTAGAATCCTGACAATCGTGATAATAGTTATAGGATGTCAGGAGGAGGCTCTCCCTGGCTGATGGACAAAGCTATTAGTGGTGTGTTTCTTTCTTTGTTAGTACAATTTGAACTTAAAGAGGCAGAAGGGATGGCATCTGTGTGACGTGGAGGGCTGGATGAGTCTCATGAGCAGCCTAGGAATAGAAATGCAGAGCTCGGTGCCCGCAGTCAGTGGTGACGGTTGCTAGTGTCTTGTCACAGGACGTGAATCAGTTGTCACAGAAGATTAGCAATGTAAATCCCACTTGCTTTGTGTAACTCAGACAACATAAAATGAAACACTGGATACATGTTCAATGTGCAAAGAAATAAATATTCATCAAAACAAAATCACTCAGTTGTTAAATTTAGTGAGTTTGAAGAATGATAATGATCTCTGCAGAATGGGTTTCCTTGCAGATGGGGGTGATTAGTGAGCATGATGGTTTGAAGTGCCACACATTAATTCATGGATTTAAGCCTGTCCCTGAGGAGGGACTCAGGCTTGGGGACCCCGCCTCTTGAACACCCATCTCATTAATTATCACCCTGTCAGGTGTGTTATATGATAAATAAAGGTATAATAAAAAATTGTGATCTCCAGGCCCTCATCAGCAGGGAGCAGAATGATGAAATAAAACCATCTCTTCCCTCAACTTTCAGCTAATGAAGGGATCACTCATCCTTTTCAAACTGATCTCGGCAGGGAGAGTTTGAATCTTGTCCCCTCAGCTTTACTTTTTGCATGGTCAATTCAGACTGAAATAGTCTCTTTTAGCTGAAGAATCTGAGCAGAGAGTCAGCATTTGTTGATTAGTCAGCACAAATACACTTAGCTACATGGATTACATAACCAATTACATAACAAATTGAAATAGCTGATTGGGGGTCTAAACTGATTTGTGTAAATGATCTGCTCAAAATGAATCATTGGCATCCAATAGGACCGGTACCTGACCTACCTGACCCATTGCCTAATATGGTCTCATGGAACGTTGGCTCTTTTATACTTGTTGTATGGGAATGTCCAGTGGTTTTGTTTTTTAAGGAGAAGGATATTAGTACCCTTGCAGAACTATAAATAGTACGGTTACCAATAGACCCTGCTGTAAATCTTCTGTCTAAATGATGATTTCTAACATTCCCTTACAGACGAAACATGTCACAACTGGCTGGAAAGCCTGACTGCAATGAAGGAGGTTTTAATCCAGCGTTGGAAACCTCTTCACAATAGTTCAAGTAGCTCTTTGGACATTCCTTACCTGGAACTATCATCAGCAAGAGTCAATGATGCAAGACCAAACACAAATTTTGTATAAATGTTATTTTAGATCTTCTATATACAGTAAATAAAGAATGCTCTGTCTGCGAAGACATTGCTGTGTGTTGGTTGGTTGTCCCTGAGAGGAAATTTGCAACACAAATACATACACAGTGCATCATACACAACTCAGCACAAAGATCCATATGTCCTGCTTTGTCACTGTGAGTCATAGAAAAATAAGACACAATGGCATGATGGTTATAGTTTGTTTAAAAAAAGAAAACAATAGCAGATGGAACAAAGGACAATCTGTATCTATTAGTGTTACCTTTGGGGAGAATAAACCTCCGCCCTAATGGAAGCACCTGGAACTCAACATGAAAAGGATTGTTAGGGTCCAAAGTAAACGTCTGTGTCTTTGAGATGCCACTTACTTCATAAAGATGGAGTTTGAGGCGTTGCGGGGGCAACCTGTTAATTGTCTGTAATTTGTTTGTGTTGGCTCGGGATATAAAATGATTTTAAACTGCTTTTTGGCTACAACCAGGTATTTAAATCCATTTTCCTCCAGCAAAAAGAGACAGCTTCTGTAGTAGAAGTAATATGTAAGGCATCACATAAGCAGAGCGAGAGCTGCAGCAGTAGCCGCCAACAAAGAGGAATAAGAGGCATTTCTAAGAAGGGTATCTGCTTTTACAATACGTGTACTCGTAGATCCTATTAAGGCTTGAGCGTCTGTTAAGCTTTGTAGTTATTAGCCTTCCTACTCCTGCTGACAATTACAGCAAAGTGGTTGGCCCTTTTCAGTTGTCCTCCACAATTCAAATCTTGGTTTGCGCTGGATATTGTGCATGCGTCTGTAGACTTGACATTTATCAAACAATATGTCTGGGAAAATGCCCAAAACTTAGAATTATTTTCGGTATTTTCATCGCCTATTGATTATTAGACTGACTAGATGTTTTTCTACATTGTGTGCACTGAAAGTAGTGGCGCAACTACAGAGAAAAGAGCCCACTGTGAGACCTTACACACAACTCCCCATGCAGAGGACTCAATGCAAGATTGGTAGGTGGCTCAGTTAAGAAATATGATTTCTATTTGCTCTGCTGGATATTTCTGAAACCTGAGCACTTGACCTCACCCTGGAGCCTCACGCTACGGCTTCAACTAGAACAGCTTGACATTAATTCTGCCATGTTGTTTTTAGAGTTGCTTCTTACTCCCTCATCATGCAAATAAATACAAAATTGTTACAGGGTTGTATAGGTACTTCCAAGCAACAAGGTTGCCATAGCCACTAAATCTGGGATGTTGTCTCCAGTGATAGGCGAAAAAACCTCATGAAGCCAGATTGACAGGTAGCTGCAGAGTTAAAGCTTGCAGCATTATAATTTCCCTTTAAATGATCAGAGTAATGTGTCAGAATCCCAATCAACTGCAGCAGTTTTTTCAGGATTTCATCAGCAGCAAGGAAGTTGTAAAAGATTACTAATTGCTTTTACTTCTATGATTGCTATATGATGAGGTGCTCAGGGACGCTTGCTCACTGAGGCTCAGGAATATGTGTAATGAGAGTCATTTGTGAGCTCAATTCACATACATGGCACAAGACAGACTGCCACAGATGTATCCACAGAGAGGCACTGAGGCTGCTATTAGATAATATAAAAAAAAAAAATTGTACCTCTGAAATAGGTTATTTTTTAAATCTTAACCCTCATGTTGTCCTCGGGTCAAATTGACCCATTTTCCTATGTCACTGTTCTTTTTAACTACCCAATTGTAATTACCCAAAATAACACGATTGATTCCACACAACACTCTTTGGCAAGTACAAATCTCTACTTTCATTAATTTTGGGGTGCCTTATTCAATATTATAGCATTTGAAAAAAAATTTAAGTGGTTTTGAAATAGCATTGAGTAAAAGTTGACATATTCCAGTTTGTGATTAACGATCAACATACATTCCTTTAATTTTAGCCTAAGTAATTCCTAATTTCTGCTTTTCTAACCCAAACATTAGGTATAATTTCCTATAAATTAGGTTTATTGACCATAAATTAACTGTAAAACTAAAGTTAATAAGTTAGTGTTACGTAGTGTTGAAAATGTCAAAAAAAAAGTGTTGAAAAAAGGGACAAAAACGTAAGAAAAAGTTAAAACATCGATAAAAAGCGTTGATTTTGATGGAAAAACGACACAAGGGTGAAGGTAAACTGAAGGAATAAGGGTTCCTTAATGTGTTGAGTTACAGTTATCCTGTAAATGTGTCCTATTTAACTGTGTTATTGAAGTAGCCAGTAAAGTTGATATTGACTTATCCCTTCAGCTGAAGTGCTTTTTCTTTTGCCATTTTTATTGTTTTTGCACAGGAAGAGGTCAATCAGTCATGAGTTTTATTGTCTGTGCCAGTGGCAGGTGCAACTTGAAGGAACGACGTAGTGTGGGTTTTGGAAAGTCCTTTTAGCTGGAAGCATATTAAGAAGTCTGAGTTGATTCAGTGGAACAATGTGAGCAGTTGCTCAAGGCTTGTGAATCTCCTGTCTAGGTATAGGCTCTTCAGACCCACCAGTCCAAGGCAAGAATCTGGAATCAGTTCTGGCTGATGGAAAAAGGTGGCTGTTGCAGACAGGTGTTGACCTAAAAGTGATAGACCACCTAAAGTGTTATCTCATTTGTGCTGAGAGCTTGGCTATTCTTTATTCCGCCTACAAAACTCTGATTGGCTCGGTTGTTTTTTCAACAACCAATTAGCACAACACCTGATCTATTTTCAAGAGGTCTACTGTAAATCTCTCTTGAAAATAGGATCTTATTTGGACAATATACAAAACATCTGGAAACAACAAAAATACTATATCCTAATATGTTTCTTAGTGTGCTGTGTCTCACAACCAGCCAGATGTGAAATTGACTACCAGATTCTGTTTGAGGTTCGCAACGTCTGGAAAAGTGTGGATGCTTATGTTCTGGTGTGGTATGGGTATGTGGAATAAAACTGACCTTATGAAGTGGATTTGGTGTCAGATGGCCGCGAACTATCCACAAACAAAACAGATTATTTGTCAGTAACACTATAAAAGTCATTTTTCATTACATTTGTTAAATTACAGCAGACGTCTACTCTATTTTTAGTGCCACAACAATCCATAGTGTCCCTAATGTTACTTTTATAAAACTAGTTTGGTTCCATACTGTATGTACAGCAGTAAATAAATCACATTTTAAAAAAAAGAGAGTACTATTGGTATTGACAGATACTCTGAATACAGATATTGGTATCAGGAGAGAAAAGTCAGATTACTGCAACCCTAATTTTATATTTTTCAAGTCTCAAGGTGATTTGGAAACCTGTTGCTTAGCCATTATCCACCTGCCACCATCTTCTGATTCAGTTGCATGCCTACCTTACATCCACAAGTTGTGATGACCTTTAGCTATAGAGTTATACTTTAGCTGACAGTCCTTTTTGTTCAACCTCTAGCAGTATGCACATACAGTATTGATCCTAAAATGCAGCTTAGGAACTAATATACATGAATATGAATTACATTTCAAAATGAAGTTTAAACACAAAATGTACGTTTTATGTCAGACGTCATACAGACAAAAACTGAGAGGAAACAGAAGTCTGTAAAACTACTGTGTAGTCCACATCATGCTGCGATACCGTTATTACTTGGTTTCTCAGTGAGTCGGTGCTGTTTAAGCCTATACTGTCATTGAATCATGCAGTGCTTTTTTCCAGACTGCAGTCAGGAAGATAAACCTCTTTCCGTTGTTCTGCTTCAGGAACAGCCTGTTACATCATGTCCATAGTACATGCACTTGTACAACAAGACAAAGTCAAGGCTTCCTGACAAAGGCAGCATCCTCTGTATGCACTCCAGAGATCATGAGAACACCTCTAACTCCACCTGCTGGTCTGTGTTTTTGCCTCATCCACCCACATCAACCTCTAACAGTTGGAAAGCAGATTTAATGAACATGAACATTATGAATGTGCAGATGAACATTATGAATGTGCAAAATTGATGTGAATGTTGTCTGATGGCTGGTCTGGGAGGATGTGCGATAACCGGGTGGAAGAGACTCAGAATGGGGGTTCCGTCTCAGAAGCATTTTTCGCCCGAATAGTTTACAGACCCCCAGACGGTACCTAGAAGAGACATGAGAGAGATGTGCAGCAGGAAGGGAAGAGGGGGAAGATGGATGAAGGAGAGGGAAAGGGAGGGTGGGTCAAGCAATCAGAGAAACAAGCCTGGCTGCGCATGCAGCACGGTATATGTAGGTTTGTCTGGTGATTAGAGGTGTGGTTTAGGGGTGGCCCTGCTCCCGAACCTTAGTTAACAAATTAACTCCATGAGAATGTGTGAGAAAATATATATCAGGAGGCTTACAGCGATATATTTAGACAAACAGGTGATTATTCTAAAAAGGACTAAAAATGACTATGACCTTTCTTGCTAAGAGTCTGGCTTTTCATTTGCATCCTGTGTAAAGGGATTTGCTGTCAGTTTGCTCCCACCTACGCACTGGACATGTTATTAAAGCTCTTCTAACTCTTTTGTGAACTGCCCTCTCTGCCCTTTACTTATCTCACCACTTCTTTCCTTATTTACTTGTTCTTGCTGAAGCTATGAATACGATAACAGCTGTTATCCCTGATACTACAACAAGTTGTTGTTTGCACAGTCAATCTGTTTATTTTTCAGTTTTAGGACTTCTGCCGTCCAGCATGTTTATAGTCTGTACTTTATTTAGTGTATTTTATATACTGTCTTGTTTGTCTATGTTGCATTGAAGACATGATAAGATAAGACTTTATTGAGTCCCAAAAGAGAAATCTAAGAAAATCTAAAATCAGGAGATGTCACACTTCTGTTTTTATATGTAAGCGATGACAAGTTATCTAAATGTAAACTTGATCTTTTGACTGTTGTTTAATGTCTAATTGTCTTATTTTTCAACTAATTATTTGAATGGTGGAACAAACACTGAAGGCCTGTCACTGTGGAGGGCTTATTGAGGACATGCGGCTACTACCACTCTCAGTTTATCACTCTGCCTTCACATTCATCACCAAAGATCCCTATGACTCACCTGTTTAGCAAAGTAGGTTGGACCTCTCTGGTACAACAGGACCTTACCACTCGCTCAACACATTGCCTTATGCTTCATGTCCCACAGCTTAACTCTGAGTTTGGTTAATCTGCTTTTAGTTACTATGCAACAAAAGCATGGAACCACCTTTAATGTTCACTTAAGATGGACACACTCCCTACCTCTGCACGTTTGAAGATTGTAATTTCAGATCACTTCTGTGTGTGACTGTTTTTATTGATTATTATTTACTCGTTTTGTGTATCATGTTTTATGTGTTTTGGCATCATGGAAAATGAAGGAAACCTCAATGATTTCCAAGATTTTTAAGCAAAGGTTATGAATGAATAAATAGTCACAATACAACAATTTAAAATGATGTTTTTATATAATGACGTCTATTTTATATAATGCTGAATAATTTACCTGTAATCTACAACAATGCACTCTAGTAACTAAAGCAATATTTCCTTTTTGAAAAGAAGTGGATTAAAAGTATACAACAGAATAAAATAGAAAGCCTTAAGTATAGTACAGGTACCTTAAAATTATACTTAGAACTGTACCATGAATTCAACCAGTTTCATTCTTCATCAACCATTACCACCTCTAGTGGTGAAAGTTGTACTGAGATCTTTTACTTGACTAAAAGTAGTAATACCACACTGTAGAAATACTCTGTTCCAAGTATAACAGTATTAGCATCATAAAGTACCAAAAGTAAACTTATGTCATTGGATTGTAATTATTGATACATTAATGTGTACATTGTGTTTTTTTTCTTAAATACTTTACCACTTTTCCAGTTTTGCTAAACAGTGCTAAATAAGTACAAGTATTATGAATATTTACGTTAGACTTTTTTGTTTCCTGTACGAACTTTCAAAATAATGCGCATTTTAATCCAAAACTCTTAAAACATGTTTCATTCAATTAACATGGTAAAAAGTGAAAAAAAATTCCCACGTGAAGGAAAAAGCCCCAAACTTTGTTAGCTGTAGTTTGTCATCTTTCATCAACATGTACGGATATTGTGTACCTTATCCCCAGCTAAGGCATTAGTGAGGAAAAGTGCTGTGAAAATTAACATGCTTCTGTTTGATGAGTGTGTATTTTTTATACACTCAAATAAAAGATATGCCCCCCCCCAAAATTCACCAATATCAACAATTTACGGATGTTACGCTTTTATTTTGAAGGCCTCTTTTCCGGAAGTGCCCTTGCTGTCTGTTTAACTTGACGTCGCTCTTTTAGTTTGGAAGAAAACTTCAGTTCACGGAGAAATTCAATGAGGAGGTGGACGCTAACCATGAAGCTCCTGTGAAGAGTCCCGAAAGTATTTGAGAAAAACCCGCCGGAGATTGCAGGGTCCCTTCTTTTACATTTCCAGGTCGAAAACTGTAAGGTAAACCAAAGTTTAAATGAACTTTCGAAATAAAGTTAGTTTAAACAGTGTGTTTTTCCAATATTTCGCTAGGCTGCTAGCTTAACGTTAATTGCGTTCAAACCAGGACTCAAAAAGTTTCTGTTATACTCAATTCAATTGGACGTAACGTAGTTAACGTTAGATACAATGTGTCTGCGTTGGCTAACGTAACGTAACAGAGTTTAGCGTAGCTCATTTTCACTTATTATATTTTGGGTTCCTAATATTTTGGGTAACGTTAATTTGCTTACTATATATGTTGCAGTACTTGTGGTGACTTCAAAGAGGGTTGTCATTGTCTAATTTTTGTTAATGTAATTATTGTTTAATTGTTTTGCTTTGGCATTAGAAGCAATTCTTTCCATAACGTTAACGTTACCTAGCTAATATCCTCGGGACTTTTATTATTTTGTTGTTTTGTTAATGGCTGAATAACCAACGTACCAAACAAAAGAAGTTCATTAGTGCTTATATATTAAGAAAGAATACACATAAAACCGACTAATTCATATTAAATAATTTGCCATCCAGAGAGAAGAACGAAGACATTTTTTTTTATGAGATAAAGTAATATTTTCTTAAGATTATTTACTTTTATGGACATTGAATAATTGTAGTTAAAGCAAGTTAAATTATGCTAGCTTTGTATGTGAAAACGTTTACCACAGCTAATTAATTCATCACCATTAACGTGCAAGCCAAATCATGAATCACTGTGGTGAACCTCCAGTCTGGCTCCCATCCACACTTGCTGCATAGAAGGCAGTCGCAGCCAACACAAAGCCAGTTTAAAGCTACTTCTGGTCCAGTGTTGGCTTTTATGATCAATCTCAGACTCCTGCAGTCTTTATTTAGGTATACCTCCTGTAGTATAGCTAAAGATGCTCAGTAAAACTCCTGAGGTGCTGCATGACCCGCTGGCAGCCCTCTCTGCTGGAGCCCTCTCTCCACTTCTGATGATGTCTTCCGGGCAGAAAACTGAGTAGCATAACAAAAGATTGTATTTTCTTTTGTAATAACGTATATGTACAATAACCACATTTGTATCCTACCACACTATCACAGCTAACAGTTGGCTGCTCAGAATATAATCCTTGCAAAACACTTGCTTGCATAGCCCATATCTGATGTTGTTCTGATGTTAGTAGGAGAGTTAGCACATTTCCACATTACTTAGATGTAGACATAGATTTTTCAAGACACAAATGTAATCACCTGGCACCAATCATCTTTTTTTCCTCAGGCAACAGGCATTTAATTGTTGCTCAGCCAGGTAAAGAGGAGGCAAGTCCACTCTCGACCCTTATTGGTATTCTTAGCAAACCTGGCCTGCAGTAAGATCAACATGGCACAGACCCCATAGCGTTTTGAATTTTACGAGTGTTTCAAGAAATTATACATGGGCCTTTCTGTCTTATACACCTTTTTTCCTGATATTTGCATTCCTTCCATTCTTGGTACAGTACTCTTGTGGTGTAATATTTTAATAGAAAGGATGTCATTTTAAAGTCACATTATTTATCCAGATGTTACATGCTTCTGAAGTTAAATTAAAATGTTTAACCTAATCTGAAACAGAAATCTTGTAGGAATATAATTTAAGGGCCCAGTTATATATGAGAGCTGTACAAATGGCTTTTGGAATTTCAGCTTTTAGTTTTATTTGTGTAGTTAGTGCTGGGATTGCTGGGAAATTATCATTTCTGACAAAGAGGAAGACATTTCTCCAGAATGTGCCAGGAAATGCTTCCTGACAGGACTGCATGACAGTCTTCCTGAGTGTAGGGTTGCGTCTGTGTTTATGGTTTCAATCGTTGTAGGCCCTATTGTAGACCTTATTTGACTTTGCAGCATTTTACTTATTTTCTGAGTGTCACTTTACTGCAGCAACTTTGAAAGTATGCCCTAAATAGGCAGCCCTTTCTGAGTGTGAAGTCTAATGCTCAAAAAGGCTGCTTCTGTGCTAAGACCTTGATAACAAAAGTAGTAGTTTTTCTTGGCTTACTGTGATAGCTTGCTCAGTTCCTCCTGCCCTTTTTTCTCAATCCTCTTTATTATTTTTCCCCTCCAATGTGATTTCTGACTATGATGTAGTTGAGGGCCACGTGGAAAAACTCCCAGAACTTGGGATCAGTGCTACAGTGCTATCATGTGAGTCTCTGAAAGACAAAGAGTTGTTTGTGCAGGGTCTTAATGTGGCCACCACTGCACTAGTTTAAAGTCTAGGCTGTCATTTCTGTCAAACAGTCTGACCTCACAGCAGCCCAAACTAAAAGTCCACTGAACCATCCCTCAGGGGGAAGTGTAAACAAAGGCAGGGTGTTTGACTGGTGGTTGGATTACATGGGGAAGTCACCCTTTATGTCCATGTTACCTCTTTAAGTAAGCTACTACTGTAACTATTACTGCTGTACTGCAACTGTTAGAGCTGAAACAATTAATAGATTAATTGATTGACAATTATTTTGTTAACTGATGAATGTTTGAGTCGTTTTTCAAGAAAAAAAACATTAAAACTTTTTCTGGTTCTAGCTTCTCTAATATGAAACTTTGCCTTCAAAGGCACTGTCACCTTTTTATTTTTAGTTGAGCACAAGTTACAAGACCTTAATGACCTACTGAAAATATGGAGCAGGTCGGAGATATACACAACAGTGCCTGACCATGCAAGGCAGAACCAGATGAATTCTGAACTTTGTGATAGGAAGCCATTTTAATTCATAGAAAAAATAATCAGCAGGTCACGCTTGAAAAAGAAAATGGGTCAGTTGCAACCCTAATTGAGATACAGTAATATCAGTAATTAAGCAATTAAATCTGTGCTAAATTATCACTGCTGCACATAAAACTGCAGCCACTCCTAACAATACCACTGTTACTACACTGACTGCCGCTACTACTTTTGCTAATACCACTGATGGTTTATTATATTAAGGTTCATTTATTCAGAAATTCTTGCAGAGATTTAAATATTTCTTGCAAGTAAGAGCATGGTATATGCAGGTTTAAGAGCTTACAGAAAACTAACTTATGATGCTATCCAATTTAATTGTTGTCTCTTCATTCAGCTGAGGATGTATATTTTGGCAACTCGGATAGCAAAGCTTTCTAAATTAAAACATAAGTGAACCATGGCTTCTGGATACATTAATGAAATCTGACTTTGTCATACTTTCCTTCATAATAAGTTTGATAGGTTTATTGAGTAAAGTGCCACATGAGGCCAATGGTTTATAAATTGTGGCAGCAACAAAAGCACACCGTGTAATTTCCTAACAGCAGGATAAGATACTGCATTGTATACAAATGTTCTCTTTTTGAATGAAACATCTCTGTATAATTCAAATTTTGATTTTTTTGTTAAGGATGGTGTTCGTGGGTTATGTAGGACAATCTGTTGATAAATAATCTGCTGTCAAAATAAAAACATTTGGTATTTTTCAGTTTTCTGATAATTTACGATTGTTGGGTTGCTGCTTTAATGGTTTGTTATTGGTACTGATGGCATACAAGATTGTATCATGAACTTCACAATGTGAAGCTGAAAACAACTATTACTATTTAAATGGAAGTAGCAAGGGGCCAAATATTGAGCCTTGTGGGACAACAAGCAACAATGTCGTCCACCAATCAGTTACTGTACTACAACTAATGCTGCTTCTTTTACTAGTCTGAGCCAGTTCAATTCTGAAATACACATCTGTTCCACAGCTGGAAGGTGTGCATGCGCGTGCGTGCGTGCGTGCATGTGTAAAAAGCATATATTGTTTTGGAGTTGAAAGCTCCTGAGTGAAATCTACAACCCCAATCAGTGTCAGTTAAAAGATAATGGTGGTATTGTTTGTCTACAAATCCTACGAAAAGACCAAAACCAGCTAAAGTTAGTCTGTCTATTAATACTCTGACTTGTCTACCTCGTCTGTGGCACACATCCCCAAAACCCATGTATTCCTACTAAAATATAAAGATCTAAATGTAAAACAATTTCACAAATGTGTGTTTTAATTAAAAGACAGGCTATGTTATGTTATTCCTCCACAGGTAGGATATATCATGTTTTTGAAAAATGCACTATACTCAAATCATTGTCGGTTTTGGTCTTTTCAGGGCAACAGAAAAATGCCACCAGCTGAATAAAGTCTTCAGAGTTTTGTCTGAAGGGTGGAGGGAAGGAGGCCACAGGGGTCATCAGTGATGTCAGTACCAGGCATTAGTGTTTGGTGTTGGGGTGGATAACTAACCTGCTCAGGAATGTGTGTAGTGCTCTCTCCTACACTATGGGATTATCAGTCATCATTACAGACACTTCTTCATATGGTTGAAGAGATGGACCCTCATCTGTGGGGTTTTCTCTTGAGGTTTTGGTCTGAACATTCTTCATGGATGACCTGCTCGTCACATATGCAAAAAGAAGTATTTCAGCCTGGCGTTTTAAAGTGCCTGGTTTTATGAGTCTGAGGGAAGGACAGGCTAGTTTACTTGGCAAGTTTCAATGCCATTTCAGCTGCATGACTAGCACACAACAGCACATGTATTTCCTGGTTAAAATATTTTTTTAGATTTTTTTTTTTTTCCTCCGGCATAAAGTAAACCCAAATTCTGAATTGCACGCGGGCTGATAAGATGCTGTTTTCCACTGAATTAGATTTCTCATGAAACTCATCTCATAGCAAATTAGATGTAGCTTTTATCACAAGACAACAGAGACCGAAGGAGAGCTTCTGCAATTATGGTAACGCACTGTGATTCGTTTTAGATTTCAAAACGTTTTCAGCCTACTTTTCTCTACATTTGGTTGACCAGAAGACCGTACACAATAGTTGAGGAGAGCATAAGATTGCACACACTGGTGTTTTGTCTCTTCATACCATTTGTTGAGAAAAAAAATGGTTTTGGAAAAAGGAACAAGATTTAGGTTTCTCCCATGGGGTGAAACAAGCAGCTGACCAAATACAGCTTCCACCCTGGTGTGTGAGTGATGGTTTTGCATCAAACTCTGGAAATAACAGTGGAGGAAAAATTATTAGTACTAGTATCTGTGTCACGCATAGCCCATGAAAACTGTAACATTCAATTGGAAAGCTCTATTTATTTTGAAATTTGAGGCATTGAAGACCTGCTTTGTCCTTTTTTTGAGTTACATTCAGTAGTTCATGTGGGGGTCTAGATCACCAGAATAATCAAGGTTAATGATATGATTATGGAGTAGTGCAAATACAAAGCAGTGTGTATGAAGTTGTGGAAGAAACTCCCCTTTCTGTTGTGTGTAAATTAAGCAATGAAGCTCTTAAGGCCCCTTGTTTTAACAGCAGACCCCAGACCCCCAGCACATATTGAGGCCATTGGTTTAATTAGGCTCTTAATGCCTATGTTTCTCCCTACTGGGAGAGACACTATGACCCCTAAGAGGGAGGAAATGAAGTAAACTCTGCAGTCCCTGCCCCCCCTCTATCATTGGACTTCTGAACAAATAGAGCCACTGTTTTATATTGTTAGTTCTGGGCTTCAGTTCCCTCTGAACATACTGTACTATCTCAACCCCTTTTTAAATCAGATTTAGTTTGAAGTGATAAGTGGTCAGTGCACGTAAAGGAGAGACATGTGATAAGTGTTTGAATTCATTGGTCATGGAGATACTGTCCAACTTTGTTATGGAAGTTTGAGATGCCGAGCATGCCAGTGCTACGATGCCTGAGACCCCTGGGAGAATAGTGCCATTATTCCGGATAGGAGCCTGCCCATGAGCACCCGTGACTGCCGGAAATAAGGCTGTCCTGGATATCACTTTGTTTTTGTCTCTCAGGGACTTTCTTTTGTAGCACAGACTGTATGGTTAATTTGATGAAGCAGTCATTTGAGAAGGAAAAATGAGAGCTTGTACCATAACAGGATTAGTGATAACACTATTACTATTTTTTTATTTAATGGAAATGTAAAAACAAAAAGGCAGGTTTTACATTTGAAAACTGATGCTTGTAAAGGAGAAAAGCAATGCTCTAAGCAGTTAAACATAATAGGGATTAGGGCTGCTGCTAATTATTGATTAATCTTTGGAGTATTTTCTTGATGAATCGGTTAATTGGCTGGTCCTTAAAATTTTTAAAAAAGTCTTAATTTCTTGTTTTTGTTTAATTTTTTTGAGATAATATAATCACAAGGTAATTTTAGTGGTTGTTATAGAGAGTCCTTTATGGATCCTTCTTGTCTTCTCTTTTGTTTCTTTCACTCAACTTTTCTCTTCTCTTTTTCAGAGTCATTGAGCACAAGATGATGTCCGACGCCAGTGATATGTTGGCAGCAGCTTTGGAGCAAATGGATGGGATCATAGCAGGTAACCACATTGTACACTTGGACTTTAAGACCATAGCGTTTTTATAAGTGGGCATGGTGGCAAACTATCGGGTCTAGCCACATCTGGAAACCATTGAATTTCAATCTGGGAGTACTATGTCTAGTGGACGGTAACACAATGTGCCCTTCACTTTCCAATTCTATCTGCAGTTTAATGTAATCCCCCCCTAAATATACATACAGCTTTGGAATAATGCTGAAAGTGTGCTACTGGATCACTGGTCCTTTCTGCTTCCAACGCATTCCTCCACCATGAGAAATGAAAGAAAGTTTCCATTGTCCATGCAGTGACGGAAACTAATGATTATTCAAGCTCTGTGCGTTTGGAATACAAACTCCTGCTTAGGAAATTTTGGCCATTCTGTACTTGTGCCGCTGCAGATGAGCAGAGCAGGCTTCCCTTTCAGAGTCCCTACTTTTCCGCTGATGTGTGTAATTATAGCACTGACCTTTCCAATGGGAGCAAGGCAGCTGACTGTTTCCGCAGAAACCACAGCCATCATCAAGCCCCACTAAAGGCTACAGTGGGGAAGCCATGATTGTACTTACTTACTTACTTACTTACTTACTTACGTATTTATTTATTTATTTATTTATTTATTTATTTAGCTCCTTCTTTGTTACCGTTGGACATCTTCAGTATGGCTGATATTTAAGACAGATGACAGATGGAGGAGATTAGGCAGCAGCACACGATTGGAACATCATGCACTTGAGTTCAGTCAACAACATGTTGTTGCATTTGCTTCCAAGAAAAATCTGAAAATATGGTTTCCACAGTTACAGGAGAATATTCAGTTGTTATACTGTCTCACATGATGTTTGTTAGAGGCCCTATGAACATTTGCTTGCCGTGTGTGCGAGAAAATACTACCTAAATATAGTTATCATGCTGTTATTTCGCTCAAATGAGTAGGAATAAAAAGATTGTTAAAGGATGCTCAGTGTAAAAGATTGAGTGATTTTTAAATAACAGAATGTTCTCAGGGGAAATAAAGGAAGAAACAAATCTTTTCATTAAATACTTAATTGAATTAAGTAGATAAACCGCAGTAATTATCATAGGACTGGAATGACCTTTGCAGTTTGCCCATGAAGTTTTCATGCAACATACTAGATGAGGCTATGGAGAAATGCATTGGCTTTTCATTATCCTGTTCCTCACGCATATACCTTAAGTCACAAAATAGTTAGTACTGCAATTCAGTTTTGTGTGTGTGTGCGTGTCACATTTAAGGACTAGCGCATCAGTAAAGTGAAGATGAGGGATGACCTGTTAAAAAAAAAAAAAAAGGTTTCACTGCAAAGTAATGGCTGAAGTAATAACACTAACATCAGACTAAATACTGTATGTAAAATCACTACTCTAGAAGAATTGAAATCACAACTACACAAAACTATGCAATTAGTGTGAGGAATGCCCCCAAAAGATTTTTTTTATTTTTTTTTTAAAGTTTGTGGGATTTTGGCTGTGTACCCGATTAATCGTCTGTCTATAAGTTATCTTTAAGTCTGCTTTGCTGCAAGTGCTATTATCTAAACCACTGTTTACCTCTCTGATGATGATGATGATAAGATGTCACTTAATCAGAATTAGGAGCTATTAGGGGTGTGACGAGACACCCAGCTGATGAAACACAAATTTGGTTTCAAAAGATCAAGACGAGATTTTAACACTATTTAATTAAATAAAAGAAAAAAAAAAGTCCTTTTATTCAATCAAAAGTCACAAAATGAAAAAACAAGCACTGAAAGGTTTTCCTACTAACTCAAATGGCTGTATAACTAACAGTTACACTGTTACTTATTTCATATGGTGGAGAGAGAGTTTCTTCACTCAGAGAACCCGAGGTTACAACGTAACCAAGCGTTTTCTGGCAGTAGTTGAGACCAAATGTTTTGTACTTGAATTTGTCATTGTACAGTCGACAGAGAGAAATAAAGCTTATTTTACTGTTTCACTGTGATACGTTATGAAGCACAAATAATTTACCATCAAACAAAAGTAAACTCAGTCAACTTTGGAGAACGGGCAGGGGATCTTCTATGTTAATTTCAAGGTTAAAGTCGGACTCATCCGCCATGCTGGATGCTGCTCTGCACTTGTGTATTGATATCACAAGATACTTTTAACTTCAACGAGAAATCTCGTTATGTTTTAATCCCGTTGTCACACCTCTAGGAGCTATAAAAGGCCAAGGTGGTGCGCATTGACTGCGTTTATTCCTATGCTGTTCTTTAAGTGAAAACTTGGTGGATTAGACTGAAGTATTTATATGCAACCATGTGATTTAAGGGCATGTCATCTATGTTCTATTGTAAATCATGCACCCTATTTCCCAATATTTGAGGTTCATAAAACAAAACTATGAATACATGCGGCCTTATAAATCTGACAGAAATATTCTAGAGTTCTAGTCATGAACCTACGCAGAGTTTTGGGTATCTGTTAGGTTTGTTTAATGCCACCCACACCAGATAAAGAAGTTTGTTTACAAGTTGCGACAGACAAAACCTGCAAGTCCTGGAAAATGTACAACTTTGTGTAGTCATCCTGCTGCGCATCGGAGTGTGAATGTGTGTGCATGTTTATCTGATGAGCAGGTGGCACCTTGTACGGCAGCCTCGGCCACAGTGTATGAATGTGTGTGAATGGTGAATGGTTCCTGTATGATGTAAAAAGCGCTTTGAGTAGTCGTTAAGACTAGAAAAGTGCTATATAAATACAGCACATTTACATTTACACCCATAGATCAGTACCAAAATATGGCTTTGGCTGCACAAAAATGGCTGTAAATCCTTTCTTTTTTGTGACACTGCCATTTTTTTATTACATTTTGAACACACTCATTTTTGTTTTGAATAGCCTGCCACCCCAATGAGCTTTTGTAATTTCACAACTTCACATTAGAATTTGTGTGAAATAAAGAGAGTTTCTCTGTGTCATCCAACATCTAACACTTCCTCTCTATGTCTCCAGGGTCCAAGGCCATGGACTACTCCAACGGGCTGTTTGACTGCCAATCGCCCACTTCACCTTTCTTGGGTGGCCTTCGGGTGCTGCACCTGCTGGAGGACCTACGGGGAGTGCTGGAGCTCATGGACAACGAGGAGAGGAACAACCTGCGGTGTCAGATTCCTGATTCCACTGCAGAAGGGCTGGCAGAGTGGCTGCAGGGGCGATTGGTAAAAAGTCCATTGCTAAAGTATTAGTAATTTTATTTATAAACTTTAGCATTTTTTTTGTCTTTCCCATCTCACCATTTACACTTATGTAAAATGTCTTGTGTCTTCTTAAAAGGCAGATGAGATAATTTAATACAGCCAAAAACGTAGGCTTGCAAGCTAACCAAAACAATAAACTAAGACAAACACATGGATGAATCTTATTAAGGATTGAGGCAAGGCAGCCTTTATAGCACAATTTATACACAAGGCAGCTTTAAGACATTTAAACTTTTAAAGGAATTGGAGACAAATATTAAGATTCAGACTTCAGTGCAATTCTTGTGCTGTTGTTATCAAAGGGGCCATGTGAGAGGCTATTTCTGCAAACTCTTTTGACGTGGTTGCACTTTGGAGGAGTTAAGATTACGTATAACATCTGGATCTAATGTGTCTCAAACCACTTCCTCAGGTTGTTTTGAGTTATTGTATTTCACTCCATCTCCAATGCTTCTTGGATGCGTTTGATATCCAATAGTTATCCGATCAGCCCAAAATGCACGTGACTATAAGTTTAGAGGATCTCTCTGATTCTCTTTGTCATTGTCCAGAGAGAAAATGTCATCATGAATCTTATAGTCAGTTTGTTTTTGTGCAGGTCTCCAAATGGACTGTCATTTTAAATCAATTCGTTCGTTGCAGCACATGTCTGTGTATGATGATATCAGTGTGTTTGTGCGGTCCAGTTTTAGTAGATAGCCTGGTATGAAATATACTCTGATCTGCTTTGCATCTTATCATCGTGCTCCACTGCCTACACCGAGACGCTGTTTATTGTAAAAGTGCTGTTATGACATGCTTGGTGAATGATATATTTCCTTTAGGAGTCCTGCTGCAAATAGTTTCCATCTTCCAAATTCACATTGACTCAGGCTGAGGCTCTTGTTTTCCTACCTTCACAGCCTTGTCTCTCCATGTGTGATATTTGAGAGAACAGTTTGCTTTTGATTCAATTTTCAGATCACTTTCATGTGGGAACAGTATTGACTCTCACATGTGTCTCTGAAAACTCAACTCTACTATCTGTTCTTGTCTTCAAGGGAAAGCCATGTGAGTTTATTGTCAGGGAGGTTATATAGCCATACACTTAAGTGGTATGCATCCATTAGAAAATCTATGTAGCTCAAGGCTGGTGTGTATTTTCATTTGGACTCCTAAGCAGACCCGTATTTCAACATGACGGCTAAAGTTCTCAACACAAAGAAATAACAGTTCCCTCATTTAACTGATTCAACAAATGCAGCAATTTGTTCAGATAACATAAATCAACATAGTATTGTTTCTCATTTCAGACTAACGGCCACGGCTCAGAAGCAGTCTACCAAGAACGTCTGTCACGACTGGAAAGTGACAAAGAGTGTCTTATTCTTCAGGTTTGTAAGCAGAACTCTGCATTGTAGCTACAAGGCAGCAGAACAATTGCTCTTGAATAGGCCACTAAGTAGTATTTTATGTGGCTGCCTTTTGAGTAATTACTGAGTTCTCAGTGCCATTATTTGGTTTTTATGTTTGTCTGTTGACAAATTATCTCAAAAAACGAATTGAACAAATGTTCGTTATTTGGTAGAAAATTTGGTGGATGGGAACAAGTGATTGGTTTTGTATGCTCATCTTAAGCCTTATAATTACCATGTAACCTTTTTACAAAGCACTTTTTTTTATTTTTTTTACTTTATACCAATCCAATCTTTCCCATTCTTGGTACCTTTTTTAAATATTTAGAGGAGCAGGGAAAAGGTTATTTATTTGTGTTTTGGTAAGCTATACACTTTTTCTAAAAGTGGTAGCAAAATACTTGTACTTTAGACATGGCCTGTTTTTATATGAACTGGCATTACTCTTGACCACATTGTGCAGATGCAACCAAATTTAGATGACATGCACATATCTGTCCCAAGTCACTCTGCAAAATATAATGCTACAGCAATTTAATAAAAATTAAAGGTTAAGGCTAGCATTACTCTGTATGCCAACAAATCCCAATAAAAATACCTAAACCAACAATTTGGTACTCAGTCTCTCAACACTTTCCAACTCCCCTACCTTGTCTGTAGGACTCAGCCCCATAGCCATTCATTCATACGGAAGATGTAAATCTCAAAACAGATGTCACAAGTAGCTTTATTTTTCAAAAAGGATTAATCATTTCTTAAAACAAGTGGGAACTGTAGTTTTTTTAGCAAACGTTACCTACACAGGATGAAAGAAATGTTAGACTATGTCCATGTTATTGGGACGTGTAAGCCTGTCCAGACAACAATGGAGCCAGATCTACTATGGCACAGAGGAAGCCAGATATTCCTCTTTGCCATAGAGGATCTGGCTGCCCTCAGCCATTCAACAGGACTCTCTTTCCGTATGTAGCCTATATTTGGGTACGGATCTGATTTAGGATACATACAAAGAACATTTCTCATCATCAAAATAATATATTTTAGATTGGCCTTGGAGGACCTACATTACGTTCTCTCTAAGCGTTCTGTGTGATTAATACTAATTAGAGCTTCGAAAGATTAATTGATTAGTTGTCAACTATTAACATTAATCACCAATTGTTTTTAATTGATTCATTAATCGAGTCATGTTTTTATTAAGAAAGTATATTAAGTATTTTTCTACATTTTCTGATTCCAGCTTCTTGAATATCTCCTAGTTTCTTCACTCCTCTATGACAGTAAACTGACTATCTTTGAGTAGTGAACAAAACAAGACATTTGAGGATGTCATCTTGGGACTTTGGAAACCACTGGTCAACATTTTTCACCATTTTCTGACATTTTATAGACCAAGTAATCGATTTTAATTGAGAAACTAATCTACAGATCAATCAACACTGAAAATAATCGTTAGTTGCAGCCCTAATACTAATCTCCCCCCATTGTCCAGGTAAGTGTTCTAACAGACCAGGTGGAGGTGCAAGGTGAAAAGATTCGGGACCTAGACAACTGCTTGGATCGTCATCGGGAGAAACTAAATGCTACTGAGGAGCTGCTGCAACAGGTACACACAATACAAAGACACATTACCTTGGTTCTGTAGTTAAAATTGCCATCCCAGCCCTTAAAACGGATATCTCCGCAAAAGAATTCAGTGCAGTTTTACCGAGTGTGGACCTTGCTCCGTAGGAGCTGTTAAACCGGACAACACTGGAGACCCAGAAGTTGGAGCTAATGACCGAGGTGTCCAGTCTGAAGCTGACGGCTCAAAGGGACAATGAGGTATAACCCCTGTCCTTAACATATACACTAAATTAAATGGAGCAGAGATAGCTGAAGTTCTTAGTTGCACCTGCAGCTTGTTTTATGTGTTGTGACTCCTAGAAACCACCCACTCATTGTTTTAAAGTCACAAAGGTCTGTCTCACTCGACTGGAGGACTCCGAAATCTGTCATATGGTGCAGGGTGAACTTCTTTAAGCGTTACAGAAGAGGCTTGCGCTCCAGCAGCTGTTTCCTGTTAGAACCCCCTCCCCTCTAAGGGGCAAAAGGGCTGTGAAAGTTATAGTTTCCATACACTCTGTCTACTAGCTGGGACACTATGTAGTGTTTCCAGACAGTAAAATGTCTAAAGGGAGTTGACTGAATTGCAACTGCATGCATTTATTTTTGTTTCAATTTAGCCTCCATTAAGCTTTAAATCAAACCCTAAACCCCAAACATACCTCGTCAGTCCTATTTACGCAATGCTGACATGTTCTGATTTCTGTATTTGTTTAACCTGTTGCACCTGATTTGTGCATTTTGTGTTAAAAATCTCAACCCTTTCTCTGTGTCACAACTCTGTCAAACCAGACATCACATGTATACTGTGTGTACTCTTTCCAATGATGGCAGATAAACATTCATAAATCTGTTAGAACTCGTAGTGAAAGGTGCTCATTATAACTTCAAATCTGCATCATGGTCCTTAAATTTATTAATCCAGGTCTTTAAATCAATGGTAACATTGCAAACCGGTTATAAATATAAAAAGTGGCATTCAGATGTAGCCCAAACTTTAGACACACACAGACCCCACATACTAATTTGCTGCTAGCTTTGACTGTGTAAGGTGTTACCACTAGAAAATCCAGTAGGCATATTAAAAATGTGCCATTGATGGACACTATTCTCTTTAAATAAATTGCTGGTGGACGTGAACCAGAATAAGTGTTAAACCTTTAGGAAGAGAGTTTTCTTATTCGTAGTAAGCAGTGACATTCTCAAGTTGCAGTTTAAGTCAATATTGTATAATTTCCTGTCAGTATAAAATGGTAAACTGTTGTACTCCTAAATAACAATACACATAACATTTTATTGGAAGTTTCTGATAGCTGATTGAAATAAAAGCAATTTCACAATAATTGACCGTGACATTTTCTCTTTAGTCAAGCATTGGTCTCTGTGTGGACTGAGCTTCCCCAAATTCTCTCCAGTGGGACATCAGTCTGAAAATAATGTTTGATGATTTAGGCAGGAATTCTCCCACTGTTTAAAAAAAAAAAAAGAAAAGAAGAAAAAAAAAAATCAGAACTCTCTCCCACAGTCTCCCTAAACCTCCCCAGTGCAGATTTCCTCTCCGAGTTTAATGGGTCATGTTCTCTTTCAGGGCTTGTACCACGAAGTAACAGACCTGCGGTTCAGGGTGACTGACATAGAGAATGAAAGACTGCAGTGTGAGAAGAAACTCAAAGCTACCAAAGTGAGTGTGCTGAAGATCCGGTTAGCAGAGACTATATGTTGAACTATGAACCGGAGAACTTTTTTTCCTCTTTTTTTATCCTCTGAAATGCTTCATTACATGTTTTAAAACCTTGTGATTTCCTCCCATGACATCAATTCTCTGCTCCCTTTCTGTACCCCTCTTTTCACCGTGTCCTGCTCCTCCTCCCCTGTTTTTTCTACTGTGATTTTTTTTAACCTCTTTCTGCAACATGCTAACCTGTCAAGCGTCCGAAGCGGAACACTGAACGGTTCACAGGAGATGAGGTGACCAAGGTTTAATCTCCAGCCTGTACTCTTCTCCTTTCTGGCCCTTAAGATCCTCTAAACCTGCTCCTTCTTCACTACTGCGCACTGCTTTCCTGACTTTCACCACTCGCTGTAAGTGCTTTTACCTGTACCGGTTTCAGGATTTGTACCTGGTTAAAATCCTTTTTTTGTTTTTGTTTCTATTAACACCTGTAGACTGAAATAACATATTTACAGAATCATACTGTTTGCTCAGGTCACTCAATGTACATACAGTAAGCATTTTCTTTTTCATCGTTTATTTCTCCAATCTTAAAGCTACACATCTTGTTAATCGGTACATTTTCTAAATTTCAATCAAGTGGTTCTTTGAACAGAAACCAGCTTTTGATGAGATGTTTTGTGTTAGTTTTTTATGCCTGCCCACCTTTTCAGTGTGTCCACAGTTAAGTGAATAGTATGAGCTTGCACTGAATCATTTCACAGACACCCACCGTGTGTTAAATAGAGGACAGAAACTTAATTGAAACACTAACTGACTCTACTGACTAATTCTTACTAATGTGTCAAAGGGCCACTCCACTGATTTTACATGTAAAAATTTTCATTTTCATCACAAGGAGTTCTACTTGGCTTGTAAAAAATATACAGTGTGTTGATATGTCTTCTGTGGCACTGAATGAGTTTTCCAAAGTTTGAAACAAGAGAGTCTAGAGTCATGCTAATGGCTCTGTGAGGCTGTACATTGTTGCATTGAGCTAAATTATAACATCAGCATGCTAACAGACTCAAAATGATGATTCTAGCATTCTGATGTTTAGATATAATTTTTACCAGGTTCACCATCTTTGCTACACCTTTATTTTCTTATTAGCACTTAACATAAAGTAATATAAATAAATCACTTTCTAAAAGATGCGTGTGTAGTGCTGGAATGACAGAATTATTATCAGTGAGGGGTTTAAAGGGAAATGGGCTACAATCCAATCCTCTGGGGAAATTGTCAATGTACGTCCACTAAAAGTGGTTGGTGTTGCCACTGACAAGCTCAGATTGTTATTACAAGTGTCTGACAACATAATGGAGAGGACCCTACAGAGAATGTTTTTCTTTACCTTTCACTTTTGTTATTGCGTCTAAGTCTCTCTCACTCTGCTCTGGACCAATTTCAAAAATTGTCGTCCCCATTAATCACTTACCAAATACCGAAGTCATTTATTGAGCAAAACTGACCTAAATTCTCTTGTTTCAGCTTCTCAATGTTAGGATTTGTTTTTGTATGTCATAAATTGATTACCTTTGTATTTTGGACTGTTGGTTGAGTCAAACAAGCCATCTCAAAACAGTACCCTTGATATGTGACATTGATACCTTGATATTTTTGACATTTTATAGACTGAACAATTAATTTGACACTCAAAAAATAGTCTTTAGTCATTAGTTGGATGCCTTGTTATACATTACAATGTACTATATTATAGCATTGGTCATATCCTTCCCATTTTCCTGTTTATCTTTTTATTCTAATATGGGTTATCATTGTGTAGATTATGAATTTGTAAATGCTTGATATGTGTCAGGACACTAAACATAAAAAAAAATAACATTTTTCTCTACCCATGTTTCTACTACAAATAAATAGATTTAAATTGTAGAATGATGCCTTTATATCTGGTCTCATTATAGGAGGAACTGCAGCTTTTGCAGAAGCAGCTGGAGGAGCGAGAGGTGGAGCTGACGAGGCTGAAGGATGAGAGCAGACTGAGGGTGGAGAGCCACAACAGAGCTGAGGGAGGAGAGAGAGGTGGGAGCTGTTTGAATAATTGTCTGGGAGCTTCTTGTACTGTTTCATTGAGTCTGATATTACACAAGGGCTTATGAGGATTAGACAAACAGACATTTTACATTCCAAAAACACTAGATCCCCCTCCAGCATCCTTCCTGAAAAAATAATGGGTGCTTTGCTTTCATCTGGATTCCCCCATTAATTATTTATCCAATCTTACATTCCACGGACAGTCTGAACTATAATGAGGTGATTTGAGGCCCTTGTTTTTACTTAACTCCTTATCTGTCTGTAGGCAGGCTCCACACCAAACATATCTGTTTTACTCTTTCCACCCACTGCTGACCTTATCTTATCCACTGTAATGGTTGAGGAATGCCATTTATAAAAAAGAAAAAAAAGGGAAATCTCTTATACGGGTCTGTCTGTAAACACGTGGTGTACAATATAACCGGATATAGGTATTTGTTTTGTCTTCCAGTTCGCTATACAGACACTGGTTGTTTGTTTGTTCAGACCCTGACAATACCAAAACTGTAACCAACAACATCAAAACTGACTGGGTCAGATCTCTGCTTTTAAGACAAGACAAAACAACAGAACAAATTATGATTTTGAAATGACTTAGGCTCAGAAATATGCTGTGTCCCAATAGGAAGTTTTTCTCAAGAATAAACTGGGTAGATGCACATTACCATCGATCTCAAACCAAATACTGTCCAACCAATGGGCCACCATGACTCGTATACTTTGTAGCGCTGAATTTGGGTTTCTCATTTTGTTAAAATTAGACA
This sequence comes from Percina caprodes, assembly GCA_013375575.1. NCBI lineage: Eukaryota > Metazoa > Chordata > Actinopteri > Perciformes > Percidae > Percina > Percina caprodes. Next base: position 4,774,026 of record JABXJD010000007.1, on the reverse strand, counting down.
ATTTAAGATTTGATTAAAAACATTTTTTTAAAACAGAAATTTGATTCTGTTTTATGAAATGGTACTTAACCCCAACTCTAATAAATCTAACTCGGTGTAATGACATGCTGTACACTGGTACACACACTTCAGAGTTCACATGAGGGCTTGCCTTGTAGATAAACTTGGCTTGGATTAGATTGCCAAGTGGTTGTCACATGTTTAATTGTGTAGTGATCCTAGTAGAACGCACAGAAAGTCACTGGGCCCTATCTTGCACCCGCCGCAGCACAAAGCCTGACGCAAGGGTCTTTGCCAGTTTGAGACCGACGCAGTTGTCAATTTCCTGTCCAGCGCCCACAAAAACCTGGTCTAAAGTCAATAACGCAGCATTTAATTTTAATGTATGCAATTTTAATGCACAGCGTGCACACACTGTTTGTTACACACACAGGGACGTGCAGCAGCACATGCAAAAGATTAAAAATAAAAATATTACAATGTGAAATAGTATTATATGATCTGCTTGTGCACTTTCACTTCAAACACAAGCTCATCAGTTTCTTCTCCCGAAAATCTCACTTTCCTCCTTAGCAGATCCGCCATCATAATAGCAATGCAGCAAGGTACAAACATGTCTGGCTTTTAAAGGGAATGGGAGATGACACTCTGATTGGTTTATTGCATGTTTAGCACAAAACACTGTTATAATTAATGAAGACACTGAGTACAACCCTACAACTAAGTACAATGGTCCCTTTTTTCTGCCATCAAACTAGCAAAAGTGGATTCGCTGTGCGCTTAAATTGTTTAAAATTGGGCCCAATGTGTTTGATAATTGATGGTGATGGTTGAATCGAGTTCATTGCAGCAACAAACTGAAACAAAAGCTGTACTGACCAGCCCCAGTGGGTTCATTATTTCTAGTGTCTGCTGGCTGGTTTTAGAGCCAGGGAGAGTTGAGATAAACTTCCACATGTGCAACATATCCATTTTCTTACAGATTCAGAAGTGTTGAAGATGAAGATGGCGTTGGAGTCACTGGCGTCAGCCAACGATGTGAAGGTACAGTGTGATGTGTTGCAGCTGGCCAGCCGCTTTAATTTACGTTAATTTACAGTCGTAACTGGAACATCATATTTATGTACAGGAACGAAGGATAAAGGAGCTGGAGGAGTCACTCACAAAAAGCAAGAAGGTGCAACAGCTGGTCAAAGGTCAGAATGTGTTTAAAGATCATACACATTATTGTTACTCTTTATTGACTTACCATATTTGCATTCCTGTTACCACATAATATTAAATTAACAGTTTGGGATTTGCCGAATTTTACTTTTGCTTTGACCATAAAATCTCACACAGCACACACAAATAAAACCGAACACATCACATACTGACTTTATCAGTGCATCACAACATTGTACATAATCATCACTAAATTTTAATAATTGTTGCATTTTAAGATAAACTGTTTATTACCAATTTAATTCTGCCATGGAAACTAATTCTCATCAAAACAGTCTGTAGCTGTCATTTCCTCAAGAGAATACAACTAGAAGTCAGAAAACAGAGCATCATTTTATTTATAATATGCTGTATTACTGTAAACATTTAATAATGGTCTAGTGGCTGAATTAATATAAACTACAGTGAATGATAATAGTGACTGCACTTCACTACATCAGTTTGCTGGTTTTTTTTCTTTATTCAAACACCAAAACGTATTTCAATCACTTGTAATCATTTCAAATACAGTAAGGTGATACAATGAGCATGTTTTGCATATGAATCTTTGTATTCTTTGGTCTTTGTAAAATGCAAGTCTCTAAAGTGAATGTAAGTGTGGTGAAATGATTCAGAAAAAGATGAAGAAAGACCCTCCATTTATGTATTTTACCTGCAAATAATAAGAATTGACATCATGAAAGCTTATGGCAGCCTAAAAGGTGGATAAACTTTAAAAGAAAAAGGACAAACTGAGCATAATGCTGCAGTACATCCCGGTTGACTGTCCTAACTGTCCTCTCTCAGAGAAGTTGGAGGAAGATGACTATGACGATATCCCAGAGGATCCCTCGGCTTCTGTATCCATGGAGATGGATCAGGTCACCCTGGAAGGGGAGGCAGTAAGAAACTCTGGCGAGGTAAACATAACCTCTGTCAAAACAATTTGCACACAGGATGAAGCCTAGACTGGAGACTTCCTTTTAGAAAAAGCTCAATTTCAGCCTCCCACTCTGAAACTGTTCTCAGTAATCCAGCGCTTCAGTTTGGGTTATTTGTTGGGCTGTGTAAATACAGTATGTTCAATTAATCATGCTTTTTCTGTTGCTGTCCGTTTTCTCAGTCTATTCCATGTATAGCAGTGCTTTCTGAAATGAATGACCTGGACAGAGAACGACAGATACAGGCAGCCAAAAGGTAAAATCTAATTAGTAATAAACCCGCTTTCTTTCTCCTTTTATTTTATCCCATGGGTGGATGTAAATAAACTGAAATATCTGCACAAAATATAAACTAATTCTAGCAGATGCTTTGGACTTCCCTAAAGTTTTACAGACTTTTCTAAAAGCATGCAGTGTGTCTTTAAAGGTATGTGACAGTTTGAATTGTTGAATGATCAGATACTCTAATGCAGTATGTGGAGGAAGTATTCGGATCCTTTACTTACAGTACACACTAAAAATACTACATTACTAAAGTAAAACTCCAGCCTTGAAAATATTCATGCAAAAGCATTTAGGTATAATCAGCAAAATGCACAACAATGCAGATACATGTTCCCTGGGACTGATATATTATTTAATTTCATTATTATTATTATTATTATTATTATTCTTATTGTTGTGCATTCAAGTAAAAACTGGATTTTATTGTCGTAGTCGGTCATGGTGGAGCCAATTTTTAACTTTTATACAGGACAAACTAATTATTGCTTTTATTATAGATTAAAATGCAGATTATTTTCTTGATTAATCAATTGATTCTGCCCAAAATGCATGTCACAATTACCCAGAGCCTAAAGTGCCACCTTTGCAATGTTTTTAGTTCAACCAACAGTCCAAACATGAAAATTAACATGAACCATGAATTTCTTTTCCATAAAAAGTGACTTAAAGATTACGAAAATTGCTGTCAATTTCTGTCAATGGATGAATGAACCAAGTGTTTCATCTCTGTTGCACACAAAACATGAATGTACAAATAATCTTAATTTTAAGTAACTAAATCTGTCAAAATGTAATAAGTCTAAGTGAGTAAATAAAGTAAGTTTAGTGAGTAAAAAGTACAATATGTAGTGAAGTAGAAAGTGGCATGAGAGGAGAATACTCAAGTACATTAAAAGTACCTCAATCTTGTACTTGAGTAAATTTACTCAGGTTGAAGGTGGGCGCAGCTATGCTGGGAATGTGAAACCACCTGACGCTGTGTACTGATAAAAAAATAAATAAGGAGACATTTGTCCCAGCCAAGTTTTTGCAACAAAACTCTGCGGAGTCATGAGGATGTTAATCAAACACGGTCTGTGCACGCCTGCACAGTCCAGACCAGAGGTCTAATCAAGCAGCGTAAGTGAAAACACCTGTTTGCATGGCCTTTAAGCATTTTTAACTGATGGTAAATTGTGGAAGCTAATGGCCAATGTGGAGAAAAGAGTAATTTAATTTAGTTTTGTTTATCACTTCATTGTGTAGAAGTTTGTGTCAAATAATAGAATCAGCGGTAACACTTTACTTGAAGATATGGACATAATCGTCCATAACTATGACATAACACTGTCATGAACAAGTCATAAATGTTTTATGACTTCTGTCATTAAGTGTCATTCGGTTTTTGTCATGACAAGTTGACATTGTTTGGGTTGTCTTGATTATGAAGAGATGATATTACCATAGGATGTCTTTGGCATGACAACTAGACACAGTGTCACCCTGTTTAGTGTCAAGTTGTCTTAATAAGGACATTCCAGCGAAATTTAATGTTAGGTTGTCATGAGATAAATCTTCTGGTAATGTCATCCAGGTTAGTGTCAAGTTGTCATTATAAAGACATCCCAAACAAATTTAATGTCAACTTGTCATGACCTAGAACTTCTCGTAATGCCACTTTGATTTAATGGCAACAACCCAAACAATGTCAACTTGTCATGATAAAAATCGAATGACACTTAATGACAGAAGTCATAAATGTTTATTCCTTGTTTAGGATACGCTCATGAAAGTTTCATATCATAGTTATGACAGTTTCATGGCTTGATTATGTCCATACCTTCAAGTAAAGTGTTACTGATCATTTTGTGTCTATAAATTTGCATGTGCTGAATAGTATATAATTTATAAAGTGAAACCAGTATACTTCTACACTTTCTTTAAGTAGATTTTGAATCTGACTTATGTGTTATCTCTCTCAAAGTAACAGTACTTCTACGGAACTTGATGCTTAGGATATTCTAAGACTCATTTTAATACTTGTTCTTGTTATTTCAGTTCCTTAGACGTCCCACAGCCAAGCACCTCAGCCATAAGCAGCAGCACTGACCCGGTAAGAGCTCCAATATGGACATGTTGAGTCTCAGAGATCTGACTGCAGTATAAAATAACTTTAGCCGAACATTATTATATTAGTTAAATAACTTCAAAAGTTCATTCATTTTTATTTTGACCTATACATGTGAATCTATCCATGTGAGTAGGTTCTGTTGCTTTTGAATGATTGACTGCCAATGTATTGGGTTCTTTCATAATGTCACAGGACCACTCGCTGTATCAGATAGTCCTGCTCTGACACCCAGTGGTTAAATAGTGCCACTGCATTTTCTTTTTTCTCTTTGGTTGAATATAAAGAAATGTCCTGACTTTTCAACACATCTGTATTTTCTTTCTCATAGGCCAAAGATAAAGGCAGACCTGGTTCCTCATCTCCTACCAGAGCAACCACCACAAGTGATGACAGCTTTGGTTCCAAGAAGGCCCGTTCTTCTTTCGGCCGTGGCTTCTTCAAGCTGCGTGGAGGCAAGCAGACAGCCAGCTCTCCGAACCTGGGTGATACTGAGCTCCTAAATTGCCACACTCTCCTGGAATGTGTCACATCTCTTCACTATTTTGAGATTTGTCTTATGTTTTATATACTGATCCTCGTGCTTCTTTCCCGGCTCTGTAAATTGTGAAGATCGCGCCCGGAGTGCCAGTGCACCTGCGTTAGGTACAATAGAGCAGAGCAGAGTGGCCTTGTTGGCCTGCAGTATGGCTGCTCTGGATTATACAGCTGGATGTGATTACTTGACAGTACTGGAACTGCAATGTGACCATTAACTTACTGTAGGTGAACTCAGTCTGTTGAGCACATATTGTCATACTGAACGTTTTTCCGACTTTTCTTTGAATCGGTGGTTCCCAACCTTTTAGACTTGTGGCCCCTCGTCACAGTTTGCATGTTTTATAAGTTGTCAATCAAATGATGATTTCTTTTTTTTTTTTTTTTATTTATTTTAATCATTTTAAAAAACCACTAACACTAATGTTTCACAAGTAAAGTTGGGAATAACTGCTCTAAATCATTGTTAAAAAGATGAGTTTCTTGTATCTTGCGCTGGTGTGAGGTGTTTCTCTCCATGATCCCACTAAATCATCCAGTTGTCCCTTATCCATGACTTTAAACCATCTGCAATGATTGCCATTGTCAGAGTACTTGCCCGTTGAGTTTCTCATTTGCTCTAAATGAGAAAATCTAATTGTGTCGATGTAGTTTCTAGTCTTTTGCATGTGTGGTATCCATTGGGATGTTAAATTCCTTCTTTTTTAGTTTAACATTGGGTTGTAGTGGTGCGTCTGTAGTAACGGATCTTTTTCATACGTAGAGGTGGGTTGACCAGCCTTGCTGAAGTATGTCATGTTAATGTGTATGCAATTATTCATTTATTTATTTTTTACAGCAGAGACGGAATGTAAAGGCACGGAGCACCTGGATTTGGCCGGTGTACCTCTGCAAAAATCTCATGATGGAGCCCCTCTGCCAACCTCCCCTGAAACCAAAAAGAAGTCCAAAGGCTTCAAGAAATTCTTTGGCAGGTAACATTCAGGGGTGTGTCAGCTGTATTCAAGGTAATATAAGACTATTATTTCTTTGGTCATTTCTAATGTGATAATCCTGCAGATTAAAGAGAAGTCACTCTACCTCCTTCAACCTGGATGATGCAGCAGAGATGGAGTTCAAGAGGGGAGGAGTCAGAGCCACAGCCGGCCCTCGACTAGGCTGGTCACGTGAAACTAAACACAAGTAGGTGTCCAACATTTATCACAGATTTAATGCATAGCCTATAATACAGTGTATTATTGTAAAGGCAGTTGCACCAGTTGAATTACTGTGACCAGTATTCCTTCACTGTCCCGGTCAGTGCTGTCGATGTGCCTTTCTCGCGGTGGAGTAAAGATGAAGTGTGTGCATGGCTGCATGAGCAGGGCCTTGGGTTATATGTTGCCCAGGGTCAGAGCTGGATCAAATCGGGACAAACACTACTGCGGGCAACACAACACGATCTGGAGAAGGTAGTAATGTTTTGTTTTAGGGTGCTTTTGTCACAGAAATACATTGTTTTCTTTATCTAAAATCCCTGCAGGGGCATGTTGCCAAACATTTTAAATATTGTTATACAACAAAGTTTTTACCATTCAAATCAAATTTTTTATTTTTTTTTTAGTTGCTTTATAAGCCCAATTTCACACTTGAATCAATCAAAGGCCAAAGTGGAAGACAGTTGTACTCAATTACTTGCTGCTGTCTGTGAAAAGTTTCCTGTCGTATTCTCCCTCTGTTTACCTGATCAGGAGTTGTGCATGAAGCAGCCTCTCCACAGGAAGAAGTTGCAGCTGGCTCTACAGGCCCTCGGGTCAGAGGAGGACGATTTAAAGGGCAGACTGGACAGCAACTGGGTGACCAGTGAGTCGTCGTCATCTTACTTAACAAGAACTACTTTTCCCCACGATTTTCAATTTAGATGAAACGCACTGATGTTTGTTTCAGGGTGGCTGGATGACATCGGCCTCCCGCAGTACAAAAGTCACTTTGATGAGGCTCGTGTTGATGGACGCGTGCTGCACTACATGACGGTGGTGAGTTAAAAACCATCATGTTGCCTGTGTGGAAGCTTGCAAAACTTATTTGACAAAGTGATAGATTTTTATTTTTTATTTTTGACCAAAGGTCCTCCTATTAAATGTTTTATATTCTGACTGAATCATTCAACAGCAGACAGGATTTTGTGATAACTCTTAATTTTTATATATATATTTATTTATTTATTTTTTCCTGGCTGGTTCCCAGGAGGACTTGCTGTCTCTGAAGGTGGGCAGTGTTCTCCATCACCTCAGCATCAAGAGGGCCATCCAGGTCCTCCGCCTCAACTGCTACGAACCCAACTGTCTCAGGCGAAGACCCTCTGATGAGGTATCACACAGCAAGTCCCAGCCCATACTCTTCCTTTTTGTTTTAAAGCTGCATTGGATGTTTCTGCCCCTGATATGTGGATTATGTTTTTTATTTCCTTGTCCAGAACAACATGACACCAGCAGAGATCTCCCGGTGGACCAACCACAGAGTAATGGAGTGGCTCCGGTCTGTGGATTTGGCAGAATACGCTCCGAATCTGAGGGGCAGCGGAGTTCATGGAGGACTGATGGTGAGGGGTGAGGGGGGAGCAGGATTCAATGAACAGACACAGATAATGACTGTTACCTCTTTACAATGATTGTAAAAAGAAATTATATTAATTGATATACACATTGCAGCAATGTGAGATGGTATATATTATGTTCCTCAACAACAAAATTGACAAAAGTTAGTTTTAGTTGCTTCATCATGGTCCTCTTGAGTGCAGAGTATGCTATTTTAGAATGAAAACACTAGTTTATTTTGTTTAGAAAAATTTACCCAGGCGCCACTCGGCATCAGATTTTGTTCTCCGTTCTGACAATTTCCCTTCTTGACCTCTCACCATGTTTTGTCAAATGTGTGCAAACTCCGAAGGTGTTGGAGCCCCGTTTCAATGTGGAGGCGCTCGCCCTTCTGCTCAACATTCCTCCCAACAAAACCCTGCTGAGACGCCACCTGGCCACACACTTCCACCTGCTCGTCGGCTCCGAGGCGCAGCGGCTCAAACAGGACTGTCTGGAAAACCCAGATTACACCGTTCTCACCGCTACCGCCAGGGTCAAGGTAAAGGTAACTGTTCCTGTATCAGCTTCAGTCTAACGGCCTTTTCTTTTGTCATTTTCCATACTGAACTAATTGTGTGCAACTTAAATGACACATTAGGCTGATTTTGTTGTTTTTATTACCTAACTAGTTTGACATTGTGGGAAATGTCCAAAGGTAACTAAATCTGCCCCCCAGGACATCTAAAGCTCACCCGTTAACACATTATCTCCTGTTTGGTCTGTATAAAAACTGAAGTCTTTATGCTATGATAAACTAATTGCCTCCTGATCCCAGCTTCATATTGAAGGAACAGATTTTTGGTGTTAATTTTCTCATCTAACTCTTGCTTGGCACCTTGTTTTGTTGACCAACAGTCCACAACTGGTTGCCATTTTGCATTGTCAGCTCTAATTGGTGAAAAATACAGAATAGTTAGCTTCCTGTCCACAAATCCCTTGTATCTTTTATCACGCTGCGTCAAGGAGAGATACGGCAGGTCTTCCTTCCTGCTGCGGTCAGACTTTACAATCAGCACTGCTCTCATTAGACCATATGGACTAAACACACACCAAGATTGATACCGGGCTATAGTCTATATCCACAACAATCCACTTCCAGGATCGCTCTCGTTCTGCTGGAAATTCCACCCGGATGTCCCGTTACCTTCCACTTTCTTTGTGTTGTAATTTTAATCTGGTCAATTCATGAAGACTATGGCTACCTGCTCCTCAGATCTCTGCAGGGTAAATCCAGACATCTGTTTTCTGTAGCATGACTAAAACAAACTTTTAATGTACACGTTCTTTCCCAAGGCTATTTTGCAGAGCTCTGTGTTTAGCACCGCCCAAAACGATTGTGATTGGTTTAAAGAAATGTCAATAAACCAGACCCTCCTCCGCAGTGCTCTGGAGGAAGGTGTGGCAATGTGAGACTACCCGGGCAATAATGTTATTTTCCAGACTGTAAATGCAACCGTTTTTGACTATCAATTACATTGAATTTCCCCATTGTGGCGTTAATAAAGGATTTCTAATCTTTTTCCTCCTCCAGCCTAGACGCCTGTCGTTCGGTGGTTTTGGCACTTTGAGGAAGAAACGTCTGGATGACGGCGAGGACTACATCTGTCCCATGAATGTGGAAATGCCCAAGAGCAGCAGCTTCCAGAAGGGCCTCCGGATCTATGAGGAACACCTTGACCACCTGGAACAGGTATGGAGATACTTCACTTCTGCTTTGCAGATGGATTTGTTACACTGGCTTGTGATTGGAACATTTTAAAGATGTCTTTATTTTGTATCGGGTTGACCCTGTTTATATATTACAGATGGAAGACTCTGAAGGGACCGTGAGACAGATAGGAGCATTTTCTGAGGAAATAAACAATCTAACGGTGAGAAACTGACCTGGGGTAGAAGAAAGACCAACAAAGGACGAGTACAAACCTGATTAGAAAACAAAAAATAGAGTTCATCTTTGGAGTTTCCTTCATTCTCTCTGGCTCTCAGACCATGCTGAAGGAAGATGAGTTTTGTCATGAGATCTCCGTCGAAGCAGCAGAAACAGATCACAACTCTAGTGTTTGATTGTGAAGTAAGAATGAACTGTGCCAACCAGAGTCCAAATCCTCCCACCAACCGTAGAAGTAGAACATGTGAGACCTCCACTTTTACAGTTTGTTTTTTTTCCTCCATTGTTCAGAAGTACAGCCATATTTTTACATATTTATTTAAGCTGTCCAAAATATAATGCATGAACTTAAAATGCAAGAGTTTATTGCATTAATGTACCTCTTATAATTCAAGCATGTGTTTTGTTTTTAATAATCAGTGAGGTAAGGATATGTGTTAGTGTTTCTCATGTCTCCTTTGAGTGCAGTACTACAGTTTATGCCCTGAGCTGTAGTCAATTTGTTTTGGTACGTAAAGTATCTTCAAAGATCAGTGCAAATTACAGCAAACACTTTTACTTCTGAGATCTAGCTCCATAGATATATTTTGTTTGCCCAGGTTTTGAAATCTCTGCCTCCACTCCTACTATAGAAGTTATTGGGGTATTGTGTGTGTGGTGCTCACAGCATTGAGAAAACGTAGCAGTGCATCTTTTCAAATAGTGTCCTTGTTAACACGGTATAGAACACTCAGACGAAACAGTTTCCATTGAAACCCCTTATTTCTATTATGAAAACCGTTGATAATGTGCTGTGAGCAATCCACATGTAATGCAGAGTTCAGGCAGATATCTCAAAACCTGGACCAATGAAACCTAAACCATCTGCCCAAGTAGATGGGGTGGTAAGAAAATGTTTTGGGAAATATACCTATTTGCTTTCTTTCCTAGAATGGGATGAGATCAATACCACTCGTGTCTGTGCCTTTAAGTATAAAGCTGTAGCCAGGAGGTGATTAGCTTAGCATAAAAACTGGAGGCTTGTCCCTCTCAAAAGCATACAGAACCTCTCAAGCTCACTAATTAACATGCATCTCTTTAATCCAAATGCTGTTTACCATAGTTAGTTACAATACGTAACTCTCCCTAAAACCACAAATTGACCAAATGAGACGCATGTTAACTAGTGAGCTTCAGAGGTGCCGAAAGTGTATTCTTAGGCCTTTCTCTCTGCTTCTAGTCTTTATGCTAAGCTAATAAACTTGAGTGGTATTGAGCCTCTATTCTCCAAATGTCAACCTCTTCCTTTTAAGAAACAGCATGAGTAAACATGGAACCAGTTTTTAAAATGATGGTGGTAATAATAAAGAAAAAAGCATTTGTCTTTTTCTTATTTTTAGTAGCAGTTTGCTTACAAGTAGGTTCTACAACAGTTGGTTGATAAAGTCAGTCATAAAGCGTCAAATTTAAGAACAATTGCTACATGTTGCATAACTTGCAACATGGATGTCACTGAACATGTTTTAGCAAAATATTGACATCTTCAATGTGACAACAATAATGGAATAATATGTATAAATGAAGCAATAGGTTGTGACTTAAACTGTGCATAAAAAAGCTTTGCAAGTGTTAAGGCACTCGGAAAACAGATAATAAACCAACTCTTAAATAGTTTGCAACTGATTTGGAATCACATCCTCATTTCCAAGCCAACACTAACAAACAAATCCTTACATCTTTAATCCCAAACAAGCCCAAATATTCAACATTTCCTTCTGTGACTGACTACTTCCATTGGTCCTTGCTGTGATTCTGTTGCATGATGGATATGATGGCATAAATTTAGCATACATATATATAGTGCAATACCCACTGCAACTTTACAAGTGCCTTAATGCTTTCAAGGTAGAGAATATAATAACTGGACGCCCAAACCGCTTTCTTTGGTGTGGACAGACGTCTAGAAGATGAACCTGCGGCTGCTAGAGTGGCCAACTTTGTCCAGATTGGGGTTGCAGGCAAACTGGATCATAGGCGGAGGTCCACACATCAGGATGAGAGTGTCTTCACTTGGAGGCGGCAGGTGTTCCCTCACCATGTCTTCACTGATGAAGCCTTGGCTGTACTCCCAGTCTGAAACACAAAAAAAGGTCCCATTGTTTAAATATAAGGATCCCAGTATGTTACTTATGATATCATTGACTTCTTCTTTTGACACTTTGGTTTACATTTTGACTTAGTATGTGGAATTCATATTATACTAAGACTTTGATTTTTCGTTGACATACTGTGACTAAATGATTTTTTTACGACAAACTATACATTGACTTTCTAGGCCTTTATTTGACAGGACAGACATGAGAGGGGAGAATGACATGTAGCAAAGGTCCGCCGGTCAGAGTAGAACCCGGGCCACTGCGTCAAGGAGTAAACCTCTATACCTGGGCTCTACCAACTTTTTGATTTTTTTTTCGACATACGTTTTTATAGAAATGTTAATGATACTATACCTAGCTCTTGTGTATTAATTCCAATAAACCTTACAATGGGTTAGTCACTCAATTCATTGTTTTGTTCCCACCCTGTCTATCTGAATACGTTTTGCATTAATACAGTAGGGCTAAGACTTTAATTGTACTATCTTACATTTAATGCATAGTAAGTTACAGTGTGTCGCTGATGTAACTGTCAGGGTTTGGCTTCTAGTGGAAAACAGAATTCATCATTGGTGCTCTCCCCACTGGTTCACATGAACAAGACAAGTATTAATAACCTGTCTCTCCCCAATCAACAGCAGGCTCACATGTCTCATTAAAGTGCCTACAACCTGTTTTTGATTTGTGTTTTTATTTATTTTAATAAACGTTTTATCAATTTGCATGTTCTAAACTAGTTCATGTTGAACCAATCCTGCTTTGCGTGACAGTATATAATCCCTGAGATGTCTACGGGACAAAGCCATACTGTATGTTGGCAGTAGTAGTGTACACGTTTGCTCTCAGAGTTCATGCAAAGTATCTTACCTTCAGGTGCTTTGTCCAAAGTGAACCATAGCTTGAACCGGTCTGGGTGGTTGACCTGAATCTCCTCCAACTCTGGTCGCAACAGGATGTCTTTCTCAGTCTGTGGCAAGGTGGGAAGAACCAAGTTTCAGCCGTGTATGTGACATCTCTATTTTGGTATTAACCACTCATTCCAAATTAAAACAGGAAAACAAACAAATGGTAATTTCACTAACTGCAAACATCAGTGCATCTTGTGAGGGAATCGGACTGATGCAACTGACCTGGTTGGCAAACAGCAGGTGACACACTGTCTTGTCCTGTGGATCCTTCATCACAGCTGTGATGAGCTGCAACATAGGAGTGATTCCTGGACGAAAACGGTAGAAAAGAAAGGTCATATTTTTGGATTCAATGTGGACATGAATGTGTCTCCATGTGTCCTTGGTGCCCCTGAAAGTCTTTAGTATTTCTCAATATTGTTTGTGACTAGACTAAGCATTAATAACCTTAAAGAAATACTGTATATATCTTAAGTTATTACAGTGTATTATACATAAACACTCAGCTGATCTGCTTCATAAGGACTGTGTGCGTGTGGTTTAATCAGATATGACTGACTGACGGAACCCTGCTGAGACACTTTCACTTCAAACCAGTGAGAATAAGATAAGCTTTTTAGAAGAAGAAATACAAAAATCTTAAATGTAAAATAACCAAAACTTGAAAATAAACATGTCATGAAAAAAGTATAGAATTATATAGAAAGGCCATAAAAAGGTCATTGTATACTATGTCATTAAAATTGCCATAAAAAGTCATGTTGTAAAGTTTAATAAAAAAAGTCATGGTATGTTTGTGTGTGTGTGTATATATATATATATATACAAAACAAATCATAAAGAGTCATAACACAATATGTGGGGGGGAAAAAAAATCATTAAACAGACATAGTATTGCATGTCTAAAAAGTCAGAGTATAGTAATGTTGAAAAAACCCATAGTATAGTATGTCAAAAAAAGTCAGAGTATGCTGAAAAAGAAGGCATAGCATGTTGAGAAAAAAAACACAAAAAGCCATAGTATAGTAGGTCAAATAAAATCATAAAAAGCCATAGTATAGTATGTCGAATAAACATCATAAACGTCAATAAAGTATGTCAAAAAAGTCATAGTATATATAGCATGTTGCAAAAGGACATAATATAGTATGTCATAAAAGTCATAGTATAGTAGGTCAAATAAAATCATAAAAAGCCATAGTATAGTATGTCAAATAAAATCATAAAAAGCCATAGTATAGTATGTCAAATAAAATCATAAAAAGTCATAGTATATGTAAAATCATAAAAAGCCATAGTATAGTATGTCAAATAAAATCATAAAAAGCCATAGTATAGTATGTCAAATAAAATCATAAAAAGTCATAGTATAGTATGTCAAAAAAATCATAAAAAGCCATAGTATAGTATGTAAAAAAATCATAAAAGCCATAGTATAGTATGTAATAAAATCATAAAAAGTCAAGTATAGTATGTCCATAGTATGTAAAAGGTATAGTATGTAAAAATCATATAAAAGCCATAGTATAGTATGTAAAAAGTATGTTAAAAAGTCATAAAAAGCCATAGTATAGTATGTCAAAATAAAATCATAAAAAGCCATAGTATAGTATGTAAAAAAAAAATCATAAAAAGCCATAGTATAGTATGTTAAATAAAATCATAAAAAGCCATAGTATAGTATGTCAAATAAAATCATAAAAGCCATAGTATAGTATGTCAAATAAAATCATAAAAAGTCAATATAGTATGTCAAAAGTCATAGTATATATATCATAAAAGGACATAATATAGTATGTCAAAAAAATCATAAAAAGCCATAGTATAGTATGTCGAATAAACATCATAAAAAAAGTCAATAAAGTATGTCAAAAAAGTCATAGTATATATAGCATGTTGCAAAAGGACATAATATAGTATGTCATAAAAGTCATAGTATAGTAGGTCAAATAAAATCATAAAAAGCCATAGTATAGTATGTAAAAAAATAAAATCATAAAAAGCCATAGTATAGTATGTCGAATAAACATCATAAAAAGTCATAGTATATATAGCATGTTGCAAAAGGACATAATATAGTATGTCATAAAAGTCATAGTATAGTTTGTAAAAAAAAAAATCATAAAAAGCCATAGTATAGTATGTCGAAAAAAGTCAGTATGTTGAAAAAATAAATAAATAAGTCATTAAACAGACATAGTATTGCATGTCTAAAAAGTCAGAGTATAGTAATGTTGAAAAAACCCATAGTATGTAAAAAAAAATAAATCATAAAAAGTCATAGTATAGTATGTCAAAAAAAATCATAAAAAGCCATAGTATAGTATGTCAAGTAAAATCATAAAAATCCATAGTATAGTATGTAAAAAAAAAAAATCATAAAAAGCCATAGTATAGTATGTCAAATAAAATCATAAAAAGCCATAGTATAGTATGTCAAATAAAATCATAAAGCCATAGTATAGTATGTCAAATAAAATCATAAAAAGTCATAGTATAGTATGTCAAATAAAATCATAAAAAGCCATAGTATAGTATGTAAAAAAATCATAAAAAGCCATAGTATAGTATGTTAAATAAAATCATAAAAAGCCATAGTATAGTATGTCAAATAAAATCATAAAAAGCCATAGTATAGTATGTAAAAAAAAATCATAAAAGGTCATAGTATAGTATGTTAAATAAAATCATAAAAAGCCATAGTATAGTATGTCAAATAAAATCATAAAAAGCCATAGTATAGTATGTAAAAAAATCATAAAAAGCCATAGTATGTCAAATAAAATCATAAAAAGTCATAGTATAGTATGTCAAATAAAATCATAAAAAGTCATAGTATAGTATGTAAAAAAAAAAATCATAAAAAGCCATAGTATAGTATGTCAAATAAAATCATAAAAAGCCATAGTATAGTATGTCAAATAAAATCATAAAAAGCCATAGTATAGTATGTAAAAAAAAAAAAATATCATAAAAAGCCATAGTATAGTATGTCAAATAAAATCATAAAAAGCCATAGTATAGTATGTCGAATAAACATCATAAAAAAAGTCAATATAGTATGTCAAAAAAGTCATAGTATATATAGCATGTTGCAAAAGGACATAATATAGTATGTCAAAAAAATCATATAAAAGCCATAGTATAGTATGTCGAAAAAAGTCAGTATGTTGAAGAAAAAAAAAGTCATTAAACAGACATAGTATTGCATGTCTAAAAAGTCAGAGTATAGTAATGTTGAAAAAACCCATAGTATGTAAAAAAAAAATCATAAAATGTCATAGTATAGTATGTCAAATAAAATCATAAAAGGTCATAGTATAGTATGTCAAATAAAATTCATAAAAAGCCATAGTATAGTATGTAAAAAAAAAAAAAAAAATCATAAAAAGCCATAGTATAGTATGTTAAATAAAATCATAAAAAGCCATAGTATAGTATGTCAAATAAAATCATAAAAAGCCATAGTATAGTATGTCAAATAAACATCATAAAAAAAGTCAATATAGTATGTCAAAAAAGTCATAGTATATATATCATGTTGCAAAAGGACATAATATAGTATGTCAAAAAAAAAATCATAAAAGTCATAGTATAGTTTGTAAAAAAAGTCAGTATGTTGAAAAAAAAGGTCATTAATCAGACATAGTATTGCATGTCTAAAAAGTCAGAGTATAGTAATGTTGAAAAAACCCCATAGTATGTAAAAAAGAAATCATAAAAAGTCATAGTATAGTATGTCAAATGAAATCATAAAAAGTCATAGTATAGTATGTCAAATGAAATCATAAAAAGTCATAGTATAGTATGTAAAAAAAAACAAAAAAAGCCATAGTATAGTATGTCAAATAAAATCATAGTATGTAAAATAAAATCATAAAAAGTCATAGTATAGTATGTAAAATAAAATCATAGTATAGTATGTCAAATTAAATCATAAAAAGTCATAGTATAGTAATGTCAAAAAAGCCATAGTATAGTATGTCAAAGAAAATCATAAAAAAGTTATATGTCAAAAAAGTCAGTGTTGTATGTAGAAAAAAAAAAAAAGCCATATACCGTAGTATGTTGAAAAAAGTCATGGTATAGTGTGTCTGGGAAAAAAAAATCATAAGAAGTAATTCTTATGTCATGAGAAATGCTATGAAAAAAGTCAAAGTGTAGTCCTGTATGTCTAGGTGTGTCACAATTCTCCAAATCCATGATTTTTGATTCTAAGGTCACAGTTAAATTCAATATTTACATTCATTTTTTTAAAGCACAGGTTGCTATGCCATTCAACATTAAACATAATGTAACAATGACTTATATCTTAAGTCAATTGAAAACATAAGCAAAATAACCTGCCATCTAATTTCTCTTTTGTAACGGCAGCCTTCTTCACAGAAGAAGTTCATAGTCTTCTCTGAACAATTAAGTGTCTTACACGCACATAGCAGACCTTGCAAACTGTGGCTTGTTTGTCGACAACGCAAACGTTGTCTACATAACTCACTGAAAATCCAAAATACTTCCACACCAGCAACTTCAGTGAAAGGAGGTTCAAGTTCTGTGGATGGGTCTCCTGCATCTGCACTTACAATGCTATCTTTTGACTAGCTGTAGCTAAGCTAGAGGAGGTTGACTCGCAGCACTTCAACACCTGTGTTTTTTTCTGCTTGGCAAGCCGACCGGACGCGACATGGGGGCGTCGCAGCATCAATGATTACATTTTTTAATTCAAAGTACTAGATTATGACTTAATTTTGGCTTATTTCGAATTAAAATTGAAATCGTGACACCCTGAAGTATGTCATTAAATCTTTTATTAAAAAAGTCATAGTATAGTATGTCTTAAAAACGGCATAAAAGTCATAGCGTAGTTTATCATAACATTGTCTAAAAATCTGATTTAAAAGTAATGTACAAATATCAATAAGTCATAGTATAGTATGTCATAAAAAAAGTCAGTGTCACAAAGAAGTTGAGAAAAAAAATGTCATAGTATAGTATGTCATAAAAATGGCATCAAAATTAATTTGAAAAGTCATAGTATTCCTAATGTGACAGACAGGTGGTGTTGGTGGTGATGTAAGCTATTCATAGTAAGTAAGTATTGAAATGGAACGAGATTGAAGATTAAAATATAATGCATAATGCATGCAAGGCATGTTCCAGAGCCACAAAAAAAATGGTTCTGACTTCCCTTTGAGAAACCATGGTTTAGGCCATCATCTCCTAACTAACCTGATCATGAGACAGCTCACAGCCTATGCTAAACAATATCCTGAGTAAGCAACTTTGATAAATGAGTCTAGAGGTTTTCCTCACCGGTTCCTCCAGCAATCATGCCTACATGTTTAGCCGTCTTGGTGTCAGCTGGGGACTTTTTATCTGGTTGTATAGCAAAAACACCTGTCGAGGGAAAGTCACAGGATCAGATCAGGCAGCTGAAGCTTAACTACAAACCTTGCATCTTTTCACCTGCTGTAGCAGGCATAGGGTTATGGTGCTCACCTTTGCCTTTGTAAACAATAAGACCACTGGGTCCTCTGAAGTCAATAGTGTCGTTGATCCTCAGGCTCTCCAAGTATTGACTCATCTTCCCACCTTCTGGGAATTTAGGATTAACATCTTTAAAGTAAATCTGTCCAGAAAAGACAACAGGAGAAACTGGTTTGAGAAAATAAAACATACATATATACAGACAGACACAACTTTTCTTAAGGCTATACCTTCACCACCAAGTCCACATAGCCTTTGTCATCATCACTGGACACTGGTGTGTACGGACGAACAACCAGTTTTCCATCTATTTTTGCAGACAAATAGATATGCTGGCCTGTTGAGGAAAACACAGAACAACGAGTGTCTCGGTTTAGTTTGGATGTCAGCAGCTTCATATCACATGAGCTTGATTACTAACCACACGCTTCATTTTACCTTCAAGACAGTATAATGTATAAAATATATAATCTACAGCTAAAACATTAAGTTGTTTGATACAATTAATCAGCAACAATTTTGTCTGGTTTTAGCATCTCAAATGTGAGGATTTTCTGGTTTTATTTTGTAATATTTGATAGTAATTTAAATTTGAGGTTTTTAATTGATTGTCAAATAAATCAAGAATCAACAGAATGCTGATAGATTGATTAAATAATTGTTAGTTGCTGCCCTAAAATATTACAGTATCTGCTTGGTTCAACTGCTTATAATTTGAAAAATTCCATATACATGAAATGAAATGCACAGAGACAAAACCCAACTTTAATCACTTTCTCATTGATATTCACCTTCGCTCCAATCTTTAGTTAAGTTGCAAAAACAAGTATGAACATTAAATATACATGGTTTTGTTTTCCTCTCTTTGTAGATAGTCATTTATTTCCACAGAACAGAAGGTCTCTTAACATCTTTCAATCGTATATATATTTTTGAACGCTATAATTTAATTCCTTTGCTTTTTTTGTATGTTACTGTGCATACATGTTACTGTAGTTTGAGTGTAAATCGGTTTCTATAAAGTTAAAAAAAAAGAATAGGCTGCTTCTAACAAGTCATTCTCATATTATAATGACTGTGATCAGTGCTGGTCTCCATATGTTAATATTGATAATATATGAGTGCACATACTAACCGATAGGGAGCCCGAGAATGTGTTCAGGGGAAGGCAGGGCAAATCGGAACTTCCTTGTGTCATGGCTGACAATCTGCACAAGAAATAAAGTTTATCAGGAAAAAACCGCATTGGAAAACAATGACCAAAACAAAGCAACATATTGGTGCTTGATCGCACTTGCTGCGTTTTTGTTGTTGTAAAGTTCAGGTTTTGTATTATAATATACTGGTTACCTGTTTGTCCAGCAGTCGCAGTGCATATTTGATGTTGGGGTCCTCTAAGGTGAGCGCCGGTCTCCTCTTTGAGAAGAGGAGTCTGAAGATCAAGTTGACGATGCTGTCAAAGCCGCCTCGGATCAACTGTAATAAAAGATAAAAACGGGAGAATGACACAGACCTCCGCCAGATAGCATTAGCTACCAACTGTTTGAGACATCTTTGGGGCGTTGTCTCACTTAAGACATTTTGTTTAATCTGTAGCTAAATAACAGAAAATATGAGTCATTGCCATTCCTGTGGGCAGGGCCCCACCAAGCTTCCAACTTGGGTAGGAAAAGTAAATGTTGACGTTAGCTAATGTTAGCCTGAGCTAAGGCAACGCAATTAGCTAAACTAAAATAAGCCTGGCTACATTTCATAAATGTATACTTACACCAATGATGTAAGACAGCATTTTCAGTCCGTTTTTGGCAACTGCAAGGTTGTTTGTCAACGCAGAGCAGACAGCACAAGATAAGCTTACTCTAACTGTCACGGTAGTACGAGGGGCTGTCAAGCTAGCGAGGGTATATAATCATCCGGTTGCTGTTTTAAAAAAATAAAAGCATGGATTCTGAAAATAATGCGTCGTTTTTATACTTAACACCCGACAAGTCGGTAATACCAATGAGTATATCCAATGACAAATAAGATACAGTTTTATTTATTTATTCATCTTGTAAGAATACAATCTTGACATTTCTTCAACTAAAAAAGCGCAACTTCCGGTATGATAACGGTTAATGCTTGCTACTTTGACTACGCAGACGCTTAAACTTCCCGTCCACATGGAAGGCTTGGCTTTTCAGAATACAACTCTTCACTTAAAGAATGATCAGTGATGACAGTCTACAATTATTTATGGCACAAAAATAAATGCATGAGTAGCTTTACGAGGCCAAACATTTGGGATAGTATTGATCCATGAGAACCAAATTAGAACAACACAACGTGGCTTGTTTATTCCTTAGGCCAGATGGAGCCTAATTTGATCATGCAGTCTATATCAATCATTTCGATTATTTGTGTATACCATAAAACCGCAAGTTATGAACTACAGGACGCCATTAAAAACCACACCAAGGAGCACAAAGGTCAAAATGTAGTTTCTATTCATGTACATAAATTACCTATAGCTCTTATTTTACTGCAGTTAGTATAAACTCGTGCTGTGCAGCCAAATTCGATTTAAAACCACATAACTTTATGTAAATCCTTTCAGAAGATACCAAATTTATCAGGCTACATTTTTGGGTAAATGTGTAAAAAGAAGATTATGCAAAAACACTACACTACAGTATTTCCATTTAATGGAATGGTGCAGCCTAAAAAAACATAGTCTTGGCGTAAATATTACACATTTGTAAACCAAATATGATATAGCTTCAATGAAGAAGCTGATCAAGAACATATATGTGCATTTGTCAGATATTGTGGACTATGATGATTTTTTAAGGTAGATTAAAGGAAACTGGATGTTAAAGGGTTTAATGGCATGACTTACTGATGAGCCGTTTTATCATTAACAGCCAAATGAGCTTCCTTTCATAGCAGCAGCTTAGAATCTACTAAAGTTACAACCTCAGGGTGCTGTCATCACCAAATTCACTCTCAAATGAGCTTCACATCGATGTGACATCATGCATTTGTCGGGAGGACAAACTCTTGTCCCGATTTTCTGGCTGCAGTAGACATCAGTGAATATTCACTAATAGAAATTGATCTGTGACCAGAGCAAAATGGAAAACATAATAAGTTTAAAAAAAAACATTTTTATCCTTGTGCTCATTCATTGTGGTATGCTCCACTATGTCCTTTAGATGGCAGTAGTACCTTGTTAGCAGGCTGGTTTGGATAATTCAAAGCCAAATCAAAGTTTAGAAGCAAATTTGTCAAGTGGAATTGTCATGCATGAACTTCTTTTTGATGTGACGGGAGTTTCATGCAGGAGCAGCGAGTCATACTTCTTCTGCCAATCATGCCAATCATTACTAACAGTACTGGAAGTAATAAAGGTTGGTTTTCTTATTAAAGCGTAGATTACAGGCAGGCACAGCATCTTAAATGAATGCTTTGATGACACATAACTGAAAATATGACATGATAAGCTTCCATATCAACAGGAAATAAAACATTTTTATTGATCATTTGTGTATATGAAGTTATATAACAACAGTCAGAAAACTCCACAGAGTGAATCACTACACAAAGTGAAAAAAAACACCTCGTCAAAAATGAAGGTATAGCCTACACAGCAAATATAACTGTCAGCAGCTCGCTGTCACTGTGAGCAATATGGCAGGAAAAAACACCCCAAACAGTTCTACAAGATTACAGAGAAAATTTCCACACACAAAATACTCAAGCAGGCAGTTGATATACACAAAGGCAACTAGGATCTTTCTACAGCATCAGATTCTAATACTTTACACAGCTTTGTTTTTGAAAGGTCAGTGTGGCTTTTTGTCAGTGCCACTGGAGAGAATGTTGAGTTTGTGGTCACACAGAGAGCTTCATAAGGTATATTCTTTTTACAAGAGAAATATTTAGGGTTTGATGATGCATGCATAGGCCTACTTTGGTAGCAAATCACAATAAGAGGAGTATTGCATTGCAGTGCAGGTAATGGCTTTGTGGTTTTTTCCCACATACCTTGCAACCTGATGGGTTCCGCAATGCTGCCTTTTACTGAATTTCCTGATTCATAGCCTACATGTTTATTTCTATCATAATTAAGATTTTCTTTCAGCTTTGATTTCATAATTCCATTAGTACAACCTTTTTGCATTAATATCGAATTGCTCAGGCTGTTTCTACAATGTACTTTCATCCATATTTTCATTTAAATCTGAAGCTGTACTGAAGTTCATTAATCTACATGTAAAACGTGTCACATAAAATAATCCCGTGGTTGAAGAAGGATTGGGAGTGCAGCTTTATTAATGTATATTCAATGATTTTTGAATGCAATCAGACAGGGGAGATTGTACCCCAAAGGATTATGAAATAAATTCCTAATAGTTGAAAAAAATATAAAAAAAAGGGACACATTTCTTAACAAGAAAGTGCAAAGTACATCTAATCTCACAACTAAAGTAATCTACACCAACACAGTCCATACTGTACATTCAGAGTTTTCATCTCAAATATAAAAGTTTTTTTGAACAGGGCAGTTACCAAATAAAAAATAAATTCATAAATGGAAAGGAAATAAAGACAATGGGATATGGCATATTAATGATAGATGGATAAAATTATATCTGCGGCTGAATAATCCTATTCATGTCACTTTATATTTATTTTAGATATACATTTTTGACACGGTTATGTAAATATATACACTGCATTTTAAGGGGATATTGAATGTAGAATCTTGTTTGGTATTTAACTAATACTCCCTGAAATTTCTGATGCTGCATGCAAGAAGAGAAAACAAACCTGC
The DNA here is from genome assembly GCA_013375575.1 of Percina caprodes. Lineage (NCBI taxonomy): Eukaryota > Metazoa > Chordata > Actinopteri > Perciformes > Percidae > Percina > Percina caprodes. The sequence goes on along the minus strand of JABXJD010000007.1, from coordinate 4,751,104 downwards.
GAAAAGGGAGGGAACCCTAAACATAGGTTGACAGGTGTCAAGCTCCAACCTGTAAGCTGAATCCAAGTGTGCTGTGTCCTAACCACTTCCCTGGAAAGGAGAAACATCTCTGGACTGGAATCCTCCTCATTTTATTTTTATTTTTTTCAGGCAACGGCACCCACGTTAACACTATGGGATGAACATAGAAGTATTGCACAGTGCTCAACAAAATGCTGTGTGAAGTGACCCACTCGCGCTCAGATAAAACGTCTTTCTCTTTGCCACGTGCAATCTGGCGACCCCACGCGCACTCTCTTTCTCTGCATGTAGAAGGGAAAATGGCATTAAACGCTACAACATCACTACAGAACAAACTGGTTTCGCTACCTACTGATAATTCTACATCTCTAAGCACACACGGCAGTCACAGTGATACACAAAGTAGTCCTCAGAGACTCCTATGGAATGACAAGTAGCTTTTTCATAATAGTGCTATCAATTACACAATAACATTGAAAACATTTAGAAAGTCCTCCTGAAGCTAGCATTGAGTATATGCAAGAGGTTCCTCCAAGATAAGAGACTTCATGGTTGTTATGGATTAAAACGTATTCCTTTGCTAATTGGACCTGTAGTAAAGGACATGGTGGACTAATAGCCTACGCAGACCATTAACTTTACGGTTATTTCCCATTCTCTTGGTGTAGTCCTGTACCTCCAAGAAAACAAAACGGACGTAACTGGCTGAAACGTGATTTGTCATCATTGCTCTCTTTCATTTTTTTTAGTCAAGCCGATCAAGCGGGCAAATTTCTGGCTGCCCATGCAAGTGTCCTGAAATAAAGCCAGTCCAACAATTGTCCAAAATTGTTTCAAATAAGTCAACACGCTAGTTTAAAGACATCCAGTGCAAAAAAGCAGCCACATAAAAGTTAAAACTGGCAGTAAAACATGGCTAACTCTAGTCACTGTGAGAAGGCAACGCAAAGCAAAGACTGCGATTCAGGGCACCATTGCAGCCAAAGACATTTTTCCCAATAAACCAAAGCTACAACCACTAGCAATTGGGAGTGTGCATGAAGAGACGATCTTTACATAAGTCACCTCTGAAAATGGCAGTGTTTAGAACTTGCTTCACCTCCGTCAATATAATCATATACATTGACCCAATGTTTAGACATTACTCTTGATTTTTCTTTTCTCTTCTCTGATTGAAGGCAAAGGGATCATATCAGAAGAGATAGCCCCTGGTGTCAGTAGATCTCCCCACGTCCCAGCCTTTAGTAAAGATTGTAAAAAAAATCATGCAGTTTACGAAAAATAGTCAAGACATTGACTTGCTCTAAAAAATAGTCCTCTTAAAACCAGAGTCACGACTCTTTATTTTTATTTCTTTTTTTAACTCCCTCTAAAAGATCGGACCCCGGCCTAAATGCGATATACTTCCAACCTCGCCGAGGCTGTTTAAAGTAAACAAGTTAACAAAATATTGTTAAACGTGCTTAAGGACACAATGGCTACAGCTTGGTGCTTTTTTTCACATGGGGTCTTTTTTGGAGGCAATATTTTCCATTTTTGGAAAAGAAAACAAGCCGGTTCAAGTGAACGATGGCCTTCAAAACGAGGACCTATTTCACCTAAACTGCCAAATATGGAGAAAATAACTGCTAACTGGTTTGTATTAACTATGTTCTTGCAACAGTGTGCATTAAGCTAAACATACAGGTCCTCTGATTGAGAAATAAGTACAAAAAGTCGTAAGAAATCATGTGCTTGTATAATTTCCAGCAGCATATTCTTTCCCTTAGAACCATAGTAGTTAATGGCCTTATATTTTGGAGTTTTATGTGTTTATAATCATCTGTCTTTTTGATGATCCTTTGCCGAACTTAAAGCCAGACATCGTTCTTATTTCCATATTCCATCGTATATTTCCATTAGTGTCTTGCAGGTTGGAATTCTTCTTTTTTTTCTGGAATGCAATAAGGTAATAAGGTAATTTTAAATCCTGGGATATATAATATTGGCTTTTGTCTATATCTGCATTTACATAATTTAAAATAGAACATCTTATTAAAAACATCAAGATATACACAGATTAGGAAACGGGTAACAACATACAAACACATAAACTAGAAATCATTTTTGTCTGCATACTTATATATACAACTGTGGTACAATAAATTCTTTCAGTCATGCGCTATCTATACAGATCATATTGCTTAAAAGAAGGGGGCATTTGGTCGGTGTGGTTAAGGACATGGAGATGGAAAACAAAACTACTGAATCAGAGAGGAACAAAAAAAAGAGAACGTGAAGAAAGTAGGGAACCTGATAGAAAAAAGCAGAAGGTGGGATGTCGCAAGACGTTTGACAAATTAGGATTGTCTGTGATATTAGGGGTGGTAAAGCTGGGAGAGGTTGAGAGGAGTGTTAAAGAGGGGGCTTAAATGGATGGATCCATATATCACTGAGGTATTTACACATACTGGCTAAAGAGTACTACAAGGCAGGTGCTGAAAGGGCCCTGCCTATTTCTTGGTGGAGAGCTGAGCGTCCACCTCTTCCTCAGGCTTCAGCACGTGCCACTGGGCGATGGGTCTCCTGGGGTTGGCCAGCATGTCAGACCAGTGGCGCAGCTCCGTGCCCGAGCTGTTGAGGCCCACAAAGACCTTGCCGATGGCATCGTTCTTGCCGATCTTGTCATAGTCCAGAACAGTTATAACAACTTGCACTTTCTGTAGAAAGGAAAGAATGGGAGAGAATGTAAAAGTGTTGTCAGCATATAGATGGTTAAAGTGCTCATATTGTCCAAAAATAATCTAAAAAGTGATGCTCATTTTCAGGTTCATAATTGTATTTAAAGGTTGTACCCGAATAGGTTTAGATGGTTTATTTTATTTTTGTTGTACTGCACAATGCTGTGGGTCCTCTTTTCACCCTGTGTGTTGAGCTCTCTGTTTCAGCTACAGAGTGAGACATCTCACTTGTGTTCCATCTTTGTTGGGAGTCTCACATGTGCAGTAACTAGGTAAGGATTACTAGCCAGTCAGTTGCAGAGTGTGAGGGCGTGCCACGCTGGCAGCTAGGCGAGCATTATAACACATGTTAAAAAGTGACGCATGTTTGTCATGGAAGTGCAGGCTGGACTACAATAGAGCTGTTTGAAGCAGTTTGTGAACAGTGTTTCCTGTTGGAGATGGTAACCCTGGATTTCCACCAACTGCGGATCGGCTCCGCTGCGTGTTGGCTCCGTTCTCCGCCGTAAGTCAATACCCACCAGATCCGGATTTGTTGCGGAACAGCTGCAGCCATGACTGACAGCTGAAGTCACGAGGACCCACGAGATCTCGCAAATTCACGAACCATCGCGTGATATAACAGGATGTAGTTTATATAAACAGAACCACAAAATCTCTGACCTGTTGGCTTCAGGCCTGTCTCCGCCCATTATGACATTTTCAAGGTGTAGTGCAGGGAAATATGATCCGCCATGAGCACGTTGTATTTTATTTTGAAAATTAACCATATATTTTATTTTGTTTCTGTGCTCGACTTCCTGTCCCGCACAATCTGCCCTGTGCTGAATTGTTGTTTTATTAGATTTTACCAGCAGACAGGAGTTGTACTGCCTCAGAGCATTAAAAAACATAAATAAAGTCAGGAGAAGAACATTTTCCAACACAACATAACTTTCAAGTTCCCCTCAACTTTAAGGATCTGGTGAAGTGGAGCAAAAAAAAGATATCACTTTCATACAATCAAGGGTTTTGTGCTCTTAAAACACAATGTGAACGATTATCTGCGCAATTTCTTTTGTGCAACATGCTTACAGTTGCCGTGTTTCTGCACATATCCTAGTAGTCCCCTGCCAATCAGTGTTTGTTAATGTTTTTAGTTTAAGTTGGTTTAGTTTGTGTTCCTGCGGGTGTTGAGCTGCACCTGCTAAAGACCCTGCTTTTCTATTTTGTCCAAATAAACTGTAAGAGTGAAAAGCATTAAGAGATCCCTATATCCTGAGTGATTAAAAGCCCGGATAAACTGAGCAAGGTATGCACTGAAACATCAGTTACTGTAGAGCAGATAAATGTATGCATTTGTGCTTTGAACATTAAGCTTCAGACATTAATGTTGATTAACGGTAACTGACACTCCAGACCAGGCCTCGGTTATATCCAGTGCCAAACACAGCAGAATGTTGATTACTCAGAGGCCTAAGACTCAGCCTCAGCATGTGTTTATTCAAAGGAACACTGCAGTGAGGAGTGACCTGAACATCAATCTTTGGCAGAGAATTTGAATTAGGGCACAAAGAGCCCTGATTAAGTTTCGATCTACTGGCACACTGAGCTGGGGATACTGCCACTTGCATGAGCTCAGAGCCACTGTTGTAAAAGAGCATGCCTAATACGCCATGTAATGAAATACTGAATAAGGTTCCCAGATGGCTTGTTGGGGTTAGTTGGTCTTTAAAGAGAGAGTTCACCTTCAAATTGCTAATTGAATCACAGCTTTCTTTGACTGGAAATGTCAATCACCACTGTCAGTGTTGTTAATAATAGTGTATACTTTTAAATTTACCCTCTGTTTTTATTACGCACATGCACAGTACCTATACACTAATGGAGAGATGTCAGAGTGAGGGGGCTGCCCCGAGCACCGAGTTCAGTGCCTTGCTCAAGAGCACCTTGATATAGGAGGTGAACTGGCATCTCTCCAGCTACCAGTCAACCACCATACTTTAGTACATACAGGGATTGAACCTGTGACCCTCCAATTCCGAACCCAACTCCCTACTGACTGAGCTACTGCCACCCCATGTATGTACTGTATGTAAGATAGATATAAATTAAAACAAATTAATCTAAATAGGGAGACATAAGGTCACTGATTGCTGCAAAACTAATTGTATGTGTACTAAGGAGTGGAACTGCCTCAGTCAATAACAAACCTGTTTGTGTAAGTAAAAAGTCCAATTAAAAACACTGATTTTAATTACCCCACAATATCTGAGACAATTAAAATCTTTAGATTAATTACACTAATTGTCCCAAGGTCAACTTTAACTTAAATTTAATAGGCCGCCTCTGCAGATAAAAATTGTTAATTTGAGGCTTCCTATAAGCAGTCTGTATAATTTGTTGTAAATGTTAACAAGATGGGGAAAATCTGCCTAAGAAATCGATTAACAATTTAAACTATATGTTTTCCTTACACCATCAGACAGAGGTAATATTGTGGGAGTAAGTCTGTAATTAAAAATCACCACAGCTCTGAGTGTCTTTATTCAAAATCAGAAGCTGTCAGTCTATCAGTTTAACATTTACTACATCCTTTTAAAGGAGTTGATTTTCACTGATAGGTCACAGTCAAATTAGGTCATTCAAGTATGTTCTCCTGGCTTTAAGTCTTAAATGCACTGAAACAGTGACACGTTTATGATTCCATCAGTGGCACTAATAATTATTTAATAATTACCCTGGCTCTTAATGATGAGAAAAGAAATGTAAATTTAGCCAACATAGTGGTATTGGCTGCACTAAATAAGGACTTGATTCGGATGGGGTTGATTGGGATCAACACAGTTTAAATTAAATCTAAAGCTCATGGACCCAAACCCGTGATTTGTGAGCTGTGACAGGCTTAATCAATTTGACTCAATTACTGTCTTGCCTGAAGAAAAAATGTTGTTCATTGCTATTCCTTTCTGGCACAGTTTGTGCATTATTTATTCTTCATATTGTTCTGGAAAACATTTTTACTTCCTCTTTGTCTTGAAAACACAGCAATTGTTGCTGTGTGCGCTTAAGTCATGATGTGCATTATGGTAAGCCATGCAACAAATGAGATACATGATCCAGGCAACAACAGGTTCAGAGAATAACAACAATCGAGCAATTGGCTTGTCAAATTGCGAAACCAAGTGTTTTTGATTGTACCGCTATGATAAAACGCCTCTAAACTGATTATTTGGGAAATGAGCTTTCACTTTTCAATTGTTTCTATGCAACCAAACGTTTGTACAATTTGTTGCCACAGTTTAGCACATTCACTTTTAGAAATGTCAGAATTTTGAGAATGGATATTTCATAAAAGCCCCTTTTCCACTGAAAAATCCCTTTAACACCCACTGACATCTGGATTTTGTCATCAGTGGGAAAGGTTAGAATCTGCATTCATTCTCTGGAAACACTTTTCTGCAGTAGTCATGGGTATTTATTGGCTCCTGCTCTGATCGGCAGTGACAGAAACATGACACCAGGCTAATTTTTGCCCCTTTTTTGGCACAATGCTATGATGGATGTCAGCCACAAATTCTTTCCGTCTCTGCCCAAGCAGCGTTCGGACATCGTTCCAAATTAGTTGGCACTGACTTTGAAAGAGAGACTGAATAAGTAACAAATATCAAAAAAATAAGTAACCAATGTAAACATTTTCCCATGCGTTTGTGACATCAAACGTGACATACCAGAAAGTGAAAACAAAAAGATTGTCAATGGGAAAGGAATGTATTGCTTATTTTTGGGGGTTTTTGGGGTTTTTGTGCATATATGCACTATTTTTAGTGGAAGAGGGGTTTACAGTAAATGGTTGAGAATGTACCTGGATTTGTTCAAATGGGACTTCAAAGCTGAAGGACTCATTGTAGTAAGGATTGAGGGTGTTCTTCTTGATTGTCGTCTTCTTTTTCTTCAGCCTCTTGCCGTTTTGCATCAGATGGATCTTCACATATGGATCTGCAGGGAAAACAACATTTTACAAATGTTTTTAGATTTTCACATCCTTATTCCTCTGTCCTTTAACAGATTATAAGAGTTAGTCCTTCATTAACTAAATTTCTTTAGCCACTTTGGGGGCAGTGGAACAAGCTGCAAGTACAATACACTGACATATTATAACTTTGATATGATGAACTGGTCACCAAACAGTTGCCTATTTACACAAACAGCAGACACACAGCAAAATAAACATTCATTTAAAGTTGTGTGTGTGTCCACCTGATGCATGCAAATCAAATTTTTACTATCTTTTAGCTCTGTTTTTGGTCTCTTCCAACTCCTGAGAGAAATATCTGGTTAGGTGCTAAATGCTTAACTATTTTCCTCGTTGCTAACTTTGTCCGTCTGCCATTTGGTGCTGGGCAAGTAATGTACAGTGTATTTATCAGTGGGTTGTGCTGCCTGCTGCAGGCCGTTAAATATAAAAATATTAATTATAGCAGGTTTTACCAAACGTTTAAACCCACAGTACCAACATATTTTATGTATAAATGTCTCCAAAACATATATGGTATATGGTTATAAATAAAGCATGGCCATGTAAGTCCTGTGTGTTTACATCATTTAACCTTCTGAACTCAAGAGCTTCCTTTTCATCTGTCCAAATGCCTTCTGAAGTGGCACCCAAGTGGTCTGCTTCATCCGTCCTCATCCCCTCTCTGGCTCATCAGGTGGAGTGTGTGTTGAAGAACAGCAAACCGCCCATAACTTTCGTTCATGAAGTAGCGCTACCCCTCCTGATTTGTTTACATTCTCCTAACTGTTATTAAAACTAAATTGTAGCAAAAGTGAGTTAATGTCATCGATTGAGCTCCGAGGTAAAACTGACGAGAGGGTATGCAGCAAACACCTTTCCAAATTGTCAAAGAAACCATGTTTTGTGGCTTTAATTGGGCCATTAAAGGGACTAGATGAAGCTGGTAAATTTGCACAATCAGTCCAAAATATAATAATAATAAAATATGGGCAGCCAAAGAATGTAATAAGTTCCACTGTAATTTTCAAAGGCATACAAAAAGGAAATCCATAAGAAGGAGGATTGAATGAGGATTCAATAATTGTGGTTCAAAGAACATGCAATCTTCCTATTCATTCACAATGTGTCCTTTATGATACAATACAATACAATCTTTTGCTGCTGTTGGTTGGGCCTGTTTAATTTAGAAAGTGAGAAATGAACAGTGTTACAATCATTTACACGTTACAGAAGAGGAATAGACGTCATAAGCATCTATTCATCCTTTCTCTGGTACAATGTAGGCCTGGTGGCAATCATGCCTTAAGGTAATATATCACAACCCAAAACTAAATGCATTTGACCATTTGGATGGTGCTGATGGCAGCGACTCAATTTCACCTGTTGATTAGGTCCAGAAAAGAAGGACTGCAAATGGATTATACTTCTGTTACTCATAATACCTGGATCTATGTTACAGTTGAATTTACACTGAATTTCGTGTTTTTGTAAAATGAGGCATTAATAGAGAAGAATGGCTGATTTCTTGGTGCACATATGCATGACATTATTTTTTTGCAGCATGTAAAAGCACATTTAGAGTAACAAGGTAACAGTGCATGCAAATACTTTGTCCAATTTGCTACATAACCTGTTTTCTCTGAACAATATGGTTTCTTGGGTGCTTGTTAACATACTGAATGTGGTAGTGTCTTAGGCTGCAGTTCCTCTAATGGTCCCTAGATGCTGCCTAATGGGAAAACTTTTGAGTGTATCGAGGTACACAGACAACTTCCACCTTCTCTGTCAAAGCACAGGATTAATATTTATTTATTTATCACATTAAATTAAGGTCTCAGTAGTTGTTTTCACTGCTTTTTGCAAAATGTAACTATCTTATGGTGGCAATTTCTAAAATCATTGTTTCATTACGGATATTTGTATACTTGTTTTGTATACTTTTATACGTTTGTGTACAGTACATATGTTTCGGGTGTGTGCTTGATTGAAGTCAGCCATGGTGGCTTCCACTTGGCCATTCACAGACTATATAGATCAGTGGTTTTCTAAACTTTTGTGCTCATCACATCACAAGCTTATCAACACTTAATACAACACAAATATGAGGGAACTCCTGAAAAACAGCATACAGCTCTCATTACAAATAAATAAATATAAATACATGAACGTAAAAAACACAGGCCATGGTTTGCAGTGTGAATAATGTCAACCGGATTGTGAAAATTCTGGTTCCACATTTGAAGACCAATTGTCAATCATGACGACTGTACAAGCTATAGTGGGGAAATTAATAAAAAAAACACTTTGTGTCATTTATCATTCAAGAAAACATGCTGCTTGAGAAAGACAAAATGAAATAACCACTATCTCTAAAATACTAATGAGGTAGTTCCTCTCCTGATGTTACCCATATGCCCCCTAACTACTGAACCGCAGAGCTGTGTAGTGGAATAAATAAGAAGTAAGACTTTGAATCTGAGCTTATAATTAGTTGCTAAAACACTGTTTGCTCTGATAATGTGGATTTATCTTGTTTTTTTTTTTATGTGTGAACTGCATTGGAAAATAGCTCTGTTTTTAGCTTGAACATGGTAGGATTTATGGCAGAAGTAAATACTGAACAAGCTTATTGCCCTTGATCTCTTATCCAATTTAGGGGGATAAGGGCCTGATTGCAGACTGGCGGGTTCGTCCAGGGCAGCTGATATCAATATAGAGAGAAAACCACACAAACAGAGTAAGAGGGAGAAAACAGGGAGAATAAATAAAAGGTAGGCTCCTAATCGAGTGGGTGTCCACCAGCTTAGAAAAGCTGGAGTGCTGGGATGAGAAAAACAGTATATGAAGGTTGTGTGTGTGTTGTCATAATACATCCAATAGTATCTAAATGAGGATTTTCTCCAGACTCAACTAGTACGTTTGAAACTCATTTCATCTGTCAAAAATCAGTGTCTCAGATTCAAAATTTGCACCACAAAGCTTCAGGTTTCGGGAATTCTGTCCACTTAAGTTAACATCTTAAAACAATTTATTCTGTAGTGTTACCGCACTGAAGTCATGCAATTTAGTGCCATTACTGTCATATTTACCCTCCTTGGATTATCTGATTGAGTGAGGTTTTTGCAGGATTTCTTGTTCTGATCAGCTGGGGGTGGCTTCCATTGTTCATAGAAGTTGCTCTGGTATTTTTCAGCTTATTTCAAAAATAATCTTGTGTAGGCGGACCTCTGTCTCATCAAGTTCAGAGACGTGTAAATAAAGCTAAGCACAAAAAGTGAGAAATGGCAAAGGGCAAAGAGGGTGTAGAAAAGAAATCTGTGGGACGTGTACTTGTTGAATTAAGTAAAAAAAAAAGAGGAATATTGGTCACATTTGCCTGTCAAGCTTCTGTTCTGCTGCAGCCAGCTATCTAATGTTAGAATCCTAAGAAGCAGAGCAAGGAGCATAATATAGGACCCCCACCACCTCAGAAATGGACTGTGTGCGGCAATTAGGCAAGCCATGAACAATGAAAAATAAAACTCTTGAAGGGCAATTCACTACTGCCATTTATACACTGTTGCCACTTTATCTGCACTATTCACTCCAATTTTAACTTTTAACTATTTATCTGCTATTTTTTAAATTTAATTTCTTTGATGCAACATGTATGTGTGTCAAATACATCTCTGTAGTCCTGTAAAAGAGATCTTAGTTATGTACTTGATGGCTACATGCGTGATATTGTGTTAAAGTAGCATAAGTATTATGAGAGATAATATCATGCTGTTATTTATTTTATTTTAAAGTTTAAAAACTTTGTATTTTTTAAACAGTATGTGCTTACTTTTTATGTTACGAGAGAAAAGGCTTAGACAGTGGAGGAATACTACACAGTGAGTGACCTGTAACCCCACAAAATAATGTAGTTAGTCAATGACGTTGTTTATGATATGGTAACTAAAGGCCTTGGAATTAATACTACAATACTGTTATAGGTAGTATTGCCAACAATTACAATTTATGCCAAAATAGATAAACACTTATTTCCCTACACTTTGGCTTTTGTGTTTTTGGAAATGCAAAAAAACAAACAAACAAAAAAACACCATTACACAAACTTTAAGGCCTACTGTGTCTAGTTATGGTTGCTATAACCATAACTGGACAATCACCGTTCTGGGGAGGGGTGTAGCAAACTGAAATACTGCTACAACATGTTCAGTACATGTCATGTATCCTCTTATATTGGTGACTTTGCCTGAAGAAACACCATACAACAGCTGCATGGAATAATGCAAGATAACCCTTTCTCAGGTAAAAATAAAAAACACATCACTGCTATCTAGACGCACGCCCCTTATCTTTCTGGCCAGTAGATGAGTAGATGAGAGTTTGGCATTATTGAGTTTTGGAAGACTCGCCATACCTCATATCCGGCCCATTTTACAGTCTTATCCCAGACGGATGTAATATGTCCCATTTCATGGGTGAATGGCAGCGCTTCTGATGCAACAGCGCTTCCTCACATATGTGTACAGCAAAGAGGCTTGAGGGTTACTCATCTGAGTCCTGGATCTTGGCCATGGTTTTATGAGGCGATGCACTATCAGTGTTCCATTCATTTCCCCCAAGAGGCAGGTTTCTGGATAAGTGATGAGCTCTGAGCCAAATCAGCTGCAGAGTTCAGTAGAGTTACTAAAGCAGTCTTATTTTAAAGTGGTTACTTACAGTTTGAGTTTCAAGCTGTGAATTATTGCCAAGTATTGTAACTCAGACATACATTATGTGCACAGACATGCAACATGCCTGTGCACATTCTTCCTCAAATATTTCCATGTTAATCGAGTGTGGTCACTGCGGCCGCTGGCAGAGTTGTGCCAAATGAACACCAATACAAGCAGGGTTAAATATAGCCTGGCTGTCATCTTAGCTTTCCTCCCATCATTTTAGATGTGCCATGGTGGGTGAATCCAGGGGTGACTGTCAGTTTAGTTTTACACACTTAACTCAGCAGTGAAAGGGCACACAAACCACACAAACATAAGCGTTTAGGGTATAACTGTCTAAGGCGCAGACCCACATCAACTGCCTCCACTAATCTCTGTGATAATGTGTTGTAGTTTCGTTGTATAATAAGAATCTTAATAATTATTAATATAATAATACTTATCTGAAAATGAATAATCTGACAATAATTATATAATAATTAAATAATTATCTGAAATCTTCTGCTTCTCATTATCTCTATTTATATTTGTATATATTGAAGCAAAAGAAAGCAAAGAAATATGACACTTATAAAATAACTTTTGCATTCTCTAAATCACTTTGAAATTGCTTCCTCCTCGGCCCGTTCATCATCTTAATGATGCATCTGGCCCGTTGCTTTACTGACTGCGAGAACACCTCTCAGTCCGACGATCCAGACAAAGAAAACAAATTAACCCCCCAGCCAAAAGACTTGATGGTGAACTGGAGCACCAGCTCGGGGCAGTGCAGCTTCATTACCATCGACACCAGTGCCTGTGTGCTTTGATAACCTCTCCCACTGTGGGCCATTACCTGGTTATGGAACCTTTATTGCCAATACCTCTATAAGCCTGCATGTCCTCATTCTGAGTCGCTTCTAGACACTTAGCCTTTGTGTCCTACACAATTTTGAGTCTGGCTCATAACTAAAGGTGCACTATGCCAAGGGTACACTACAGTTGCTTTAAATACTGTAAAATACACCATTTTAAACAAACAATAAGTGAAATTGTTAATGCCCCTTAGCACAAACTCACGACGCATCTGTGGGAGGTTAAAAGACTTGTTGATGACTTTCCCTGCAGTTGCAATTACTTGCTTTTTAAACTCACTTTATATTGTTTAGTCTGGTTTTCAAAACTGTAAAACGCACAGCTCACTGAAGATCCAAGATTCTTTGAAATCTGATTGCTCACAAGTCAACATAATAGATAGGTATTGTAAGTAGACATCGCTGTGGTGGCTACAGCAGAAAGAGGAAATCAACTTGTCAGCAATGAGACTGGAATTATTTTGAGACGACAGCTAAAGAGTATGGTGCTTGGCCATCACCGCACTTGCGTGGCAATGACCCTGAGGAACACCAAAAGTCAACTGTACTTTTTCAAAACTAATATTACAAAAATCTGTTTTTGTGAGAGATGCAGCGTGGAGGTAAATTTGGATGGGATGTTTCATGAGGAGCCAATCAAAAGAATTATTTCTGATTATACATTGGTTAATGATAATACCACCATCTTCCTCTGTGAGCCATAATTAGGTATGGTAAACAGAATGACAAAAGAGGAGAAGGCTGATCCCAAGCCATCAATTACTTGTCCTCCTTCTTAAGCTCTGGCTGAGACGCCCTGTGGAAGGGGGCTAATTATTGTTATTACAGACCTGCCCATTATTTCATCCATCTGCTACACACTACAAGTCAATTCTCAGAGCAGAAAAGCAGTCGCAACTAAAAAAAAAATCAAAGCACAAACTGCAATTTGGGAGTATATTCTGGTTGTGTGTAATTAGGAAACCTACAAACCAGTGCCCAGAGATAAAAACATGCTCAAATTAAATCTGACATACAGTATGTGGTGTCAAACTGTCTGGCTTCCCTGTTATTTCCCTTCTCTGTAAGAGAGAAACCTGGCCTTCAAAGTGGACACATTAACACCTTTGTTACACTGACGAGTCAATGTGGCTGACAATCTCATGATGCAAATGAGCACAGGTGAGTGCTAATGCCAGTAGTATAAAATGGCAGCAGGGGAGGGGTGGTTTTCTTTCTGCCAAATGGTTGCTTGAACTGGTCTGGTAGATTAAAGGGAGCTGTGAGCTTTTAATGTCCGCCACGTAACAGTAGTGCAGGATGTTTAGGCTTATATGGAGAGACAGGGCTGTCAGGCAGAAAGCAAGTGGACACAGGTGTATGGTAATTGCAGAAGAAAGCATCAAGGAAGGAGAGGGAAGTGCACTGCGGGGAATTTAAAATGAAACCACTGAAGAAAGCCAAAGGAGAGGTAGCGAGGGTGGAGGGAGTAGCTTATTGTGTGATTTTGTATTTGTGTTAACGGGTGTGTGGGTTTATGTGCATGTGAGTGTGTCTGATACTGGCCAATGCTGTCTGACTCCAGAAGATGTTTTTCTAATCATGTATTGTCAAGTCAAATCAGAAAAATAACAACACATGTTTAAAAGTGCCTTACAGAGAGAATTGCAATCACATAAACACAGACCAAATTGTGTAACAGATTGATATTAAACCTGAACCTCATTATTGTTATAATGCTGAATATATGGGGTGAAGCTTAGTTAAGTGCGCCTGTAGAATCAATCTTACATGTTTATTTTATGTTACGCTGTGCAAAATCATACTCAGATATTTAGTACATAAAATTATAAAAATATTAAACTCCCAAAAAATTAATTTAGTAAGCTTTTATGGTACACATATTCAGCATTAACTACTTGCTTATTAGCATGCATATTAATAGCTTATTTTCTCTTTATTAGCAGTTATAAAGCTTTTAGTAATGCCTTACTCTGCATGACCATATTCTACAACTATTAACTAAGAGTTTTCCCTCAATAACCTCCTAATTACTGTTTACTAATAATAAGTAGGGAAGTAGTTGTACATGAATTACAAGCTTAATATGCTTTGCTCAGTATGGGTCTTACAAGGTGGTTGTACCACAAGATTCTCCCTTAATAACACTTTATAAATATGGTCTATTCTTATGTAACAAAAAACAAAACTACAGATATTAATAGTGTTAAACACTATAATTATTAGTATTTTGTTGTTGTTTTACTTGTTGTTTCTTTTAAACAAAATCTTTGTGTCTTTATTATCTGAACATCTGTACACAACTTTTAAGATTTATTTGGGGGAATGTAGTCAAAGTCATGTTTTTTTCTTGACAACGGTAATTGTGACCAGTGATGCTTTTGGGTGGTTGTTAAAAAAACATCCTAGTAGGGGTTGTAGGAGAGGCAAAGTGTGTGCTGCTGTACATGTATAATTACAGACAAAGGACCTGTCAGAGGGGAAGTTAGTGGGCACAGACACACACCATTCTAATTGTTCTCACCTGACAAGCCTCCCACATCCATTTTCTTCAGGTTTTTGGCCTCGAGGACGACCACAGTCAACTTGCCAGCAGTGGGAACATACCGCAGAGAGAAGCAGATATCACCCAGCTTCTCTTGCTGTTGGACAGGCAGAGACATTGCAAAGGTGAGACCAGTTTTAACAGCAACTACTAAATCCAAATTTCCTGCATCACATGCTCACAGCAGATGTTCACTGAGAGGTTAGATGAGGGGACCAAATAGCTCGTAAATTCCCCTCCAAAGCACATTAGAAATTGTTCAGTCAACCAAATATGAAGCTCTGCAGTAGGTTGCCTTTTTTAACTTAGACATGTTGATTTGGTTCTGCAACATTTAATGATAAAAGCTGCAACTGCCAGTGTGTCTATATTAAAAAGGGATGGTATTAAATAGTTAAAGTACAGGACACTGAGTTGTTTACAGTAATTATGTCCACTTTGAATATGGGTGCATGTTTGCATACAATTCACAGAGGTGAAAGAAAAATGTTTTTATTTTTGCTCTAATGGCATACATTTTTTATGCACAGTGCTTTCTACAGTAATAAGAAATATGCACAGAAAGACCAGTAGGCTATATATAATTCAGTGGTATATATTATAATCTCCAAGTTCTCACTTTTGTTCTCTTTGAAGACACCCATGGCAAAAAGCAGTACTTGCAAGTCTGTTTTAGATCTCACTTTCCCTTTTGTTTTGAAGAACATAGAGATAACTCATATAACATCATTACTAACATTAATTTTTGCTCTTGTTAACCATTACTGCTGCTCTGAGAAAGTCTTCTGTACTCTTGATGTGGAACTGTGTATGTCTAATATATTGTAAAGAGTAATAATGACAAGTGTTTATTTACATTATGTCACAGAACATATGCAGATCACAATACAAATGAAAAATATGGAGATAATTAATTAGGAGACAAATTTGCATGCACAAATATTTCCAAATCTATTTTATATTCAAAACGGTCTGCAGGACAAGCTGTTAACAAGGTTAGTCATCATATGAGCCAGCTGTCTGCTGTCTTATTGTATAAATGGAAAAAATAATTTCAAAATACTGTAGAAAAAGACTAGAAGTAAACACACTATGGGCCCTATTTTAATGAACTAAGTGCACGGCGTGAAGCGCATGGCGCAGCTCATTTAGGACGTGTCCAAATCCACTTTTGCTAGTTTCAGGGTGGAAATAAGGGTCAATAATAATAATAATAATAATAATAATAATAATAATAATAATATGTCAGGCGCATGGTTCAAAAGGGTTGTACTTAGTGTCTTAATTCATCGGTGTGTTTTGGACATAACATTCAATAAACCAGCATCATCTCCCATTCCTTTTAGATGCCAGGCGCGTATGTACCATGGCGCATTGTTATTATGATGGCAAATTTGCATCGTAATATTTTTATTTGCAATCTTTTGCATGAGTGTGTGTTGCTGCACTTCCCTGTGTGTGCCTTGGCGCATTTCACTAATGCGCTGTTAAAATAACAATGAAATGCTGCGTTACTGACTTTAGACCAAGTTTTTGTTGGTCAATGGCACAATCACTTTCTGCTGCCGCAAGATAGCAATACGCCAAGAATTTACCTGAACACACCTCACTGTAAGAGAAGCACGCCCATAGGCACAAAGATGGGTGCAGGTGCATTTGCTATTTACGCAAGACGGGAAATTAACAGCTGTGTCGGTCTTAAAATAGCAAAGATAGTTGCTTCAGGCTTTGTGCTGCGCAGAGTACAAGATAACTTCTACTGCCATTTTGTGAGACACTGTAGCAGGTTAATAATGTAAAATAATTTCTTTCATGACAACCTGAATTTTGTTCCATAACAAACTTAACAAAAAGTGCTATTGCTACTACAGCTGCAACTAATGACAAACATAACTAATAACATACATAACTAAGGATGTTACAAAAACACACATAACACACTACTTTTGTACTAATGTACTCTGTAGCTATACTATCAATTATAGAACAAGTCAGGTCAATTTTATTATAGCCCCAGAGGGCTTTGTAATCTGTACAGCCTATGCCACCCACTCAGACTAGCAGTAGCTGGACTCTATTTATTTATCTATAATATGAAATTGTATCCATGTATTTTATATAACTGTACTTTCTAGTGGTGTATAATTGTAAATTATGGTCAACATATTTGTTGATGTGCCTTAATATCAATGTATCAGGTATGAAAAGAGATTCTATATACACATTACATAACAAGTTTAAAAAGACAGTATGTCAAATGCATTGCTTCATATCACACTGCAGCATCTCTTCAGAGTCAGAGACAATCAAAATGTGCAACAAGTCCCTGCATGTGTGCAATCTATGGATTTGGTCACTTGTTTTGGCTTAAATGCTTTCTAATATCAGCTCACACTTTTGTTTGATACTTATCAACTTTAGTACTGACTGCAATCACTTCACTGGTTCATACAAATCACCACCACAAACAGCCTCATCATGGCACACTGATCAGAGAGCGATTCATATTTTCGCCATATCTCTTATCATCACAAGGGGGAGACGCAGTCAAGAACGGTCTCTCAGGTCACACCTGCGTAACATGTGGCTATTTTCAACAGAGATTAAATCAGAGGCACATTGGACCTGAATATGAAACCTTTCTTTTATGTCTTTGTTTAGGTTCCAATTAAAGCCTCATGCAGAATCAGCATGCCGGAAATGGCTGCAGTGTTTTGTAACGTAAAGGTCCCCCGCCCATTTCATTGATTATCCACTACTCTGACTTGTAGTTGCACTACAATAACAATGTCTAAATGCTCTTAAATTGATGAAAAGGGCCGAGTTTTAATCAACACAAATCAATGCTTTCCTGGAGGCCAGCGAGAGAAGGAGCGACGGTTAATTATACCTTTCAAGAGCAGTGACCAGGCTCTTTGATATTTTCTATGAACTGTAAAAGGCCAACTGCTGCCTTTTCAACTTAAAGGGCGTTTTTGGAACTTGCTACTTCATAGTTGACCTTTAAAGTAAAGAGGATTTTGTTACCTGTGTGTAGGTAGAGTATTACATCTTCACTGAGTCTCTTTCTTTGTGCGTTTGGACTGATATGCTTCCACATTACAGAGCTTTATTTTCATTGTATTCATTTAAAACGAGTGGATCTTCATCTTTGTGGCTTGTTATCACGTGAAACAAACTTGTGACCCCCAATTACAAGTTGCTCATATTTATGGGAGCTGCTCATCCAGGGAGAAATTTTTCATTTGCATGTTTCAGGCCTGAAAAGGTAATTGTTTTATTTCACAAGAAAAATACAAAAAACATAGAAACAATAAAACAAACAATTTCCTGTAGTATAGAAACTGCTGGGCCCACAGCCCACTGCTTCAAAGCCTGGCATTACCACCCAGCTGGCAGCATACTGTAACGTCTACCATGAGTTAACCTGGAACTCCCTAACCACTTTTTTTTTCTTTCTGCCGTTGTTTTTTTCTCACATAGAACCAGGCTGGCTAAAGTTAACATAACTGATGTAACTAATGTCAGCTATCATAGCTAACATCTACTATAGGTAATACACTAGTCTCGCATTGTCAGACCTTCCTCCACAGCGCTGCGCAGGAGGGTCTGGCTAGTCCACATAGCATTCTGGCACTGGAGCAATCCCGGAAGTGGAACGTTGTGGATATAGACTATTGCCTTACACAACCCCACACAAAATATCTAAACTATCGCTTTAAGCCCTACTCTAAAAATAATAATTGAGTTATGTTTGCAATCATCAACAGGTATAAGAGCTGAGCTGCCAAGACAATGAAGTCCTTTGGCAGGTTGATTTGCAGCTACTAAGGTAGACCCCAGTTCTGCAAACGCCTTGGCATCGCACATAACCTAAAAAGGTTGTTGTCAAATTGATCTATTATCACTTCTATGAATTCCCAATAACTGTTAAGAGCCACATTCTGATGATCACATTCAATTAATAAATGTAATAATACAACATTTCAATACTTTTCATCAGTTGAAAGTTGGAAAGCAGCAATTTCCATGGTCTGCCTCCTCAACTGCTCTCCACCAAGCTTGAACACTGCAACGCATTGCTCCATTGTTTCAAGCCTTGCGTAAAATTGCCAGTTGGGGCTGTGCGACCACGCGCTAAGAAGTATTGAGGCCCTTCAACTTTAACAACACCAGCAGCCATTCAACACTGCTATAATTAACCTTTAAATCAAACTACTGTAATGCTAAAAATGAGGTTCCCCTGGCAACATGTGCTATATGCCATGACATTTCCCATGAAAATTGAATCTCCTGAACTGCTGCCTGCAAAGTCACACTTCTATTAATTGAAGGGGAAGTGTGGACATCTGATTAAGTGACATTTCCAGGAGAGATGGATTACTACAACCACGGCATCATATTTGTGGTTCAAGCACAATTGGCATGCTAAACACAGCAAAAGTAATCGTAGTAATATCACTTATGCAAACACCAATAAAAATACTGTTATTATTGAAATAGCAGCTACCAGACATGCAAATCTGAGCCATGAGACATTAGACAGGTGTCACAGATTGGTTTCAAACCTACTCATTTCACATTTTAGAGGTAGTGATTTAATGTTTGGCATGTGTGTCCGCCTGCAGAGGTTTCATAAGTCTTACCTCCTCCTTTTCAGCGCAAATCAGATCCCGCCACTCCTCTGTTACGTGGCTGAAGTCCACCTTGTTCATGGGCACCTTGATGTCGCCGATGGCATCATGTTTGGAGAAGCGGTCAAAATCGTAAACTGTCATTACCAGTGTCTTTCCACCAAGCTCCACGTAGGGGACCTGAGGAGGATGAACATGGCCACAGGAACAGGAACAGAAACAGGTCAAAAAGGGTTGAAAACTGTAATACTGTTTTATTAATGGGAACTAGCATATATACAGTGTTCACAACAACTATTTAGATGGCTCAGTAACAGCAGAAGTTTCTACAGACAGTTGGAGCTTGTCTAAAGATAGACAATGTTGTACATTGTGAAATTAACGACTTAATTGAGCCATTTTTTGCTAACTGTGGCCTGTTAGCTCTTGACTATACTTCTCTGCTGCTGCCCCTGACTCCTATTTAGAGGCCCAGTGTGTTATCATGATGGAAAAACGACTACTGATTGCCTCAGCATTAGCTAGTAAGCATTTCGTCAAAAGCTGAAGTAAACACGATATTATCAATAGGGGCTTTTAGGAAGTAAATCCTCTTTTCTTCTACATATCAGTCCACTGAGTCTATGAGCTCTGTGTTTGGAGGGTTACTTTTAAAACGTATTCCATTACACATTACCGAATACATTGCCAATACTCAAACTAATAACTAACTAATTACTACATATTATTACATTGCATTAAACTTCATACATTTAATATGGTCAGTCCTGAACTTTAACAGAAGACTTCTGTTTCTAAAGTTAATTAAATGCCAAGCTGAACAGTCAGGTATGTTTATGTGCTTTTTGAACTGGATGGATGGTGATGTTGTGGTGATTCTGTCTCCAAATCAATCCCTACTCTTCCAGCCCCCGCTCTGACAGACAGTGTTATCAGGCATGCAACCTGGGATGGGTAAAAGACTGGTGGGTACTTGTGATCCCTGATTGCGTTAAATTTTGGGACAACACTTATTAAATGGAAATGGCTTGTTACAAAAAAAGAAAGAAATGGTAACACTCCCTGAGGTGACCTTGACATCTTATAAAATCATCTCTTTTTCTTGACAGTACTTATAATCACCTGTCCTGTTTTGGATTTGGAATTAAATATTACCAAAAAAAAAACACAACAAAAATAATCCTTGTATTGAGATGAATATCACATCACATTATGCTTAACACCAAACACCTGCGCTCTTTTACTGGCGGGTGAAAAACAAAACTTTCCTCACTGCTGAACAGCAGCCAAGCATCTATTATGGCTGCAGCAAGGCCAGGGTGTAGCGGTGCATCTGCCTGTGTTAATCCCAATCACATTGAGCCTCAGTGTGTGTATTAGAGTGTGAAGTGTGAAGTGTGTGTGTGTGTGAGAGAGAGATATTCTGTCAGGAACTTGTTAATGTGCCAGCTGGTTACTGTCTCCACACCTTTCCAGCATTCATGGCTGCATGCAAATTGTCAGTGGAACCAAAAGATTTACAGCCACCAAAAAGGGACTTGAAATGAGCAAATGTTTTTGAACTTTCAAATGAAATTTGTGAGGTTGTACCTTGAAAGTGAACTGCTCATTGAAGACAGGATTCAAGGTCTTCCTGTGGACCTTGGTCTCAAACTTCTTCTTCTTGTCCGGCAGCAGGTAGACCTTTACGTATGGGTCAGATGTGCCACCCATGTCCATAGCAGGCAGCTCTGCGGCCTGGATGATCCCCACCATGAGCTAAAAGAGGAACAACAAGTGTAGAAAAGTGAGGGACAGCATATCAAACTGTCCACTAATCCAAATAATCAAACTGTGCACCTTCATCCCATCATCTTTTCAAAGAAACCATATATTGGTTAATGAAAGGTCTCTTGATATCACTAGCAATCAATCATTCATAACTGTGGCTCATAGATGATTCGTAATTTTTCTGGGATATGGCAGCAATATTAGAAGGTAATGTCTGCAGCAGCTGACAGCAGCTGAAGAGTTTGTAAAGGTCAGGATGTGTCAGAGTAGGAACGAGAGGACTCTTTCTCTTCACATAAGGGGGATAATTGATAACCACAATACGGGGGGGCCCGGAGGCTGATTGACCTGCCAGTCAGAGTCTCTACTCAAAGGCCTCTTTACGAGGCCCAGCTAGTCAGTCAATCAACTTCCTATCAGGCAGCCATCAAGCACAAATCTGGAGGCTGACCAGGGTGCTCAGCCATGGAGCTCTACAGCTGTCAGGAGCTGCATCAATTTCCTACGTTGGGCTACCGGTGACACAGTGGTGTATTAAAAAAAAAAAAGGAGGAAACAATGACAATTAGCTCCAGTTGATAATCGCCATAAGGTAAATTACCAACAACCATAGCTTAAGATGTTTTTCTTTTTCTTACAGAGGTAAGACTATGAAATGCTTCAGAAATTCTCAGAAGCAGAGCTGCACTGAAACTAACACTAATTTTGAATGGGTAGAGATCTTTTGGCCATTCAAAAGAAAACGGTAAGGGAGTAGGAGGTGGAAGTAGTAGGTGCTTCCAACTGGATCACATCGTCTTCATTAGCCAATAGAGTTTGCTCAGTTATCATGGAAATGGACTTCATCCACAGCACCTTTAGGACTTTTCATCTATGTTGGCTTAAAAGGTTATTCTTGACTTTGGAAACAAATTACCAAAAGAATCCCAGCTCATACAAAGCAAACTTTTTCTGCTGATAAAGATAATGTGATATGTCTGAAAGCTCTGAAAAAACGTTGAGTTTGGATTGTTTGGTCAAATCTAGATCTAGGCAGTCTAATCATACTATGGTACGAGCTTGGACGATAAGCCTGGTAGATCTTCCAGCATGACTAGGCAATATAGCCAAAATCTTTTATCCCAATATAGGTAATTTTATATTTTGATGATGATATATATCATGACATTGTTATTGTTTTCGAGTATTTCAATAAATAAATAGTCATTACGAAATTACCACATGGTAAAGCCTGTGTGTGTATTCTCCTGTGTAAATTAAATATGTGACACATGAAAAGTATTTTCTCATTTTATTAAGAACTAGTGCAAAATGAACAGACAAAGACAAAATTATCAGAATGTAAAGCAATGTCCAAATGACAAATATTGGCTTAATGCAGTTACGATATACGATATGGAAAAATACCTGTATATACAATATATATTGTCATATTGCCAAGCCCTACATGTAAATATGTAGTTTAGCTTTGATTTAGCTAGGCTAGTAAGTGAGCCTGCAGAGCTTGTAGGTTCATGCCCTGGTCTCGATGAATGGGCCAAAGTCTTTGTCATTGATGTTTCTATTTTAATCTCAGTTCCATCTTTGCTTTTTAAGGTAATTGGCTTCCACCTGATGCTTCAGATTTAAAAACTCTGGCTATTTGCTTCCACACATGGGCTTCATGTTTAATTTGACTAATGAGCTTATTTCTGCCTTTAGAGCAACTCTTCCCCTGACAAACTGTTTGTTTACATAACTTATACTCCAAGGAGCTAAATGTACCTCAAGTGACTGATCTTAAAACTCCAATGTGTAGGAATTTCTCATATATTGCAACTTCAACTTTTTTGCACCACGCATTTCAAAGTACGTATTACAGCAAGATTAGCCTTCACGCTTAAAAAAGCCGGTCTCTTGCTCTTTTCTTTTTCTGGGCAAAGATGAAGACTCCTGTTCTTGAAATTTGGATTTTGAATACGTGTGGTCCTCTATGTTTCCTTCTTCAAACATGTGGTAAGCGGCAATCCCCATTAGCAGCATTAGCAGGAGCTGGGAGTTTATCATGTGACAGCAAAACGCAAAAGGCGAAGCAGTATGTCCTGTATGTCCCTTACCGGTTAACGTATTTCAAGATGGTGCATGAATATGGAGCATCTACCCCAGTTCATGCAAATGCAAAAAAATGCCAAAAGCAATACTTGGAATTGATAGTTTTGGTAAATATTTATGAAAAAGGACAAGTTTGTGAACGGGCAACACCGATTTTGATAATAAACAACTAAACACGTAACACACTGGGCATTTAATCTCTGCGTTTGAGTACCAACACCCCAACAACAGTGCTGTCATTAAACATGTGTATGACACAGGTTAATGGTAACCATTTCCCATATTATACAGTATCTCAGTACTACTCTATGTACAGATTTGCATTGAATGGTGGTGAGATTCCAGTCGGGAAAGGTCTTCATTAGATGGATTCTACATGTATAAATGTACCACACACAAACACAAACACAAAGACACAGACACACACACACACACCCACCCACCCACCCACCCACACACACACACACACACACACACACACACACACACACACACACACACACACACACACACACACACACAATAGTGAACACAAGACGAAAACATCATGGAAGGTATGGATTGTCCTTGATTAATAAACTGCTCCTCGGGTTATGCACAACATTTTCTTGACATTACCTTGAAAATGCACTGCAACCACTGAAATGAGATTCTTTCATGATTTCAAAGAACCCCTTTGAAATAAATATCATTTGATGATTGCACATCTGCGTGTAGCTTATCGAGATCACTTTACATACCTCAGAGGGAAAACACAAGATATACAATTATTCTTGTTGTCATTTACCTGAGTCTGAATGTAATCGTGTTTTGCACTGTAGTGCTGTGAAGTGACACTTGGATTTGGAGTGTAGCAAATCATCCTTGCATGCTGTCCTACAGATTTCCATCCCATCCATCAGCGCAGTCTGTGGCCGACACAGCATGTCACACCATAGCTGAATTTCCATCAAACACTTTTGGTATAGTACTTTTAGAACCGTAGGTAACCCATACAGACATGTACCTAAAAACCAGATCAGTTTTGGGTTTCCACTGCAGATTGTTCTCTTAAATAGGTATAGGTGGGGTTGTTATTGTGGACATGCTAAGAAATTCTCAATGCTCAAGGTCTCACTGTATTTCCTTATCACCAAGATGCAGAGGAATGGCTGCACCAATAGCGAACTGCAGTGTTTCAAGTTTCTACTTTTAGTAGTGGATCAGAGTGCTACATACCTCAACAGAGGGGTAACAAAAAAACAGGACGGAATGGCGCCATATAGGTACCATTGGTTGCCTTTCCTTAAATGACTGTTCATTTCTTATGCTGCACTGTAACTTTTATTCTTGTGTTTTATGTGTCTTAATGTTTTTATTTTTAACTGTTTATTCATGTGTTTTAACTTTTTTAAACTGATTTTGTGTAAAGCACTTTGAATTGCCCTGTTGCTAAAATGTGCTATACAAATAAAGCTGCCCTGCCTTGCCTTGCCTTACCATCCACAACTTTTGACAATGAAAATGCAAAAAATCTCATTTTTACTGGGAGAGGCACTGGTCCTTCAGAAAAAAGATAAGAAGAACAAGAGTGGTTGGAAATGTTGATAAGTCATTTTCTGTTTCAGCTGATTATATATTTGGGCAGTGTTGGCCTAAAGGTTAAAGAAGCGAGGTTAAAAATAAAATAAAATCTGGCTGGAAAAAGTGAAAGAGCAGCGCTTGTCCCTCCATCATCACCACCACTGATGTGTCCTTGAGGAAGGCCCTTAACCTCAACCGCTCCAGTGGAGCTGCTCAGTGGCCAGCAGATCAGACTGTGGTGTGAATATGTAACTATGTGAATGTAAAACGCTGTTGTAGTAGAAGCAACTTGCGTTTGCCAACTTCAAGCTGACAAGAAACTCTGTGGCAGATAAAGTTTCTGATCTTTCTGGAGTGGTTAACTGGGGAATGGCCCATAAACTAAAATGAGTTTGACACTACACCACATACATACATACTGACAACCTGACGTGACTGTCTCGTACATATATACATTTATTTTATTTATACTGTTAATACATGAAATATATATATTTTGCAGTGTTTGCATACTGCATATAATTCATTAAAATATAGTTAAATAACATTCATCATTAATATGATTTATGCACCTAAATTGTTTTGCATGATCAGTTGAATACTATTTTCCATTCATATATTTCAGTCTCGTGAGCATATATATATATATATATATATATATATATATATATATATATATATATATATATATATATATATGTAATTTAGAAGTAGCAGAACAATAACAATGGGGGGAAAACACTTCCAAAGTCAGTGGATCCTCTTACTTCACAAGTAATGAAATAATTTTGTATTTCAGCACTAATTATAAGTATTATATAGACCATTCCACCTTTGAGAGCTAAACTAAATAAAAAAAAACTGTGGCTGTGTGTTTGCACATCTGTGTGGGTGTTTCTGTTTAACTAAGCACTCAGGCAGAGGGCTGCTGGTATTCAGGCCTCTCTGTTTGTGTGTTACTCTTCAGTCCAGTGAGCAGCACACTGATCAGAATGAGGACAGGATGGTGATTCAGCCCTTGGCAGCTTATCTTGGACGGCTTTGTCCCAAATGCATCATGGCTCTGCTGTGAGCACTTCACACACACACACATACACAGTGGTAGAACAAGTATTCAGATAATTTACTTAAGTAAAAGTACCAATACCAAGTTATGAAAATACTCCACTACATGCATTCAATACCTTAAGTAAAAGTATTATCAGCTAAATTTAAAGTATCAAAAGTAAAAGTCCTCATTATGCAGTAAAATGTTTTTATTTCTGTTTCTGGATTTATTTTAATGCTACATTAATGTGTATGTTGAATTTTACTACTGTAGATGTTTAAGGTTGTGCTGATTTGAATTGCTTTATATACACGGTTGGGTAGTTAAATCTACAGCAATGCCTCATTTCTATAAGTTCATCATATGTTTGTAGTGTCGCTGTCCTGTGATAATCACATATCTCTAAAAAAAGAACTTTTCATGGTGATAGAAAAACAGCCTTATTTTCAGCTTTGTGATGATGCATTTTCCAGCAGCCAAGAGGCTTTTTAAATGGTTTTACTTAGCTTAAGAAATAGGAGAATTTTCTTGGCACATAAAGGAACACTTCATCTTTCAGTGTTTCACAAACATTCAACATCAACACATCTAGAGATCCAGGATTTTCACTGGACAGGAAGGTGAAAAACTAATCTAAAAAGTAATTTAAGCTGCCAGACACGCATAGTGGAGTTTAAAGTTCTATACTTTCCACTGAGATATGGTGGAGTAGAAGTATAAAGTTGCAAAACATGGAAATACTCAAATAAAATACCTTTAATTTGTAATTAAGTACAGTATTTGAGTAAATGTACTTAGTTACATTCCACCACTGCTCATACACACATTTCCAAAGACGACCAATAGTCCCTTTCCTAATATTTACAGAAGCAGCTGTGTTATTTCAGAAATGGGCTGTCTCAAGGAAATTCTGAAATAAATAATAGATAGATTATAGATATTTATTGATCCCAATAAAATGGGAAATTATAGTGTTACAGCGGCAACTATAAATAAAAAGAAATATAATTATTATTTTTTGGAAATTCATCTCTTCTTAATAATGACTGCCAAATTCATATACTCTGGAATGGACACAATGCAAGAGGCTTCCTCTTGACCTGCGAAAAGAGCAATGAATATGGTAATGATGTTGAAAGTGGGAATGACATTATAATTCTCTTCCTGCTGTGCTGAGGGGGCTCTTTGTGGTTCATTTGCTGTGTATTTGTCTGATGTAGCCGCATCATTGCTCCCTGAGTGATTTGGATCTTTTACTAAATCTTTTCTTCTCATTAGTGTATAAACCCAGAGTCATCAACACCAGGGGCACCAGCGATTTGTGGTGGTTAACAGACAAAAACAAAGCTGAGACTCTTTGCCTTTGAGGACCTGACATTAATCTCTGCACGTCTTTTCACACTCTTGTCTAAGTCTCTGTACACACAAACCAGTGTTTCCCCTTTTTCTTGGCAGGGTGGAACATTTACCGACAGATCTTTCATAAAGGTAAAGCCTCTTTTGCAATCTCAATATTATATTATTTAAAAGTGCTTATGGCAGGATCTTAAATGAGGTGTGTTTTCAAAATTTTCAACAAATTGGTGTGTAAAATATGTGTGGCTAATTGGTGACAGTTTACCAAAAAGTCACATAACCAAAACCAAACGTCTTTCCAGCAAATGAGAATTTGTCTGACACAGACAATCTCCTGTTGTTTGCTACATGTGTGAACAGGCAACTCCAGAGAAAACAGCTATAGTTCCCACAGCTCCACAAGCACGTCTACTAAACAGGCCATTTGGGTTTCCCTGCTTCACCTTTGACATACCATAGACATATCATGACATATTATGACATATCATCTCTAAATTAGAAGTTAGATACCGAATATCATTTTCCGACCATATCACCAGACAGACACTCATATTGGATGAGCCCGCAAAACCCTACAGATGACATTAAATGACAACATTGTTGACTGTTAACTGTAAATATCTCATTCAGTTATACATCTAAGGTTAAGTAATCAAAACTTGTTATAGAAAGATGATAGTGGGAAGGGAGTCACGTGATCGGCTGAACGAAGATGGCAGCTTAGAGCATAGCTCTTGGCCCAACCCTGCCAAATAGTTGCCATATGGTTCCAACTTCAATATTTTACCACTGTGTGTTCATCAGAATTAATTAAAACAGAATGGCAAACAAGGGCAAAGCACAACACAGTGATGCCGATGCCATTGCAGAGGCACTGCTGGAGAAGCAGAAAAGCTACTTCGAACCATGCTTCTCAGCGATGAGAAGCTAACTGCTTTCATGCTCAACTAGCATCTCTGGTTGCAAGCCTTGGCTCTATCAGATCTGACGTGACGAATCTAAAAGCTACCATGGAAAGCAACTCAAGTATTCTTGACAGCCAGGCTTTACAGGCCAGTGCCTCGTATTCTAACACGGAAATCATTGTGGAAGAAGACTAGGATTAAAACAACTTCCTGATAAACATGGGCTTTTGGTTTGTCTTAATCTCTTAATGTATATGATTACAGAAACTGTTTTTGTATGGCATCTCTTGTTTAATATAGCCTGCAGGTTCTCTAGGTCACTACTAGGCTAGTGTCTCCTCCCCAATGGGCTTGCTGTTTTGTGCTTTCTGTTTCTTGTTTTTGTTGACAGAAAATGTGTTTGCTTTAAAGTTAATTTAGTATGGAACCAATTGTTGCTGCAACCAGGTAATTATGGGCTGCTATTCTTTTATGCTGCCCCGGGTCCATAATTTGATCACTGACCGACTTTGAGTGTAAACTATGCACCACAAATGCTTTGAAATCATGGGCCAGAGATATTTGGCGTGCAGTTAATCCCACCTGTCAGGCTTATTCCTTCTTCTTAGGTAGATTTTTTTCCAGAATCATTTTCTTTTTGTATCCCCTCAATTGTTTAATTCAATTGATAAAGCAGTATTACTCCCAATGGCACTCGCCAAGCATAAGGGAGTTCTCTTTGCCACCACCCTAGATCGTCTGTCTCAACGTGCTGTTAAATGGCGTTTTAATACTTCTTTGCTGAATAATGAATCCTACATCACTCAGTTCATAGCAGAATTCCAGATATTTGCAGACATTAATGTCGGCTCTGTAGAAGAGAAAATTGTGGGAAGCGATAAAAGGTTTTATTAGGAGCAATACCCGCAAAGCTATGTCAAAGTTACGTCACTTCAACTACAAAACCTTGAAACTGAATTCACCAGATTAGACTCATTGTTGCAAACAAATTTTACTGAGCAAATAGCTTTAGAACGATCACTAGTCAAGAAAGAGATGAACAACATTCTAAAACAGAAATCTGAATTTCTAATTCATAGAATGAGGCAGCGCTATTACTTTTAGGGTGCTAGACCTAGTCACCTTCTTGCTATGAGATTAAGGTCCAGTGACTATTTTGCAGATATTCCCGCGATTAAATCTTCAGAGGGTAATATTAGAACTGACCCTGTTGAAATAAATAAATCGTTTTAGAGATTCTATTCCAATCTGTATGAATTTGAGATTACTTTGGATAAATCCCACTGTGAGAGTTGGTTGAATCAGCTTGACTTGCCTCAGCTATCAGTAGAAGAATCAGCAAACTTAGACAATTGGAATTGATTACTATAGAGGAATTAAGGGTGGCAGTACAGAATATTTAAAAGGGAAAATCAGAGTGGTCATTTTTATGTCTTAGAGCTTTGGTCAAACTTTCACTGGTATAATTAAAGTTTTGTATTCTAACCCCTCAGCCCGAGTCTTAACCAGACGCACCTCCTGCTCTTTATTTCCAGTTTCTAGAACCTCCTGCCAAGGTTGCCCCTTGAGTCCGGCATTATTTGTCATTTCGCTAGAGCCTCTGGCTCAAGCCATTCGTCTCATTACGATACCATTACGATATCTCATTATTTGTGGAGGATATATATATATATATATATATATATATATATATATATATATATAGAAAAACCCTCTTGGTCTCTTCCTATCATTATGCAAGTATGGAAGCTTAGGACCCTCTTTACCTGGTTTAATCCAGATATGTCTGTTTGCTGGAGTACTTTAGAAAGTGCTATGACAGAGCCTTGGTCACTCCATGATGTTCTTTTTGCCAATGTTTCTAACAAACAGTGCTAGCTACACTTTCTCATCTTATCAAAACTTGGAGATTGGTTGAAACATATTGCCGGTTAAACATGCTATACGTCCATTTATCACCTACACTACATAAAGGGCATCCAACTTTGTGTATTGGCACCGAAATGTTATGGACTAATTTTGTCACTTTGAGTGTACCCCTTTGGCAAAGATATACACTTCAGTCAAGGTCGGACCACACATTGAGCATTACATTTCGAGCATACTCTGGTCTTAAATCGTGTGGGGTATAATCATCCCATATGAACGTGACTTCCAGGGACATTAGGTTTGAACAAAACAAAAGTATGATCTTCATGCTTCAACGGTGATCAGATATCATCTCTAACTGTAAATGAACCCAATCATTGTTCTCCACAATATCATCTCTTTTTCAACAGATGCCATGTATTCAGTAAAAAAGGAAATGTCACACACAGCCTTCTACTCTATAAAGAAACCCACAGCCAAGACATTAAACCAATCACGTGTGTCAGGGTGTGTTGCTTACATTGATTGCATGGGCCTCAACACCTCAGGATTAAAAAAAAATATTTCCTGAAGGCCACTGTGCCTCTGGACTGTTCGTCACTGAGCTGAAAGTGGGTCAAATGAATGGCTGCCTCCCCAGGTTTTTAGTTCTGTCTGCTGTGAGCTTTGTGTAATGAGCCGTGTGCGGCTTCTCGCCGGTCACTGTCACAAAGTGTGAAAACTGTCTGTCCACTGTGGATCCTATTACCAGTGTAATCAAGAACCTTATAGAGATACCTGTCACTGCCTCCTACTACATTAAAAGATCCCTCGGTAAAATGCTGTCCACATAATATCCCCTATTCATAAAATAAAAAACACTTTGTCATTTTGTCTCTAAAAGAAATAACTGGTTGACTGATGGTGTTGAGTTGTATTAGCGTAATTATTGACTCTGTGTATTGATGAATATTGCAAGGGTTACCAAAGGGAGAACAAACTGCATGAGAACATTATTGTACCAATCAAAGTTTTGTTGTTGTGTAGATAAGGGAGGTGGGAGATGTACCTTTGCCAGTTTGTGACTTGGTGTGTATAGGAGCAGTGTTGCTGTCTAATCTCCGGCTGTCAGTTTTGTTTATAATGGTGAGTTAGCTAGCACAGTGAGGGACAGCGTTTTGTTCACGCACCGTGTCTATTATCTGTCACACAACATCTGGCGCCATGAAGCTGATGCGGTTCCTCATTCTGCTTTTTTAAAACTCAGCCGCTGGAAAAAATAAAGCAGATGGCTATCTGCAGGGGCTGTTTTCAATCAAGTAGAAAGAAAGAAACAAATTCAGAGGCAAACTAAGTCCCAATAGTGTACTGTATACTTTCACATGGCTCAGTTGCGTATGCAGAAACTCAACCACCATGATATCCCTGTGAGATTGCTCTCAAGCTTAAGTGAGCAAACTGTGTTTACAGCAGTAGTAACTCAACAAAAGGAGAATGTTGTGCAAAACCTGGGTTGGATCCCTGGAGAAATGAAAAGATGGACCCCCCTCAGAAGTTGGGTATGACCATACTTACGAAGGAGGGCCTTTTGCAACAACGACACACACAGAGAGATTTGGAGAACAGAGCCTTACCGTATTCTCTGTGAAATTGTAATCCAGGGAGTATTGTAATTTGCCCAGTTTCTGGTCCTCCTTGGGCTCTGCCTCTTGCTCCGTTTCAGTCAGCCCTGTCTCCGCATCCTCCTCATCCTTCAAGGCCTGAAGGAGACACCCACCAAGAGTCAGTGTCGCCAGTTTCTTGCTGGTGCTAGCACCCAGCCAGCCGTTCCCCGCCCAGGTCCTGCCAGTGGACCTACTCCTGTAAAAGCTGCCACTTGTTTTATGGTGTATAAGGGGGAAAACAGGGGGGGGGAGCAAGCACTAAAACACAATAGCAGTTAATACCAGGACATGCTCTGTGATGCACTAAAGCCCCGGGCCTGGTCCCCTGATGATGCTTTTCTATCAATCTCTGGGTGTTTCAGTCTAAAGAGAGGAAAGATCAAATGATGTCGCCAGAGATGAG
The DNA here is from genome assembly GCA_013375575.1 of Percina caprodes. Taxonomy (NCBI): domain Eukaryota; kingdom Metazoa; phylum Chordata; class Actinopteri; order Perciformes; family Percidae; genus Percina; species Percina caprodes. Next base: position 4,718,976 of record JABXJD010000007.1, on the reverse strand, counting down.
AGCAATGGGCAGGCATTAGAGGGGGAGAAGAAGGGGGAGGAGGGTAGAGAGAGAACAGAAAAAAGGAGAGAGAAGATGCTTCCGGAAAAGATTACTGTAAGACAATTCCCTTGATGTTATTTCAGGCAGATCAAGTCTCTGGCAAAAACACATATCAACTGGGAAGAGTCGGAAGTGGCAGAGAGTGAGAAGTGAAGTTGCCTTTTTCACTAGCCTGGCACTTAGGTAAGGGTAGCAGGTGGTGGCATTGGTGGTGGATAGAGGAAGAGTGGTGGGGTGGAGGAGTTTGTTATAAGACCAACATGCGATTGAAGAGGCAAAATCTAGCTCTCAGGGTCATTCATTCAGCGTCAAAAGTTGCCTTCCAAGTTATCTCGTTCGTTAGGCATGCAGAGCATTCTCTGTCGTACAAACCAGTGCTCTTGTGATTAAGCCCTCAAGACATACAGTCACATTGTCAACATAACCCCTAAAGCTTTTATGCTATCCCCTACGTCAATGGTTGCTAGAAGCATCATGCCAGCGGTGGGTGGGTAGGTGTTGGTAAAAAGGGTTGTAATATACATTGGGCCTGCTCCTATTAGTTTGTCAAGTTGCTCATGTGGAAGCAAAAGGCTGAACAACACTGATTGGTTTTAAAATGTTACGCTGAGCCACTTTAGTCTCTGCCTTTTGGGAGCAAATCTGAATTGAGTGTTTTTTAGAGAGAAAAGTGGAATAGGTTAAAATGACTGAAGAAATATTTTGTGATGATTGATGATTTATTAAGGTTAATCCAATGTCTCTGCATCTGTGTTCCAGGAAAGGTACCATCTGTTTAACCTGACTTGACGGATGTGAATGTTACTGTAAGTCAAAAGCTTCCTTTTCATCACCACTTTCAAAAGAACCTTTGCTTAGGTAAGTAGGGCCTCTCAATCATTCCACGTTTGTTTGCTGCCACTCATTTGAAATGTAAATTAAAGATTCAAAAGGCAGGAGACTTCAGCTTGGAACCAAAATAATCAGCATTGTTCAACCTTGTCAATGCGCACCCAGTTTCTTTCATACATATATATGTGCATATGCAAGTTGTACACACATATATACAGCAGATATACATGTACTGTATGCGTAGTTACATATATTTGGGAGTAAGTTGTCAAGAGGCTATAAAAAACAAACATCAGAGCAGCAGGCTTAAGAAGATCCAACATCAATTTGGAACCTACCGCCAGTGACCATCCCGAACAGTCATCAGACACAACACAGATAAGGAGGACATAGAAGGAAGAAACACAAATTAAAACAACCACACACAGGAGTTAACACACCAGAGTCTGGGCACACCAGGAGAAATGACCGTTTGCCTCGGAAGTGGCAGATTCACCGATCTCAGAGATTAGTTATTAGGGCGACCAATAACAGGTCTTTTATTTTGATTAATGGTTATTTGAAAATAAAAATGAGATGGTTCTAAGGCAGCCAGAATATTTGAAATTAATGGAAAATCTTCTCCTCTAACAAGCACAAGTGTATGTGCTGTGCTACAGGTATTTGATTGACCTTGCTGGTTGGTAACGCTGTTCTCTGTTACATGAGAAAATAAACAAGTCTTTAGAATTTTAATCTTAATTTATGCTTTCTTTTACAATAAGTAATGAAGTATGAAAACAGTATCAGTGGTTTCTGTCTTTGATTCAGATCTACGTCTGATAGCAGAGGTGTTGCAGCAAATTAAACACACTTTGTACATGATTCCACCAAGGACAGCGGTATAATGATGCGCCGCTGGTGCAATTAGTGTGCTAACTCCATTTGAAGTGTCAGGGTTTCATTGCTTCCCGTTCTGTACTGTTGAAAGGTAGAGTATAAACACAATCCCTCCCATTTTTTATCATTTGGTGATGTCATTTCTCTGGGTGGATACCACTTTATTACACGGCAAACCTTACTCACACTCATTAACATGTGAGCGGGTCCTTAAATGACAAAAAGAAACAGAGGAACAGGAACAAAAAGTAGGAGAAAAAAGAGAGATTGAAATACTCTTCAATCTGAAGCCATTTAAATGACTTCCATTAACTCTCCTGTAATAAGACTGAAATATGTTTTGATTAAGTGGTAAAATATCATACTAGGTAATAATGTATGTATAATACGTAAGACAAATACATACAGTACAGTAGCAGCTACAGCATTAAAAAAAGAGACTTTTTTGCAGTGAAATTATTTTCATACTGTTGGGCAAAAACTTAATGTGTTGATTGAGTTACTGCAAATATATTCAATCAAACCTGTCATGACACAGCATTAGAAGTACTAAAACTATTAAAATAAAAAGTATGTTGAATATATCAAAAATCCTAAAAACACTAAACACTACTAAATATAATTTAGATATATTTCTGGATTAATAATTTTTAACTTCTAGCATTACATCATGCACAGAGGATCTTGCAAAAATTAAATGTTTGGGCAGTAAAGGCATCATTAAGGGTTCCATTTCTGGATTTCAAGCAACAAAAGTTCAACGTCTTTACCTCGGTTTTGGCTCCGTCTTTGACGTCCATCATGTTGATGGCATTCTTGCCCTTGTCTTTGCCCTTCTTTTTGTTTTTCTTCTTGAATATCCATTTTTTGCAGATGCAGAAGCAGCATGCTAACACCAGAATGATAGCCACAAAGGCAATAGAGACAATGGCCCATGATGGTACTGGGGAAAGAGCAAAGGGGAAAAGAGTTTGGATCAAGCTTCTGGGAGAAATAAAATGTTGCTGCATCATGCTGAGGTAAAAGCAAACATTTTCTGAACTGGACCAAAGTAGCATTTGCAGTTCCAAAATGCAGTGATTGTACCAAAAGGATAAATAAAAGCTGAAATGTGCCAGCAGAGGTGGCATACTGCATCAGCACCTATGCCAGTGCCTGGGTCCATCATGAAGTGCCAGACTCCCAACAATCAGTCCTGACTAGCAGGACAAGACTCGACTGAACAGCTTTAGCCAATTTATTGGAAGTAACAGATGTTGGCATTTTCCACTTGCCATTTAAACAAAAGATTCACAGAGAGCTGACACTTTAATGGCAATCACCGGCAAGACAGAGCTTGCTGGGACTGAGTGCGGTGGTAATTTTGCAGGATGGCCTTGAGAGGCATTAACAGAGGCACAACCATAACAAGCCAATGATGCAGTAAAATCAAATGGGTTCACCGTTTGGCACACATTTTTCACATGCTCTCTGCTACTACATTACCTTTAAAAAAACAATATAAAATTAAGGCTTAAAATGTTTTACAGGCAGACTGGAGTTTTAGATAAAAAACATTATCAAAGGCAGACCTGGTCCATGTACAAAAAAGCCTAATCTCACTGATTAAATTAAACCTGAACATTTAGAGTTCAGTCCAGAAGGTGTTTTAGAACAATAGAGAGTTGATCACTTTCATTTCAAATATTCTGATCCCACAATCATATAATAATAAAATGTCCCAGTTATCCCAGTTATAGTGTCTCCTTTATTATATGTATCCTTGTCAAAACATTTCTTTTATGCCTTCCAGCTGAGTCATATGGTTTTTATGAACTAAGCCGGCTTGCACAGCTTATCATGTATTATAACCTTGAGGCTAAGTCTTAGGATTTCTGTATGTTTTTTTAACCTTTCAAGACAGCATAAAAATAAAGTCTTGAAACTAAAAAACAAATCTAAAACTATGTCTTCTTTTAGTTTGGACAATGTCACTTTATTGTGGTGTGTTCATGCCAAGAGCCAACTCTCCCTTGATAGTGCATTCAGTTGCCAGTTGAATGTTTTCCACTTGAGTTATGTTTGAAGTCTGGGCTTATTCATACTTATAACTTCATCACAGCATTCAACTTTGTGTTATAATACACATTCAGTGGTGGAAGAAATATTCAGATCCTTTACTTAAGTAAAAGTACTAATACCACACTGTAAAAATACTCCACTACAAGTAAAAGTACTGCATTTGAAACCTTACTTAAAAGCATGTATTATTACCAAAATCTACTTAATCTTTTACGTATCAAAAGTAAAAGTAATTTTTTATTTATTGTATCAGATATTCCCACTGCATTAATGTGTATGTTGCATTTTACTGCTGTAGATGTTTAAGGTTGTGCTCATTTGAACTCCTTTATATACAGCTGGGTAATTTAATCTACAGCAATGCATCATATTCTATAGAATCATTGTATGTGTATAGTGTCACTGTCCTGAGAACCACATATCTCAAAAAAGTGATTCAAGCTGATCCAAAAGGCTTTTTAAAGACTTTATTTAGCTTAAGAGGTAGTAGGATAATTATCTCAATATATGAAGAAACACTTAATTTTTCAGTTTATCAGAAAAGAAAATGTAATCTGAAAAGTAACTAAAGCTGTCAGACAAATGTAGTACAGTAAGAAGTACAATATTTGTCTCTGGGATGTGTGGAGTAGAAGTATTAAGTTGTATAAAAAGGAAATACTCAAGTAAAGTAGGTTGAATTTGTACTGAAGTACAGTACTTGAGTACAGTAAATGTACTTACCATCACCGTTTCACCAGTTTAGTACCCCTAATCTCTAACTTCATATCTCACATCTTCAGTGTAGTAACTTAAAACATATTTGAAACACCATTAATACAAGTGGAAATAAATAGACACAATAATTGTATAGCTTTGATACACAGATTAGTAAAGAGGGGAGCTTGTAGTTTTACAAGCCTTAAGCATTGACGAAACTGAAATTAATGCTTTTTAAGACTTTTCTAGACCTGGAGATACCCTGCACTTTCAAAATGAAAACTATGAGTGAAATAAAATTTTAAGATGACATCAGAAAAGGCAATTCGATGCGAGTGGCACAGGCATACGAGTTGCTGCTTCCTCCAGCAGTCAACTCTCTCACCTACAGATGTCAAAACACTCAGCTCAACAGCCTGCTGCAAACACAGTGACACCTATCTCAACTACAGTCAGCAGTTAGTGCTCCCTGCACGCACACACACACACACACACACACACACACACACACACACACACACACACACACACACACACACACACACACACACACACACACACACACACACACACACACACACACACACACACACACACACAATGCGGAGAGACAACATAAAGTCCAGATGGGCTGAAAATAATGAGAGCCCTTGCAACAGACTTCTCCCTTCAGCAGTCATAATCGCTTCTCCTTCATTCTACTCGACAGACACCAAACACCTAGCAGCCCACCCCTCAATTTAATAGAAAGGAATAACAGAGAAATTATCCAACTTTAGGTATGTTTGTATGTTTTTTGGTCTTATCAGTGCTTACTAATATGAACTGCCACATCTGAAAAATATACAATATTAAAGAAACAAAAAATATCCATGTTTGATTTAAGGAAGAAGCCCAATCATGGTCACACATCCCAATAGATAACAAACCAATAGATGTCTTTTGAAGACTTTATCTGAAAAACTCCAAAAAGACCCATCAAAAAAAAAAAAAAAGTATATTACAGTCTATATAACACTCTGGGGTTTTGCTCACCAGCATTCAGCTGTGGTTTCTGGGGGAGAGAAAGAGAAGGAGGGGAGAAAAATCGATGCTCTGTTGACAAAATCAATAAGCACTCTCCTTTGAGTGACAGTGAGTGATGCTCTAAAATAACTTTAGGATCTACAGCTTTTGGCCTTGCCCCGGAGCGAGGTGTGGTGATGGAGGTGGCACTGGATGGAACTTGTTTCCAATGAGCCAGCCAAAACTGACGGTGTTTCCTTTAAACACTTGAAACCATACTGAAAATAAACTGTGTCAGGTAGAGTTTTTGGGGTTTGTACCTTAGATACATACAATTTTCTATTGGGAATCTTGTTATTTAGTAGCCAAATGTTGAGTGTTAAAGGACAGTTAAAGTCCTAAAGTTAAATTATAGCAGTTACATTTTGATTTTTCATACACATGCAAAGTTTTTAATTAGATGCAATTTATAAAGAGTTTACAAGTCATCATAACTAATAAATAAATTAATGGTTAATACATTGCTGCTATAAATACCTTAAAAATCCATGAACAGGTGCTAATTTTGGGTTGCAAGATTCTGAACAAATCCAGCGGACTGGTTGGATTGATTTTCCTCTGACGTTCTGAAAAAGTGCCACTATGGCTCTGGACAAAACTTCCATGTATTTATAACTTATTAACATTTACAACTGCAGATGAGAAAGATTAAAACCCCTTTATTAGCGACTTATACCGGCAGACCTTATGATTTATTACAGTAGAAAGTAAGACACATTTAAATTATAAATGACGCTGTTTATCCTTTGGTGGTGATCTAGCTATGTTTTAGTAATCCATTTATAAATATTGGTAAATGTTTATAAGTTATTAAGTTGTAAAATTCTGGTCCAGATGCTGTGCAGATGTTTTCCAAAGGTCGGAAGTCAAACTGTCCAATCAGTCTCATGGATTTTTCAAAGCCTGGTAAGAAATGTTGTTCTGTTTAAGTGCTTATAGCTGATCTATAAAGGTTTAATGAAAATGAATGCCATTGTTACAATGTATAAACCCCCAGGGTACCTTATCAGAATGCAGTACAAGTTTTTTTTGTGATCAGAGCCTACATCTCCAGTTCTTTTGGCAAAATCCTGCTGAACACCTCTAGCCAGGACCAAACATAAGCATTTGCTTCTTATACCTCTGAGGTTACTGTGGCACCTTTCAGCACAGGAGCAACTACTTGTACCTTGCATATACAAATGCAAACCCAAGGTAAGGTAAGGAGACAGTGTTTTAGTAATGGAAGTTTCAGAGGTGTGACAGGTTCATATTTCAAGCTGGCAAACCACCACAATAAGCAATCAGCTCTCTAAAGAAACTGAGATTATTTTGTCTTCCAAATAGAATAGGTCTGATTAGCAAAAATCACAATAAACACAATGTAAACTCTTTCTTTAATAAACCCTAAATGGTTATGTCAGTCAACACTCATTGTGGCATTTCATCAAAGCTCACAACGCCTGATGGAATGCAATTTAGCCAGTTACAGTGAAAATGAATGCATGAACCCAGCCCTTATCTTATTCATCAAGCATGTGTCTTCCAGTGAAAGACACTTTGTGTTCCTTAATTAAAGAAACCTGAGTCCCAGAAAGCAATAAAATCATTCCCTAATTAACTACATTGTGTGAATTTCTTTACTCGGGATAGAGAGAAATAGAGCGAGAACGTGAAAGAGAGAGTGAGAGGGACTATTGGCAGCATGCGCACTGCACTTCAACTCCCAGCACTTATCTCTTGTTCTGCCGAGTGACATGGCATGGAAAATGAAGATTCTTTAATGGGTAAGTTGCGCATGATGAAATACATTTTTGCTGGTCCTCAAGGCTCAAATCACTTTTTTCACCACCATCATTAAAGTTTGGCACTAGAGCAAAAACCAATAAGAAAACCTTTTAAAGTACTTTCAACACTGTGAGTGACGTATACTAAACTCTGCTGCAGTTCCTCCTTCTACTGTCTTTAAGTCTGCCTTTGGAGTGTTTACAGTTTTTCCTTCTGCATTTGGTGTATGGATAGAGGGTATTGTGTTTTGTACAGATTTTAAAGACGTTATGAGTAGTTGAAGTACCCACATTTGCACAAGACAGTGTGTGGAATAAAACACAGAACATTGATCTACAAAGTTAATTTAGAACCATTTCTGATTCCTATAGTAATGACACTCTACTCTCTGATTCTTCCTGTGACCCGGATAAAAAATCTCAAGCATGACAAAAAATATCAAAAATGTTTTAAACAATCTTCAACCTCCTAATCAATGGCCATTTTGAACGCATGATGAATATGCAAGTAAAGATTTGATCTAATACAACGTAGCCCATACTGTAGTAGTGCAGGACTCTCTGAAACACCTGGCGCCTCCATTAGCAGAGGAAGATATTTTGATATAGTGAAAAGCTTCAGAATAGTTACTAAATGGACCTTGTGGTGATATAGTCTTGAGATTGAGATATCCTTTCAAGTTAAGAAGTAATTTATATTGACCAGGATCAGCATTAGTTTTTGCCACTTACATATTTCGAATATTTCAAATTTATGTCATAAATATTAGACAGTCCTATAAGATGTCTCTATCACGACTCAACTCTGCATTTAAAAAGAGTTTCGTCTCTACATCCCTGGTAATAAATAGCACTTTACATTTGACAGCTTTTAAGCTTTTATAAACTGGATTGAGTTTGATGGATGCATTTAAAAGGGTGTTTGTGTGTGTGTGTGTGTTGTGTGTGTGTGTGTGTGTGTGTGTGTGTATAATATTGCATCTGGGTTCCAGCAGCTGCAACAAATCCAATGTGACAGGACCCTGTTGGTCAATTAACCTCAACATTATATCTTGTTATGCTTATGAGAGCAACACTCTGTCCGTGCCCTTTCCCCGCTGTGGCTTGTTGGCTTGTTTAAGGAAACAATGCGATTGCAGAACGGTGCAACAATGACTGGCTATATAGAAACTGATGACTGATGAAAACTGTGTGTGTACTTCTCTTCTTGTACCAAAAACCCAAGCTGGTCTATTCATTTGTGATTTGGTTAAATTGGGTATATCTGTTCCATCTGGCCGATTATTCTGATTATTATCAGAAAATGTAGACCCATCAAAATCCAACAGTGCATGAGGTGGATTTATACCAATATTATGAAATATAATGTGAAATATAATTATATAATATAATAATCTAATTTACTAGACACAAAAAAGTAGAGCAGTTAAATTTGGTGTTTATTCGCCAGCCAAAAGCGTATCAACACCACACACACACACACACACACACACACACACACACACACACACACACACACACACACACACACACACAGGTGGAGTAGCAATTGGGAGAGTCAGGACATTTCTTAGTGGGCTGGTAATGTTTCGAGGCCGCGAGGGCCGGTCTGATAATAGTTATACATTGCAAGTTGTTAGCAAAACCATCTGGCGGCCTGGTGTCATCCAGTAGCCTGATTAACTTTAACAGTCGTTCATGTGAAATCTCTTATGTTCTGTTCTTAAATGGACTGTTCTTATATTGCGCCTTTCTAGTCTTAACGATTACTCAAAGCGTTCTTGCATAGGCTGCCGTACAAGGTGCCACTCTCAGATTAACACACACACATTTACACTCCAACTCGGGGACACTTCAACATAGGACTGCAGGGCCAGGGATCTAACCACCAACCCTCCGATTGGCAGGCGACCGCTCTACCCCTGAGCCACAGCGCAATCATCTCGCAAATGAAACTCGAGATATCACAAAACAAAATCAAGATCTCGCGGAAGTGTTTGTCCCCAGTACATTTTTTTTTCTTCCTCAATGTCACCCCGTCTCTGTGTTTTAAGCCTGAAAAGCCTTACATAACAAAAATAAAACACAAACTGTCAGGGCTGTTGTTCATATTCAGCTATTTCTGAGTGTTCACAGGTGGCAAATAGAACAAACAAGTTATCATGTTTACAGTACAAATGTTCCAGCACTGAGACTCATAACATATATTTAACCCTCAAATGCTGACAAAATCTCTGAGAAGACAGAAGAGCTGTTTCCCATCTGTTGACTGAAGATTTAGAGGGAAAGCTGGTGCTGGTTGGAACTGATCTGGCTTGGGTTTGACCAGCCCCGGATGGTGTCTCTTGGCAGGCAAACTTTTGCTTAAGCGAGGGCAAAGAGTAGACAACAAGGGCTTGTCACCAGAGCAGCAGCAGACAGAGACGAATGGCTCTGTTGATCCAGCACCATAATCCCTCTTAATAAACTCTGCTGTCTGATGACTGTGAGCAGCCACAAAGTCAAACAAGTTGAGACACATTCAAGCTCTGGCGTATCTTTTTGTGTTTGCCCTTTCCTTTGCTTCCAGTTACACCACTAAATATTTTAGTCTTATTTTTTTTTTATTTTCACCTGTAACCATCAGCTGTATGACAATCGTCAGTCAACACCAAAAGTGAAAGACAGTTGGTCAGTCCCAAGACAGCTTTTGTCACAAAACAGTCTCAAAAGCCAGTACTAGAGTGCTCAAAAAAAAGCTTATATATATATATATATATATATATATATATATATTTATATATAATGCTTTTTCTTGTCTGAATGTCACAAAGGTTTGATAACAATGCAAGTTTCATTAGACAAAATATAACAGATTTCTGCACTAGATGCAATAAATACATATTTTAATTTAATCGTTTTGCAGCTTGTAAAAATGTTTGTGAGTGCCTTTGGCTGCCTAAAAGCACAAAGCCCCTCGTAAAAAAACTATTTTTGTAAAATGTCAATCGCTTGTCTGTGCTACTTGGGGTAATGGCTGGTGGAGCCAGCAGTCACGGATCAAACCGCTTCTGTGTGCTCAGGTCAATTGTTATCGGGAAGTAAAGCCTTGGGTGTTTAGAATACGTAGTAAGAAATTCAATACACTGGCTTCCTTGGAGGCAACCCCTCTGCTTAATGAGAAGGCTTGGAAGGCTAATTCATGAATTGATTAGACAGATTTATTTTTTCTTGTAGAAGGAATTGTTGTACACACATTTTGTACAACACAATCATGTTGACATATCCCTGTAGGGTGGGTGCACTTCTCTACTTCTTAAAATGTTATTTTCATTTAGTGTGTAACTCCAGCAAAAAAACTGGTTTCAGTGTTTCCAATGTCAGGACTTGCTGCTAGTCTTGGTTTTACAAATGTGTGATCTGAATATCTTTGGGTTTTACACTGTTAGACAGTGTTAGACCTTGAGCTCTGGGAAAATGTGATGGACATTTTTCACTATTATCTGACAATTCATAGACTAATAATAAAATAAATAAATAAATGCTCAACAGAATGATTAAATGTGTTAGTTACAGACATACAGTGCATCAAATGGGATGTGAAAACCCTAACAAAACTATCTCTTTATTAATAGATCTCACCAAAGTGGAAGGTGAGATTACTGGATAAAATATGCATGTAAACATATGTTTGTGACTTTTGCTTCAAAATGTTTAGAATAGCTAAAAAAGCACAGTGAATGCAGAAAAACTGAGATAATGTCTGCTGGTTTTTAGAAGCTTGAGCCATAGCCAACAGCTGGGGCCAAGGCAATACCCCCTGCTCAGAGATATATGTCCTGCAGATCCTGATGGACAGAAATTCAGCAACAAGTTAGGCCAGTCTGAAAGCCCCATGGACCCAGCCTCAAAGCCGGCAGGGCTTAAACTGGGTTATAAGCCCAAAAGAAAACCTTCTGCAGCAGCATTAGCTGAGCATGCAGCTTCTCCTCTCCCATATTCCTTGTTAAATCTGCCACCTGACTTTCTTTAGACAGTATCGATATTCCACGGAGTAAACAAGTCTAGGGTGATTCATCATCTGTTTGGCAGCACCTGGGAGCAAACACTGCTTTTGATTGAGAGGATGAGGTGAGAAAACAGTAATCTAAAACCCTGTGTAAAGGTTGTTTTTTTTTGGGAAGCTCTCAGATAACTTTTCTGCCTAGGGTATACAAAAAGAAGCCAAGATTTAGTTTTTTTCTTCCAGACAACAATGTCAAAATTCGAAAGCAATAATGAATTGTCTACTTTTAATGATGATGTGGAAAAGGTTGTCAAGCTTGGGCTAGATGCGGTAGGAATAGCAATACATTTGCAATACCTCCGTAGCCCCATATTGGACACACAATAGGGAACATTGTTGCCGTATTTATTTACCCTTCTCATTTTTTATTAATGAAAATGTGTTATTCAAGACCACATGGAAGATAAAGCTCACTAGCTGAAACAATGACAATAACATTTTATTTTGTAAATATGCAACCTAGTCCAAATAAACCTTTTGAAGCAGAAGATGCTGACTCGCTCAACAATTTTCTGGAAAGGGGAGCACAACTTGTGGTTTCATTTGTGTTTTTGACACAGAAATAGGTCTTCTCTTCCACATCAGCTATTTCCTGTTGTGAGAATTATTTCCACATGAGCCCGTGGATATATGTACCTTTAGATTCCTGCTGAATGAAAAAAACATTGGATCTCCACACAGTGCTTTATCCTGGATGACACCATATTTTCGAAAACCTAATACTGAAAAATTCTTCAGGAAAAAACATGTAGTTGTGGAAAAAAAGGACAGAATGTCTACCTACTGTTGCACTTGTTCTTGGGGGAATTTTGGGGTAGTTCTAAATTACTGTGGAGAGTAAGTAAGATAAAAAGACTGAAAATCTAACAGTCTTTTTTAACAGCAAAAACTAAAGCCAGTTACGCATAATTTAGCAATTTATCATGTCAAACTCTTAAATCATTGCTCCCAGATGTTTATCTCCACTCATAACTCCATCTGAGCTATTCAGTGCAAGAAATAATGTGTTGTTGACTCAAGCAAGACAATGAAAGAACTAGTAAATTATTTGTTCACCTGATTCATTGAAAGTCTTTTATCAAAAGTCACGAGTAACACTGGCCTATCCTCCAACAAAAGTTCACTCACACTTGAATCATTTTTGAGTCACGGTCACACTTGAATCACACTGAATGGATTGAGTGGTTTGAATCAGAGGGAATGTATTTATAGACATCACATATAGTAGTTGCAAGGCTGCTGAAAAAATGGACTGATGAAAGGCCTTTTTAATATATTTTTTGAAATGTGACATCAGAGCTAATTGTGGCCAGTCTAAAGTACTCACATAAAGGACTTGCGAATTTCTGTGATATGTTTATTTTGTACGTATCAATATATTTGGTTTACCCATAGAAAGTAACTAGTTTTACATGTTTTCCTGTTATACTTCTCAGAAAACAGGAAATAGTTTGGATGTGTATTTCCAGTAATCCCATTTCCTGGGATTAAATACGTACATGCATACATGAGTGTGATAACCATTTCAAAACACTTTTGACCTGATGAAGATCCAACTGGGATGGAAACTAGGTCTGTTTCGATTAATTGTGTAGTGATGGAGTCAGTGTTGGAGTCAGGGGCAAAATCACATCATGAATGTAAAAGTTGTTAAAAGTTGAAACTACCAATTATTTTCACTATTGTAGGTTCTGAAAATTCTTTTTGTGATTAATTCAATAACTGTTTGGTTTACAAAATGTCAAAAATAGTAAAGGAAGTCCGTCACTATTTCCCAGAATGCAAGGTGCTATCTTGAAATTGTTGTACCAACAATCCAAATATTCCCTTTACTATCACAGAAGACTGTGGTTGGGTCACTTATCAATATATAAACTATTTGTTTCAGCTCAAAAAATGGCCCACTGTTATACCAGAAAAAGATACACTTACATGGGATTTTGTTCAACTCATTCATGAACTTGTCCTTCAGCTTGGAAAATGCCTCATCCTTCTCGCCGGTGCCCGGTCCGGCCATGTTGGTGGTGTTGGAGCCAGCTGTGGAGGAGGAGGCGGTGGTGGGCTCGGGCGGCGCCGCCGCCAGTGCTTCCCTTCGACTCTCATTCATTATGGCGATACTGGGCGGCCAGACAGATGCTGTACAAGTAGAGAAAGAGAAAGACCAAAAAGAGTGGGTTAGCTTTTTTTTGCCACTGTGACAGATGCATGTCAGACACAGTGAGCACACCTTGTCATGACTGAGTTGACGCAGACCGTGTGAGCAGCTGCTGGCTCAGCCTGGGTAAACATCAGCTGGGGTCCAGAATGAATTGGCCAGCATGCTGAATTCAGAACAAAGCTACTCACTCATTGCTTAAACTCCAGATTAGCATCACAGAGCAGAGATAAAATGATTATTTATTACTCTCATACAACGCAGACAGTATCACAGCACTGGTACTGGCTTAATTGAAATTCTGTGCTCTTAGAAGTCAACCAAAAGTACAGTTTATAATGTTGCAATGAAAGGAAGATTACTTGTCCACTATCTTATCACACCATGCTTTGTACACAACAGGTGTATTTACTTTACATAAAGGCCTTTTTGTGAGGGGGTCGAAGGAAACAATGTGCGGTTTATGTTAACCAGTGCTTTGTATACGTTTGTATGTTTTTATTTTTTATTTAACCTTTATTTAACCAGGAAGTCCCTTGAGATTGAAATCTCTTTTCCGAGGAAACCTGGCCAAGACATGTATGTGTAGATACAGTCATGTATAATGTACTGTATGTCGCAGCAGCCTCACCCCTGAACATGTTAGTCATCACCTCACTATCATCGTGGAAGGATGGTTGAAATACTACCAACAGAATGATACTATTAAATACTCTGTATCTTAGTGGTGTTATAAGAACCAAAATATATACTCCTCTGCATTTTTGCTTTATAAATAACTTAAACACTTAAAAACAAATAGGGCTGCACCCTATCAGGAGAACATTTAATTGTGGTTATTTTGACTGATGTTGCGATTGTGATATGATTCACAATGACTTTTGTATTTATATTCCATTTTCACTGAAAGTATTACAACAAAAAAATTCTAAATGATTATAATGTGATTTTTCTGAGGATTTGTACCAAATATTTTGCATTTTAGCAAATATTGCGCTCCCCGTGATTGGGATATTGCTATAGTTCATAAAATTTTGATTAATTGTGCAGCCTTAGCAAAATTCCTATTAGAACTTTTAACAGATTGGAATTCAGGTGGTCTGAGAGAAAAATAGACTTCAGCACCTCCTCTTGGCTCTTTATTCAGGAGTTTAAATAATTTAGGCAGTGATGGGAAACTTTGGCCAATCACAGGTCATTTCAGAGAGAGAAAGAGAAAGTGAGCGAGCGAGTGAATGAGTGAGTGAGTGCGTGAGTGAGAGAAAGAGAGAGAGAGAGAGAGAGAGAGAGAGAGAGAGAGAGAGAGAGAGAGAGAGAGAGAGAGAGAGACCGTTCCTATTGGTTGTTCTGGCTATTCTGTTCAGAGAGAGGTCTCCCTCTACTTGCTAGTTAAAAAACAATAGTTGGAGATTCTTTTTCCCCTTAGTCAACTAATCGATTCTTACAACTTATTAGTTTCTCTGTGTAAACAAGTATGTACTGGAGGATAAATCTACACATATTAGTTTTACCTAAATATTGTCATGCATTAAACAGAATGCATGCAATTTGGAGGCTGACACACTTAAAATAAACACATTTAAAATATACAGTTTCAAGTGTTGTGTAGTACATAGTATCATGACACATGGCTGTCGGGCAAAGCTGCAGCGCTGTGACAGATCTACTGCAAACAGGAACTATTTATTGTCCACTCTTTCTGTGCAGGTTATTATATGCAATTTGGCTCTGTCACCATAGCAATCAAAGAGGATAATGGCATACTAAAGTTGTAGAGCTTTTCCACTAGTACACAGTGAAGGTTGATGGCCTAATTCTCCTCCTCCATTTTCCCATTTATAGTATTGTTTCACAGAGGGCCTTGCACTGGTGTCGACAAAAACAATTTTAAAGGTGTTTATGTGATTGAAAAATCTAAATCTTGTCCACAGAAAGGCCTCTAATGATATCCGTTTTCTAAACCTCAAAGAGCTGAGTACAAAATTGGGTGGCAATTCATTGTAATATAATCTTTAAAAAAAGACGGAGAAAAAAAGCTTCAGAGAGCAGAAATCCAATTCATGTTTCTTCAAAGGTATACAATTAAGTTTGCAAAGGCAGCAAGGCAATTTCGACTGAATTACAGCAAAAATATATGAAGTGTCTTTTCAATATTTGTGCTTCTCAGATACAGTTTAACTATATCTGGACACTTTCTTTGGGCGTTCCATTCTCCGGAATAATAGACAAAGTTGATTTCTGATCGGCTGTTGGTCACTATGCAGCTTTCACAGAGTACTTGTGTGCAGCATATTCCCTGGTTTACTTAGCTCTGACTGTAGTTAGTAGGGAAGGGGAGATCATTTCTCATTCTCTGATCTGTATTCCAGATTTCCCAGCCAATCTGGGAATTCAGTCTGGCAACCAGCCACAACCCTGTTTCTATCAAAATCTAGGTTATCACTGTTACTGTTGAGACTACTGCCAGCAAGAAACGCAATCAGCTAGACTTATGAACAAAGTACATTTATCTGTACTAAAATTGATTGGCCATAACATACATGAAGGATTGTTCTTGGGAAACTTGGAGGAAATTACTTGCATTTATTTCAAGCTGTCAACTGGTAATTGGATCCCTGAGGCAATGAAGAAAACGCCTACTATATAGCTCAACTGCACAACAGCGAGTAGGCACTCTTGAATACTGTGATAAATTTCTGGTGAAGAATAGAGTTGGCATGTTCTTCCTGTGTTTGCGTGGGTTTTCCTCCCACCACCAAAAACATGCTTGTTAGGTCAGTGCCCCATGACCAAAAGGCACTGGCAAAAAGACTGGTGTCTGTCCTTGGGGATGCTCCTATAGGCATATAGGATGGGTTAAATGAAGATGATAAATCTAATTTCTTTGTGAATTACATGAAAGGCACCTTTAACCTTTTTACCAGTGATGTTGCGGAAGTTAAAATCCCATTAATATTCAAGGATCTTTGATTATTAAAGGTCTAATATGTAATATATTTACTGTAATAAATACAAAAATGATCAGATACTAAGGAATCATGATAAGCTGAAATACTATCTTTTCTAACAACAATGCTAATGCCAGTATTTTCTTCTTTTGAAATTTCCATTCTGTGATGGAATTTCTGTTTGTGTTTTGGCTTCTGTGTTGTTATCAGCTGCTCAGTTTGACAGCCAGGTCGGGTTGTCAGATATACCTGTAAAAACACATACCCAACTGTAACGTTAATACAGCCATGAAGGCAGCAAACAAACGAACAGGATGGACGGAGAATAGATAATTCTAAGCCAAGGAAGTGTGTCTGTCTGTCGGGCGAAGAGGACGGCGAGGTTGTTGTGTTGGTTCCTACCGTACTTGTAAGCCTAGGAAGTGTATGCGCCGTCGGGTGAATAGGATAGCGAGGTTGTTGTGTTTTTAGCAGTTCCTACCGTACTTCTAGGAAGTGTATCTGTCAGTTGGGTACAGAGCTCTGCGTGAGTACGGGCTTTTATGACTGTCAATATAGCCAGTATCTAAAATTAGCTACACCGCTGTGCTATGAAGTAATATCCTATTTTATGTGAGACAAGCATCTAACAACATTGTTGTGGATGCTGCGGTCTCAGCCTAGCAAACTCGTGAACTTTGACTCTGGGGAGGAGGGGGCAGAGGGGATGAATCCCTCCAGTATTTTGAATTTGTACTGCAGTAACTATTTTAAGCACTAGCTGTCAGTATTACATATTGCACCTTTAACCATCCAAGGTAGACTTCCGACGAGCTATGAGAGTGTGAAAACGATGGCCTATGCTTATGTAGAAGCCACAAGTCCATATGAACTACTACTGTACACTACCCACAATCCAAAAGTGTAACAAGGATGTCTCTGATTGGTGGAGCTTGTTATCGTGGAAAATGTTATCCACAGCCACAACGGCTAGTGCATTACTGCTACAACTGAACTCTATGATCATTACACAGTCGTGTACCTTTGCCTTTTTTTCGGTTTTCCAATATTTCTGCGCTGAATCAAACATTTTATGGTCATGATTAATTTTGTAGCTGGTTGGCCTAAATCCAAGCTCAAAACAAATAATAATTTTTTTGTGAATGAATGCAAAAATGTACTTGGTGGTCACTGTTGAGATCTATAAATGACATATTTCCAGTTACTGCTATAAATGTGGGTGAATATTTTTACCTCATAGTTGACAGACACCAAGAGAGAAACTTAAACGGTTATAACGTTATCAGTGCAGTTAAACCTGATTTAATCTGAAATATGGTTAATCCAAAATTTGTCCCAACCTTGAGGTTGAGATGCATTT
Organism: Percina caprodes; assembly: GCA_013375575.1. Lineage (NCBI taxonomy): Eukaryota > Metazoa > Chordata > Actinopteri > Perciformes > Percidae > Percina > Percina caprodes. The sequence continues at coordinate 4,701,125 of JABXJD010000007.1, read as the reverse complement.
AATCTATTTTAAGTTACAAGAGGATATAAACTTTGTTCAAGCACTTTGATGCTACATTGACATTATCTAAATATATAGTGAATATGGACTGTGGTCTGGTAAAGCCAGATTTTAAAGTTGTTATTTTGCGTCAGCAAGTGTAGCAACATAAAATGAATGACATTAATGGATAATGCACACTGCCATTTTTTCTATCAGTTGATTGTGCATATTTATTAAAGAACAGAAAGACTCTGCTGCAGCAAATAATACGCATCAACCTACCAGTCAGAACCATGGACGGCGGATGTTTGATGTGAACATCAAACAAACATGCTACTTTAAAAGTGAATAATGATGTAGTCACGTGACCGGCTCGACAGAGAAGCTAACTGCTATTCATTTCTGTGCGTCTTGTTTGTGAGCCACAGGCATCGTTCTTGCTGTTGTGTTCTTGTTGTGTCTCCCTCCTTCCCATATCTCCTCTTCTTGTTTTAGAGTGTCACATTTGATCGCAAGGAAGGATTGTGGAAAAGGTGCACTGTGCCTTCTTCGGTGTGTGTAGGTTACGTTTCTGTATGTTTTGCACTTTTGTTTGGCTCTTTGAATAAAAAAAAAAAAAGATGATCACAAAAAAAGTGAATAATGATCAGATAAAGCAATATTAATTATTAATGTCATGACATCAAACTTATACTTATAGTGTTCTACCAAAGGTATATGTATGGCAAATCAGATACTGTATGTACATTTGTCAGCAGACCAAAGTAAAATAAATCAAAAAAATGGCCAATACTTCCACATCTTAATCAATATCCTTTTGTGAAGAGTTCAAAAGACAAACACTGACAATCAATTAACCAAGACATTACATGATGTCCAACAGAAATTGCATTTGAAGCAAATAATATAGAACATCAAAGAACCAGAGGCAATAAGATTAAAAGTTGCTGTGTAAAACCATAGAGGAGTTATGGCGTCCTGAGCAGAGAATGAAGTCACACTCCCTGTGTGTGTGTTGTAATCCGAGTTTCTCGGTTCTTTGTTTTGATAGCTGGTTCGGCCGTGTGTGCATTTGACTGTATGTGGCTGTGAAAAAAAACTTGGTATTTCACATACTGGGGAACGGTCTGTGAGAGCTGTGTGGAGGCATCACAGCCAACTGTTTTTTGCAGTATTTCAAGTACATAAGCAAATAGTCTATGCACTTGTATATGTATACTTTTAAAATGACTGTACCGTGACTAATAACATATTTTTCTTTCATATAATTATAGACTTGATTAATATGTCCTAATGATAAGAAAAAGCAGGGTTTGTAAACAGAAGTCACATAGACTGCCAAGTAGCTCGTTAATTAGAGAGACTTTGATAAACCGTCATTTGTCCAGCTTAGTATTGGCAGCGGGGGTGTCAAAACAAATCTGATTTTCTTCATCTAATTTTCAATCTTATTCCCATTTATCTATACTATCAAGAATACCCAATCTTTAATTTCTTGGTAACACTGAGTTCAGCTGTTGCCTATTAACCAACCAATTCTGACGTCAGTGGATGGTGGCAAAATGACATTGTAATATACTGATAATCCCATTTTAGAGAGCAACAGCTTCTTAGTATACATACAGTATATCCTGGTTAAATATCTAACACTATAACATAAAGTTATTCTTAGGCCCATTGCTGAAGTCTACCACTGAGTAAATAAAACAAAGAGAAGCAGAATTAGTGGTGTTATGTCACCAGCAAGCATAGCTCAGTAGTGGCCAATTAAGCTGGATGGAACAATTAGCATCAGTCACCAGAAACCAGCAGGTTGAGCTGACTCGTAGTTAGAAACTTAGTGACCTCTGGTCCAGCACAGTGGTAGTCCCAGTGTGTGTGACAAAAGATAACGTTCTTGAGAAATAAACCAGAGATAAAAACACCTTCAGACCACTGCAATATGACTTGACCAGTAGGGCTGTCCCAACCATTACTTTTAAAACGATTAATCTAGCTATTCTTTCAATTAGTTGACTAATCTAATGATTCATTTTTTCGTATAATCTAACGATTCATTTTTCAATTATTACCCATTGCTCAATTATTAACTATTTACACAAACCATTTTTCACTAAGGTTCAAATCTCTATTTATTTAAATTATTTACCACTGCACTGTTAATTAATTTGTAGTGCAATCTGAAGACAGATGTAGGCTATCAATTCAACAACAAAATAGTCACTTTTAGGAGGAATACAAAAATAAAAACTTAAAGCAAAGCAAATGCAAAAAGAGTAGCCTGTATTGGCTTTTTTTAACAGAAGTAGGTAAAAAAAAATGAATAGGCTCTTGTTAAACATCCAAGCTCTTCTCCCTTTAATCTTACAGTAAGAATTTGCAATTTATCAACATATGAACACCAAATAAATCCAACAATAAAACACATTAACATTGCAAGTCACTTTCAGGAGTAATACACAAATAAAAAAACGTGCAATTTTTCTCTCTCCTTTCTAAGGGAATTATGAGCCCGAGCCCGATTTAAACCTGACAATTTTTTAATACGTGGGCCGTTATAACTGACGCTATAAAGGACGCGTGAGATATCTTAAACAATCTGACCTGGTTGTGCAAGGCAGTGCTACAGATGGGGGAGACGCAGCACAGTTTACCTCACACTCAAGTCTTTAACTGTAGTACGCCCTACTAAGTAGGGTAAGATCTAAGGTAATAGTAAATAATTTAGGTTTCAACAAAAAGTCAGACAAAAGTGGCTCCATGTGTAGGAGACACAATATACTCTTAGCAATGACATGGGCTGTTAAGGAGGAAAAAGACAACTGTTGCCAAGAGAAACAAATTACTGTAACATAAAGTATCTGTTGTTGTAGGATGTAGTAAAACTGTAAATCATTTGCTCGGTTTATACCTTGGAAACCGTGTCCAGTTAGCAAAGCTAATATGAATCGCTGGTTCACAAAGATAGTTCATTTTGCCTTCACCTTGCAACCACACATAATTAATAATTGTTCAGCTGTTGTCAACTGTATTTACACAATCGTCAGCCAAACACAAGACATGAGAAGCTAATAGGCTGACAACCACGTAAACATACTCTCGCCTGTAAAAGGGCTCATTTCAGAGTTTGCCTTGAACATCCTTACTTGTAAATGTAGATATTGTGTTGGAGTTTTAATTGCCCAGACAGACCATTCATGCAATTAGCACCAACATGTTCCTTTAAGCTAAAACATGACTTCTTTGCCCTATTTAATCTTCACTGATGTTCATTTATAACCATACAGACATCAATAAACCAGTGGAAAATGAGTATCAATCTTGAAAGAGATTCATGGTCTTGTTTAATTATCCTACGTGTAAGTTATCGCTATGGCATTCATGTCCTTACACAGTTCTCCTGTGCTTACATTTTCAGCTGCTTAAGTTGTGTACATTTAGTGCCACCAAAGCTAGTGTTTTTTATAATCCTGCTTTTATATCAATTATCACAGAGGACATACTTGTGATATATTTGTGTAAGAAATTTACCGCAGAAAAGATTCTCCTTGTTCTCTTAAAAAGTACACAGTCGCTGGTGGGATGAATCAGATTCTTTAATATGTGCGGCACGGGAGAAGACCTGAAGTGTTCTTATACAGTCCAATATCTTCAAGTCACCAAAAGGAAAACAGTTGCTGCATTTTACAACATACGTTTCTTGAAATCACAAGTCAAGTTAATGTATTTCTCAATACCCTTGGATGTGTATAAAAACTGCCCCCCGCCCCCCCAATGTTATCTCCTAATCATTTGTCCAGAAAAGATGGTCTTTTGATAATATGATACTTTAATTTCTGTCTCTCAGTTAAATACCTAAAACCCCTCAGACCTCATCAAACTCACTAATGAAATCAGCTACAATCTACATCTAAAATGTTACATTTTCCACACACTGTACTTTACAAACATATTACGCTGCTTTTAGTTTGCCTTACAAATGTCTTGATAAATGTATCTTGAATTTATCTTTATCTTTCATGTTCTTGAACTAACCATAACCATACTGGACATTTAAGACTATATATAACTGTAGACATGTGACATAAGCACACCAAAACCACTCAAATTAAATGATTTTTTTTTATAGATGAAATCAGTTTGATAAAACTAAGTTTTAATCTCTTGTGTTGACACTGAACTCTGTAAACAAAAGCAGTTCTGACTGAGTTGCTGGCATGAGGCGGCCCACTCAATCACTACAGGTTTACCAGCTGCTGCTTCCCAACAAACTGTGAAAGCATAATATCACTGCACTCTCCAGCTGTGATTTGAACACTTAGCTGGCACTTCTCTAACCACATTTTTGTCTGTCACTTGATTTCCAACATCTTTGTCTGTGACCAACACACATTTTAAAGGTGCAATATGTAATACTGAAAAGCAGTTACTGCAGTACAAATTCAAAATACTGGAGAGAGTTGTCTCCCCTTCCTCAAAAAACATTTCAGTTACCTATGATCGTTTGATTGCTAACATTAGCTCAAAACGCCATTACACTGACAACCTTTGTTGTGTTAGATTGGAAACTTGTATCCAGCAGTGAACGAACTTCGTTAAGTAGGTCCATTTTTACTTTACAGAAATCTCTCGTTAGCATCTTGTATACTACTTGTGGCAAAGTGACGCATGCGCAACACTCATCTTCACTTGTCGCGACGCAAATCTGCACTCGACTTACATCGGGGATCACTTTACTGGTTGTGTCTCAATTGTTTTTGCGATTATGTAAACCAATCAGATACTGTAGCTATATAATTCAATGTGAGTACACAAATGTTGAAATGACATAACATGCCCATCCCTAGTAGGCGTGATAAATTAATCTGAAGCTAATGCTTACCTGTTCAGGAGGAAATTAGCCATCTCTGTGTCCTTTTGGGGTCTAAACTGTCTCAATCTTTTAAATACATCTCCAATATTTACCCGGGTTTGTTACGTCTCTGTTCACGAAACTGTTAGAAACATGCCATTTTTTTTGTTTGTTTGCTGCTTTCATGGCTGCACTACGGTTACAGCTGTAGCGCACTGGGTTAGTGTTTTTACAGGTATATCTGGCAACCCGCACTGGCTGTCAAACTGGGCAGTTGATAATAACACAGGCCAAAACACAAACAGAAATTTCATCACAGAACAGAAATTTCAAAAGGTGAAAATACTGGCATTAGCATTGTTGTCAGAAAAAGATAGTATTTCAACTTTCCATGTTTATTTAATATCTGATGACGTATTGGGGTCCTTTTTGGATTTACCAGTATTACAGTAAATATATTACATATTGGACCTTTGAGATAGGTTGTGTGGCTAGCTGCAAAAAATAATTCCAAAGAGACAAAAATGACACTAACTAGTTTACAAAAAGTAAACCTATAATCTAATTTAACTCCATGTCCACGCTAAGAGTGGCAGTAAACCTCCTGCTGTGACCAAAGCAGCCATTGGTTACATCGGCCCTCTCAACCTCCCCCTTTGTTGCATGGACGCCTACGCATGTCCATGTTCACTCAGCCTCCCTTTGGTCTCCCTTTGAAATGCTGCAAGGTTAGTGTGGGGGCTGAGTCATTGAGAGGCATGCTTGGCGATGACAGAGATACTTCAACACAGGCGAGAACTTTTACGGAGCACAATGACGCTCTGCAGAGTGCATGTAGGAGGCTTCTTTTATAGAAACATAATTGATCATGCCCTGACGGTGGGCTGCACATAGGCTTTCACTCAATATTTCCAAGTGAGCTTATGGCTGATGTGAGGAACAAAAATGCTAAATTGATGGTTTACCAAGATTGTACAAGGATGTGTTATATACAAGGAGCGAGATTTTCAACAACAATAATTCAGCAGAATTCAGCAATGGCTGCAAATGTTTATATAAATGACACCATTCAGAGACATTTCAGAATGAGACATCTATCTGAATTATAACATTCCAAGTTTTTAAATCACATACATTTCCTTAGGATGTTGATGCTTCTGAATTTACAGATAACATGTCAATTAAAAGAAAAACTGAATGTGAGAGTGTGTGAAGGACCATCCATGGAGCCCGTTACGCCTCTTGCATCAGGCTTCACATCACTGGAAAAAATGAAAGCTCATATTTGCACCAGAATGACTACTTGGCTCTTCAAGCATAAAACTTCTGCATTATCTCCACTGTTTGCAGTACCTCACAGCAAGCAGTCCACTTGAAAAGCAAATGGATAACGCCTTATTTATCTTTATGGAAAACCTGAGAGCCTTGTTGACCTTTTTCCTTTTCCAAGAGTTGTTATCGCTATGTAATCATACTGCATATCCACCGCAACACAGATGTTTATGTCTGCCGTGTCTCTATTAGGACCCACTTTGAAGACAGCTTTAAGTAATGTTATTTTTACAAAATGGCTGCGCTTTCCCTTTCCCAGTCACACTGCAGCATGTCTGTTCCACTCCAATGTCAGGTGTCACATTCAATCTTCCCATATTGTAACCTGTGGTCGATATAAGCTAATTTAAGGAGACGTATTATGCTCTTTTTCAGGTTTATATACTGCATGTGTTTTGTCTTTCAATGAGAACATGTCTCCACGCTTTAATGTTAAAAAAACAACACATTATTGTTCTCATAATGTCTGTCTGAATATACCCGTATCCATCCTCTGTTTGAAACGCTCCGTTTTAGAGCCTGTCTCTTTTTCTGGGCTTTTTCAAGAGGGGGGCCCTCCTGAAAAAGCCCAGTCTGCTCTGATTAGTCATGTTTAAGTATCTTCCACATGCGCTCCCGGCATCTCTGCACCATTGCAGGCGGGAAAGGACTGTACTGTACTGTAGCGGCACTTTCTACCAACATATAGCACAGCTGTGACAACACACCCGTACGGATGTCCTGATGGCTCGTTTAAAGGCAATGTTTTATATATGGGCAGTATGCATTCCTCTTTGGATTGAGCGTTTTGATACTTTTAAAGTATTTAGTAATTTAAAAAAACGCACGTAGCCTGGACAGTCCTCAAAGAGACATGGGAAAGGGATCTTAGTATTAGACTGGATGATGAGGAATGGGACAGAATCTGTAGGAATATTAAATTATGCTTTGTCACGCGATGTGAGGGTGCGCCTCCTTCAGTTCAAGATTATACATCACTTCTATTGGACTCCCTCCAGATTGTTTAGAATTGGTTTGAAAGACACACCATATTGTAAGTAAGACAGAGGACAGCCAATTACTTCATGTCCTATGGTCCTGTGATAAGGTCCAGGAATTTTGGACCGGGATACATGATAACATGATAGGATTGCAGAGACTCAGGTTCTTTCAGCCCAAGATTATTGTTTTTTCTTAGAAATGGGTCAATCCTAAGTGGGGTGGATAAGAACATAAAAAGCTAGTTTAATAATATTTATAATATAATAATATATATATATATATATATATATATATATATATATATTGATCATAACATGTATTTTGATCAACATATCAAATCTCTGACCTGCACATGTTTCTTTCTTTTTCTTAAGAAACATTGCCAAACCTTTTTAAATTTGCTTTTGACTCATTTTGGGTTTTAGGTTTTGATCTTTTCTAATGATTTTCATTGGTCTATCAATTATTTTTTCCTTGCTTATTTTCTGTTGGATCTTACTGTATTTTTACAAATGTTTATCATGTGAAGCACTTTGTGACTTTGTCTGTAAAAGGTGCTATATCAAATAAACATGTTATTATTATTATTATTATTATTATTATTATGTTTAATGCTACTAAGACGCTTTGTGCCAAGGAGACACGTGTATGATGTTTATGGTATTCTTATTTACACACATTTATGGTTTATTTTGTTGAATGGTCTGGAATACTGTAGTCACTGTGTCATCTTTTCTTGATTTTTTTTCTGGGTGGGTGGTGATGATGAAGGGGGCGTTGTTAATGTTGCGAGTTGTATGCTTTGTATTTTGTTAAAAAAAATAAAAAATTGTTATTCACAAAAAAAGACATGAAAATCTCAGATTTTACAATATGGTACCTTTAAGAAAATATATACATTTTTAGAGAAACTAGGGTATGAACGGAGCTAACCTATTATAAAATTTCACAGTCACTTCCACCTTTACTACACTGCAGGATGCAATTCACTGCTTGTTTCCTCTTTCTTTTTTGGTCCAACCATCTCTTTGGAGGTGTGCCGCTCAGGTGCAAAACCCCAACCCAATTACAGAGCCGCCAGATGGCTCAGCAGGTCCCCAACCACAGTTGTGAAGCTGGCACACAGCTAGCTCCTATCACCTCTCTCTCTCTCTCTCTCTCCATCTTTCTCTTGAGCTCACTCTCTTCCTCCCTTTCTAACTGGGTCAGCTCCCTTGCTCTCTTTCTCCCCCTATCATTCCATCTATCTCCTCCATCATCCTTTCATGTTTTTTTTTCCCACACCAATAGATTTTTGTCTCCTCCAACCTAAGCAGTCGTAGTACACTTAACATGACCGTTTCAACAATTTAAAAAGATAAAAAACAATGTATAGATTAAAAGCAAACATGTAGATGTAAAATATGTCACCCCTTTCTTCAGTTCAGATTTAGACACCATGTTGGTATCATGTGGATTGCTCTACTCTCCACTGGTTCCAGTTTTGGCAAGCTGTCTCGTTGTGCCGGGTGTTACATCTCATGCTGTTTGAGGAAGAGATAAAGCTGCAAAAAAATCAGCCTAACCAGGGACTAATGCTGTCCATTTTGTCATCACATTCAATGTATGTCACAAATCAACTGTACAAGGGAGAGCAGGACACATAGGCCTTTTGCCAATACCACTTCCCTCTTGTTGTTTTATTGTGTTTCATGAGGTCATTACCTAGTAAATCACCAATTAAACTCATTTTATTAAGAATGATCTGCTAACTGTCGCAGAATGATGTGGCAGTTGTTATATCTCAGCCTAATTCAAAACAATTGAATACATGTATGCACAGACACCGCAGTAAAAAGGGATTGAGTCAATATACATAATGTAAAGACAGTATTATGCATAACTGGGGATGGTTAGTCATAATTTCTTAGCCTGAAGCTTATTAGAATTAGAATCAAATAGAATCATATGTAAAAGCATTATCTGCAATTACAGCTATTTTTTTTCTGACATTTTCCATAAGAGAATAAATTTATGAAGACTTGTACTGTGTTTTTTTAATATTTATTATATACTGTATATTATTTATTATATATATTTATTATATTTATATATTATTATATCTATATTATAACATTAAAAAGTAACATGACGTTACAATATAAACGGGCCTAACACAGTTTAAAACAATCTTTGACGTTGGTCAGCGGCAAAACAAGTTACAATGTAAGTTAATGGGGAAAAAGTGCTCGTTTTGCCACTGACAGGCTAAGATTAAGTGTCCGACAACATTATGGAAAGGACCCCTTCAGAGATGTTGAAAACCTCTTTGAGAACCAGAAACAGTTTTTCACATGTAAAACGGTAAACTATGTGTTTATTTTAACCAAAACTAGAGTTGTGATGGTTGGAAAGACAATCCAAAACAGCTTTTCATTTTATTTTGTTTCTGTTGACTTTGAATGAAGTGTATTTTTACGATGTTAAAATTACTGTTTATTTACATGGAGTCTGGTGGGTTTAGCGAACGCAATTTTGTGGATGTTTTTATGCTTAAAAAAAGGATCTTACTTTTTAAAAGAAAGGTTGACCTCCTTAGAGATCCTTTCTATAATGGTGTCAGGTACTTAAAATATAAATCTGAGCCTGTCAGTGGCAAAACAAGCACTTTTGTGAAGGTAAATACAAGCTGGACAATTGGCCTATTAACTTACATTGTAGCTTGTTTCGCCGCTGCAACAATCTTGCTTAATACTGCACCAATTTCAAAGAATGTTTTTTCCATCAGTCACTAAGACACAAACTAAGTGACTAACGGTATGATAAATGCTGATGATAAAATACAAGGTTGAAAATAAATGCTAGTTACCCTTTAAGTTAATAAACCATTAAAACACACATTAGATTAGCTGAAACATCCATTGTTACCAAACTGCTATCAAATCTTTAAATCATATTCCAAGTGAAGAAAGATGGGTTAATTAATTGTAAATTTTAATGAATACTAAATAATTCTGCTTCAGTTAAATTGATGTAAAATTTAATAATTTAAAATTGCAAAGGCGAGGTCACCATTCAAAGGCTGACCTTCTCTGTCATTTAGAGAGAGCGAGTAATTCAAAGGGACTTTTGACTTTTTAAACAGGAGAAGACTAATGGTGGCGTAAACGTTTCGTCAAAGACAAATCAAAAGCACAAATGCTGCCGTGGTGCAGGGATCAATAGTCTGGATCAATTGTGAAGTGCTTTGACTAAACAAGCCTCTCCAGTCTTACAGGAGCCAGAAATAAGCGCACACATTTGATTTGAATCAAGAATCAGTAGTTTGTAATCTCTTAATAACAATAAAATGCTAATGAAGTCATATTAAGTGCTTTCCAAAAATTAACTGTGACAGTTTTGATCATTTACTAGTGAACAGTTGCTAAGAGATGTTAAATCAATCACAGGTTTGATTATAATTCTTGCAGTGTAAAGTAATCCTCAGGAAGACACTTTGCAGATCTGGATAAACTAATAATCATAACAAGGACACTTTTTTGCGCTAACAGTTTAATTACAATAAATGACAAAAAAAAAAACTCAAAGCCAATTAAGGAATGTGTTTGCATGCATAATAGAGCGCTGCATCAAACAATTAACACCATTATGTTGAACTGGGGAGATATTCAGCACGTAAATTAGAATTTTTAAAAGTAATTCCAAGCTTCATAGACCTTTTCATTATCCAAAAGTTATAACTCACATGCTCTTTATTGAATGGATTTTGCCCTATGGTGTAGCATCAATAGTACATGTAGAAGAACAAGTGCCATTTAGGTCTGGCCTTAGTCATCGATGCCATCTAGCTAATGGCAGTAATGTTGTTGTTCAAGTGGGCTGAGACATGCTTTAATTACGAAGAATTCCTTTTGCATGAACACATCTCAATCCTTTGTATCTGCTCTGCATTCTGCCCAAACTCAGAATCATGTGCACATTTGAAGAAAAAAAAAAAACATATAAAAAAGATATGTCTGTTCATACACATTTGCTTAATTCCAGAAAGTTAAGGAAAAAAAGACTTTAACCAAAGTATAAGCCAAGAGCTGGCTTACTTTGTGCATGAAGATGTTACTAATGAGTCTTTTGGGTCATCCTAGTAGAAACAGCAATTCATGCGTTAAGCCTTAACATCCAAGTCCAGATGCCTTTTCGCTCTTTTGTGTCTGTGTTCACTTTCATCAAAGAAAAATATCCAGTCATCTGGCGTCAAAACAATTGCTGTGTCAGTGCTGCTTCACAGGAAGAAGAAAAACTTCAATTTATGAAGTCAACTGGCAACAACACACGGCAAATTTCAAACCCGTTCAGCCAGATAAACTGACAAGAACGCCCATGAAAAAAATCCAAAACACTGTTGCATTGATGATGCATGCAGGAAGAAAGCCTAACAGTGCACGTACAATTTGGTAAAGTGCACGAGGAGGACATGAGTTAGTGAACTGGCACATTAATTACTGGCTGTCAGTCAAGAATCCAGCACCATCTGCTTGGACACACACATTTGTAAGAGGATATTTCCAGATATTGTGGTCTCACACACACGGGGGGAGTCTCTTATGTATATAATAAGTCCCATAAATGATTGTTAGGTGAGCTGCCTGCAAAGAACAGAGATAAGAGGATGAGGAGGCCCCGTGGCCACTTCCTCTTGTCCAGTGCAGCCTCTTTACTCACCTGAAGCCAATCTCAGGGGGTAATGGAACTGGAAAAAGTTATTAACCCCGCTTTGCAGCAAGGGCAGAACAGCTCTATTAAGCCAGTGCACAAAGATTTCCTATTTTCAATTACTGCTTCCAAAGCGCTGAGGAAAGTTAGAAAAAGACTTGTTGTCTGCCAGAAAGAACGACTCAGGGGGCCACAGATCTCAGCAGCTCTTATCATCTAGTCTTTTTCCTCATACAGGATAGGTCTGACACACTCCCTGAGTTGTTGGGATAGTTCAGTCTATTTATATGACAAACATCACAAGGAGGCACACCCACTGGAAAATGGCTCTGTCAGCACGGGCTAAATGAGAGGCTTGGGAGTGGGACCTGATAGGGTCTTACCTTGAGATGCTGAATCTGGCATTAAATGATGTTGCTATGATTTGAATCAATACCAAGACACTAACACATTTAAAAAGAGCTGTCTGTAGGCAACCCAGGTGCAAATAGACCTTTCACAATTCAGAAATAAAACTAATCTAAGTCTGACACTGTCATGCCCTTTATTAGAAGATAATGATATCTTCATAATGAGTGATGAAAGTGAAGCTGATTTCTTTACGCAAAGCCCTCAAAGTTTTTTTTCCAAAAGAGGCATGGGCTGTTTCAAAGTGTAACTGAAAAATTACTGGTACCGTTAAATGCAACATTGTTATTTTTTTCTTTTGCTTGACTAGGCATTTATATACTGTAGGTTCATAATGGCTTAATCTACTGTCAGAAGTACAGAACATAGAACACAACTTTTTTTCAAAATCATCCTGTTTACTAAAATTGATTACTAAAGGGTTTGCTTGGCTCCACAACATTATACAATAATGTTAAATAAAGGAGAATGCATGAAACAGTTACAGAATCTAAAATATTTAAAGTTGAATGAATATGCATACAAACAACTTAAACATTGTTTCCCTTTCAAAACATCATAGTTGTAAGATAGTTGTATAAATATAAAAGTGGGCAACTGAACATAGCTCCTGTGTCAGTCTCCTTCGGTGTTTGAATAATGTTAGAAGGTTGGCGGACGTATTTCAGCGAGGAAAGACATCTTAAATCCAATTGTTTTAATCACTGCTCTGAACCGTCTTTCCGTCTGTTCAGGGGACCGTAGCTGGATTGTTGGTGCGTTCATAATGTTGCTCCGCTGCATGCTTGAAGTGACATGTCTTTAACGTTAGCACGGCTGAGTAACGTTAGCACGGCTGAGTAACGTCAGCACGGCTGAGTAACGTCAGCACGGCTGAGTAACGTCAGCACGGCTGAGTAACGTTAGCACGGCTGAGTAACGTTAGCACGGCCAAGTAACGTTAGTGCAACCAAGTAGCTGAAGTTAGAGCAACGGGCAACAACAGCGTCTAAATCATGTCTGATTTTTTATACATAAAAAACTTTGGAACAGCAAATGGCACCTCTCTTGAGTATACATTGTGCTTGTTTATTTTCGGTCTTTCTTCATCCTCTATCTATCTTTTCTCTTCTTCAATGTGCAGTAGCGACCGGAGCCTCTCCCACAGTTAACTGGCTGGACGTGGTTACGTGCTTAGTTAACTGCAAGGCTGGAGGGGTCAGCGGGCAGGTGGGCGAGAGCCAAAGCTAATACAGCAGTGCCTGGGGAGTCATGTCTGTTGGAATCAGTCTGATGTGAAGGGCAAGGCCAGGGGCCATTGTGTGAATACTGGTAGGTGAATCATACAAAGAAAATGAGGCTATTTACTCAACCATTTTCTGCCTCTAGGGTCACCCTTCAGGGAAGTCTGCTTGGTAACCACTGGCCCCGTGACAGGCTGGGAGAGGCAGGAGGTGAGTGATGGTTAAGGAGCGAGACTGACCTTAGAGCAGGGCAAGAGATGTACTCCCAGGGGTTATAGAGAGTACTTCATTCTGTCAAGTGGAATAAGGTTTAAGATTTAGGACTGTGCTTGTAACCCAAAATAATCTAAGCTCATAAGGGTTTTTTATGTTTAATTTAATTTTATTTTTTTTACTAATTGTGATAAGATATCACAATTAGTTATTATTTTGGAGTGATGTAGCTCAGAAACAACCTAAAATAAATGCCCTGTAGCTTTGATTTTATTTAGCGTCCACCCTTCAGCATCTTCTTCTTCTTCCCGCCTACTCCTTCACGCCTCCCTCTGCAACACCCTACCTCCCGCAGGGCTCCGCCACAGATATCACAACTGACACGGTTAATCAAGGCTAATAATCATGAGGGGAATTGTGTGAAGTTGGGATTATCCCAAAAGAGAGCAACTAATTTCAGAATAGCAAGGGTCATTATCACCTGGAGTCTCCACATTTTAAAGGCCCTGAAAACCCACACAGGTATTTTCAGTGAATCTGACTGATTAGACCTCCTCCCAGGACTGTGTGAGTGTGTATAGATTGATTGCTTGAGATGTTCCTGGGCCTTTTGTTTGTTTTGTTGCACATGTTAGGGCAGGACAAATGACAGCTTTATCGTTCTTATTGTTAGAAAAGATTTGTGATCTAATGAATTCCCATCCAAGCTAGGCCTGAACTATTTATCGCTATAAAATTGCGATCTCAATTTACCCCTGTTCAAGATTTGATTTTTAAATAATTTTTGTTTTAATGACTTTGATCCTCATTTCCAAAAATCATTGAAGCCTACAGGCTTTTGGTGATGCCAATGTTTAGTTTTCTGTTTGTAATGCCAATTTGTTTTGTTTTGTCATGGTTCATGTGTGCAACACCTCTCTGTCTTGTGAGAAAACAATCGTGATCCATATTTTTCCTTCAATTGTCCAGGCCTAATCCCAGCTCACACCCAACACTTTCCTGTGGCCTGACTCAAATGATTTGTTGATCATTAGTCCAAAACAAGTTTTAACTTGCACTGACATTTTTAGAAAAGACAAACAAAACAAAAAAAGTGCATATTCTGTTTTAATAATTTTTTTTTTTTTACTTGAAAAAGATGGATGGACTGTGCAACTTTAAAGAGTTTATGTAAAGGGGCTACAATTACACAGTATCAGAATTTATTCATTAATTCATGTGAGAATGTGAATTTCAGATCTTAATCAGCAGCAAAGAATTCTTCACACAAAACTCCTTGAATCTAATTAACACTTGCAACAGATTGGTGATCTGGTGATCTGATTTCACATATGAGTCAGGATGATGATGAAGCCCCTATTTTTTAATGCACACACAATCCCACACAAAGCCGACTTGGTTGCTTATCCCATTAAGGTGTCATAGAGTGATGCGAGAGTGTGATTGGAAGGTGACAAATTACTCAGCTTCAGAAATTACAGTCCAAGTAGCACCAATCTGCCATTTCAAGCAGATGTGAATTCAGTGAAGCACGAATGAGATGATGACGAGGAAATTACGCTTCAAATGCTAGCTTTTACATTAGCGTCCTGACTTTTCCCTTAATTCATGTATCTCTTAATGGTGTCTGTTTCCTTTGATGTTTACCCTTTCTCTAAATCCGTCCAGTAGAATAACATTCCCCCCATTGGGCATCCTTTCATATGCTTACAGCCTCTCACAACATTACCACCCACACACTTTGTTTGAAAAGCAGCCTGCCTGCCAATGTCCAACTAGCTCAATTAGTGTCACAAAATTACAATTTAGTTTTGCTCTTTTCCACCACCAGCACCACAAAGTAAATAATGACATCAAACATACACAATGAATATCTAGTGAATAGGAATTTGACCTTTTGAAGAAGCGGCAAAATAAAAGATAGAAAGCTATCATTTTCCATCATTGAACTTATGTGAGCTATCAGATCGGATCCTACCGGCACTATCATTTAACAGCCTCCCTAAATCATACTCCACAGTGTCAGGGGTGGCTTGAAGAGAAAGTGTGAAATCATTGAAAGTGGTGGCAGCTTGACAGATAACAATGTGAGGGTGACATTGAAAGAAAAAAAACAAAACAGGCATTGTGACCAACAATCTTTCAGCTCATTGTTTGTCATCAGGCATCTCAATCACTGCATAAGCATGAGTTTTGATTTTCTCATTTGGGAGAAGCTCTTTCATTTGCAAGTGTGCTGTTATCGCCGTGACCCCAGGTTGCGAAAAGCTCCAGTGACATAAAGAGATAGAGTGAGAGTGAAAAGAAAGAAGAGACAGATGTGTGCTTTGATATAGCTCATCCTCATAGTTCAAATGTGGGATATAGCACAAGTGTTTTTAGCTACAGAAAATTACATATGGCACACACTTGGTATCATGATCATTGATGGTATCACAAAAACTTGATACCATCAAAAAGATTTCTGTACCTGTGAGCATCAAGTCTGTAGCTTGGGATCTGATGCAGCAATGTCAAGACGACGAAATTGGAAAGAAATTGCTCTTGAATAATATAGTCTGCAGCCATGAATGTGCTCCATCTCTGTATTGCACTATGATGGATGTTTGGCGAAATACAGAGGGTAAAAAATGGGACAATATGCTCACTGCCTCCAGGCTTACAAAGTTGTCCCCTGCAGATTACTTTTTTTTAATGCTCTTTGCTACGAGACAATTACAGCTTGAACCAATGATCATTTTCAATTAACTGGTTATTGTTTGGTCTATAAAATGACAAAACGGTCCAAGTTGATATCTTTAAATTGCACCAGCAAAAATAGCACCAGCAAATCCCATTTGAGAAGCTAAAAGCTTTAAGCACAGCTTAACATGTGGAATTTTTGCTTAAGAAATGACTTAAAGCAATAATTAAACAACAATTAAAAATTGCTGAATTGATCAGTTGATTCATTTCCTGTGATTGTACATACAAAAGCTTTTTCTGTAAGCTTTCTCTTGCCTCGTCAGGAGGCACAAGGGAGACATCAGTAAACATGTGACACTGCATTGCTTCAGACAACGACCAGCCACTATCTTCTAACCCCTACAGTCAACTTACTGGTCTTGACACTTGGAGACAGAATCATACATGCAATCATGATCGACGCAGTTTTGGCAGACATGGCTTCGAACCAAAACATCTGTTGTAGTAGTACCTCCAGGCAACAACAGAGAACCCTCCCCACCTCCCTCAACCCACATGATAATTATCACTGCTGGCTGTGGCCAAGCTATATACGCTGCCATGTCCATTCAGCGCTTCACTGACTTTTGGGTACTGCATGGTCCTGTGTTTAAAATAAATGAGGTCTATGGGGATGTATGTTACATGGTTCAGTAAATGTATGGACATTGAGTACACTGAATGTGTATATATATATATATATATATATATATATATATATATATATATATATATATATATGTGTGTATATGTGTGTGTGTGTGTGTGTGTGTGTGTGTGTGTGTGTGAGTATATCACTGCAAAATGTTATTTTTGTAATGGGAGCTGTCTGTGGTGCTGAAAAGGCATATAGTACTTTACAGGAAGAGTTACTCTCATAGAAATAATCTTTGGCAGAATTAAACCAGACTGGATGGAACTTAATGACCATTTAATTTAATTAATTTGTCTAGATAACAATGCACTACATACAGCGAGAGGTAAGAGTGTAAGCAGCTAGTTGATTTTGAAGGCACTGAAAACATGGGGTTCTATATTAACACAGTTTTCTACAAAGTTTGATTATTTCAAATTTGTCTTTTTTGTCTCATTTGTTTGAAGTAAGCTGGGCTCAGTTGGAAAAAAAGTGTATGTCCACATACTTCCAATCAGGATTTATTAATATTTGACTCCAATTCTGATCTCAGACTAGGCCACTGTCAATCAAATGTGAACAAACCTCACCCTCTGGCTTTCCAACAAAGTTTCAGCTGCCATCTTGCTTTTGTTTGGCTCTGCCAACTCATTACACAACACGTATTAAATTATTCCTACACAAAAGCACTGCCACTGCATTTGTAACTAAGTAAACTCCAAACTTTGCAGAGAACTGCATCTGACAAACCACCCTCTCAGAGTGGATCAGGCCCAAAACCCCAAACACATACAATTTGCATCCTTAATTCCAAATGGACTAAGGATATATTCATGTACTCTAAGAAAGACTAGAGTCTTACATTTTTTGTTCTAGCTGGATTTTTAGCTCCAATTAGCAGGGAAAATGAAAAGATAAGTCTTATTAAAAGCTCTATCAGAGATTGTTAACATACTTTTAAGTTTTAAGGTTCAACAAATGGGGCAGAAAAAGCAGAAGACAAAATCATGAAAGTGTCTCCAGGGACAACGCCTAAAACGGCAGTAGAAATGTAATTCCTATCGATCTGACTCGGTTTAAACAGCTCACTGACTGGGGTGTTAAGCTGGAGAAGAGAGTGCCCCCTGAGGGAGATAAACAGAGCTGCAGACACAGAGTGACAGGGCTGGTGGAGTATAGTGGAATAGCAAAGGAAGGAGGAAGAGCTGCCTTTTTCTCTTGTCTGTCTCGTGTTCAGGTCAGATCACAGGGCTGACACTGGACTTGTACTGAAGCTGAAAGCAGGGTCAGGAAACTGGCTCGGTTGGTGTAACGTGCCTCTGAAAGCAATTAGGAGGCCAATTACTTTCTTCTTATGGAGGATGACATGTCAGGGCATGCCAGCTCCAGTGTGCAATCCTTCCTGACATCCGTCCCCAACAACCACACCATACTGATGCTTTTCATTTCCCCTATTCTGGTGAGAAAGCAGAGCAGCTGGCCAGCTGGGAAAAAAAAAACCCTCAACAACACAAAGAGGAAGTCCAGAGGGATTGCAAACTATCAATACTTGTTTTTGTTGGGTTGAGGCAGATGGCCGACCACCTAGAGCCAGCTTCTGCTCATTGGGGGTGTGGTCTAGACCTACTCTATCTGTAAAGTGTTCTGAGATAACTTGTTATAATAACACTAAAACAATTAAATTGAATTGCTTAGCAGTTCCCAGCAATAACATGTAATGAATAGATGTAGATATAATGAGCAAATGAAGCATAAGCATAAGCAAAAGCAGTCAAATGTCTTTAGCGGTTTATCACCCTGTCAGTTTTGGCCTGATTTTTCTAAATGTCTTATTAAAACCAGAGTAGTTTCAATTTAATTAACTTAGCATGAGTGCCATTTGATTATTCAAATTATGAGCGGTGACAATGTGAGGCTGCATGTGCTGCTGTGATAATTCTTATTTAGGGTAAACAGCAGGAGATTTGGTAGATGGAGCTGGATTGGAGGGATATTTTCCCAGTGAGAAGTCTCAGCAGTGAGCCAGTTTGGCACAGGGGCAATACCAGTAGGCCTCCACTAGGCACTGGGCAAACTGTCGTGTCATTCAATTGTGGCCCAATCCGATAAGACAGAGAAGAGGCCGGTGGACCACCGCCACGCAGAGCCAAACTCCAGGGCTCAGTGGAGGTCAAAGCACACAGGAGCATGCTGTCCAAATCCTCACTGCTGTTCCCCAACTGACAGGACTCGTGTGGCTACAGTACGGGGCTGGAAAGAAGCAGGTTTAAAAAAAAAAAAAAAAAAAAAGATACAGATACTTTCACAGGCATTTCTTTTCAAGGTGTAAAAAATACATTATGTTCAACTTTTCCTGACTCGCATCCTGTATTCAAACAAGTGATTTAACAAAAAACAGTGAGTGGCAGCACAAAGCTTGACTGAAGTGTCTTTGCTAGTTTAAGACGGAAGCAGTTGTCAATTTCCCGTCCAGCACCCATGTTGTTTAAATAGCAAATGCACCTGTGCCCATTGGCACGCTGGTCTTACTGGGAGGTGTGTTCTGGTGTATTTTTGGCATATTGCCATCTTGAGGCAGCGGAAAGTGATCATGCCACTGACCAACAAAAACCTGGTCTAAAGTCAATAACGCAGCTATTCCTTGTTATTTTAACAGTGCATTATTAAAATGCTCCTAGGGTCATGCACAGCATGCGCACACTATGCTTGTTACACACACACAGGGAAGCGCAGTAGCACACACACGCAAATAATTAAAAACATTTCAATGTGAAATAGTATAATGACACCTATGAATAGGGCCCTTAATGATTGCATAGGTATATAAGTCCCCAGAGTCTATTTTAATGTCCCCAGCATCTATACTTAACTGTTGGTTTATATTAAACACCATCAGCTTGGAATAATCCACATGACAAACTATTTGAGAAAGCTGTCACAGTACGAGGCTTTCAAACACTGCATTCAAAATATGCTTAATAGTGACTGTAATTATTTGAAATAAGCGAGGATATTTCTTCTTTCATGTTAATCAGGTTGTGTTTTATTGTGCTACACGTCCTTGTTGTAATCTGACTGTGTGTGTTTCTTTTTATGCTGCCAATTTGGCAAGGTCTCAAGAGAAATAATGTGTCTAAACTAAAGAGAGTTCCTAGTTAAATAAAGATCAAATAAATTGCCATTGGTTATGCACTGCTCCTACCTGCTGCACGGGCCTTGGCAATTGATTTCCCCCAAACCAGCTCATCCTGCTTTAGTTTCTTTGTTATCATACTTGCCCGTGGCATCTGCCTTGTGCATTTTGTGTATCTCATATTTCATAGTAGACATGCTTCTGTTGGGCTTTGCTATCGATATCCCTTTGGGGATATTTTTGGGCTCCAAACTGAACCTCCCACAGTTGCTTGGACTCACTGGGGAACACCAGCAGGAGCAGAACCTATTCTGCAAGATACACATGTATAACCAATTATGAAAAATAACAGCTCCAATACTCTCTGACATAATCAATAATGAATGAATATGAGTGTTTGTCTGCATGCTGTAAAAAGGGAGAGCCATGACCATTACGTTTCTTTAATGTGTATTTTCAGTAATGAGCATAATAGCTACAGCACTTTTCTAACAAGCACTAAAACCACCATTATTGAAGCAGGGAATAATAACAACTTCATATTGTAGTTACAACAATTATTATAATATTGGGATTTATTCTGCTAAGCCATATAGTTACTGAAGGTAGAAACAGTTTAATTGGTTTCTACAGTAAATGACACATCAGTGGGTTTGTGAAAAGAAACCTTTGGTTACACATATTATATTACAGCCAAATATATGTATTTTATTCCCCCCCGCCTCTCTAATTCATTAGAGGTATTTCTCCAACATTTTTATCAACAACACATCCACTATCCCCCTGCCACGCTCTGAATCCCAGGCTACAGTTCTCTTTTGTCCTCCTCCTCTCAACTCTTCATGTGTGCAGCCGGATGGAGCAGTGCTTATTACCGCAGATCTCAATGTGATTGGACCTGCCCTGATCCACCAGGGGGACCCAAATACTGTAAGCATGGGCCTTGCCTCGCCTGCTAAGCCCCAGTGACCTTGGAGTGAGGTGCAGCGCCCTGGGAACTCGTCGAATGAACAATCTGAGGTTGGGAGCTGGGCACAAACAGAGCATTACCATCTATAATGCTGGCTTTCTACTGTGCCTATCCAGAAACCTTGCAGCTCTACCATCTTCTTTCATTTCATCCTGCCAGGGAGGGGGATCTCTCTCCATGTGTCTGTGCAATCTGGCCAAAGAGGAAGAGACCAGAGTACATGAATAAAGGGACTGATTTGCCCCAGGCAAAGCAGAAATTGGTCCATTACGGGGCTCCATTTGAGATCAGTGTGGGAGGGAGTGGCAAGACCAAGCACTGGAGGTTTTCCCTTTTTGCTTTCTTTTGTCTCTTCCATTTGAACTCTGGGTAGTATATGTTACAAAAAAAACTGTGAACTCCAAGCATAAAGAGTGTGAAGTATGAAATATGTTTAACTATTAAATAAGATGAAATATGAACTCTAACTCTAAATGCCGATGTATGACCTTGTATATCCTTCTTATAATAGCCACCTTTAGGGCTCATAAAAGATTTTCAAATTGTACCATGTAGTACAATATCACTTAATTTAAACTTAAGTAGAAAAGAGTAACAGAGCAAGTATTATCTAAAATTGAATATACGAAATTAATGTTGATAGTGCATTCAGCTCTGACTGGCTGCGATTAGAGAGATGGATCACCTCTTAAATCAAGCAAAAATGATTTCATTACTGCACTATGAGCTTTGCAGCTGCAGTATAAAAGCACAGTTCACTCAGCTTTTTCTCTTTCTATAAACAAAAGTTTCAACTGATGAGAAGTAGGCCCGACCCGGCACAAGCTCTCTCTGGTGATGCTGAGCACCATACAATCAGGCAGCATTGTAGTTGGAGTGGGACCCTCTCTTGCATGATCATTAGGTAAATGGAGATGCAGCATCGGAGAGCATGCTGTGTTATTTGCTGTGATTTTTCTTCGTTTCACAAATCTAGAAAAAGTGGCATGCTATATTATCTATGCCGCTGTGTTATCGTCTTTGAAATGCTAGGTTTTACTCTCCCTTTAATGACTCTTCCTGGATACACATGGAAACCAGTTTGTGCTTCAGTATGAGAAAAACATTATCAAACCACACAAATTGTGTGAAATACTAGTGTTCTGCTCTAACTTTATGAAAGACGATAACCTTGAGAAGAAAGAGTAGAGCAAGATGGAGGCCAATCTCTCAACTCAACTAAAATTACAGAGGCCATCCTCAATAATGACTGCACCGAAGTAAACAGAATTAATCAAGATTACTGGACAGGATACGTTGAAGGTGGCTCACTGTAGGGAGAGAGAAAGGCTGATATTCCGCAGTAGTTGTGAGCTTAGTGCAGCTCAGATAATAGGTGATTTATAGAAGCCATTAATAGTGAGAGGCAGCCCACACATCTCATTACACAAGTTAGATTGTTTATAGTTGGTATAAAAAGCTGTCCCTCCGGTGTTATGCATGAGGACATGCAAATACAAGTGCTGCTTTATATAAAAGGTCAAACTGATGCAACCAATGAAAACCTAAACACATCATTCAGAGAGAGAAAATAAGGACATATTGCAAAGAAGGGCAACATGGCATCATACTATGACTTGGCTTAAGTGATACTGCCTCAAAATTTCCACCCCCATGTTTGATCATGTTTATTGTCTTCAGCCATCTGCAGCTGATAACCCTTGACTGAACAAGCTGTTAGTTATCCCATGAGGGAGTGTGGACAAAAATCTCCACTTGTTCAGAAATGACTTCACTGTGAGAAGGCACTACTGCGGGCCATCCAACAGAAAGAGTCAAAAATCTACTCAGATGTCAAAAATGATACCTTTATTTATTTTATTTTTTGCGATACCTTAATATTTAAATTAGAAGTAGAAGCAGCTTGTGTGGCAACATTGCTCCTGAGGCTCTGTTGCTAACGTATGGACTTGTGGAACTGAATCTAACCATTGTGATTTTATAAGTGAGGGAAAAACAGAAACCAAAGGATCAATCTTAAAAAGGGGAATACCCAAGAGGGCAGCAGCAGCATCAGCATCAGCAGGTCTGACACGGTTGTTTCCACCAGCTGGATAAGTTCTTGTGACATTTAAGGGAATTAGGTGGTCTTAGGAAAAATGACAACCGCTTTGTCTCTGTTAAAGAGCTTAGCAAAGACACTGACAATTTGTATAGCTTTTGTAAGCTTTGAAGACACAAAGGAACATCCTTACTCGTCTGGCGGCTCTTAAGTGCACCACTAGTTGCCGTGACTTGAGGCTCATCATTTCTCTCTTGCTTCATCGATGTCAGATTTAACAACACAGGCTGCTGTGACTTTGAGAAATGACGCAGAAATAAAAACTAATACCAAATAATTTGTGTACTAAAGAATGTTAATATATCAAAATACACGTATGACCATATGAATGATATGCGCTGGGATTTCTTCAGCAAAAGCTTTCATGTTGCCGCTAAGTTTTACACAGACTCAAATTTCCTTAATTTCTGTCTAATTGGACTACTCAAAGCATCCTCTAGCTCCATCCAGATGTCTGCTGCTTCCTCAATAAATCTCCTAAATTGGCCTGATTTGTTGTGTGTGTGTGTGTGTGTGTGTGTGTGTGTGTGTGTGTGTGTGTGTGTGTGTGTGTGTGTGTGTGTGTGTGTGTGTGTGTGTGTGTGTGTGTGTGTGTGTGTGTGTGTGTGTGTGAGGCCGCCCTGTTCTGACATTCAGCTGTGGGCCAACAGTCCAGACTGATTAGGCAAAGGGAAACCAACTGCCAGCACTACTTCATCCACTGTCAGGTGTTGACAACCTGCATAAACATTGAGTGAAAAGTGTGGCACACCTGAGGGGGCAAAAGCCAGCATGAATGATCTGAGGAGTCACTCAGATAAGAACAAGTTTGACTTTTTTTGAAGGTGAAGGGGAAAACACTTGGTTGAGGACATTTACGTCCAGGAAGAGGCTAAAGAGCAACTTGAGGTTACTTCTCCCGTCCTGTAACCTCTGTTCTCTAACACCATTAACGAGAGGTTGCCATTGCTCAAATTGAAGAAGAAAAAGTTACAATTTGAAAGATCTGTTTTGTTTCACTTTGCCAGTACCCATTGCGATAAGCTAATCGATTAGCTGTAATGCAGCTTTATTTTTAGGGTCTCAGTTTCATTTGTTTTTCAAGTTTCATCGTCTTTAGTCATTGCTATTTTCTTTTTATGTTCGGCCATAGTAACCTTTTAAACTAAATCCATTTGGTGATTTTATCACTTTTTACTAAATTAAAGTATCCCGTATTCTTTTTTCTGTAGAAACTTTCCATGAACAAAGCATATGAACTGATGCAGTTTGCAACGATAGAGTAACTGTGTTATGATTTATGCAAATCAATTGAATCCACTGTAAAGAGCAAGCCTATTTTGGATGACTGACACAAATATGATTGGTCTATTAGCCTATCAGTCATGCTATTAAGGTCTGCCGTTGTGAATCAGGCTTGATGGTTTGTGATTGGAGACTCAAGCATATTGAGCTCATTAGCCACTACGTTCTCAGCAGATCTGTCCAGATCCAAATCAATGAGCTCCACCTTTTAAAAGGACTATAACAGCTTTGAGCTTTGGAGCAGCAAGGTCAATGCAATGCCAACTTCCCCCTTAAATTGCTTGAGACTGACTGCTAAGAGAACTGGGTGGCAATATCAAACCGTTTGGATCCTCGCACTGTTTCACAGCATCAAGCAGTCTTGCTCACACACACATCTGCAAACATGAATTATTTAACAAGGCAGGTTATAGTGATCTGTAGATAATGTAGAGGGCCTCCGGTCTTTATGTACATAGCCGAAGACAATGAATCCTGAGCATCCTATGCTATCCTGTAATTATGCATGCAGAAACTAATTTCCCACAAGGGAGAACATTGTGCGCCTGGGCTATCTCTCTTGCCCCTGTAGTGCTATAACAAAACTGGGATAAAGTGTGTGTGTGTGTGAGTGTGTGTGACACACACACACACACACACACACACACACACACACACACACACACACACACACACACACACAGAGGAGTGCTTCCCTCCAGGCATATCTCCGTCAGTACACAGAAAAATGTCATTATGGTGAAACAAATAAGTCCTCAGCAGCAAATCAGCCTGTCTCAGTAGAAGGCGCTCTTTTATGAACGTCTGGACAGTATTAAATGACACAGAAACCGACACTGCCGCTTAGTCCACCAGTGGTTCTGGATGAGCCTCTTGATGTGTGTTGAAAGCCATAACAAGTTCTAAAACTCGTTTGGTCTGTAAAATGTGCTTTTGATGGTTTCCCTGAGAAACAGTGCGCGGCTCGCAGAGCAGGTCTGTATTTTCTCAGAAGTGGTTTGCCATGCCTGACATGATCCTATTTTGAATGGTCCTCTGTGGTAATAAGGCCATTTGTCTTGTGCAAAGGAGAGAGGATCTATAGTTGTCATACTCCGAGCTGGAGATACATGTGAAAGGCTAAGACTTTGCCAGTGACTTTGCCATTTATGCAGTCAAGTATTTCCTCTCTTTGCTCTAGTGTAAAAGAAAAGAAGAAGAAAAAAAAGAAAGTTAGCGTCTGGAAACAAAAAGGATGCAATTAAAACCGCAGACTTAAACGCAGATGTCTGTTATTAAGTGTCAGCTAAAAAAAATGACATGTATAATATTTAGTTACTTTGCAACACTTTAATCAACTACATGTCAGAATTTTCGCCATGCTCTTTAGCAGAGCGTGTTATTGCCCTCTTTAATTGTCATGTTGTATTTAGAACCTGACATTACCAATATGGGGGCAGCTATAGAATTTTTGAGCTGAAATGAAAATAGACCTACGTGGTTTGTGAACCAATTTTGCACCAATAAGACTAAACAAAGGTCCTTAGAAGGCTGCTTTTTAAACAAATAACTTTATTAAAGAATATTTAACATTATTATTCGTCCACAGGCTGAGATTGGGGGAGGTCTATCTGCCTGCAGCCACTTGGCACATGGCACTGGTCACACCTGCAGCCCATCAGGTAATCAGGGGAAGGCATTAAGAGAGCCAGTCCAAGGACGCAGGACAGAGAGTGGGGAACAAAGGCCCGGAGTGGCATCACTGCAGGAGTTTGTTGTTCAGTCATTTATTTTCATTGAGAACCAGGCTTTCAAGTCCCCTGTGTCAATATACTGTGTGTGTATATACAGTGACGAAAATAAGTATTTGAACACCCTGCTATTTTGCAAGTTCTCCCACTTAGAAATCATGGAGGGGTCTGGAATTGTTTGAGGTCGTTAGCTGCATAAAGACACCTGTCCAATCAGTAAGAATCCAACTACTAACATGGCCAAGACCAAGGAGCTGTCCAAAGACACTAGAGACAAAATTGTACACCTCCACAAGGCTGGAAAGGGCTACGGGGAAGTTGCCAAGCAGCTCGGTGAATAAAGGACCACTGTTGGAGCAATCATTAGAAAATGGAAGAAGCTAAACATGACTGTCAATTTCCCTCGGACTCGGCCTCCATGCAAGATCTCACCTCGTGGGGTCTCAATGATCCTAAGAAAGGTGAGAAATCAGCCCAGAACTACACAGGAGGCGCTGGTCAATGACCTGAAAAGAGCTGGGACCACCGTTTCCAAGGTTACTGTTGGTAATACACTTAGACGTCATGGTTTGAAATCATGCATGGCACGGAAGGTTTCCCTGCTTAAACCAGCACATGTCAAGGCCCGTCTTAAGTTTGCCAATGACCATTAGGATGATCCAGAGGAGTCATGGGAAAAAGTCATGTGGTCAGATGAGACCAAAATAGAACTTTTCTTTTTTGTTTGGAGGAAGAAGAATGATGAGTACCATCCCAAGAACACCATCCCTACTGTGAAGCATGGGGGTGGTAGCATCATGCTTTGGGGGTGTTTTTCTGCACATGGGACAGGGCGACTGCACTGTATTAAGGAGAGGAGGACCGGGGCCATGTATTGCCGGATTTTGGGGAACAACCTCCTTCCCTCAGTTAGAGCATTGAAGATGGGTCGAGGCTGGGTCTTCCAACATGACAATGACCCGAAGCACACAGCCAGGAGAACCAAGGAGGGGCTCTGAAGAAGCTTATCAAGGTTCTGGTGTGGCCTAGCCAGTCTCCAGACTTAAACCCAATAGAGAATCTTTAGAGGGAGCTCAAACTCTGGGTTTCTCAACGACAGCCCAGAAACCTTTGATTTTTCTCAGGTGTTCAAATACTTTATTTGCAGCTGTATCATACAAATAAATAGTTAAATAGATTTATTTATTTTTAGATTATGTCCCTGACAGTGGACATGCACCTACGATGACAATTTCAGACCCTACCATGATTTCTAAGTGGGAGAACTTGCCAAAGTAGCAGGGTGTTCAAATACTTATATTCCTCACTGCGTGTGTGTGTGTGTGTGTGTGTGTGTGTGTGTGTATATATATATATATATATATATATATATATATATAATAAATCAAACAGCATATCCGCCACTACCGATTATTAAACTAAAAGCGTGGGTCTCCAAAGTGAAAGCCAAACCGTCCAAGCACAGATTTTATGATACTATATATTGTTTTCCTCGATTCATTTGGTCGGAATTGGTGTTAAAATCTCAATCGGACCTGTAGCTGGTAAAACAGAAAAGACAAAAGAAAATGCATGTAATGATCTGTGAATACTCCTTATAGCAATACATGCTTTCCACACAACACCACATGACTAATGGTTTCCTGTGCTTTTCCCTCTTCCACTATGATGTAAAAGGCAGGCGAGTCAATAATGCTCTTCTTTTAATTCTCAATGCTCTTCTTCCTCAAATACCAAAGTGCACGTTAAAAACAAAATGGGTTGTTCAGCTACTGCTGCTAATACCTCCTCCATCACTCTTGTTTAGTAAATAACATAGCTCCTCCACCATACTATAGCTTTTGCATCTACGTTGCTCCTGGAGATATGAATAGACTCACCGAGGTCTGACCCTGCAGGCTGGCTCAGCTACAAAGCATTTCTTCACCTGGCTGTTTATCGTCACACAGTCAAATTCCTCACTGTGGTTGGTTTCATGTTAGAATTTTCTTGGATCAGGCAGGAATGAGTGTTTTCACAGCTATAGTGGGAATCCGATTATCATACAGGGATCACAGTCGTCATGGAAACCAAGGACGGTGCATGGTGTTAAGCCATCCCTTACACATCCCAGAACATTCGGAATTAGTGTGAAAATTCAGCTCCCTTAAAATAAAGATGTGACAAGTTCCGTCTTTCATATTAGGCACATTCTCAAGCATCTGACTATATTCTGTTTTTGAAGGCTGCCTGTGTGGTAGGAATTCAACCAGTTATTTTCAAAAACAGTACTTTATCACATACTTTCTCATAATATATGCACATCTCAACACAAAGCGCCAAATATCCCATTATCAAAGGTGCAGTGGCTACTTATACACCAAGGATTCATCCATTCTCTCATTTTAAATACTTTTAACACTGACATACTGAGTGACATGGCTCATCGTAATTGTGCTCATATTATGCTTTTGGCTTTTTCTCATTCATTTATTGTGTTTATTGTGTTTATTGTGTCTTTTGCTAGTTTATAAATCACTCAATGGTTTAGGCCCAAAATACATTTCTGATCTGCTAGTACACTATGACCCCCCCAGACCTCTCAGGTCATCTGGGACAGGTCTACTTTCTGTTCCTACAGTCAGAACTAAACAGGGGGAAGCAGCTTTCAGTTTCTATGCTCCTCATATCTGGAACAAACTCCCAGAAACCTGCAGGTCTGCTGCTATTCTCAGTTCTTTTAAATCAAGGCTGAAGACTTTTCTTTTTGATGTTGCCTTTCTTTAAATAATGTTCATTTCTTTACCGTTTAATCTCTTATACTGCACTGTAACTTTTATTCTTGTGTTTTATCTGTTTTTATATTGAACTGTTTCTTCTGTGTTTTATCTGTTTTATTTTCTTTTAACTGTTTTTTTTAACTGATTTTGTGTAAAGCACTTTGAATTGCCCTGTTGCTGAAATGTGCTATACAAATAAAGCTGCCTTGCCTTGCCTTATATCTTTTGTGTATGTAATAGGTTTACAAAGTGAAAGAGTCAAAGTCCACCCCATAGGGACTTAACATTTCCAACAGAAAACAGTGTTCCCAAACTGCTCCAAAGAGCTCTGTTGTAGTCCAGCCTTTACTTCCTTGACAAACGTGGGTCACTTTACAATGCTCGCCCTGCTGCTAGCGTGGCACACCCTCATACTCTGCTTCTGACTGGCTAGTAGTCCTTACCTATATAGGTACTGCGCATGTGCGGCTCCCATTAAAGATGGCACAGAAATGTGATGTCTCACTCTGGAGCTAAAACAGAGAGCTCAACACGCAGGGTGAAAAGAGGAGCTGCAGCACAACAAAATATGGTGTTTTTTTAAACCATGTGAACCTATTCTGATATAACCTCTAAATACAATTATGAACCTGAAATTGAGTATAATATGAGCACTTTAAGAGAAGTTCATTGGCTTTGAATGGGATCTGGTACTATATATATAAATAGATTAAAATTAATTACACACTTCAAGTAAACTCTCATGAAATGTTGCTATAATTTAAATTCTGTTAATTTTCTAGCAGCCTGGAGAAGGAAGCAGCAGACATTTTCTGACCATTTTATTTTGTATGTGTTGCACTCTGCCTATTAATGTCTTTGGAACAGGCTGTAATAGCTGTTGCTGTGAGGACATACTGTAGGACAGACTTCAACCAGATTCATGTTAGGGTACCTTTGACAAGTTCTTGTCAACAATTTATGCCACGTTTCTTAATACACAAGCCTGAAAGAATCTGCTTACGATTGAGAAAGTTTTGGCCAAATTAGAGAAAATATAGACAGCTGCAAGCACAGCATGGCGAAGTTTACACATGCGTGCAAGAACAACAGCAATTTTCAAAACCAAAAACATAGAATTTCCATTTGTTATTGCCTTGTTATTGCCCCGTCAATGCCATGATGTCTATGGATATTTATTTTACGATGTAGCTAGCAGTATTAAGGGCGAAAATTCGCAGATGGAGGTTGGTCGGGATGGTGGATGGGTAAAACACAGGACTTTCTCCCAGGAGACCGGAGATCGTGTCCCGTGTGTCACGTTTTACTAAACGCAACCGTCGCTTTCTTTTTTTACCAAAACCAACCCCGTTCTGCTTTTCCTACACCCAACCGCGTGTCATGTTTCCTAAACTCAACTGTCGCTTTCTTCTTGTGATAACACACCAAGTGGCGTGTATGTCTACGTCCACTTTATACAGCGTAGACATACACACAGATAGCTCCAAATGCGTACAGATAACATGCCACTTGGTTCAAGAAGGTGGGCATGTATGTTTATGCAAAGTCATGATGTCATGTTAATTCTGTTTTCACAAAGCCTGTGTCCATGTTTACTAAAAAATTAACAATCCGTTACTGAACTTCAGTCTGGTGTAGAGCTGACACCATGAGGCAATTAATTGATTAGTTGCATTTGTGGACTGCTGGTTGGAAGAAAAATGAATGAATCAAGAACAGAATCTACGAATGGCTCAATAATGGAAATAAAACTGGAAACGGTTGGATGTAAGCATAGCAATACAACACAATTTGTGGCAATGAACATCGGTTAGATTATTTTGCAAGTGGTTAATACGTATATATTTTGCAATACTTAATATTGCCCAGAGACAGATAAATGCACTTCTAATGTCAGCAATTTGAAAATAATCAATCAATGTTCTGCAAACATCAGAGGTTTTGGGAGAATCTCATCTGACTCAGCAGAGGAAGAAGAATAAACACTCTGAGAAAGTCTGAGGGACTCTCATCTTTCTGTACGAGTCATCCAAAAAAGATGGAAACATCTCTGATTACAACCCCTCCTGAAAAGTTTGTTTTACACATCATCTATTTTTTTGTCTTCCTCCTGTCATGCGTCATCTACTCTTCCTCTCTGTCCTTGCCTTCTCCAATTCCTTGACAAAACAGGTGTAATATTAATTTGGTGTGGCTCGAGACTTAATTAGAGCCTGTCACAGCTCTAATTTATACCAGTTTATGAATGTGGATGGCCATCCTGTTCGTTTCCCTCTCATGACATTCCTTGTTTATAAATTGAAATGACTATGTCTGAAAGTGATCTAGTTTAGATTTACGCACTGTGTTGTCAGAATCACTAATTACCACTTGGGTTAGAAAAAAACATCAGATATGGACACAACCATCCATTATTGCAGAGCGAGAGAAAAGGCAGAAATTGTTAAAGTGTACACGACACTGCCAGAGAAAATCACAACATGATGTATTTAAACATTAGAAGGACAGTGAATGTCCAAGTCAGTCATTCAGTGCAGAGCAATACTCAGCCTGATGGTTTGGAAATGCAACTAAGGGTAGACCCTGAACCCTCAAAACCCACCCGCCTGCACAGCTCTGCCTCGGGGCCACAAACAGCTGCCGACTCACTCTGGTAAACACAACAACGCACAATATGCCCGTGCACACTAACAAAAGACATGACTCCGAGCGCTGTCACCACTCATCATGCTGACACAAAAGAGGATGCAGCTCAGATACTGTGTGAGTGGTATAATAATGTGCACACAGATATGATAGGATATTTTCTGGAAGTTCGGGAACAAACAGGTTGAATGGGATCAATGCTGAAATCAATACAGGGGAGCCTGGTGAGCATTAAAAGCACAGAGGAGCTAGGCATTTTAAGAGCCATAATGACCCGAAGAAGGAAGGTCCTTGACTAGCAGAAGTGGCCAGCCTCATGGCCTTCTGAAGGAGCAGGAGCTGATAAAAGCAAGTCATAGGAGGAGATAAGTCTCTGAGAATCACAGAGTGTGGTGCTGACCAGTTTGCTGCCATTTGAAGCAACATGGTTTTGTAAAGACACATTAAGAAGACAGAAATGTGTGGATATGCAAGTATATGAACTGGCTGGCACCACACACTGCGCTGTAAGGTTAGATTCCCTCCTTAGTGCCAGTCAAGCTTACTGGAGCGTGATGCGGGGCTGGATTGATTGATGGACTAAAGGGGAAAAGGTAGGTGGGGTAAGAGATGTGCGCAGGAAAGAACTTGACGGTAGACACTGTCGCTGATCTGACTGGCACATTCAGGAAAAAAAAAAAATAAATAATAAAAGAGTGCCTCAAGGTGTGTAATTCAGCTCACTAAAAGCTTTTAAACCTTCAACTCCAACACTTTCTTGTCCAGACAGAGGAAACATGGAAAAAAATAACATGACTGACTTCACTTTCTTTTTCCAATTACAGAGCCGTTGTAAACATTGAGCTCATTCGCTTTTCTTTTTCTTGTCAGTGTCTGCGTTGTATTCATTTCTGTCACTTATGATACATGCACATATTATTACACATATTTATTACATAAACCAGTATGCAGTAGCAATTTCTATCTCCTGGACCTTTTGGAAAAAAAACATCAGTTATGGACACAACCATCCATTATTGCCGAGCAAGAGAAAAGGCAGAAATTGTTAAAGCGTTCACGACACTGCCAGACAAAATCACAACATGATGCATTTAATCATTAGAAGGACAGTGAAATGTCCAAGTCAGTCATTCAGTGGAGGACAGAAAACCAATTGGTGCTATTAGTGATGAAAGACAATGAATTATCTGTGAATAGAAAAATTTGTGAGTGACTTCTGATACTGCTTCTGATAGTACAATAATCGGATAAGGCTGGCAATATTTCCTATTGTCAACAAATCCCAATAAAAGACCAAATCCAACAATGTGTCCATTTCTCAATACTGAACCCCATGTTTTTCCTGACTATGTATATCTTTCAGCTCACAAAGATAAAGTTTAATTTCCAAACAACGTTTAGTAGTTTCTTACAACAGCTTTTACTCAAACACGAGTAAATAGCATGTGTTGGGGACTATTTGCAACCAAGGAAATAGTGTAAATGCCCATCACTATTTTCCAGAGCTCAAGGTGACATCTTCCAAAAATCCAAAGCCTATTAGATTTTCAATTTAAAATGATACAAAACAGAAAAAAACATTTTTATTTGAGAACCAGCAAATGTTTTTTCTGATAAAGAATCTAATCAATTATAAAATATAGTTTCAGGTTCACTTTCTGTTTTCAACTTATTGTTTCAGCACTAAATACATCCTGAGTGAGTACACATGAGATGTTTAGAAAATAATAAGAATAATCAGAGAATAATAAGGCTCCATTTATCAAAATACTGTATATAAAGAGTAGTAACTAAATGAAGATGCAGTTGTACTGTAACAAGAATTAGCTTAGCGCATGGATGAACAGAGAGGTTTCTTTTTTAAACAGGAAATAGATCAAAATACCAGTCTGCAGTTGTAGACAGTAATAGTAGTTTATCTCGGCCCCTGCACTCCCTCCCTACAGACATTTTAGTACCAATGTTAAACTCTGACCACACAGTGACTATTGGTGGAATCTGTAAATTAGCTCAGACTAATTAGTGAATGTCAAACTCAAGCCACCATAATCCAGCAGCTCGTTCTCTGTGGGAAATGCGCTGTCTCTCTCTCTCTCTCTCTCTGCATCCTGGGTAATTTGTTTCTCCAGGGGGGTTATTGTATCAGGAGCCAGAGAGGTTATTTGTACTGACAGTTATGGCACAGCTACGGGAATGACAGGGAGGCTGGGTTAGGAGAAAAGAGAAAAACTTTATTCACACTATGTGGAGGATAAATTTCTGAATGATTAGTAATATAATTTTAAATTCTGTGTTGTTCTAAAACAGTAATGTGGTTAACACAGCCTCTCTCAACTTTGCCAGTAAACTTCCTGAGATCTTCATTTTTCTTTCCTTTGACTTCCAATTTCCAGTAACAACCCCCCCCCAGAAAAGAAATTCAGTCACAACTTTTGGCAGTGGGTGAAGGTGATGACAGATGAATAATGCATGAGCTCAATGTGGTCCCGTTAATCACAGTGATCTCACAGATTGCTATATCTCCCCCTAACGTGCGCACACACACCTCCACCTTTCTCCTTTTGTCTGAGAGGAAGTGATGAGAAACTGGATTGAGACATTAAAAAGCAAGAGATAAAGAAAATGAAGAGTAAGTATTACTGCACTGCCCAAACATTTCACTTTTCATTTCTCTGCTCGCTTTATCCTGGCTTTCTCAAAATAATCACAATGTGCTTTTGTTGTTTTATTTTTTTGGTGGGGTGGGGACACTCTCCAAAGGTAATGCAAAGGCACTGATTTCATTTTACCAAGCTTTTCAAACCTGTCTTTTGTACAAGTCCTCACCAAAGTAATGCGGGGAAAAAGGTGAATTTACACACACACACACACACACACACACACACACACACACACACACACACACACACACACACACAGAAGTCCTTTGCATGACCCAATTGCCTCTCTATTTCTTCTCTGCACTCTGCAGGAAGAGGAAGAAACTTGAAAAGCTTTGAAATGTATCTGCAATGCTGCTTCTTTCTCCCTCAGCAATTGCATCACAACAGCATAAATCACAATTTTGCACATGAATGCCGCCTTCATTTGGTGTATATGTCTGTCCACTGCAACCACAAGCCTTGTGAGACACATCTGTAATGGGATATGTTTCACCCATAGTGGACCTCCTCAATAGGGTATCTGATAATATACTCCATCAAAGTGCAGAGTTTGGGGAAAATGCCTGATTTGCAGATAACTTCCTGGCTTTGTACTTCCTATGACAGCCTTTTAACATAATGGATCCTTTAATTGCAGTAAACCGGGATTGACTGAAAGGTTACAGAGAGATTGTGACAACACTGACCCTGGTAAATAGAAGACAACTGCTGGAAATCCAATTTTGTTTAGAAAAACCTGCAGCATGAGCACAAAGGCTTTTGTCATTGTTGTTTCAGTGGGTGGCAATGTGAAAATCAAAGATTTTAATCAACAGTAACCAACAGGAGAGGTGGTGGGATAAGCCTAAAAGGTTTTTGTTCACCCAAAAGGAAGGTCAGTTAACAGGCATGTACTGTGCGCAGTAACAGACTCCTGGTGGGCCAGGGTCTGTGATCGCCAGACAATTCTTTATCTATATAAATGTATATTTCTTTGTGTACCTGGTAATTCAGTATTTTATGTCCTCATTATTGTGGGTGTGGTCAGATTCATACATTCAAACAAAAGAGTGTAGGTCCACACAGGTTCATGCAAACAAACTGACATTATTTATTCAGAAACCAATCACCTATGGTCTTAGGCTAACATGTCAAGGCTAACATAGCAATTACATGTCTGTTTTTATAGTACAAGTTGCTGCAATGTTACGTATGCAAAGCTGTACTGATCAGCAGTGTTGTCAGTCAGTAGTTGTAAAATGACAAGTCTACAAAGTGCTAGCATCCCACGGGCATGGTAATGGGTTTATATTCCCATGCAAGCACTCTCTTTTTAAGGTACCACATCATGCTCAGGTTCATATTTGTATTTTGGGTTTCTAGTGGAACATGTTTACATGCTTTAATGTAAAAAATAAATAAATAAATGAAGAAGAAAAATATACTTTTTCATATGATAATTATTTTTTATCATACTGTCTGTCTGAATTCACCCTCTATCTGAATCACTCTGTGTTAGCGCCTGTGTCTTTAAGCCCCCTCCCCAAAAAGCCAAGACTGCTCTTATTGGTCAGTGCTTCTGGGTCTCTCAGTGTCTGTGCATTGTCATTGCAGCCAAGGAATGACGTGTGTAGCAGCACTTTTAACCTATACTATTGGGTGTAGTTGTGACATCACAATAGTACGGAAATCCAGACGGCTCGTTTAAAGGCACAGTTTCTGAGTGTGTTTTTGATACTTTCAAAGTATTTATATAGCACCTTGACCTGCCTTATAATAAAAAAGAGATGGAACTTTTATTTTTTATAATATGTGACCTTTAAGATAGACACAGTATAACATTTATGTTACAGTTATCCTTGCATGCTTTTCTTGTCTTATAATAATCTACATTTGCACTTTGCTCTGATTATATCAAAATCCAGGATATTTTCCGATGATCATTTTTCTGATTAAGGAAGGATTGTCTCTTCATTAATTTGAGCTTTGATAGGGTTGAGGGTTGAACATTTTCCATCACTGATTTATGAAGCTGAAGCACATCAAACCAGGTGACAAAAAGCAAGCAATTGGAAAATTTATGATGAGAAATAGGATAGTTTCAGCAGAATATGTAATTATTTTTTTGAACCATGACACAATATGAGGGATGATGATAAACCTACTTCTAAAAAAACATATCTTCTTCCATCCTTATTTTTTTCCCCTTTTTCATGACCTTTCCTTCATATTCTCAATATGAAATTACAATTAAATATGTTTGAAGTGTGCTCCTCTCAAGTTTCCTTTTACCTTTCAGTAACCTGTGAACCAGTGCTGGGAAGAATTTTCACTTTATTGGCGCTATCAGCGTTTCCGCCTTTCCTCTCTGTAAATAGAGGTATCTGGTAAATATGCAGCCTTCTGTGGTCACAGATGTAGTAATAAAAAATAGCTCTTCTCTTCTGCTCAGATCGCAGACAGCACACTGATTTACACAGCGCAGTGACAAGGACGACAGCAGCAGCGCACCGAGATGGGAAATATATTCTCGCTCTATCCCCGAAGCCAACCTCCTTCCTTCATCCCTTTTTTCCACTTTTAGCCCAATTCACATCAACTCTCTCTTCATTTGCCATCAGTGTTTCTGTTGCCCGACATCAGGACTCCTCTGCTAAAAGCAGGGTTTATTGATAGAGTGTAGACTTGATGAGGAACCAACTACCTTCCAGAGTTAGCCTCTGTTCGGGTCAGAAGGGGAAGCACATGCGTGAACTATCTGCTGTATGCTGTCTAACCTGCCACACATGCCCAGGATTCACACTGGGACAGTCCCCAGTTTATTAGCTCTGGCCAACACACAGCCTACAAGGACAAGGACATCTCAGATGAGAGAAAAATGACCACACCTTAGTTTTATTATGCTGACAGGAAAAAGCAGCTAGGCAGCGCAAATGGGACTGAATGGATGGATGCCTCCTGGTTCATGACAGTGCCGAGCCGAACAAACACAGGATGTGTTCGCCCTTTTTCCAGACCGTGTTATTAACACACCAGTGGAAAACACTTAACTCATGCCTATTCAATTATGCTAATGCATACATATACAAATGACCCTGCTTAGTTATTAGCTGTCTCAATTAGGGGGCATGTCTATGGGGGTTCAGAAGAGAGAGAGAGGAGTGACATATGGTTTGCTGTCCACTGTTGATAACAGAAGCCTTAGGACAAGACTTGTGCAGTTTTTATTGTTTGTTTTATTGTTGGGTTGCAGGGAGGAGGAGGGGGACGGAGATCCACTGTACTTGCACCGAGGCACAAAATCAATGTCATGCTGAGCCCATGTTTGCATATTTGTGTGGATGTGTTTTTGAGGGTAAATGCACGAGCAAAAGTGTCTCTTATCTTTCCAGTTTCTCTTAGTGTATCAGCAATGCAGCAACCAGGCTCTGAGTGGCCACATCCAACATTTCCTGTGAGCCCCACCACCAAAGATCAGAGAGCAAGACTACAGTGAACAGCCCTTACAGAAATAAAACGTTTTCACGTCTGATTTCGCACCCTCTTACTGTGTTAAACCGTTGTCACACATGAGATGTAAGATAAATCTAATTCATATATGACAAAGCCCTAGTCATTTTAAATACGTTATTGTATCGACGAGTGTAATTATACAGTAAATCTGAATCATGGGTTTTTAAAATGCTTTGAACTTATATACACATAGCATGCATTAAAATCAATCAAAAGTTTCAGCCAAGCCATAAGTGACGCATTCATTGTCTTTATTACAGTAAAAGCAGATTAATCACAATGATTTGTAGTGTTAAGCATGTTTCTATGGGAGATAGTGTTCGTCTTAGGTATGATGCACTAATGCTCAGCAGGGAAAAGCAACAGATTTGTAGTTGTGCACCAAGAGAACTAATATGCCAATCTGCAATGTCATCAAATGCTGAGTGAGAGAGCCCAAGGGGTGTGTTTTCTATGTAAAGTTCCCATTAGGTAGTGGTGGTTTTACTGAAATATAGCAGTTTTTAGATATAAGGATACATCTACTTTTAGGAAATTCACCCCCGCTCTGCTTTCCTTTGGGGATTGACAAGATCAGAACCTAGACACAAAAATAGAATATTCATTGCACATGGCTGACTAAAAATGAGTCCATAGTTTCCTACACATTGCCAGTGTAACAGGTACCGAAACCTTAACTATCTACATTGTAGACATGTAGAAGTTTATATTCACAATTATTAGCCACGAATAAAAGGATACAATGGAATGGTACCATGGCTATAATATTGAATTGAAAAATATGTAATAAAATGGGTTTGTTTTTTTATGATGCAATTTGTTTTCTAGGTGTTTGATACCTTTTACCATGTCTGCTTTCTCAAAAAAGTGTTCTTTGTGTGTTTGTATGATTTACGTCTATAATTCTTTCCTTCTTTTCTAATTAATCTAATACATCTAGATCTACAGATTGAACGTCTGAAATAAGTCCAGGACTTTATCATTCTCATCCTGATATTTTATATTTTTCTAAATATGTAAGAATGTTATACATAAACATTCATTAACTGAAATTTAAGCTGTTAAAATAA
This sequence comes from Percina caprodes, assembly GCA_013375575.1. Lineage (NCBI taxonomy): Eukaryota > Metazoa > Chordata > Actinopteri > Perciformes > Percidae > Percina > Percina caprodes. The sequence continues at coordinate 4,662,239 of JABXJD010000007.1, read as the reverse complement.
CTGCGCAAGCGAACAGAGAATGCTCAAGGGAACTACAAACGCACTGTGGCAAAGAAGCACACACCTTGTTTGTTAGCTTTACCAATTTGCCAACTGTTGTAATTATTTAGCCAGGCTACCTGGTTAAGTGCTAAGCAATGTGGACTTAAGTAACAGTTGTTACTGGTTAGTAAACACAAACAGATTAAAGCTAATAAATATTCACACACTGCTGTGACGGATCCTTAGCTACAGTGCCTTCTCCAACCAAAATGTAAAACATGTCAGTTCCCTATGTATTTAATATAATAACTATATGAATATTCTTTACAAACAAGACAATATCCTCCATAATGTATCTGCTTTGACATTATGCACGTGCAGTGTGTCTCATTATATTTGCCGTCATTCCTGAAGTCTCCATTTCTGCCTGATCCTCGGCTATATGGACTATTGGTGCTGTCCACAATAGGTGGTGCTGAAATGTCACCCTCCTCTGCCTTGTGTCCATCTCTTTTCCTCTGTGCAGGAGCGCTGTCTGTGGTCCTGAATCAGCGCTGCATGGCCAAAGCACAGAGGCTTTTCCCACAGAGGGGAAAAAAAATATGATTTTTGCTGGCTGGGTTACTGGGTGGAGCAGCATTGTATCAGCTGGGTCTGTCTGTAATAGACAAACAAGCCAGAGTCTCAGCAGGCAGGGAGCTCCACGCCCTGTTTGCTTCAGAGCTGTCACATGTGACAGCGTCATCTACAAAGGGGTGGGGGTGCTGGCGGCCTGAATACATCCCTTAGATGGATATAAAACATGACTGTGGTTCGGGCACCATGGAATATTGCCAGTGTTGAGGAGAATGATCTCAGTACTTGTAGTAACTTGTTTTGTTCAAATTTGTGTCTTAGGCAACCAGTTGTATTTGTAACACATTAGTGAGTCTTCTAGCAATTTAAAGCATTTCTTGACCTTTATACCTGAACTTCATGCCTGTGTTTTAACATTCTGTCCAACACATTGGGAATGTGCATTCAGCGGGATGTTGTGTAAAAGAACGGTTGATCCCTGCTCATGAGAGGCCAACCCCTCTCCGCCCTGTCTTTCCCTGGAGTAGAAAAGCCAGCCAATCAGAGTGGATGAGGCAATGAGTCACAGAGAGAGCACACTGTATTCAGTGGACCGAAAGGAGCCGACTGACGCTCTGGGCAAAGAAAATTGTAATTGTAATGTCAACGGATGGAGTGATCCGGTCAGAAGTCACAACAACACCCTCATACAAGTAAAGCATGTACAAATAATATTCTTTTTGGAGAACAAATTAAACAGATTTAATTACAGTTTTATGTTTCTCTCTCTCTCTGTCTCCTTCTAAATAAGATTCATGAGGCAAGCCATTACTCTCAAATGTTGCCACCCCTTAATAACTAACCAAATACCCACTGTAACACTGCAAGGTTGTGTGAAGGTCAAAATTTGCCTAGATCCAAATCCACCTCCGGCTGAGCTGTGGTTAAGCTTCATAATGGTACAGTACAGCACAGTACTGTACGTGTCACACAAGGCTTTTCAGTCGCTAGATAAACAAACACTGTGTGAATGGGCCGTGAGAATGAGTGCTAGAGACGCTCATTAACTATTGATGCAATGGAAGATCTCACAGCTGGATACAAATCAGACACCATGGACACACACACAGTAGTTGTTAAAGCAAATGACACTGCCAGTGGGCCAAGAAAATGATTTAGTTGTCCTCATAGAGAATGACTTAAAAAAGCTTCTATGAAGGACTTTAAACGTACATTTAATGGCAAACAATGGCAACAATATGGAAGGTGAGCAGATTGTTCAGGTTTACAATGGGATGTACAGTACAAATCCCTTTTCCACTGAACAAAAAAGGTGCAGTAGAGGTGAATGGGATTTAATGGACCTTGCAGGAGAATAAAGGATCCGAAAGGTGGTGGGAAAATGAAGTCAAAACGGAACTGAAATCCAACTGAATTAGTTTTGCGTTTGAGTTGGCTTTTATGGCTTGTTTCAGTGTGAGACAATAGAATTAAATAGACAATGGCTATTTGAAGCTCCAAAATCTAGCAACCTTCACCTCTTTCATCATCATTTTCATTTTGTAAATGATAAAAGAAGAAAAAAAAACGTTATTAAGAACAAAAAAGCTTTTGTTCAGCCTCCAGCCCTTGGGTCTGTGTGTTTAATAGTCATACTGTACGTCAGCATGCATGAAAGGAGGGAGGGATTGAAAGGAAGAGAGATTGACTAGTTAAATTCAGTTAAATCTGGGGATAACGATAGATAAGGAATGACAAAGAGGAAATGACAAACAGCAGGGATGGCAATGCAGTGATTCGATTAAAGTATCACTTCTCATTAAATGACAAAGAAAGCAAACCCTGGGTTAGGACGCCACGCTATCGCACTATAGATACAACTGCTAAATACGGCATGTTTTTTGTCTTTTCTGCAGGGGAATAGCTGTCTCCTCGGACTGTACTGCTGTCACCAAGCTGAGCCTGAGAAGCAGTCGTTTGATCTGGAGCTTCGCCTAACCCTCGTGGTCGTGGCACCCGTGGGAGTGTGCTTATCACAGCCTGTCACTAATGCAATGGATCCCATCAGCTGTACAGCCACATTCAGCCAGGTCCCGCTCACAAATGTAGACAAACACAAATTGCTCACAAACTAAAATATCGTGACCAGTGTTCAAGCATACCGTACAAAATATGAACCACACAGAAAAACAAATTATTTGTGTTGAAATGGCAACTCCAATCTCTAGTAAGAACATTTAACAACACACTATTTGAGGGCGAAAAAAGAACTGTTGCAAAACAACAATACAGTAAAAAAGTCGTTCCACTCTTTCCAGTTTCTCCGAATTTGATCGGATCGTCACAATGTGAGTTTTTTCCCCCTTTCAGTAATCTCTGTCATCATAAATGTGACATGCCCTGACATCTGTCGGCAGACCCTACACCTCCTCCTCATCTTCCTCCTCCCACTCTGTATGACCTGACTTTTCCAGTCACAATCACATTATAGTGTCCTATGACTCCAGCCATGTGCGTGCACACACACACGCAAACATACACACCAAAACCAGCATGTCAACCAGGCGTGACATGCATTCATTTCAAAGCAACAACGCAAAAAAGAGCTCTAATGCCATTTGACTCTGTAACCATGTTATCATCATCTCCAAACTGCTATACTCTTTATTATATTTTTTTGTCTTTTACCTGGCAGCACGCTGTCCTCCCTGGGTCCTCTTTACAATCCCAGGAAATGGGGTTTAGTCAAGTTCTGCTTTCGCTGAGGGAGCTCACTGTGGCACTTTAAGAAGAAAGAAAAGAAAAAGCAAAAGGCTTTAAAAGCAATGTCCCCTTTTTTCACACAATGGCTCAAGAAGCACTCTCGATCACACACTCAAACACCCAGTCAACAGCTCTGGCAAGCGTGTAGCTCACTATTCCCTCTCACTCTCTCTCTCTTTCCGTGATACTCGCTTCCTCTCTTCCCGCCCACCTACTCCAGCCTCCTCCCCCCACATCTCTCTTGCTCTATCTCGCTCTCCCTTTCTCTCTCTCCCTCGCTTGCTCTTCTTCTGTCAGAAAAGATTTACACATCCCCTTCATCTCTCAGCTCACTATTTAAATTTAAATTTAAGGTACTATTAGATGTGCATTTCCAAACCACCATCAACAAACTTATTCTTATTTTGTGGTGCATTTCAGGCAATATAGTTTCTTTAGGAATAAGACAATGCAAATAGTGTTTGATGAATAGTAGTAATGAGGCATTCAAACTGTATATAACTACAGTTCGGACACCCTTTTTAAAGCCATGACCAGCCACACATTCACACTGTTCTTCTTAAATCTATCCATCTTTATGTCTCAATCCACCTATTCCTGACTCTCATTAGATCTGCTGGTGTATTTGATGCTTTTCACGTCCCATTCAGCAGACAGCTAGTCAAGGACATTCCCAGAGTTAGTGTATGCTAATGCTCTGCCTCAAGGAGCTGCCTGGCGTCCCCTCCGAATCTCAACCTGACCAGTTGTGGCACTCAGATCTCCCAGAGAGGGGGCAGCAGATTCAAAGGTGGACCAGCAGCAAAAGCCTGCCAAGCAGTCGAGTCTCATTTGACCACTCAAATAGACACAGCAAGGCCAACAGCACTTTACTTGATGGAGGTGAGGATGTTAAATGGTGTTGTATTGCCATGAAATGCAGAAGTCCTTTGGTCTACTGCCATTGGTCAGAGCTTGTCCAATCTGGGTCTTTGTAGGCAGGATGTTATTATGTTCACTAACCATAAAGATATCTAATCAATAGTGATTGAAGAATAAGTTATGAATTTATTTGTACCATTACATTTTTGAGCCTGTGTGTCTTTATTGTGGTGTAGTCCAGTTATTTGTCTGTATTAAAATATGGCATTATCATCAAAATCAATCACAGATGATGGTCTTGACATTTGTAATCTTTTCATTTTTCTTCTTTTATTTTATATGTATAAAGGTATAGTACAAATATTCACTGTTGAGTTAATGACTGTTACACTTACTACTTTATATCTTAAATTAAATCTATTTCAGGCTCTGGATTTAGACTTAATAGCTTTGAGTTTGTGATAAAATCATCAGACAAAAAGTGAAAAAGGAAAACATAAGAGCATTTGCACAGGCCTGGATTCACTATAATACTTCCTTTGTACCATTTGTGCTTTGGTCATTATCATGTTATGTTTTTGTGCTAAGGCCAGTACTGTGGTATATGGTGTTATTTGTGATATGACAGATTCAAATAATTTATCTGGTTTATTATGGGGTGAAGCTGAATTTTAGTCATGCAAGGTTTTACTCAAGAACACGTCATTATTCTTGGCAGATGGTGGGATGAAACTGGATGAGACCTGAGACGTATGAAGCCTGCAACATTAAATCTTGGCCATTTTCATGTGTTTAAATTGGAATCAAGTTCTGCAGCACCCTGCTGATATGTTTGTCCTCTCTGTGGTTCCTGTATGCCCTTCCAGCCACGCACTTATTTCCTTGACGGGTTCTCTTGCATCCAATCAATGCTCTCCTCAAGAAAACCTTGAATTTACCTTCAAAGTGTTTGCTTGTTTTGTTTACGGATTAATTATGAGGTGATTTTATTGTTCACAGGCGTTTTCTACTCTACAACACTTCCTCTTCTACACATTTGTGAGCTGCTAGGGAACAGGAAGTTTGCAGCTAACCTTGGCTCTGCAAGATATGTGACCTCAAGCGTGAACAGATTAAATGTGTGTGTACTGTATATGTGTCTGTCTACGAAGGGACAGTTTGTAAATAAAGTGCACAGGCTGATAAAGCGCAGTGAGACACATGGTGCTGTTACACACACGCACGCGCGCACACGCACACGCACGCGCACGCGCACACACACACACACACACACACAAACACACACTTAGCTGGGACAAAGCAAACAGTGAGTAACACCCTGCCTGGACACTGCACAGCTTGCTCCTATGTACATAAGCTTTGGTTCACTGGCTGTGTTTGTGCACAGGGTGTGTGTTTTGTGTGGCTTGCAGAGGGATTGATTGCTGGGTAAGGTGATGTGGCCAGTGCAGATTCAGTCTTATAGTTCAACCCTAATGAGCAGGGAAAGACGTGCGACCATGCTGAGAAGTGCAGGCCACCCTCCTATGGAGAATATCTGTTGTCTATCCCAACAAAGTTGGCTAAACACGCATCCCAGCACAGCAGAGGCCATCCGCAATCACAGCGAGCGGCTGAAAATTGCACACCTCCAACACCTCTAAGCGTATCTCCCTAGCAAACGTAAACTGGCTGGAAGATAGATAATAGTTTTGGCCAAACAATTTCTCTGAGTAAGAGAGTAAACACTCTAGGAAGTCCATTAACTGTATGAGGTGTTATTGAAATGAATGTTGTTTTTTTTAAACAGGAAAAATGTAGACAGCTATTAATCACTAACAACTGAACTGGGTCTCTGGATGCAGATTACTGTCCTTTGAGACGTCACTGAGCTCTAAAGGTGTACTACATTAAAAGACTTAATGAAGATTTATACTGTGTAAAACACCCTATTTGCTGCTGAAATATTTACTCAATAAAATTAAAACCCTGAGAGTGATGGCTTGTTTTCAGAATGCTATAAATGTTACATTATCGCTGGTATCTCAGTAAATATGTGCTAGAAAGGAGGGGTTTACAGTTATTTGGAATAAAAAGAAAAACTGGACCGTTTGCTTTAGCAGGGATATAAATGGTGCCTTGAAAAAACTGAGTAAAGAGTGCCACCCACAAAAACTCAAACTTCATCAATAAAAATAAAAAAATAAAAAAACAACTATGTCATGGAATGGCTGTGCTGTGTGATTGACACACGTAATGCAGATATACCACAGCACTGTCAGCTCCAAATCAAGACATGGCCAAAAATATATCAATTAGACATTGATTGAGAAAGAAATCATGAAATTGAACACAATGACCAAAAAGCAGTTTTAAAAAGACGTATCAGCACCTAATGCTGTCAAAACGTTTTGTTGAAGCCAAACACCTTCTAAGTAGAATTTCTACACACACACACACACACACACACACACACACACACACACACACACACACACACACACACACACACACACACACACACACAATGAAATGTTGTACATATGAACAGAAAAGCTAAACAAAAAAAGAAGCAATTCTTTCAAACCAGGAGACTTTCAGTGGTGAACATACATGGAACAAGAAAGGAAAAAGGAGGAAGTGGGATCAACCGGGTGAAAGAGGAATGAAAAGGGCAAAATGGCATTTAGAGGAAAAATGTGCTGAAATAAAAGGGAGATGGGTGAACAAAAAGGACTATTCCCCAAATGTCAGGAGCCTTTTAACAGTCACCTTTGGACATTTCAAATAACTGGTCTTACTCCACCATCAAGAGAACAGGAAATAGCTTATCTCATGAACTTCGGACTAACTTGCTCTTGGCATACACAAATTGTATTACACTCAAATTGTATTACATGTGGGCATCAATGTAAATCTTAAAGCGTATGTGTTATTGTGTTGGTATCTGTAATGTTAAAGGATTTTTAAATAACCTGACCTATTTTTGATTGACATCCTGTAGGATGTCTGGGAACCATCACCTTATCGTGATCAGAGGTTTGTGTGTCCCTATGAACCTGAGGGCTGGGTTGTCTGGAGCCTGGTGCTCCTGGTAGGGTCTTCCATGGAAAAGTGGTCTCAGGTGAGGGGCCAGATAAAGAATAGTTCAAAAACCCTATGATTCAACAAGGAAGAGGTAGAGGTATCCTGCCTGGAGGAAGCCCAGGGCCCCCGTCTGGAGCCAGGCCCAGATGGAGGGCTCGTCAGCGAGCGCCTGGTGGCCGGGTTTGCCCATCCCATGGGCCCACCACCTGTGGGGGAACTGCTGGGGTCAGGTGCGCTGCAATACGGATGGCAGTGAAGGTCAGGGGCCTCGACGGACCAGAGCAGGGTGGCAGAGGCTGACTCTGGGGACGTGGAATATCACCTTTCTGTGGGGTAAGGAGCCAGAACTTGTGCGGGAGGTGGAGCGTTACACAATTAGATCTGGTGGGACTTACCTCTACGCACAGTCTCGGTTCTGGCACCATACTCTTGGATAGGGGTTGGACTTTTTTCTTCTCCGGAGTTGCCCAAGGGGTGAGGGAAGACTCTGGACAGACCTGGTAAGCCCAAACGGGTAGTGCAGGTAAACTGGGAACGAGGAGAACCCTGTCCGTCAGACTTTCAAATCACGCCTCCGGCGGAACTTTTTGTACATCCCTGTGGAGGCTGAGGGCATTAAACCCGAGTAGACAATGTTCAAAGTTTCCATTGCTGAAGATGCAGCGGGTAGCTGTGGTCCACAAATACTGTGGTGGACACCGGTGGTCAGGGAAGCCGTCCGACTGAAGACAGAGTCTTTCCGGGATATGTTATCCCAGAGGACTCCAAGTGAAGGAGTTCAAGTACCTTGGGGTTTTGATCAAAATAAGATGGTGCTTGACCATTTAGAGCTTTGAAGGTCAGGAGAAGGATTTTAAATTCAATCCTGGATTTTACAGAAAGCCAATACAGAGAAGCTAATACAGGAGAAATATGATCTTTTTGCTTAGGTCTTGTCAAAACATGCGCTGCAGCATTCTGGATCAGCTGGAGAGTCTTAAGGGACTTATTTGAGCATCCTGATAATAAAGAATTACAGTAGTCCAGCCTGGAAGTAACAAATGCATGGACTAGTTTTTCAGCATCGTTTTGAGACAGGATGTTCCTAATTTTGGAAATGTTACGAAGATGAAAAAAGGCTGTTGAGGTTTGTTTTAGATGGGCGTTAAAGGATTTATCCTGATCAAAAATAACTCCCAGATTTCTGACAGCAGTGCTGGAGACCAGGGCAATACCATCCAGAGTAGCTATATCTTTGGATAATGAAGTTTGGAGATGTTTAGGGTCAAGCACAATAACTTCAGTTTTGTCTGAGTTTAACATCAGAAAATTGTAGGTCATCCATGATTTCATGATGATTTCTTTATCATTTATGCATGCTTGAAGTTTAGCTAACTGTCTGGTTTCGTCTAGCTTGATTGATCGATATAATTGGGTGTCCGTATAACAATGAAAGTTAATTGAGTGTTTCCTAATAATATTGCTTAGAAGAAGCATATATAAGGAGAATAGAATTGGTCCAAGCACTGAGCCTTGTGGAATGCCATGGCTAACTTTAGCGTACTTGGAGGATTTTTCGCTAACATTAACAAATTGAGATAGATCGGATAAATATGACTTAAACCAACTTAGTGCGATACCTTCAATGCCAACTAAATGTTCCAGTCTCTGTAATAGGATGGTATGGTCAATGGTGTCAAATGCAGCACTAAGATCTAGTAAACCAAGTACAGAGACATGTCCTTTGTCTTCAGCATTTAGAAGGTCATTAGTAATTTTCACCGGTGCCGTCTCTGTGCTATGATGCTTTATAAATTCTGACTGAAAGTCCTCAAGTAAACTATTGCTATGTAGAAAATCACGTAACTGATTAGTGACTACCTTCAAGGATCTTGGAGAGAAAGGGAAGATTAGATATAGGTCTATAGTTTGCTAAGAACTCAGGGTCGAGGGAGGGTTTTTTCAGGAGAGGTTTTATCACAGATACTTTAAATGGCCGCGGTACATAACCTGTTAAAAGAGACATACTGATCATATCTAGTAATGGATTGTTAACGACGGGTAACGCTTCTTTAAGTAGCCTCGTTGGAATAGGGTCTAAGAGACAGGTAGATGGCTTAGCTGAAGAGACCTTAGACATTAATTGGACCTATACTTAATATCTCAGGTCTTGTTGTTCTTTCTAGTGCTACTGCGTTTAAAGGTGAAACATTATAAATTGAGGACAAAAAGTGATGAATTTGATCTCTAATTGTTATAATTTTATCATTAAAGAAGCTCATAAAGTCATCACTACTCAGAGCTATAGGAATAGATAGCGCAATAGAGCTGTGACTATCTGTCAACCTGGCTACAGTGCTGAAAAACCTTAGGTTGTTCCTATTTTCTTCTATTAGTGATGAGTAATATACTTAACCTATACCTATAACCTATACTTTTTCAGACTGTCTTGCCAATCTATCTAGTTTGGTGGAACGCCATTTACTTTCAAGTTTTTGCGAGATCTGTTTTAAAATGTGAGTTTGGGAGTTATACCAAGGTGCAAGGTGAAATTTGTTCCATGGTGCGGAGCCGTGCCTTAAACTCACTAAGCCTCGCCTCCAGGGCAGCGAATATACTACATTCATTACATGTACCGTCATCACTAAAGGAGGAAGAGGAATAACTAAACATTTGACACACAGAGCAAAAGACAGCAGGAGAGAGACAGGAATTAGTCATTGCTAATGGCTAAGCTGGAGTAGCTAACAGCGTTCTAACAATTGAGATCAGCGAGGGAGTCGCTGTAAGATAATGAAACTATAAGTGCTTGAGTATAACTAGTGTTTAAATACACAGGCACTTAGCCACCAGATTTAAGCAATAAAGCAGTGTTGAGTAAGTTTTTGCTGAAGCAGAAAAGTAGCGTCCGTGAATTTTCATTTTTGTGGTATTCTATATTTCTGTGCAAAGGGACAAGGGACATTTTTGTGATGAAATCATTCACCTGCATCATGCATGGAAAAATAAGGTGGCCGCATGAATTCAATTTTAAACAAGACATCTGTGCTACACACCCATTTAGGGCAGAATTGTCTAAATAATTCATAATTCCTTTGGATCATGGGTTATCAAGGTGAAGTTTTCAAACTGAGGCAAACAACGAGAACACTCACTTATACTGTATGAAGATTAACTTTTTTAAGTCAATCCTTTTTCATAGTGTAGCCATGGTGCACATGCCACGTAAATACTGTTAGCACTCCCTCTGCATGCGGCACACTAGCAGCACTTTGATTCACAAAACGAGTGCCCCTGGTCACCCTTCATATGAATCCCCACCGATATGTTACTGGCTTTTTGTGGTATTGTGGAAATCTTACTTTTTGCCCCTTTTATTCATTCATGTATGTCCACAGGGTACATGCACTTCTACCATAGCCTTAATTAGAGTGCTCTCTCTCTCTCACTCGCAAATCACTTAGAGCTTTATCACTGGATAAGTGGCTGTTCAAATATGGAGCTATTCAGTGAACTATTTTCAATACACCCAGGTGCTCCTTTCACCACCACTACCCAGCTTCTCTCACACGCATGTTGCAGACACTGTACACAAACTCCCACACATATATACAACACCTGCTTGGGTCTGTTTTGCAGCTCCTGCTGTAGCTGGAGAGAACTGGAGGGTGGTTTTAACAAGTAGTTTAAAGATGCTAAAAAGCTCCATAGAGCTGAGGGGAATTGCAGTCTCTGCCAGTAAGACTATAAGTGACACCTTTAAATTTTCCCCATTGAATATCCCACAAAAAAAAAATGATTAATGCAGCTTAGATTAATGCAGATTAATAGCATCTCTGTGGAAGGTGTAAAATGTATCTAAAAACAATGGTATGCTTTCGAAAATGGTCAACAGAGACAATTTAAAGTATATGGATCTTTACAAAGTATGGGACACACTAGCACAACCATAGTTAAGTAAGTAGCACTTTGACACTAGGTGTGTTGATATGAATCATTACATTGATGCATTGCGATGCAGACCTGGACGATTTTGCATCGATGCAGTGATGGACCATAATCGATACAATAAAAAGGATGAATTTGTTGATGAAAACCATGTGTGGCAATTTATAATAATATTGAGGAGGTGACGCATCGTGATGCTTTATGATATTGAATCAATTCAAATCGTTGACAGGATAAATCGTTTTTGAGTCGAATCGTGAGACCAGTGAAGATTCATATCCTTAATTGCTACTAAAGTTAACTTATTTATTTGTTTTATTATTTTCAACTGAGCATAAGCGTTGATAACTGCAGTTGTTTTCTGGAGAAAGCCCTGTTAGCATGCTCATCCGTCTTTATCTCCTCTCCTTCTAACTCCAGTCACCAGGCACTGCTGCTCACAGAGGTCACATCTTATTCATCCCAACAGTGATAATTACGACACTCCTGTGGCAAGATGAGTGGCCTTTCTGACCTGGGAGTACCTTTGAGGACGGGTGAGCAACATGAGAGGAATTCATTGGTACTGATGCACTGCAACTGAAAGAGACATTGAGGCACACACAATACAGTATGGAGAACACATATCTTAAATGAAAGCAGCCCCCAGGGAGCATCTTTGTGCAAACAGGAACAATATGGAGTTTTTAGGAGTGCGTCTGTCTGGGACGGGATCGAGAAGTCAGCACTGCCTGTTAGAGAGCCCTGGGCCAAGTCTGTGTAGGGTACTCAGAAGTGGGATTAGTGGGGATTTAGAGAGCAGTAATTACTGATGCCCATGGAGGGTCCTGTAATTAAATTACCTTAGCAACCCTGTAACTGCCCAGCCACACAAAGTGTCCAAGGTCAGCGAGAATGAAATTTCAGAAATTGATGAATTGTTTTGAGTTATCATCTGAAAGCATCATCTTATGTCCAACCAACTCATCCCAGAAACATTTGTTGCATATTAATTAAAAACCTGTGTATGATGCATCATGTTAAATGTAAATGTGTGATATTTCTGTATGATTTAAGTTACACAGCATCATTAAACTACAATTACCATCTTGCAGTTGTATGCCTCTGTCAACCAGTCAAGTTTCAGTTTGCAACCATCTCTCCAGATTAATATAAAATATGTAGTGAAGACATTAAAGCAGTTTAATAAAAAGGTATTACATGTACAGTATTTTTTGGCAAAACGTGGATGCTTCACACACATCTTCCACTGCAGTTTAAAGATTAGCACCACCAATTCAGTATCCGACCAAATGTGAAACATGGTCACAATCTCCCCTTCTGTTTCTGAGTTATGGCGTTGGATAATGGCCAGAAAAGTGTTTTTGCTGAACATTATGAGGTCACAGAGATATTGACCTTTGACTTCTAAAATATAATCAGTTCATCCTTGAGTCCAAGTGGACGTTTGTTACAAATTTAAAAAGATTCCTTCAAAGCCTGAGATATTGCGTTCACAAAAATGGGACGGACAACCCATAAACATAATGCTATAATATGTTAGAAGATCACAGTGACTTTAACCTCGAAAATCTAATCAGTTCATTCTTGAGTCAAAATGGTTGTTTGTGCAAAATTTGAAGAAATTTCACCTAGGGGGTCCTGAGATAACGCGATAACAAAATGGGAGAGACAGACATATGGGCAACCCACAAACATAATGCTTTTGGCCATGATTGCAGCCAGCACGGAGGCATAAAAACATTTTGTACTTTGTGCAATTCTTATCACACATACTGTATGTAAAATGTGTGAGTGTATGTTGTTAGCATGAATATAAGTAACCCTACCACAGCAACTTATTGCAAGTGGTGGGATTTGTGGTTAAGTGAAAAATGAGCTGAGGTTAAAGACCAGTGGATTTTGAGAGAGAGAGAGAGAGAGAGAGAGAGAGACAGAGAGAGAGATGAGTGGGAGTAGAAGCAGCTCCCACACAGGCAAGAAAGTCACGATCCACCATTGAACAGCACTTGCTCTTCTCCTAACTGACATAAACACGGCAACAACTCAAAATGCTAACTCCCATTCACTGCACTATGTCTAAACTATGATATTAAGCAATGCATGATACTTGAATACAAATTATCCACAAAATACTTCTTAAGCTGTGCACTAATGACAACATCCCACACCTACTTACATTCTGCACAAGCATACGAACACAAATGCACCCTGACATAAATATGGACTCTCCTACACAAACTCAACCAAACCACATCATGCACAGACCTACATTCTTGGCAAGGGATGGTAGCCTCACTAAAGTACAGTATTAACATGTAATTCATTTGGTGCCATTTTTTTACAATTAAAAGGAATGTAATTGACTTCACTCTCTTTTGATTTCCTTTGAATCCCTCAAGTTTTTGTATGATGGCAGCGTCTCTCTTATCGGAACAGCCACGTTTGGAGAACCTCACGGCAGTCTACCTAAGTAATGATCCTACTCCACTTCCAAGTGAAGGCAACAGATCATAGTGTCTGAATCAATTTAGTTACTCAAGCAAAAAACCTTCTGGTAGTTTTTATTGTAAAATAACTGGTTTGCCTGTGTGTAGTGTTGACAGGATTGAGCTGGTTTATTCTCTTGTATATCGTCAGCATTTAACAAAGCAAACAAAAACTAATCACTAATGGGGATCACATCTACAGTACAGCATATATACAAGGGTATTGTTACACAAAGAGAGTGTTACTAGATTAATAATGTATTTAAATAACAAAAGAAAGAAGAAAGTTGAGTCTGCAAAGCCATCAGTGTAATACTCCTTATCTCCACAATGTTTAGATCTAGGCCTGCACAATTTTGGGAAAAATATGAATCACAAATTTTAATTGATATCATATTCTCTGACACGATTTTTTTCTCATGAAGTGTAATGTTTATTGCACACATGAACCATGACAAAACCAAACAAATTGGCATTACCAAACATAGATTTTTTTTGGGCAACTATAGCACATCACCACAAGCCTGTACACATAGTGGCATCAATGAAGAGAAGGGAGAGCATTGCAGCACTTGGGAGCGCTGTAAAACCTATTTTATACAGTCTATGTTTAAAACTCACAGAAGAAGAAGTAGTAGCATTTGTGATGCAGTTGGCTCGTAAAATAAAATTAGAATCTAAGTCTTATAAAAAAATTAAAAATCAAAGTCATTTAAAAATTTAATTGTGAACAGGGTGAATTGAGATTGCAATGTTTCATTAATTGTGCAGGTCTATTTAGATCTCAGTAAAAAATGCTGCTTATAAAACATTCTTGATTACATTCCTTTACATTACAAGTCTAGAACATTGGAAATTTAGTCTTGTCAGCGTTCATAAGGCGTTAATAATTAATTAATAATTATAGTTTATACTGTTTATTGATCCCCAGTGGGGAAAATACAATTTCCTTAACTAATCTGTAATTCAAAAAGTGCCATTCTGTCAATCAGTTTATTGTGCTGCTTTAAGCATTTTTCCATAAATGTGATAAATGTGTCCATGTGTGTAAGCCACAATGAAGTGTAATGATCTAATAGAGTAAATTGGAGCAGTAAATAACGTTTTTGATTAATCAATATTTAGTGTATGAAATGTAAAAAAAAATACTGAAATCAAATCCTGTCACAAGTTCCAAGACCCCAAAGTAACGGCTTTAAAAAGACATCCCATGCCCGATTGATAACACTATAAGTCCCCTTAGTAGTGTGTATAAGCAGTATACAAAACATATGGTCCATGTTACATGTTTATTATTTAGTTGAACACAACAATAAGGACATGAAAAGTGTTTATTAATGATGATGATAATAATAATAATAATAATAATAATAAACAATAATACATTCACATATGAAGACATTTATTTATTTATACATTTATTTTTTGGATATTTTTGAGCATTTTCTGCCTTTATTTTTGACAGGACAGCTGAAGATATGAAAGAGGAGAGAGAGAGGGGAATGACATGCAGCAGAGGGCCCGCTGCGTCGAGGAGTAAACCTCCGTATACTAGCGGCCGCTCTACTAACTGAGCTATCTGGCCACCCAAATTAAGACATTTATATTATTAAAACAGAGTTTTACTGTATTGTCATTCTTTATCTGTACACTTCAGGAGGAGTTATATATTTATTCTTAAAGTACAATAGCGTGTTAACCATTTATTAAATGTGTATATACTGCTCAGAAAATGGTAAAAGGTGGACTTAACATAAAGTGTTGTTTTATTATCATATAAAGCAAAGAAAAATAGCAAATTTATTTCAATTCAATGCATTTTTCAGCTAAAGCTTTTTGATATTATCTCTCTCTCTCTCTCTTACTCCTTATATTCAAATTGGGTGTCAGTGTACACAGGAATAGAATACTGACTACTGACAAAAGTTATTTGGATGGATATGTACTCGTCTGCTTGCCGATGAAAACAGTCTGGTTAGATTTGTGCCGTGCCCAGCAGATAGTACAGTACAGTGTAGAGTGTCTCCATGGCAGCACAACTGCACATTAGGCAGAATTAACTGTGTTTGGGGGGGGGGCAGTCTCTTGGGATTGTACATAATGTGTTAAAAATTATTATTTTATATATAAATATATTATTATAAATATAATATTTATTTTTTGTCTTTTCATATTTTCATCATCTTTTCTACCTCCTGCGATTACTGGAGGGAAAGCAAAGGAAAACGGGTAGATTGGCAGCTCGCCAGAAGCCAGTCAATCAACGTTGCCATTACCTTCAACTGCAGCTCACTGGAACATGTAGAGGACGTGAACAGCTGCTGCCAGATATCTTCTATGGCACCTGACGGTTCGGATGCTATCGACTTGGCAGAATTAGACCGCCTCACAGAGCAATAATTACAACAAGAGATCTTAATCTCAACCATGAGAATGAAAGCAAAAGTGGTAGGGGATCTCTGTCATGAACATTTCTCAGTCACATAGGCACTACGAGGGATCCCACCCCCCCCAACATCCCCAGAAGTCTCCTTGACAGTGCCCTTCACCGCCCTCCATCACTTGTTACACTGTGACAAAATAGATCTGTCTTGTTTAATCAATTCTGAATCACTGCGAAAAAATACACTGATGTTGTGATTTGACCCTTTCAAGGACTATATAAGGACCTAATATAAATTATGATTTCCCCTATTAGGGCAAGGAAGTAATGGGGGGGGGATATGTAATCACACAAAGCTAAAATTGCGACATTTTTGTTTTTATCAATACAAATCTGTCTTCTTCAAAATACAGTACGTAATTTACACAAATTATTTTTACAAATTAAAAACATAACCTCCAGTCTTATTATTCATAAGTGTTCAAAATGATGAAGGTTTCAACAAATATGACAGGTCACGGACATCCCGAAGAAAAATAATCATCAAATACTGTATTATAGTGTCTTAAGTAATTCAGTTATTTAGGCAAAACCTTCTTGTAGTTTCTCCTGTAAAAAAAAAAGGTTTTGCTGTGGGTAGTGCTTGTTTATTCTCTGGCATAACTCAAGGATTTACCAAAGCAAAACAAAAACTAATTATGTCTACATACAAGGTTATTACCTCTGCCAAGGAGGTTTGTCTGTTAGTTGGGTTGTGTGTTGGGTTTGTGGTCTGCCTGCAGGAGTACGGGAAAACTACTGGCTCAATTTTATAAAACTTGGTGGAAGGTTATAGCATAGGCCAAAGAAGGATCCATTACATTTCTAAACCACAGGGCGGATGCACAAGTTATATTTCAGTTTTGTTAACATTGCGAGAGAAGGCATTTGTGCTGCATTTATGTGGTGTTGGAATAATCAAAAAATATTGTTCCTGACTGGGAGATGCATACTCCAACTGCCCTTCTAGTTCTTACTAGTGTTTCTTTTTCTAGCTATGCAAAGTAAAAAATAATAATAATAATAATAATAATAATAATAATTCATTCATTCATTCCATTCTCTTTGACAGTTTACCTTGTAATCACTGTTCTGTTATTGATACTAAACACGTTTTAACAAACTTAAGCAGGCTACTAAAGCAAAGACAGTGTTTTTAGGTAACTAATTTAAATAAAAGAAAGAATAAAGTTTTGAGTCTGCAAAGTCATTGTAATACTCATCTCCACACTGATGTTTAGATAAATAAAATAATATGTAACAAAATATGTATTAATTGCTGCCATAGATCTGTGCAGTGAAAACTGAAGCCTGTAGAAAGCTATGGTGAAAGATGGGGATGAGGATTCATTCTCCCTAAACTAATAAGACAAAAGGTGGAGTAAGTATTAGGAATGCCCGAGCCCTGGCACTCATAGTTTTACCTCGTTTAACCTCGCCCCCAGTGAACGCTGGCAAATTGCATTGTTTAAGCAACGAAAATTGGGGCCCCTGCTCAGTAGGACAGAAGGAGGAAGTTGAGATACACTTCTCCCAATCCATCTGAGCTTCTCACGTCTTTTCCCCTCTCTCCCTTCCTCCTCTCTCTCTCTCTCTCTCTCTCTCTCTCCATGGAAGGCTCTCACTTTGGATATGTCATGGGCAATAAGGATGAAAAATTGGACTGCTCTTTAGGTCCCCAGTTGGCATGCCGGCTTCGTCCTCTACCTTTACATGCCTGGAGGAGGCTGAGCTCCACACTCACAAAACAAAATAGGATTTAACAAGGACAGAATCACCCACAATGCCGCAGTAAATAGCCACTGAACCCTGCCTGAACCAGCACTGGCAGTTGAATACAGACTTTAACATAAGTGTGGAGTGAAAGGATGGAGTTTGACAGGGCATGTAGGATTTTAGAGTTCTGAATCACAACAAGCCAGGTGATATCAAAACCCATATGCCAAAGTCAGCATGAATTGATTCTCTGCTTTGCCACACTGTAAAATGTGAGTTGTTATACTGTTCAATGTACCATTTTAAATGGTTGTATTCCTGCATATTAAATGAGACTCTTGAGGTATTTAAACCATGTGTGCATAGCAATTTCTGTTATTTTGACTGTAGATATATCCACTTGCATAAGGTATGCTCAGCAAAGTAACACCACACGAGTGCATATTATTTTGATCTTACTTCACTTTGATTTAATAGCACACACATAACAGAAAGCATTTAAACGGGATTTATACTTTCCGTGTCCGCGAGGGTCCGGTCAGTCCACGCGCTCCCCCAAATAAGTGGGCCTGTCAACTGCATATCAAGCACCCCTACTGTGCATGCTGCAGTTGTTCCACACTCCGGTCCAGTCGGTGAGAAAACAAAGTTGATGCTTGTTTTGAAAAGAAGTTGTGCAATACCATTACCCACATTTATATAATTTGTCTTTAAAGGAATACAAAAGCCACCAAGGGCATAATTCTGTAACTCTACAGTGTGGGTATAAGAATGTGTGCGAACTGCGAAATAATGATACATTTGTTGAATGATGAGAAAGTTTGTGATTACTTACAAATCGCTTTTTAATACAACCAATTGGCCATTAACGTAAGCAATGAAGAGGACCGTCCATATAAATATTAATATCTACATGTGCTGACATGAAACAACAAAGCCCCAAGTCTTCCTCTGTACTTAGTATTCATCAGATACCTGGGCAACAAAGGATTCATCTTGTTTTTCTCTTTCTTCTGATAACATGGCTTGTACAATGCCAGATGAATATAGTTTACAGTCCGCTTGTGATTCTATCTCCCTGTGAGATAAGGTAAAATACACTATTCAACCCATATGTATTGGACTCATAAGCAATCCATCGACAAAGCTACGCTTGCCAGAGAGCAATCTGCATAACTGAGCTCGCTGGTTTTCCATACACTGCATCTAAATTTATAAATTTGTCCACCATGCAGCATCAGTACTGTCATCAAGAGTCATAACAGACTAGCTAATTTTCTATTCATATATTCACAGCGTCAGCCTTTTTGTGAGTTTACAGTACACTTTGGGTTTGGGCTGAAGATGTTCTAGTCAAATAAGCTTTAATTAAACCCCTCAAATAATATGCAACTAAGCAGCTTCAGCAAATAACTTTTCCGAAAACATGCTGTTGCATTTTCATCAAAGTGGATGGTGTAGAAAAGGCTTTGACACATCATCTTCTATACCCATGCTTACCATCTGAAGAATGTATCCTTGGAATACATAATATAATATTCTAATTCACCAACAAAGCTGTCAGTTTAGTTACTTATTATTTAGAAGTGCACCCAAGATTTAGACTGTTTATAAACATTTTGAAAGCTCACAGGAGGGGCTAAATACATTTTATGGTTCATTAAAATTCTCAATGAAATATAGAACATGAACAAGATAACAGCCACCATTTCAATGCAATAACACAACAATCAAATAGCTTTAAAGGACTGTGAAATCATCTTCATGGGGAAAGTAGCATTACTAGTGTTACATCAACCAACATTTTAAGACTAAAAATGAATGGATTAAAGCAATGAGATATGTGTAAATGAAAGTTGCTGTTGGAGCAAAATACAAATGTATAAATAAGAAAGAATCCTTGTATATGTTCATGTTGACCCTGAGAGTGAATGGGAGCTCTGCCACTCTAGACATAGAGCATTTCAGTAAAAATAGATGCTTTGTGTTTCAATTGGTAAAAAGGGAACATAGACTAACCTTTAACTCAACGATGCCCACTGCAGTGTCTCTTTAAATGCTTCCTCCACCTCCTAAACATGAAAAGAAAGGCCATATGCAAATGGATGAAAAACAGTACTCTATCTTATGCTAGCTCCAGGTGTCCCTAAACACTTACAGAGGTTCCCTAGCAATCAACATATAGCCACCCCCAACAATATATATTAGAATAAATGTGTAAAGAGCAAACATGCCTATAAGGACATGAGGGTACTTCAAATGTACTCTGTATCCATTAAGAGATCTTTGGGATTAAAATTATTGACAAATTCTATTCTAAAACTATGCTGAAAGGAATGAATTTCAGGTACACAAGACAAAAACAAAACATCTGCTTTGCATTTGGAATCTGTGAATAATTAGAATGCACAATGGGCTTAGACAACTGTATCCAGAGTCTGATAAATAAGCCTCCATCTTCTTCCCCCTTTGATTGTTCCATCAGCTCAGCAATCTGTGCATGTCAGTGGCGGGGTGGCAGATATCCATTATCAATGGACTGTTTTCACAGACAATTGGCCTTATTCAGGGAACGGCCAGTGGGGACCAGCCATGTGAGCACAGAGAGCAGCTGGGGATCTTCTTCCAACAGATGCTCTCTGCTGTGGAGGTGTGGGAAGATTTCCAGTCCAGCCCTGGTGGGGAATGTGGGTGTCTGGGTGCTATCTGCACTCACCATCCCGATGATGTACATTTCTTTCACAAGGCTTATAATGAGCGATAATGTCTTTAAAGCTTTAGTGCATAACTTATGGATATTAATGAACATCTGCTACATTCAAGCCATTACCAAATGAGTTGCTGCAACGCTAATTAAGACTATCAGTTCCACACAACTCTCTCTGTATTTCTCAGTATGGCTGTGTTCAGACAATTGTGTCGTCCATCGACTTTCGCACGCAGAAACTCAAGAGAAGATAATTACCTCTTATGAACCTCAATGTTTTTTTAATCCTCCGTGTCCTTCTTGGCTACTAGCGACTGTGTGTAGGAGGGGTGGGGACAGTGTGTGATCACAGAAGGCTTGTATCATGTAGACGTGCAGACTGTTTTGTTGTCATAACTTAGAATTCCTCATGGCGGTGACAAAAACTACATACTATAGCTTTAAGCCTACTGTAACTGATTTGGTGCAGAAATAAATAGTCAATAACTCACTAGTTGCTTAACAACTTTTAAAAATAATTTGCTGATTTTCAGTTTTTCTTTGGGGTTTGTATTGTTGGATGTAAATGGACTGTTCTTACATAGCACTTTTCTAGTCTTACCGACTACTAAAAGCGCTTTCACATTGTACAGGAACCATTCACACACAATTAAATGCATTTAAACTAAATAAATATTACAGAGTCAATTACTTCATATCTCAGGGCAGTAAATAAATAGCACACCATAAACTCTATGTGTGAAAAACACAATATGCTTTTGGATGTGCATCATGTTCTCAAAGTCCATTGCTATTAGCCATAATGCAGCCATTAGTTTGTCTACAAAGTTGAGGGTTTGATCTAGGGAAATGGAAAAGAAAGCATTGAAATGTCCGGTAAATTTCATAGTAATCTATCATTTTTCTTTTCTTGTGAATAAGTGGAAATTTACTAATTTACTGGAAATTTGGCTGTTGGTTTTCAAGATACCTAGTCAACTGTTTATGACACTTGCCAGCGCTTAACAAAAGTTCAGAAAAATACCAAAATCAGTATGGATCATCCTCTAGAGACTATGAATAACCACAATAAATAATAGAAATATGTCAATTGATTTATAAGATACCTTGCTATTGGTCAAGGGTATCTATCAACATCGCAGTTCTTTGGACCCACAACCAGAAATAAAATTTTCTCCCAGTCCAGGTGGAGATGACACTATCAACCCCACTCTGCCCTGAAGTTGTGTGAATGCGGTACGATTGCTGACAATGATTGCCAGTCATTCTCCCCCTGATACTGTAAAAAGTGTATTTTAAGGCCAGCTGATGCACTGATTAAAAGCCATTACCTCTGCTTGTTAGGAGTATAAAAGAAAAGTATTTGCACCCATTCATATTCCAATGCACCTGTCATGCCTTGTCAGTATAATAAGAGGTATGATGGAAAGTGAAAAGGTAAATGAATTCCATTTTACATAGCACACATTTAACCATATTCAAATGCATTGTAGTAGTGTGTGATTTGTTTCCTTTCTGCCTGTAGACAGTCATATCAAAATATTAGTTTAGAATTATATTAAATATATAGTAGTTTATAATAGATTAGGCAATATTTTGCTATTGGTCACTCAGTTGTGTTCCAGTTGCATTAAGAAGCAAGCATCTTTTATATGAAAAGAATTTCTAATGTCTCCTTGAATTGTAGTTACAAACCACAGGAACATTATGTGCTTGTTTACATGTGTCTGCCATTTTTCCAAACAATGTCATATACTGTATTAGCTGTATATTGGGTCCTATTGAGCACTGACCAGCTGCTCACAATACTTTGACACTTTCCAGCTGTTCTCACATGTAAATCACATGCAGAGAAAGTGCAGGCTGTCCTGACAGCAAGTGCCATTACAATCATGTGCACAAATCAATGATGCATCACCATTTGAAATGAGCTGCTAAATATGCATGCATAACAAATAGCATGATCTGAACACAATGAGCATGTCATTGTGATATTAGTCGCTAACAACTCAGTATTTTGCCTTTGTGGCTTTCAGCAGCCATCTGCACAAGTCCTTTTGTGAGGCTTCATAGAACACAGTTCCTGTTTCCTGCTGTGCTTTCACATTTTCTCCTCCAATCCTTCTGCTCATCACTTTTTACCACAAAATACTGGGACATAATAACAATTCTTCTAAATATCTTCTATTTGGAGGTTTTTGTCCATCTCTAGGTTACTCTCTTACATTTGCCTGAATGGAAAAGACTATAGCGCTCATCTTAATTATGCACACATGAAGCTGACACACTTCGTTAGTAGATTACCGTTATTACACCCAGCTAGTTTCTATTATATATTGACTCAAGCACATATTATTTGAATTGTATCTTGGGCAAAGACCGACTTAAACTGATGTGAAGAATATGGACCCCAGCCAAATGTTCCCCAATTCCTGAGGTTGCAATTATGCAACCACATCCCAATCACATTCCCCTTCTCCAACTTAATATCTAGCTAGCTAATATCAATAGCAGAAGTAATATTCATTTCTCTCACAACACTCAACAGTATAGATATTACCACAGTAATCTACACTGAGAGGGTGAGCTGTAGAGCAAGCTGACCTTGAAGAGTTTTACCTGTCAATCAAAAGAGTGTTTCTCCTCTGTGACAGGCAGTGAGGCAGAAAGCAAAGCCCCAGATATGTCAGCTGGGTCCAGATGTATTAATGATGTGCATTGCTTTCCACACACCACACTAAAGACTGCTAAGAGTGCTATATTATCTGTATTTTCCTGTATGCTTTCCACCAGATACATCAGCCTGTAGTTTGACGTAGGTGGCTGTGATGCTAAACCTCATGCGCAAATAAAATATTTGCAACTGTGATCACTTTCCCAGAGTTGTTAAAACCTGCAATTGAAGTCTACTGACTATGAAATCAAGACCAAGACAAGCTTACTGTCAGAGAAATCTAATTAATGTATAGTATCCATGACAAAACAGAAAAATCATCTTTGCTAGACATAAACCTTGGTGCCTGAAAATCATTGAGGCCAAGTAAATAAAATCATCGTCTATCAAGTCTATTTGTGAATGGATGAGGAGGGTAATGCTGGATCCGGGATCTCCTGCAGTATTACATAATAAATTATATTAAAGTGCTCAGCAACTGTGTTCCCAGCACGCTTGACGACAATGTGATCAACTGTGCAGTATATCTACAAAGCGCAGATCTCTATGAGCACAGGTCTCCACCAAGCTTACCATTTGCTCTTAGGATGACGCTTCCACTGGTCAAACAGTAAAGATATTTAAAATTTAAACAGCCAGTGTGAAGTTTGTCTCTAGGTATCATTACTGTGTAATGTAAGTACTATTTTGCCTATACCTTCTACTCCCTTAAATTGAAATTGTAACAAAAGCCCAGTTAAAGACTGAAGTAAACAAGTGGTGAGGAATATAATGTTGTGAAATAAGATGTCTGACACCAAGACTCTGCATGCAGTTGTTCCCTTTTTACTAATTTCTCGAGATCCTCCTCCTTTCTTTTGCCATATGCAATCTTACACCTGTTACTGTCACCCATATTCTATTGTTAATAATAAGGTTTTATTCTTCTCGGTTTGCTGAAAATATTGACATGAAACTATAGATGTTACAGGGTGCAGAGATTGACACCTGACTGTGAAATGGGGAAAAAACAGCCAGTAGTGCTGTAATGTGAGACTAAGACTTGTGTTTTATCATTAATACAGTTCTATTTCTACAAGAAAAACTCATTGTTCCCATGTGACTCTTACCCCCCTATCCACCATCACAACACCCCACCCGCCGTTCTTCACACCAAAGAGTTTGAATCGAGTCTTGGGAGAGAAATGTTGCACCTGGGTAAAAATGCAGACTCTAAAGCAGCTGTGTGATTGGTGGATGAGATTCTTTCGGCATTACACAATCCTCGCCTTCTGCTTTTGATGGCTGCTCACTGGGAGACTAATTATGAACCCCAGAGATCACTTTGAGTGGTAAACTCACAACATTCGGAGACAGTCATTTCAAATTACAACAGTCAATGGTTAATTTTTTACAAAAATGGTAAGTGCATAAAAAAAAAAAAAAAAAGAAAACCGGATTCAACCATTTTGAAGCTAAAGGTCATTTTAAAGTTGCCCAAGCCCGAATTGTTATTGTAATCAGTCTATGCAGTTTCACTTGTGCCTCCCACAGTTTCCGTGATGCAGCTTTGCGGATCACCCTTCATCGCCAGTGACGTCACACAGATTTGTGTGCACACACGACCAGCTGCAAGGCCACTCCACTCCGTCTCCTTTTAAAGACATGAAAACAGGGATCACAATATCTCCTGCATGGGGCTTTATTCCTTAGGCAGTGTGCTGTCCTGCACAGCCACTGCCCTCTGAGCAAACAAGATTACCTTGATGAACAGAGGCAGGCTTGTTTACTCCCTGTGTCCTACTAGGTACTTTGGGGGTGACTTGCTGTCAGTGAGGAGGGGAAACTTTAGAGATGAGATGCAGCTCTCAGGTATCTGAGGCGATCAAAAGGAAACTGATTCAGAGATTCTGTAAACCAAGTTCTCAAATAACTGGGGGTTTTCAGTTATGGATAATACATATTTGGTGCTCTAGTGAGCTTTTACAGCAACAAAAATGTGTATGTTGGATTGACACAAAATAAACTAAGCTATGTTTGTGTCTAGCTTTAACCATACATACCATAATCACAATGTTTCAGGAGCCTATACTGTAGTGGAAATAGTTGAAAGACGTTGTCAATGAATGATACATACATGCTTATCATGATGCAAATGAGTAGTAATTTGAGAATACCAGTTTCCAAATAGACAATTTGTGGCAGTTTTGGAGCTAGTTAACTTTTCTTTAATCCTTTACACAACAAAATCAAAGGTTTGAGTTTGTTTGATGAGCAGTTATTTGAAACTATTATGCAATACACGAATCTCAAACCAGTGAAAAATGTCCCATGTGGTATATAGGCCAAAGATTGTTAAAGAAATGTTTATAGTGTCACTACACACTTTATATAAACATTGTTCATGGACTAGACCAGTTTAGGTCACATACTGTATGATCATGATGGATGTCGACATGTGTTTGGTCTGCTGTGCATTTGCCGGAGCAAGAGAGATAGCTGTACGCTTGGTTGGCAGACAGCCATTTAGGAGTGGACTCCATCTTGACTAAGGACGGCTGATTCCTATCTGGTACTCTGTCATTTTACACAATGGTTTATCCATTTACTGGAGGTAATATATATAATATAGGCTGTTATTCATGCACAGAGATATATCATTAAAAAAAAAAATCTTGGATGAACAAGACCACTTTCATTTTACTCAAGATCGTCGCGGCTTTACAAGAATACAGAGGAACTCCACATGTAGCACTTGGAGATTAAAAAACAAACGATGACCTCAGCAATATTGTCGTCTTGTAATGGTGATATTCCATGTTTTTTTTTGTTTGTTTTTTTAAACTGATTGAGATTGATGTGCTATTTAAAATACTGTAAAAGTTTTAAAACACTCAATCCACATGGAATTGCACACAGCCTTCAGAAACTGCATTTAAAAGAGCAGTCAGGGCTTATTCCCCAGCTGCAATGACAATGCAGAGACCGAGAGCGCAGATGCGGAAGACTCAGAAGCGTTGACCAATCAGAGCAGACTGGGCTTTTTTGGGGGCATGTCAACATGTTCTGGTAGAAACACAATACACAAGTATCAACCTGAAAATGAGCATAATATGGGACCTTTAAAAAAATGTTTCATGCATGTTGTCATTTTTCATATTCCAAATGCTTTTATAGATACAAATCTTAATTATTTAATTTCTAACTTGATTTGGTTTTACCTGATTTAAATAAAGCCTTCTACATTTGAATTGCATGAAATGTGCTCCATAAATGTACATGTACATGTACATCATGTCTGCATATCCCTGAAGTGTGATACCTTTGCCTACCAGGTCAACCCCATACAGTAGATGTCATAATGAATGTCTGAAGAGATCATGTATTCTACCCTCATCAGGTTTATCACAGCAGAATGTAAACCATTATGTGAGCAGGTGTGTCTGCTCTGTGCAGCACTGTATGAACTGCATTCATGTTTATGTGCTAAGAAGGGCAGGCTAACTAAACTAGGCCAGAGGGGGGTCGTCTCCATGGTGACAGCCGTAAAAGAGCCGGAAGCACCTGTGTATTGCTAACTACTTGTAGTGTTTTTTTTTTTTTGAGTATTAGGAAAGCAGAAGTGGATCAGTCCATTAACTGATTCATAGAAACTGCTGTCTAGCCTTTTTCCTTTTCTGATTTTTTTTTAAACAAATAAAGGGTTGCAATCTTTAACAGCCATCATAAACAAAAATCATCTTTTATTTTCTGTATCAGTTATCACAAATCTTTATAAATGTATGTCATTTACTGTATGTTAATATCACCACATACTGTGTGTATATCTGATATTGCAACTACAATTGAAAGACTTTCTTTACAATACAAGTAGGAATGGTCTCTATAAATGATCCCTAAGAATGATCTCAGCAATAAGACTGCAGTACTTTAGTTCAGGAACTAAAGGTCACAAGCGTTTCATCTCTTGAATATCACAAAGGCTATATTTCATATAGTGCATGGATTGGAAGGTATGTCCCCCAAAATTTAAAAAGATGCATCTCTCTTGCCTTTGGACTCCATGTATTCATCTTATTTAATGCAAGAAGGACACAAAATGAAGCCTAATGCATCAGCATCATAAAAAGATTGCCACCACAGTGCCTTTAATGCACCTCTCCAGCTTGGGCTTTCTAGTAGATGATCAAAGCTGCTGGGTCTAGGCCTGTAAAAAGCTTGACTCTAGGGGCAAAGGGGGTCCATTGACTCCAGCTACTTTCCTTTGCCTTTGAGGGCCTAACAGGGCTTTCATTTGCTCCTGCTGGCTCACTGCTATTACAAAGTGTAGATGCCCTGCAAGACGCCTGCTGTTTTTCTAATTGTTTGTCTAAATGACATGTTGTGCTTGGAAACTTAGAAAAAAAAAAAAGATGTAAATGCTGTAATTTTTTTCATATTTTTCCAAGATGATTACTTAGGTGGGATAATAAATAATCTACTGAAAGGGCCAGGCTGAAAGGAGAAAACTGCTGTGTCGATTTGACCCCCATTGTGACAATTACTGCTATGGAATACAGTGGTGCTTTTATGCACTGGAGGTAAAAGCACTCTGGAATTTGTTCAGACTAACTAAGATGCTCACATCACATGCTTCATTCACATCACTTTGAATATGTCTGTACAGCAGAGGGCTGCAGAAGAGAGTGATATGTGTCCCTGATTTCCCACTGTTCCACTTTCTGGAGAGTTTAATTACCATTTTGTGGCTCACATCTACAGATTCTTCAGCATGTTTGAGGATCTGCATTCTCTAATAACTTAGATTTGATGATATTTTAGCTTTACTTTGGCAAGGTTCTTCAGCGTATCTGTCTAACAAAGCAGCTTGTAAGCACAGCGTTTATTCTTGGAGGAGTGAAAAAACCTGACGTAGTTTTCAGAAATAACAGCACAGTCTTCAAAGGTGTTTTGTTACCAAGCAACTCGACTGCAACCCTACTTTGACGCAATGCTAATGGTAAAGTTACTCATTAACTAAATAGAGTTATGAACATAGTCCCAACAGATACTGCACAGAGAATAGGACAAGACATTTAAAAAAAAAAAAACTTAACCTGCCTTGTCCTCTATAGGAAAAATTGTGATGGGCACAGGGGGAAGGAATTAAAATCTTCTCTCACGTGGGGAGCATTGATGAAGCAACGCAGGCAGAAGGTTCAACTCTGTGTGAATACAACAAACAGACGCAGAGAATTATACTTCCTTGTTCAATTTACAGCCAACTGTGTGCCAGAGCAGCATTAAACAAGCATCTGGGTGCTTTGGCTCAGGTTGCCGTCAGCTAGGCGGAGAAAGGCTCAGTACAGGGACGCATGATGCCTTCTCACTCAATGTGAAACATAAACTTTCATATTCATTTGATGGTTACAATTTTATTAATCAACTATGCTTAATGGTGCAGTTAGTTTATTGTGAAACATTCGGCATCATATATGGTGGAATTGACTATAATAATATTAACATGAATGTCTTCCTTTACCTAATATTGTCTTTTATACCAGAATATTAATGTAAAATTAAATTAGGGACAAAGAAATCACTGATCTAGAACACTGGTTCCCAACATAGGGACCTTCCCAAGGGTAAAAAAAATGAAAAATCTAATGTGGTGTTCACACTAGCCGCATAAATTCGCTTAGCGTCACGTTACTCGTGCGAGTTTGGTTGCTCAAGTTGAAACTCATTTGGATACAAGAATGACGCTGCAAATGCGTGTCTATTTGCGTATTTGCATTGATTTTGTTCATGTGTGTAATCGCAACGCGCAATTCGTGGAAAACGCAGACGGTTTCAACACACTGTGAGAGGTCACAAGATGATTAGAAGAGACATATGTCTATATTTCTATTTATACATCTATTTATTTTGTTTAACTTTTTCTAAACTTTGCTTTTTGCTTGTTAATTCCTAAATGTTACATCATTCTATAACTATACTATAAGACAAATAATGTTAAGAGAGAGTTATGAGAGAGCTAGTTGTGTTGAGTGTAAATTAAGCTATTGATTGGCAGAAGAATGTTTATCATTAGAAGATTTACACTACATATGTGACAGATGTTTTTGGATGTTTAGCTGACCTTATCAACTAATTACAAATAAATAAACGTAAGTTTTTGCACACTGTCTTTATTTCACTTATAAGTGCTAAATTTCACGTTTCTTTCCTTAAAAACCTAGAAAATTAAAATAAAATAAAATAAAATAAAATAAAATTTACTTAAAATAAAGTGTAACCACTAATTGTACATCTCCAGGATTAAGAAATACATTCTGAGTGAAACAATCAGAGAAGGAAAATAGACAAACTTTGTTTTAAGTGCTCACAAGCCGAACTGGACAAGAATGAGGTCCTAAAGAAAAAATCCATAGACAGAACCATTGAACTATTCAGCAAAACACTAAGACACTAATTAAGAATTACATGTAAACAAAGACAGAGAAAAACAGCCAAATCAGAAAATCCATGTCTAAGACTGATAATGATTTTCACTTGTTTTACTAATCTGAGAGTTTTTGGCCATAACTCCCAAATGCAAAGTCAGAAACTGAACAGGCATCATCAGTGTGATTGAATTCACCCCTGTGGTCTGTTTAAAAATGTCCCTGCCAGATTAAGTTTGTTAAACAATTGTTAACAAAATTCAGCACAATTACGCTAGTCTCGGCGTCTGTCATTATATCGTTGAGGAGGAGAGCATAGACCCCAGTGTATCGATCCATTAGTAGTCCAATTCAAAGCAGCCTGCAAGCTGGAGACGGCCAAACGTCTGCTTTGCTTAGACTTTGGTTACACTTCAGTGGCACAGAAGGATGGGAGGAAAGGAAGTGTGGAGGCGATGAAAACATGACGAGAAAGTGATAATTAAAACAAGACTACCACTGAAATGTATTAAAACACTGTCCATGTATCTATGGACTGTTAGCCTGTATTAGGGCAATCTGGCAGTCAAGCATAAGCTTCTAATTTAATTATTAGGTTAAAAAAAAAGTGAAACTATCATATTTAAAACAGTAAGAGTACCTCAAAGAAGTATGTGGAGATCAGATAGTGTTTAGAGTGTTACAGTATTTTTGCTCATCTGTTCCAAATGTGCCAAGTCTGTCTGTTCTTCAGGCCGTAAGAGTGGCCTTTATTTAGACTTTGAATATTTAAAAAGCCATAGATGATCCCCCAAAAGAAGAAAAAAAAACACAAACCACAGTAACTGAGGAGTTGAAATAGGGATCTAGACCCCCAATCTTTTCCTCACGCCTACGCGCAACCTGCCCACTCACAGTTTTACATTTCCCCAAATTCAGATGTTAAAGCATCCCTGTGGTGTTACTCCAAACAAATGTTGTTTAGTATTGACACTGACTCAGTTTGAAAGTGCCTTGGGCTCAGGCTTTGTGATGAGTCACCAGAAGCAGATCTAAGAGCAGTTTGAGAAGCCTGCCCTAGATATTTCACATAGTCGAGGAACAGATTAGAATGCAGCAGCTTCTATCCTGTGAATATGATGCCTACCATCCTTTCTGTCACCTTTGGTACATGGGATGATTTGCCTTTCCCTGCTAGCAATCAGTGAAGTGGGTCGTGGGTGTGGATCTGCTTTGTTCTCCTCATCAGTTCTCTGGCTCTCAATCATCAAGTAAAAATGGTATACCCCAGGGGCCATTCTAGGATCAGACCTTTAGCATGGCTCAGCCCTAAATAAGAACGTGACACAGATACAGTGCATGCAAAAGTGTTAACCACCCCTGCTAAATTAATAATTTCATTAGCCGATCATCTCTGAGCTAGCTACTGAACAACAACAACAACAACAACGTCAGCTAACGTTTTTTGACACTATTAACACTATGATCAAACTAAACCTGACACGTTATTGGTTGTGTAATAGCAACCAATGTGCACACACACAATGTTTTAACATTCAACAATTTTAGTTTTTTGCGTTTCAATTTGGATTCTAATCTGCACCATGAAATGACCAACTTCTTCTCTGGGGACTACCAACATTAAACTTCACAACTGTCTCCTACTCTCCCTCTGACAGATTAGATAGTGACTCAGCCAAAGGTGGGAGTCTGGCCAACCCTTTGTTTCTGTTGACCTGTTCTTTGACTGGGTTACAGGTGCATAGCATTGCGACAGCGACACAGGGTATTAAACCTGTTTCAAGCCCTTTGAACCTGTAATTATTTGTCATCTGTCACTAACAGACACGTTCACAAACTAACTTGAAGCACAAAAATTTATATTAAATAAAGGCAGTGGTTTGTCAGAAAATAGAAACACATTTTACAAGGTCCTTATCTCAAAATGTTGAAATTTACTTTTTTTTTTTTTTTAAATCCTTGAAACCAGACCAAAAACAAATCACTTGTTCATTGGCTTATTGTATGAGTTTTCAACAAACTTCATTGAAAATCTATGCAGAAGTTTTAGAAATGTCATGCCAACAAACCTCTTTGGTGTAGGAAATATGGATTGTTTGTGTCTGCGCTGTAATTATTATTGTACCCTGGAGCGCAGATAAATATTTATTGAACAAAGTGTCTCCGTTTGCCCAGTGAAGTCCAAATATGCCAAAAATAATAATGTCTAACCGAGTTAGGGAACTATCTTAGGCTTGTATCTAGCTTGGTCCGTAAGTATACAGCAGCCATGAAGCTTTCTCAAAGCACAAGAAAACATGTTTTTTAATTTTATTTTTTATCACACACCAGGAGTGTGAAGGAAACTTCTACAATGTTGCTTGGACGTGACCAGAAATTTGACTCGAAAAAGTTTTAAGTCTGTCTCCCAAATAAGGTGTGGAACTAGTACATGTCTCTGCAGGTTGGGGGGTCTAACTCAGTCTGCTCTCCGATTGCCACTTCTACATTTCCAAAAATGTGAGTTTTTTTGACAATGGATGATCTCCATAGAAAGATTTTGTGAGGGAGAAATAAGGTGACTACTTGGGCACATTAGTACTATATGATGACGTGCTGCTTTAATAAGAGAAAAGAAATCAGATTTCTTAATTTAAGGTCGACAGTTGAGTAATTTAATTAAATTTCACATTTTTAATCTATTTAACCTAACATTTAGATTACTTTTAAATGAATTTAGCCAGCTGTTCAGCACAGCAGATAATACATTGCTTATCACATTTATTGTTTCACTGTTCCCTATTATTAAAGCAAGACTTGCTTCACTGCAAATATGGGCAACTGTTTGAAATTCTCACAGTTTCATTACTATGCATGCCAACTTTTTGAACTTAACTAATGGTTCTGACAGCATTGCAAAGACAGCAA
Organism: Percina caprodes; assembly: GCA_013375575.1. Lineage (NCBI taxonomy): Eukaryota > Metazoa > Chordata > Actinopteri > Perciformes > Percidae > Percina > Percina caprodes. The sequence goes on along the minus strand of JABXJD010000007.1, from coordinate 4,629,766 downwards.
GTTTGTTTGACAGCTAGAATGTGTGGCTCTTTGATATTGTATGAGCTACAATATCAATGAGCCACACATTCTCTTCTCAAGGGAGAGAAGAGAGCAGGGTCTGTCTTTTCTATTTGTCATATCTCCTCCAGCCCATGGTGACCGCAATGTGTCTCAGACACTTTGGCTCACAAAGGACACATCGACATTAAGGAGCCAATGGAATTTGAGCATTGTGGGAAATGGCTTCCCTGCGGCCATTTTGAACATGCCAGGCCATCTTCCCCCAAGTGTTGTCTCCTCTTAAGCTTTATCAGAAGTGATTTTTTCTCATCATGTAAGGATCATGGAGCTGCACTGACAGAAACAAGCTACCCCATCTGTTGGATAATAAACACTGCGTGGCAGCCGCGAGCACACGCCACAGTCACTGAGAAACGGTTCTGCACACAACATACCAACCAACCATACAGTTGCAAGAAACACTGAGAAAGATGCACTCCAACAGGATAGCAAAAAGTGTGGATTTCCTAATTTAGTTTTTTTTTATTTAGTCGCTAAGTTTGGATCATAATGCCTTAGCTTCCTTTTTGAAAATGTTTAAGTGCTTGGTGTCTTATTCATGAGTTTATTTTTAAGACATTTCATTAAGTGTGTACATAATCCCCCCCCCTTAGTCTTTTGTTTTTACTTTGGTTACTTATGTTTTATTTATCAATATGTTTCCTTGTCTTCTTCAAGGTTGATTATATTCTTGGGTGTATTTGATTGAATGTAGTGATTGAATGTGTACATTGTACACATTGTATGTTTATGTTTGTAAGTTCTTATATATATATATTTATATCATTTTATAGTTAGCCTTCCTTTTTGCTTCAAAATAAATTGACTTATGTGGGGGTTTGTTCTGATAATCTGACAGCTTGCGTTTCTTACCCTTTCAGACCTATTTGTTGCAATGTTGCCTTGTTCCAAGATCTTAATTAATTTAAAACAGAATTATCAGCACCAATGCCAGAAGCTGGGAAAATAAAACCCAAGCTCTAATAAACCATACTTTTCCTTAAACATAAACAATCGTGTAAAGTGATGCTGCTACTGTAAGTAATGTTTGAAATAAAATCTATCCCATTTGTATTTTAAGTCCATTTTGATTATGTGTATATCCTTTTCCATTGTCATTATTTAATCTTTTCCATCCTTTTAAAATAAAACCAATTTTAAAACCTGTCTGTAGAAAAAGCATCTCCAGATTCTGAATCCCAGCTCTATTGTCCTTTGGATAACAAGGCTGGATGAATAGCTGGCTGTGAGCAATAATTAGCAATAAACTACCCATACTGGCCCCCACATGAAACATAACCAGAGTAACTGAGGGTTATTGATTGTTTGACCAATTATTTTCAAAACTGGTTGACAATAAGTCGGCTCATGTTACACACTTTACTAAAACTATGACCATGCAGGATATTCTCTAGTGTACATTTACTCTTTCAGATTTTAAAGATTATGAAACAGTTACCATAGTGCCTTATTCATTCTTATATAACAAGTTAAAAAGTTAAGGTTTTGTATTCTGCAGTAGATTTTTTTTCTTTGTCTTTTTTAATTTGTCTGGAAGTATTTAAATTTGGCAAATTGTGGATTATAATACTTAAAATAAAAAAACTTTTTTCTGTTAGAAATCCCCAAGTCTGCAAGTGACATGAAATTGTGTCTGCCTGGTGTCAACCCACCATTATCAAATAGACAACTTACATTGATTCAATGAGCAAGGCAGGAAATGAAATAGCAGCACAGCTAGATTAAAAAGGGGAACAGGGAGTGCTGTCAGCCCCTTTGAAAAGGAAACATGGCTGAATACGAACCATGACAGTGGAGGAGGATTTCATTTTGTGGTGACAATGACAAGTTCAAAGACTGAGAGTGACTGATAATGGTCAACTCAGCACTAGAAAATATGAATGTACTTATGAAGCTAGTGATGGTAAATTGTTACAAAAGAAACTGCAGATCCACTTCACTTTTACTCCATTACCCAGTTGGTTTGGCTTGTCTTACGTTTTAAATAATTCACTTTGGTACCAGACACAACAATGATTAGGTTTTGCTGAAGCTTTTTAATTAGAAAATCTTAATTAAGAATTTATCTGTCACCTCTGATTAGCTCTTTGGGCCTTTCTTCACATATAAATAAGGTCAAACCTAAGTAAGGTTATCATCATCTTAATCAACTTCTTTACAACTGATTTAATACCATGTGCATTGGTGTGATTGTGGCTTTTATCTCAATGAGCAATAAAGAAACAAGACTTAATATATAGAGTATACAGCAATGCTAGCAGCTGAATGAGGCTGTACTTAGGCATAGTAGCGCTTTGAGCTAGCCAGCACTAAGCCCGACACAAGTGCTGGTCTTACAGGGAGGTGTGTTCAGGTGAATTCTTTCAAAATGTTTACCATGTTCACCATCATTGTTTAGTGTGTTAGCATGCTAATATTTGCTAAGTAGCACAAAACAAAAAGTACAGCTGAGGATGATGGAAATGTCATTGGTTTACAGATATTTCCTGCACCAAAGTATTAGATGAATTCAAATTTTGACCTGATGATGGCTCTCTTATGTCCCCAGATAATCATTCAATATCCATGAGACAAATTATATTAAGTTCAGACTCTGAAAGAACTCCTGCCCACATGAACATAGCCAAGCTACAAATAAGAAAAGCTTTCTGTACAACTCTGAACAAAATATAAAGTAAGGATTAGTTTATTTCTGCTTTGCACTAAATAATTACTGTGGAGCACTAAGTTTAAAACCTACTTAAAATGTAGGCAGACCTGCTAAGTAAGAGCTTGTAAGTTGAAGACGGTAAACAACCGCTGTAGCAATACCGAAACCAGCAGCAATTTAACTGTATATGTTTAAATGGTTAGTATTACTTGTATTACTATTAGTACCTGGCTAGTATTGTAAATGTAATAATTGTAGCTAATGCAATTCCAAACAACACAACACAACAATTTTAGCAGTTAAGCAACTTTTCTTTGTTTTATGACACTGAAAATGTCAGGAAGTTACAGAGCTGTCTGGGTCAAACTCTGTAAAACACTTGCAAACTATCAGTCACTAACAAAAACTGCTGTCAAAACACTAGCAATTTACGGAGCCCCAGAGGTGACATGGAGGGGGAAAAAAACAAAACGAACACTAAACACTAAACTCAAGATCTCGACTTTCATGGAGAGGAAAAAAGTAGCCACCTGGGGACAAACATGTTTTTTTTCTTTCTTTGAAAGTCAAAGTCAAGATCTCGCAAATAAAACAAGACTTGCATAACAACAAAGTTGTGATGCTGAAAGAATGTCTTTTATTTACAAAGATAAGTTGGGTCAAAGCATTTCTGGTCTTTTTGTTTTGTTTTATTGCTGGACCACAGGGAAACCAGTGGATTAGTGGTACGGTAGCTTTCTGGGGATTAACAGTGGTGGCTGAACATGTAGCAAATTCAAAGGAGGGATAAAGGCTGTAGTCAATGACTTCCATTCGACAATGTATTGAACAATAGGACACTGGGATTTTAACCTAATCATATGGCATGAAGGATAATTAATATGCCTGCTAAAAGCAGGAAGCTGAGACATCACTGGATGTGAGATCAGGTATTTGGCATAAACAGCAGTGAACACTGGCAAGTGATGGTGGGAAGTCCACAGTGCATCAATCACTGGTGACAGCTGGGACAGACGCAGGGAGGTTCATCATCAAGAGAGGAGTGGGCGCTCCACTACGTCAAATCAGACTAATGCTAATTAGTCATTTCTGCACATCTATGCCTCTAACCGAGACCAAGCCAAACTAGGTGTGTAACGGTACACAGGAGTCACAGTTCGGTGGGAGATCAGTGCAGCGGTAAAACAAACAAATGCATAAGGATCCCTTCCTGTGTCCAAGAGATTTTGCCCACTGGTGAACTATTTTATTATAAAAAGACGTAACATTCCAAACACTTCTGTATTACACTGTACAAACACATATACACACATATAAAAAAAATCTCCTGCGCTATGAAACTGAAAATAAAAAAATACAGGCTGCTTTCTCCTCATCCTGGTGATTGGCACATCTGGGTAATGCATTACCATGTTTGATGTGTTTTTATTCACATAACGTTGCTCTTCATCAGTGAAGCAACGGCAACACACCATCCACTCCTCTCTCCATAGCTGACAGGGAATCCACGGGTGGGTATTCCAGCTGTGGCATTGAATTTTCTTGTGCCATAGTGTGACTGACTTGCACGTCTTAGCACATGTTGCTAACGCCGTATGGCTAACAGTTTCCAGGCAGAACTTGTGCTTGTGAACTTTGTCACATTCTCTGGAGTAAATACTATGGTTAATTCGTCAAGCCAAGCCCATGTGCATAGGACCAGCCACCAGGTGTTTTTCCCTGTGAAGTTGCCTCCCAAGCCTGACAGGGAGTGTCCTGGCTTCCTTTATCCAGGTGAGCTTGTTCTTTTCTAAAAGTTGCCATTCAATAAATGGTCTTTAAAGTGGCTCTCAATCTGACATCTTATCTGGGTCCACGTTGCCCTGGGTGATCCCACAGAAGTGGTTTCTGCTGACATTACAGTAATGTCTGACTGAAGTCCAGCGTAAGAAAACAAAATTCATAAAGAACTGTATCGGCTACTGGCAAGGAAAGAAATTGTATTTCCATACTAAGTAGGGCTGAACGATATTGTGTTTTAGCATCAACATCGCAATGTGCACATGCTCGATAG